>MU826359.1:884716-1484716 GCA_029204205.1 Desmophyllum pertusum
GCCCTGGGTCTCTGGATTCAAAGACCCAGCGACCCTGGGTCTCTGGGTCGCTGGATTCAAAGACCCAGCGACCCTGGGTCTCTTGGTCGCTGGATTCAAAGACCCAGCGACCCTGTGTCTCTGGGTCGCTGGATTCAAAGACCCAGCGACCCTGGGTCTCTGGGTCGCTGGATTCAAAGACCCAGCGAACCTGGGTCTCTGGGTAGCTTGCTTCACAGACCCAGCGACCCTGGGTCTCTGGTTCGATGGATTCAAAGACCCAGCGACCCTGGGTCTCTGGGTCTCTGGGTCGCTTGATTCACATTCCCAGCGCCCTGGGTCTCTGGGTAGCTTGCCTCACAGACCCAGCGACCCTGGGTCTCTGGTTCGCTGGATTCAAAGACCCAGCCACCCTGGGTCTCTGGGTAGCTTGATTCAAAGACCCAGCGACCCTGGGACTCTGGGTCGCTGCATTCAGACCCAGCGACCCTGGGTCTCTGGGTCGCTTGATTCAAAGACCCAGCGACCCTGGGTCTCTGGGTCGCTGGATTCAAAGACCCAGCGACCCTGGGTCTCTGGGTCGCTGGATTCAAAGACCCAGCGACTCTGGGTCTCTGGGTCGCTGGATTCAAAGACCCAGCGCCCCCAGCGCCTGGGTCTCTGAATTCAAAGACCCAGCGACCCTGGGTCTCTGGGTCACTGGATTCAAAGACCCACCGACCCTGGGTCTCTGGGTCGCTGGATTCAAAGACCCAGCGACCCTGGGTCTCTGGGTCGCTTGATTCACAGACCCAGCGCCCTGGGTCTCTGGATTCAAAGACCCAGCGACCCTGGGTCTCTGGGTCGCTGGATTCAAAGACCCAGCGACCCTGGGTCTCTGGGTCGCTGGATTAAAAGACCCAGCGACCCTGGGTCTCTGGGTCGCTTGATTCACAGATCCAGCGCCCTGGGTCTCTGGGTCGCTTGCTTCACAGACCCAGCGACCCTGGGTCTCTGGTTCGCTGGATTCAAAGACCAAGCGACCCTGGGTCTCTATGTCGCTCGATTCAAAGACCCAGCGCCCTGGGTCTCTGGGTCGCTTGATTCAAAGACCCAGCGACCCTGGGTCTCTGGGTCGCTTGATTCAAAGACCCAGCGACCCTGGGTCTCTGGGTCGCTTGATTCACAGATCCAGCGTCCTGGGTCTCTGGATTCGAAGACCCAGCGACCCTGGGTCTCTGGGTCGCTTGATTCACAGACCCAGCGCCCTGGGTCTCTGGATTCAAAGACCCAGCGACCCTGGGTCTCTGGGTCGCTGGATTCAAAGACCCAGCGACCCTGGGTCTCTTGGTCGCTGGATTCAAAGACCCAGCGACCCTGTGTCTCTGGGTCGCTGGATTCAAAGACCCAGCGACCCTGGGTCTCTGGTCGCTGGATTCAAAGACCCAGCGAAACTGGGTCTCTGGGTAGCTTGCTTCACAGACCCAGCGACCCTGGGTCTCTGGTTCGATGGATTCAAAGACCCAGCGACCCTGGGTCTCTGGGTCGCTTGATTCACATTCCCAGCGCCCTGGGTCTCTGGGTAGCTTGCCTCACAGACCCAGCGACCCTGGGTCTCTGGTTCGCTGGATTCAAAGACACAGCCACCCTGGGTCTCTGGGTAGCTTGATTCAAAGACCCAGCGACCCTGGGTCTCTGGGTCGCTGCATTCAGACCCAGCGACCCTGGGTCTCTGGGTCGCTTGATTCAAAGACCCAGCGACCCTGGGTCTCTGGGTCGCTGGATTCAAAGACCCAGCGACCCTGGGTCTCTGGGTCGCTGGATTCAAAGACCCAGCGACTCTGGGTCTCTGGGTCGCTGGATTCAAAGACCCAGCGACCCAGCGCCCTGGGTCTCTGAATTCAAAGACCCAGCGACCCTGGGTCTCTGGGTCACTGGATTCAAAGACCCAGCGACCCTGGGTCTCTGGGTCGCTGGATTCAAAGACCCAGCGACCCTGGGTCTCTGGGTCGCTTGATTCACAGACCCAGCGCCCTGGGTCTCTGGATTCAAAGACCCAGCGACCCTGGGTCTCTGGGTCGCTGGATTCAAAGACCCAGCGACCCTGGGTCTCTGGGTCGCTGGATTCAAAGACCGAGCGACCCTGGGTCTCTGGGTCGCTGGATTCAAAGACCCAGCGACCCTGGGTCTCTGGTCGCTGGATTAAAAGACCCAGCGACCCTGGGTCTCTGGGTCGCTTGATTCACAGATCCAGCGCCCTGGGTCTCTGGGTCGCTTGCTTCACAGACCCAGCGACCCTGGGTCTCTGGTTCGCTGGATTCAAAGACCAAGCGACCCTGGGTCTCTATGTCGCTGGATTCAAAGACCCAGCGACCCTGGGTCTCTGGGTCGCTTGATTCACAGACCCAGCGCCCTGGGTCTCTGGATTCAAAGACCCAGCGACCCTGGGTCTCTGGGTCGCTGGATTCAAAGACCCAGCGACCCTGGGTCTCTGGGTCGCTGGATTCAAAGACCCAGCGCCCCTGGGTCTCTGGTCGCTGGATTCAAAGACCCAGCGACCCTGGGTCTCTGGTTCGCTGGATTCAAAGACCCAGCGACCCTGGGTCTCTGGGTCGCTTTATTCACAGATCCAGCGCCCTGGGTCTCTGGGTCGCTTGCTTCACAGACCCAGCGACCCTGGGTCTCTGGTTCGCTGGATTCAAAGACCAAGCGACCCTGGGTCTCTATGTCGCTGGATTCAAAGACCCAGCGACCCTGGGACTCTGAGTCGCTCGATTCAAAGACCCAGCGCCCTGGGTCTCTGGATTCAAAGACCCAGCGACCCTGGGTCTCTGGGTCGCTGGATTCAAAGACCCAGCGACCCTGGGTCTCTGGGTCGCTGGATTCAAAGACCCAGCGAACCTGGGTCTCTGGGTAGCTTGCTTCACAGACCCAGCGACCCTGGGTCTCTGGTTCGATGGATTCAAAGACCCAGCGACCCTGGGTCTCTGGGTCTCTGGGTCGCTTGATTCACATTCCCAGCGCCCTGGGTCTCTGGGTAGCTTGCCTCACAGACCCAGCGACCCTGGGTCTCTGGTTCGCTGGATTCAAAGACCCAGCCACCCTGGGTCTCTGGGAAGCTTGATTCAAAGACCCAGCGACCCTGGGACTCTGGGTCGCTGCATTCAGACCCAGCGACCCTGGGTCTCTGGGTCGCTTGATTCAAAGACCCAGCGACCCTGGGTCTCTGGGTCGCTGGATTCAAAGACCCAGCGACCCTGGGTCTCTGGGTCGCTGGATTCAAAGACCCAGCGAACCTGGGTCTCTGGGTAGCTTGCTTCACAGACCCAGCGACCCTGGGTCTCTGGTTCGATGGATTCAAAGACCCAGCGACCCTGGGTCTCTGGGTCTCTGTGTCGCTTGATTCACATTCCCAGCGACCCTGGGTCTCTGGGTAGCTTGCCTCACAGACCCAGCGACCCTGGGTCTCTGGTTCGCTGGATTCAAAGACCCAGCCACCCTGGGTCTCTGGGTAGCTTGATTCAAAGACCCAGCGACCCTGGGACTCTGGGTCGCTGCATTCAGACCCAGCGACCCTGGGTCTCTGGGTCGCTTGATTCAAAGACCCAGCGACCCTGGGTCTCTGGGTCGCTGGATTCAAAGACCCAGCGACCCTGGGTCTCTGGGTCGCTGGATTCAAAGATCCAGCAACCCTGGGTCTCTGGGTCGCTGGATTCAAAGCCCCAGCGACCCCTGGGTCTCTGGGTAGCTTGATTCACAGACCCAGCGACCCTAGCGACCCTGGGTCTCTGGGTCGCTTGATTCAAAGACCCAGCAACCCTGGGTCTCTGGGTCGCTGGATTCAAAGACCCAGCGACCTTGGGTCTCTGGGTAGCTTGCCTCACAGACCCAGCGACCCTGGGTCTCTGGTTCGCTGGATTCAAAGACCCAGCGACTCTGGGTCTCTGGGTCGCTGGATTCAAAGACCCAGCGCCCCCAGCGCCCTGGGTCTCTGAATTCAAAGACCCAGCGTCCCTGGGTCTCTGGGTCACTGGATTCAAAGACCACCGACCCTGGGTCTCTGGGTCGCTGGATTCAAAGACCCAGCGACCCTGGGTCTCTGGGTCGCTTGATTCACAGACCCAGCGCCCTGGGTCTCTGGATTCAAAGACCCAGCGACCCTGGGTCTCTGGGTCGCTGGATTCAAAGACCCAGCGACCCTGGGTCTCTGGGTCGCTGGATTCAAAGACCGAGCGACCCTGGGTCTCTGGGTCGCTGGATTCAAAGACCCAGCGACCCTGGGTCTCTGGTTCGCTGGATTAAAAGACCCAGCGACCCTGGGTCTCTGGGTCGCTTGATTCACAGATCCAGCGCCCTGGGTCTCTGGGTCGCTTGCTTCACAGACCCAGCGACCCTGGGTCTCTGGTTCGCTGGATTCAAAGACCAAGCGACCCTGGGTCTCTATGTCGCTGGATTCAAAGACCCAGCGACCCTGGGACTCTGAGTCGCTCGATTCAAAGACCCAGCGCCCTGGGTCTCTGGATTCAAAGACCCAGCGACCCTGGGTCTCTGGGTCGCTTGATTCAAAGACCCAGCGACCCTGGGTCTCTGGGTCACTGGATTCAAAGACCCACCGACCCTGGGTCTCTGGGTCGCTGGATTCAAAGACCCAGCGACCCTGGGTCTCTGGGTCGCTTGATTCACAGACCCAGCGCCCTGGGTCTCTGGATTCAAAGACCCAGCGACCCTGGGTCTCTGGGTCGCTGGATTCAAAGACCCAGCGACCCTGGGTCTCTGGGTCGCTGGATTCAAAGACCCAGCGCCCCTGGGTCTCTGGGTCGCTGGATTCAAAGACCCAGCGACCCTGGGTCTCTGGTTCGCTGGATTAAAAGACCCAGCGACCCTGGGTCTCTGGGTCGCTTGATTCACAGATCCAGCGCCCTGGGTCTCTGGGTCGCTTGCTTCAAAGACCCAGCGACCCTGGGTCTCTGGTTCGCTGGATTCAAAGACCAAGCGACCCTGGGTCTCTATGGTCGCTGGATTCAAAGACCCAGCGACCCTGGGACTCTGAGTCGCTCGATTCAAAGACCCAGCGCCCTGGGTCTCTGGATTCAAAGACCCAGCGACCCTGGGTCTCTGGGTCGCTTGATTCAAAGACCCAGCGACCCTGGGTCTCTGGGTCGCTTGATTCAAAGACCCAGCGACCCTGGGTCTCTGGGTCGCTTGATTCACAGACCCAGCGTCCTGGGTCTCTGGATTCAAAGACCCAGCGACCCTGGGTCTCTGGGTCGCTGGATTCAAAGACCCAGCGACCCTGGGTCTCTGGGTCGCTTGATTCAAAGACCCAGCGACCCTGGGTCTCTGGATCGCTTGATTCAAAGTCCCAGCGACCCTGGGTCTCTTGGTCGCTTGATTCACAGACCCAGCGTCCTGGGTCTCTGGATTCAAAGACCCAGCGACCCTGGGTCTCTGGGTCGCTGGATTCAAAGACCCAGCGACCCTGGGTCTCTGGGTCGCTTGATTCACAGATCCAGCGCCCTGGGTCTCTAGGTCGCTGGATTCAAAGACCCAGCGACCCTGGGTCTCTGGGTCGCTTGATTCAAAGACCCAGCGACCCTGCGTCTCTGGGTCGCTGGATTCAAAGAACCAGCGACCCTGGGTCTCTGGTTCGCTGGATTCAAAGACCCAGCGACTCTGGGTCTCTGGGTCGCTGGATTCAAAGACCCAGCGACCCTGGGTCTCTGGGTCGCTTGATTCACAGACCCAGCGCCCTGGGTCTCTGGATTCAAAGACCCAGCGACCCTGGGTCTCTGGGTCGCTGGATTCAAAGACCCAGCGACCCTGGGTCTCTGGGTCGCTGGATTCAAAGACCGAGCGCCCCTGGGTCTCTGGGTCGCTGGATTCAAAGACCCAGCGACCCTGGGTCTCTGGTTCGCTGGATTAAAAGACCCAGCGACCCTGGGTCTCTGGGTCGCTTGATTCACAGATCCAGCGACCCTGGGTCTCTGGGTCGCTTGCTTCACAGACCCAGCGACCCTGGGTCTCTGGTTCGCTGGATTCAAAGACCAAGCGACCCTGGGTCTCTATGTCGCTGGATTCAAAGACCCAGCGACCCTGGGACTCTGAGTCGCTCGATTCAAAGACCCAGCGCCCTGGGTCTCTGGATTCAAAGACCCAGCGACCCTGGGTCTCTGGGTCGCTTGATTCAAAGACCCAGCGACCCTGGGTCTCTGGGTCACTGGATTCAAAGACCCACCGACCCTGGGTCTCTGGGTCGCTGGATTCAAAGACCCAGCGACCCTGGGTCTCTGGGTCGCTTGATTCACAGACCCAGCGCCCTGGGTCTCTGGATTCAAAGACCCAGCGACCCTGGGTCTCTGGGTCGCTGGATTCAAAGACCCAGCGACCCTGGGTCTCTGGGTCGCTGGATTCAAAGACCCAGCGCCCCTGGGTCTCTGGGTCGCTGGATTCAAAGACCCAGCGACCCTGGGTCTCTGGTTCGCTGGATTAAAAGACCCAGCGACCCTGGGTCTCTGGGTCGCTTGATTCACAGATCCAGCGCCCTGGGTCTCTGGGTCGCTTGCTTCACAGACCCAGCGACCCTGGGTCTCTGGTTCGCTGGATTCAAAGACCAAGCGACCCTGGGTCTCTATGTCGCTGGATTCAAAGACCCAGCGACCCTGGGACTCTGAGTCGCTCGATTCAAAGACCCAGCGCCCTGGGTCTCTGGATTCAAAGACCCAGCGACCCTGGGTCTCTGGGTCGCTTGATTCAAAGACCCAGCGACCCTGGGTCTCTGGGTCGCTTGATTCAAAGACCCAGCGACCCTGGGTCTCTGGGTCGCTTGATTCACAGACCCAGCGTCCTGGGTCTCTGGATTCAAAGACCCAGCGACCCTGGGTCTCTGGGTCGCTGGATTCAAAGACCCAGCGACCCTGGGTCTCTGGGTCGCTTGATTCAAAGACCCAGCGACCCTGGGTCTCTGGATCGCTTGATTCAAAGTCCCAGCGACCCTGGGTCTCTTGGTCGCTTGATTCACAGACCCAGCGTCCTGGGTCTCTGGATTCAAAGACCCAGCGACCCTGGGTCTCTGGGTCGCTGGATTCAAAGACCCAGCGACCCTGGGTCTCTGGGTCGCTTGATTCACAGATCCAGCGCCCTGGGTCTCTAGGTCGCTGGATTCAAAGACCCAGCGACCCTGGGTCTCTGGGTCGCTTGATTCAAAGACCCAGCGACCCTGCGTCTCTGGGTCGCTGGATTCAAAGAACCAGCGACCCTGGGTCTCTGGTTCGCTGGATTCAAAGACCCAGCGACTCTGGGTCTCTGGGTCGCTGGATTCAAAGACCCAGCGACCCAGCGCCCTGGGTCTCTGAATTCAAAGACCCAGCGACCCTGGGTCTCTGGGTCACTGGATTCAAAGACCCACCGACCCTGGGTCTCCGGGTCGCTTGATTCACAGATCCAGCGCCCTGGGTCTCTGGGTCGCTGAATTCAAAGACCCAGCGACCCTGGGTCTCTGGGTCGCTTGATTCAAAGACCCGGCGCCCTGGGTCTCTGGGTCGCTGGATTCAAAGACGCAGCGACCCTGGGTCTCTGGGTCGCTGGATTCAAAGTCCCAGCGCCCCTGGGTCTCTGGGTCGCTGGATTCAAAGACCCAGCGACCCTGGGTCTCTGGGTCGCTGGATTAAAAGACCCAGCGACCCTGGGTCTCTGGGTCGCTTGATTCACAGATCCAGCGCCCTGGGTCTCTGGGTCGCTTGCTTCACAGACCCAGCGACCCTGGGTCTCTGGTTCGCTGGATTCAAAGACCAAGCGACCCTGGGTCTCTATGTCGCTGGATTCAAAGACCCAGCCACCCTGGGACTCTGGGTCGCTCGATTCAAAGACCCAGCGCCCTGGGTCTCTGGATTCAAAGACCCAGCGACCCTGGGTCTCTGGGTCGCTTGATTCAAAGACCCAGCGACCCTGGGTCTCTGGGTCGCTTGATTCAAAGACCCAGCGACCCTGGGTCTCTGGGTCGCTTGATTCACAGACCCAGCGTCCTGGGTCTCTGGATTCAAAGACCCAGCGACCCTGGGTCTCTGGGTCGCTTGATTCAAAGACCCAGCGACCCTGGGTCTCTGGGTCGCTTGATTCAAAGACCCAGCGACCCTGGGTCTCTGGGTCGCTTGATTCACAGACCCAGCGTCCTGGGTCTCTGGATTCAAAGACCCAGCGACCCTGGGTCTCTGGGTCGCTGGATTCAAAGACCCAGCGACCCTGGGTCTCTTGGTCGCTGGATTCAAAGACCCAGCGACCCTGGGTCTCTGGGTCGCTGGATTCAAAGACCCAGCGACCCTGGGTCTCTGGGTCGCTGGATTCAAAGACCCAGCGACCCGGGTCTCTGGGTCGCTTGATTCACAGACCCAGCGTCCTGGGTCTCTGGATTCAAAGACCCAGCGACCCTGGGTCTCTGGGTCGCTGGATTCAAAGACCCAGCGAACCTGGGTCTCTGGGTAGCTTGCTTCACAGACCCAGCGACCCTGGGTCTCTGGTTCGATGGATTCAAAGACCCAGCGACCCTGGGTCTCTGGGTCGCTGGATTCAAAGACCCAGCGACCCTGGGTCTCTGGGTCGCTTGATTCACAGACCCAGCGTCCTGGGTCTCTGGATTCAAAGACCCAGCGACCCTGGGTCTCTGGGTCGCTGGATTCAAAGACCCAGCGACCCAGGGTCTCTGGGTCGCTTGATTCACAGATCCAGCGCCCTGGGTCTCTGGGTCGCTGAATTCAAAGACCCAGCGACCCTGGGTCTCTTGGTCGCTGGATTCAAAGACCCAGCGACCCTGGGTCTCTGGGTCGCTGGATTAAAAGACCCAGCGACCCTGGGTCTCTATGTCGCTCGATTCAAAGACCCAGCGCCCTGGGTCTCTGGATTCAAAGACCCAGCGACCCTGGGTCTCTGGGTCGCTTGATTCAAAGACCCAGCGACCCTGGGTCTCTGGGTCGCTTGATTCAAAGACCCAGCGACCCTGGGTCTCTGGGTCGCTTGATTCACAGATCCAGCGTCCTGGGTCTCTGGATTCGAAGACCCAGCGACCCTGGGTCTCTGGGTCGCTGGATTCAAAGACCCAGCGACCCTGGGTCTCTGGGTCGCTTGATTCACAGACCCAGCGCCCTGGGTCTCTGGATTCAAAGACCCAGCGACCCTGGGTCTCTGGGTCGCTGGATTCAAAGACCCAGCGACCCTGGGTCTCTTGGTCGCTGGATTCAAAGACCCAGCGACCCTGTGTCTCTGGGTCGCTGGATTCAAAGACCCAGCGACCCTGGGTCTCTGGGTCGCTGGATTCAAAGACCCAGCGAACCTGGGTCTCTGGGTAGCTTGCTTCACAGACCCAGCGACCCTGGGTCTCTGGTTCGATGGATTCAAAGACCCAGCGACCCTGGGTCTCTGGGTCTCTGGGTCGCTTGATTCACATTCCCAGCGCCCTGGGTCTCTGGGTAGCTTGCCTCACAGACCCAGCGACCCTGGGTCTCTGGTTCGCTGGATTCAAAGACCCAGCCACCCTGGGTCTCTGGGTAGCTTGATTCAAAGACCCAGCGACCCTGGGACTCTGGGTCGCTGGATTCAAAGACCCAGCGACCCTGGGTCTCTGGGTCGCTGGATTCAAAGATCCAGCGACCCTGGGTCTCTGGGTCGCTGGATTCAAAGCCCCAGCGACCCTGGGTCTCTGGGTAGCTTGATTCACAGACCCAGCGACCCTAGCGACCCTGGGTCTCTGGGTCGCTTGATTCAAAGACCCAGCAACCCTGGGTCTCTGGGTCGCTGGATTCAACGACCCAGCGACCCTGGGTCTCTGGGTAGCTTGCCTCACAGACCCAGCGACCCTGGGTCTCTGGTTCGCTGGATTCAAAGACCCAGCGACTCTGGGTCTCTGGGTCGCTGGATTCAAAGACCCAGCGACCCAGCGCCCTGGGTCTCTGAATTCAAAGACCCAGCGACCCTGGGTCTCTGGGTCACTGGATTCAAAGACCCACCGACCCTGGGTCTCTGGGTCGCTGGATTCAAAGACCCAGCGACCCTGGGTCTCTGGGTCGCTTGATTCACAGACCCAGCGCCCTGGGTCTCTGGATTCAAAGACCCAGCGACCCTGGGTCTCTGGGTCGCTGGATTCAAAGACCCAGCGACCCTGGGTCTCTGGGTCGCTGGATTCAAAGACCCAGCGCCCTGGGTCTCTGGGTCGCTGGATTCAAAGACCCAGCGACCCTGGGTCTCTGGTTCGCTGGATTAAAAGACCCAGCGACCCTGGGTCTCTGGGTCGCTTGATTCACAGATCCAGCGCCCTGGGTCTCTGGGTCGCTTGCTTCACAGACCCAGCGACCCTGGGTCTCTGGTTCGCTGGATTCAAAGACCAAGCGACCCTGGGTCTCTATGTCGCTGGATTCAAAGACCCAGCGACCCTGGGACTCTGAGTCGCTCGATTCAAAGACCCAGCGCCCTGGGTCTCTGGATTCAAAGACCCAGCGACCCTGGGTCTCTGGGTCGCTTGATTCAAAGACCCAGCGACCCTGGGTCTCTGGGTCGCTTGATTCAAAGACCCAGCGACCCTGGGTCTCTGGGTCGCTTGATTCACAGACCCAGCGTCCTGGGTCTCTGGATTCAAAGACCCAGCGACCCTGGGTCTCTGGGTCGCTGGATTCAAAGACCCAGCGACCCTGGGTCTCTGGGTCGCTTGATTCAAAGACCCAGCGACCCTGGGTCTCTGGGTCGCTTGATTCAAAGACCCAGCGACCCTGGGTCTCTGGGTCGCTTGATTCACAGACCCAGCGTCCTGGGTCTCTGGATTCAAAGACCCAGCGACCCTGGGTCTCTGGGTCGCTGGATTCAAAGACCCAGCGACCCTGGGTCTCTGGGTCGCTTGATTCACAGACCCAGCGCCCTGGGTCTCTAGGTCGCTGGATTCAAAGACCCAGCGACCCTGGGTCTCTGGGTCGCTGGATTCAAAGACCCAGCGACCCTGGGTCTCTGGGTCGCTGGATTCAAAGACCCAGCGACCCTGGGTCTCTGGGTCGCTGGATTCAAAGACCCAGCGACCCTGGGTCTCTGGGTCGCTTGAATCACAGACCCAGCGTCCTGGGTCTCTGGATTCAAAGACCCAGCGACCCTGGGTCTCTGGGTCGCTGGATTCAAAGACCCAGCGACTCTGGGTCTCTGGGTCGCTGGATTCAAAGACCCAGCGACCCCAGCGCCCTGGGTCTCTGAATTCAAAGACCCAGCGACCCTGGGTCTCTGGGTCACTGGATTCAAAGACCCACCGACCCTGGGTCTCTGGGTCGCTGATTCAAAGACCCAGCGACCCTGGGTCTCTGGGTCGCTTGATTCACAGACCCAGCGCCCTGGGTCTCTGGATTCAAAGACCCAGCGACCCTGGGTCTCTGGGTCGCTGGATTCAAAGACCCAGCGACCCTGGGTCTCTGGGTCGCTGGATTCAAAGACCCAGCGCCCCTGGGTCTCTGGGTCGCTGGATTCAAAGACCCAGCGACCCTGGGTCTCTGGTTCGCTGGATTAAAAGACCCAGCGACCCTGGGTCTCTGGGTCGCTTGATTCACAGATCCAGCGCCCTGGGTCTCTGGGTCGCTTGCTTCACAGACCCAGCGACCCTGGGTCTCTGGTTCGCTGGATTCAAAGACCCAGCGACCCTGGGTCTCTATGTCGCTGGATTCAAAGACCCAGCGACCCTGGGACTCTGAGTCGCTCGATTCAAAGACCCAGCGCCCTGGGTCTCTGGATTCAAAGACCCAGCGACCCTGGGTCTCTGGGTCGCTTGATTCAAAGACCCAGCGACCCTGGGTCTCTGGGTCGCTTGATTCAAAGACCCAGCGACCCTGGGTCTCTGGGTCGCTTGATTCACAGACCCAGCGTCCTGGGTCTCTGGATTCAAAGACCCAGCGACCCTGGGTCTCTGGGTCGCTGGATTCAAAGACCCAGCGACCCTGGGTCTCTGGGTCGCTTGATTCAAAGACCCAGCGACCCTGGGTCTCTGGGTCGCTTGATTCAAAGTCCCAGCGACCCTGGGTCTCTGGGTCGCTTGATTCACAGACCCAGCGTCCTGGGTCTCTGGATTCAAAGACCCAGCGACCCTGGGTCTCTGGGTCGCTGGATTCAAAGACCCAGCGACCCTGGGTCTCTGGGTCGCTTGATTCACAGACCCAGCGCCCTGGGTCTCTAGTCGCTGGATTCAAAGACCCAGCGACCCTGGGTCTCTGGGTCGCTTGATTCAAAGACCCAGCGACCCTGCGTCTCTGGGTCGCTGGATTCAAAGACCCAGCGACCCTGGGTCTCTGGGTCGCTGGATTCAAAGACCCAGCGACCCTGGGTCTCTGGGTCGCTTGAATCACAGACCCAGCGTCCTGGGTCTCTGGATTCAAAGACCCAGCGACCCTGGGTCTCTGGGTCGCTGGATTCAAAGACCCAGCGACTCTGGGTCTCTGGGTCGCTGGATTCAAAGACCCAGCGACCCCAGCGCCCTGGGTCTCTGATTCAAAGACCCAGCGACCCTGGGTCTCTGGGTCGCTGGATTCAAAGACCCAGCGACCCTGGGTCTCCGTCGCTTGATTCACAAAATCCAGCGCCCTGGGTCTCTGGGTCGCTGGATTCAAAGACCCAGCGACCCTGGGTCTCTGGGTCGCTTGATTCAAAGACCCGGCGACCCTGGGTCTCTGGGTCGCTGGATTCAAAGACCCAGCGACCCTGGGTCTCTGGGTCGCTGGATTCAAAGTCCCAGCGCCCCTGGGTCTCTGGGTCGCTGGATTCAAAGACCCAGCGACCCTGGGTCTCTGGGTCGCTGGATTCAAAGACCCAGCGACCCTGGGTCTCTGGGTCGCTTGATTCACAGATCCAGCGCCCTGGGTCTCTGGGTCGCTTGCTTCACAGACCCAGCGACCCTGGGTCTCTGGTTCGCTGGATTCAAAGACCAAGCGACCCTGGGTCTCTATGTCGCTGGATTCAAAGACCCAGCGACCCTGGGTCTCTGGGTCGCTCGATTCAAAGACCCAGCGCCCTGGGTCTCTGGATTCAAAGACCCAGCGACCATGGGTCTCTGGGTCGCTTGATTCAAAGACCCAGCGACCCTGGGTCTCTGGGTCGCTTGATTCAAAGACCCAGCGACCCTGGGTCTCTGGGTCGCTTGATTCACAGACCCAGCGTCCTGGGTCTCTGGATTCAAAGACCCAGCGACCCTGGGTCTCTGGGTCGCTGGATTCAAAGACCCAGCGACCCTGGGTCTGTTGGTCGCTGGATTCAAATACCCAGCGACCCTGGGTCTCTGGGTCGCTGGATTCAAAGACCCAGCGACCCTGGGTCTCTGGGTCGCTGGATTCAAAGACCCAGCGACCCTGGGTCTCTGGGTCGCTTGATTCAAAGACCCAGCGTCCTGGGTCTCTGGATTCAAAGACCCAGCGACCCTGGGTCTCTGGGTCGCTGGATTCAAAGACCCAGCGAACCTGGGTCTCTGGGTCGCTTGATTCACAGACCCAGCGACCCTGGGTCTCTGGTTCGATGGATTCAAAGACCCAGCGACCCTGGGTCTCTGGGTCGCTGGATTCAAAGACCCAGCGACCCTGGGTCTCTGGGTCGCTTGATTCACAGACCCAGCGCCCTGGGCCTCTGGATTCAAAGACCCAGCGACCCTGGGTCTCTGGGTCGCTGGATTCAAAGACCCAGCGACCCTGGGTCTCTTGGTCGCTGGATTCAAAGACCCAGCGACCCTGGGTCTCTGGGTCGCTTGATTCAAAGACCCAGCGACCCTGGGTCTCTGGGTCGCTGAATTCAAAGACCCAGCGACCCTGGGTCTCTGGGTCGCTGGATTCAAAGACCCAGCGACCCTGGGTCTCTGGGTCGCTTGATTCAAAGACCCAGCGACCCTGGGTCTCTGGGTCGCTGGATTCAAAGACCCAGCGACCCTGTGTCTCTGGGTCGCTGGATTCAAAGACCCAGCGACCCTGGGTCTCTGGTCGCTGGATTCAAAGACCCAGCGAACCTGGGTCTCTGGGTAGCTTGCTTCAAAGACCCAGCGACCCTGGGTCTCTGGGTCGATGGATTCAAAGACCCAGCGACCCTGGGTCTCTGGGTCGCTGGATTCAAAGACCCAGCGACCCTGTGTCTCTGGGTCGCTGGATTCAAAGACCCAGCGACCCTGGGTCTCTGGGTCGCTGGATTCAAAGACCCAGCGACCCTGGGTCTCTGGGTCGCTGGATTCAAAGACCCAGCGACCCTGGGTCTCTGGGTCGCTGGATTAAAAGACCCAGCGACCCTGGGTCTCTGGGTCGCTTGATTCACAGATCCAGCGACCCTGGGTCTCTGGGTCGCTTGCTTCACAGACCCAGCGACCCTGGGTCTCTGGTTCGCTGGATTCAAAGACCAAGCGACCCTGGTCTCTATGTCGCTGGATTCAAAGACCCAGCGACCCTGGGTCTCTGAGTCGCTCGATTCAAAGACCCAGCGACCCTGGGTCTCTGGATTCAAAGACCCAGCGACCCTGGGTCTCTGGGTCGCTTGATTCAAAGACCCAGCGACCCTGGGTCTCTGGGTCGCTTGATTCAAAGACCCAGCGACCCTGGGTCTCTGGGTCGCTTGATTCACAGACCCAGCGTCCTGGGTCTCTGGATTCAAAGACCCAGCGACCCTGGGTCTCTGGGTCGCTGGATTCAAAGACCCAGCGACCCTGGGTCTCTGGGTCGCTTGATTCAAAGACCCAGCGACCCTGGGTCTCTGGGTCGCTTGATTCAAAGACCCAGCGACCCTGGGTCTCTGGGTCGCTTGATTCAAAGACCCAGCGTCCTGGGTCTCTGGATTCAAAGACCCAGCGACCCTGGGTCTCTGGGTCGCTGGATTCAAAGACCCAGCGACCCTGGGTCTCTGGGTCGCTTGATTCACAGACCCAGCGCCCTGGGTCTCTGGGTCGCTGGATTCAAAGACCCAGCGACCCTGGGTCTCTGGGTCGCTTGATTCAAAGACCCAGCGACCCTGGGTCTCTGGGTCGCTGGATTCAAAGACCCAGCGACCCTGGGTCTCTGGGTCGCTGGATTCAAAGACCCAGCGACCCTGGGTCTCTGGGTCGCTTGATTCAAAGACCCAGCGTCCTGGGTCTCTGGATTCAAAGACCCAGCGACCCTGGGTCTCTGGTTCGCTGGATTCAAAGACCCAGCGACCCTGGGTCTCTGGGTCGCTTGATTCAAAGACCCAGCGACCCAGCGCCCTGGGTCTCTGGATTCAAAGACCCAGCGACCCTGGGTCTCTGGGTCGCTGGATTCAAAGACCCAGCGACCCTGGGTCTCTGGGTCGCTTGATTCAAAGACCAGCGACCCTGGGTCTCTGGGTCGCTGATTCAAAGACCCAGCGACCCTGGGTCTCTGGGTCGCTGGATTCAAAGACCCAGCGCCCTGGGTCTCTGGGTCGCTGGATTCAAAGACCCAGCGACCCTGGGTCTCTGGGTCGCTGGATTCAAAGACCCAGCGACCCTGGGTCTCTGGGTCGCTGGATTCAAAGACCCAGCGACCCTGGGTCTCTGGGTCGCTGGATTCAAAGACCCAGCGACCCTGGGTCTCTGGGTCGCTTGATTCACAGACCCAGCGCCCTGGGTCTCTGGGTCGCTGGATTCAAAGACCCAGCGACCCTGGGTCTCTGGGTCGCTTGATTCAAAGACCCAGCGACCCTGGGTCTCTGGGTCGCTGGATTCAAAGACCCAGCGACCCTGGGTCTCTGGGTCGCTTGATTCAAAGACCCAGCGCCCTGGGTCTCTGGATTCAAAGACCCAGCGACCCTGGGTCTCTGGGTCGCTTGATTCAAAGACCCAGCGACCCTGGGTCTCTGGGTCGCTGGATTCAAAGACCCAGCGACCCTGGGTCTCTGGGTCGCTTGATTCACAGACCCAGCGTCCTGGGTCTCTGGATTCAAAGACCCAGCGACCCTGGGTCTCTGGGTCGCTTGATTCAAAGACCCAGCGACCCTGGGTCTCTGGGTCGCTGGATTCAAAGACCCAGCGACCCTGGGTCTCTGGGTCGCTTGATTCAAAGACCCAGCGACCCTGGGTCTCTGGGTCGCTGGATTCAAAGACCCAGCGACCCTGGGTCTCTGGGTCGCTTGATTCACAGACCCAGCGTCCTGGGTCTCTGGATTCAAAGACCCAGCGACCCTGGGTCTCTGGGTCGCTGGATTCAAAGACCCAGCGACCCTGGGTCTCTGGGTCGCTTGATTCACAGACCCAGCGACCCTGGGTCTCTGGGTCGCTGGATTCAAAGACCCAGCGACCCTGGGTCTCTGGGTCGCTGGATTCAAAGACCCAGCGACCCTGGGTCTCTGGGTCGCTTGATTCAAAGACCCAGCGCCCTGGGTCTCTTGATTCAAAGACCAAGCGACCCTGGGTCTCTGGGTCGCTGGATTCAAAGACCCAGCGACCCTGGGTCTCTGGGTCGCTTGATTCAAAGACCCAGCGACCCTGGGTCTCTGGGTCGCTGGATTCAAAGACCCAGCGACCCTGGGTCTCTGGGTCGCTGGATTCAAAGACCCAGCGACCCTGGGTCTCTGGGTCGCTGATTCAAAGACCTAGCGACCCTGGGTCTCTGGCTGGATTCAAAGACCCAGCGACCCTGGGTCTCTGGGTCGCTGGATTCAAAGACCCAGCGACCCTGGGTCTCTGGGTCGCTTGATTCAAAGACCCAGCGCCCTGGGTCTCTGGGTCGCTGGATTCAAAGACCCAGCGACCCTGGGTCTCTGGGTCGCTTGATTCAAAGACCCAGCGACCCTGGGTCTTTGGTTCCTGGATTCAAAGACCCAGCGACCCTGGGTCTCAGGGTCGCTTGATTCACAGACCCAGCGCCCTGGGTCTCTGGATTCAAAGACCCAGCGACCCTGGGTCTCTGGGTCGCTGGATTCAAAGACCCAGCGACCCTGGGTCTCTGGGTCGCTTGATTCAAAGACCCAGCGACCCTGGGTCTCTGGGTCGCTGGATTCAAAGACCCAGCGACCCTGGGTCTCTGGGTCGCTTGATTCACAGACCCAGGGTCCTGGGTCTCTGGATTCAAAGACCCAGCGACCCTGGGTCTCTGGGTCGCTTGATTCAAAGACCCAGCGACCCTGGGTTTCTGGGTCACTGGATTCAAAGACCCAGCGACCCTGGGTCTCTGGGTCGCTTGATTCACAGACCCAGCGACCCTGGGTCTCTGGGTCTCTGGATTCAAAGACCCAGCGACCCTGGGTCTCTGGGTCGCTTGATTCAAAGACCCAGCGACCCTGGGTCTCTGGGTCGCTGGATTCAAAGACCCAGCGACCCTGGGTCTCTGGGTCGCTTGATTCAACGACCCAGCGCCCTGGGTCTCTGGATTCAAAGACCCAGCGACCCTGGGTCTCTGGGTCGCTGGATTCAATGACCCAGCGATCCTGGGTCTCTGGGTCGCTTGATTCAAAGACCCAGCGCAGCGCCCTGGGTCTCTTGATTCAAAGACCAAGCGACCCTGGGTCTCTGGGTCGCTTGATTCAAAGACCCAGCGACCCTGGGTCTCTGGGTCGCTGGATTCAAAGACCCAGCGACCCTGGGTCTCTGGGTCGCTGAATTCAAAGATCCAACGACCGTGGGTCTCTGGGTCGCTGGATTCAAAGACCCAGCGACCCTGGGTCTCTGGGTCGCTGGTTTCAAAGATCCAGCCACCCTGGGTCTCTGGGTCTCTGGATTCAAAGACCCAGCGACCCTGGGTCTCTGGGTAGCTTGCTTCACAGACCCAGCGACCCTGGGTCTCTGGGTCGCGTGATTCACAGATCCAGCGACCCTGGGTCTCTGGTTCGGTGGATTCAAAGACCCAGCGACCCTGGGTCTCTATGTCGCTGGATTCAAAGACCCAGCGACCCTGGGTCTCTGGGTCGCGTGATTCACAGATCCAGCGACCCTGGGTCTCTGGTTCGGTGGATTCAAAGACCCAGCGACCCTGGGTCTCTGGATTCAAAGACCCAGCGACCCTGGGTCTCTGGGTCGCTTGATTCAAAGACCCAGCGCCCTGGGTCTCTGGATTCAAAGACCCAGCGACCCTGGGTCTCTGGGTCGCTTGATTCAAAGACCCGGCGTCTCTGGGTCGCTGGATTCAAAGAGCCAGCGAACCTGGGTCTCTGGGTCGCTGGATTCAAAGACCCAGCGACCCTGGGTCTCTGGGTCGCTGGATTCAAAGATCCAGCCACCCTGGGTCTCTGGGTCGCTGGATTAAAGACCCAGCGACCCTGGGTCTCTGGGTCGCTTGATTCACAGACCCAGCGTCCTGGGTCTCTGGATTCAAAGACCCAGCGACCCTGGGTCTCTGGGTCGCTGGATTCAAAGACCCAGCGACCCTGGGTCTCTGGGTAGCTTGCTTCACAGACCCAGCGACCCTGGGTCTCTGGTTCGCTGAATTCAAAGACCCAGCGACCCTGGGTCTCTGGGTCGCTTGATTCAAAGACCCAGCGACCCTGGGTCTCTGGGTCGCTGTATTCAAAGACCCAGCGACCCTGGGTCTCTGGGTCGCTGTATTCAAAGACCCAGCGACCCTTGGTCTCTGGGTCGCTTGATTCAAAGACCCGGCGCCCTGCGTCTCTGGGTCGCTGGATTCAAAGACCCAGCGAACCTGGGTCTCTGGGTCGCTGGATTCAAAGACCCAGCGACCCTGGGTCTCTGGGTCGCTGGATTCAAAGCTCCAGCGACCCTGGGTCTCTGGGTCGCTGGATTAAAAGACCCAGCGACCCTGGGTCTCTGGGTCGCTTGATTCACATACCCAGCGCCCTGGGTCTCTGGATTCAAAGACCCAGCGACCCTGGGTCTCTGGGTCGCTGGATTAAAAGACCCAGCGACCCTGGGTCTCTGGGTCGCTTGATTCACATACCCAGCGCCCTGGGTCTCTCTGGATTCAAAGACCCAGCGACCCTGGGTCTCTGGGTCGCTGGATTAAAAGACCCAGCGACCCTGGGTCTCTGGGTCGCGTGATTCACAGATCCAGCGCCCTGGCGACCCTGGGTCTCTGGTTCGGTGGATTCAAAGACCCAGCGACCCTGGGTCTCTATGTCGCTGGATTCAAAGACCCAGCGACCCTGGGTCTCTGGGTCGCTTGATTCAAAGACCCAGCGCCCTGGGTCTCTGGATTCAAAGACCCAGCGACCCTGGGTCTCTGGGTCGCTTGATTCACAGACCCAGCGACCCTGGGTCTCTGGGTCGCTGGATTCAAAGACCCAGCGACCCTGGGTCTCTATGTCGCTGGATTCAAAGACCCAGCGACCCTGGGTCTCTGGGTCGCTGGATTCAAAGACCCAGCGACCCTGGGTCTCTGGGTCGCTTGATTCAAAGACCCAGCGCCCTGCGTCTCTGGGTGCTGGATTCAAAGAGCCAGCGAACCTGGGTCTCTGGGTCGCTGGATTCAAGACCCAGCGATCCTGGGTCTCTGGGTCGCTGGATTCAAAGATCCAGCCACCCTGGGTCTCTGGGTCGCTGGATTCAAAGACCCAGCGACCCTGGGTCTCTGGGTCGCTTGATTCACAGACCCAGCGTCCTGGGTCTCTGGATTCAAAGACCCAGCGACCCTGGGTCTCTGGGTCGCTGGATTAAAAGATCCAGCGACCCTGGGTCTCTGGGTCGCTTGATTCAAAGACCCAGCGTCCTGGGTCTCTGGATTGACAGACCCAGCGACCCTGGGTCTCTGGGTCGCTGGATTCAAAGACCCAGCGAACCTGGGTCTCTGGGTAGCTTGCTTCACAGACCCAGCGACCCTGGGTCTCTGGTTCGCTGGATTCAACGACCCAGCGACCCTGGGTCTCTGGGTCGCTGGATTCAAAGACCAGCGACCCTAGCGCCCTGGGTCTCTGGATTCAAAGACCCAGCGACCCTGGGTCTCTGGGTCGCTGGATTGAAAGACCCAGCGAACCTGGGTCTCTGGGTCGCTTGATTCACAGATCCAGCGCCCTGGGTCTCTGGGTAGCTTGCTTCACAGACCCAGCGACCCTGGGTCTCTGGTTCGCTGGATTCAAAGACCCAGCGACCCTGGATCTCTATGTCGCTGGATTCAAAGACCCAGCGACCCTGGGTCTCTGGGTCGCTTGATTCACAGATCCAGCGCCCTGGGTCTCTAGGTCGCTGGATTCAAAGACCCAGCGACCCTGGGTCTCTGGGTAGCTTCCTTCACAGACCCAGCGACCCTGGGTCTCTGGTTCGCTGTATTCAAAGACCAAGCGACCCTGGGTCTCTGGTTCGCTGTATTCAAAGACCCAGTGACCCTGGGTCTCTGGGTCGCTGGATTCAAAGACCCAGCGACCCTGGGTCTCTGGGTCGCTGGATTAAAAGACCCAGCGACCCTGGGTCTCTGGGTCGCTTGATTCACAGACCCAGCGTCCTGGGTCTCTGGGTCGCTGAATTCAAAGACCCAGCGACCCTGGGTCTCTGGGTCGCTGTATTCAAAGACCCAGCGACCCTGGGTCTCTGAGTCTCTGGGTCGCTGTATTCAAAGACCCAGCGACCCTTGGTCTCTGGGTCGCTTGATTCAAAGACCCGGCGCCCTGCGTCTCTGGGTCGCTGGATTCAAAGACCCAGCGAACCTGGGTCTCTGGGTCGCTGGATTCAAAGACCCAGCGACCCTGGGTTTCTGGGTCGCTGGATTCAAAGATCCAGCGACCCTGGGTCTCTGGGTCGCTGGATTAAAAGACCCAGCGACCCTGGGTCTCTGGGTCGCTTGATTCACATACCCAGCGCCCTGGGTCTCTGGATTCAAAGACCCAGCGACCCTGGGTCTCTGGGTCGCTGGATTAAAAGACCCAGCGACCCTGGGTCTCTGGGTCGCTTGATTCACATACCCAGCGCCCTGGGTCTCTGGATTCAAAGACCCAGCGACCCTGGGTCTCTGGGTCGCTGGATTAAAAGACCCAGCGACCCTGGGTCTCTGGGTCGCGTGATTCACAGATCCAGCGCCCTGGCGACCCTGGGTCTCTGGTTCGGTGGATTCAAAGACCCAGCGACCCTGGGTCTCTATGTCGCTGGATTCAAAGACCCAGCGACCCTGGGTCTCTGGGTCGCTTGATTCAAAGACCCAGCGCCCTGGGTCTCTGGATTCAAAGACCCAGCGACCCTGGGTCTCTGGGTCGCTTGATTCAAAGACCCAGCGACCCTGGGTCTCTGGGTCGCTTGATTCAAAGACCCAGCGACCCTGGGTCTCTGGGTCGCTGGATTCAAAGATCCAGCGACCCTGGGTCTCTGGGTCGCTGGATTAAAAGACCCAGCGACCCTGGGTCTCTGGGTCGCTTGATTCACATACCCAGCGCCCTGGGTCTCTGGATTCAAAGACCCAGCGACCCTGGGTCTCTGGGTCGCTGGATTAAAAGACCCAGCGACCCTGGGTCTCTGGGTCGCTTGATTCACATACCCAGCGCCCTGGGTCTCTGGATTCAAAGACCCAGCGACCCTGGGTCTCTGGGTCGCTGGATTAAAAGACCCAGCGACCCTGGGTCTCTGGGTCGCGTGATTCACAGATCCAGCGCCCTGGCGACCCTGGGTCTCTGGTTCGGTGGATTCAAAGACCCAGCGACCCTGGGTCTCTATGTCGCTGGATTCAAAGACCCAGCGACCCTGGGTCTCTGGGTCGCTTGATTCAAAGACCCAGCGCCCTGGGTCTCTGGATTCAAAGACCCAGCGACCCTGGGTCTCTGGGTCGCTTGATTCAAAGACCCAGCGCCCTGGGTCTCTGGATTCAAAGACCCAGCGACCCTGGGTCTCTGGGTCGCTTGATTCAAAGACCAGCGACCCTGGGTCTCTGGGTCGCTTGATTCAAAGACCCAGCGACCCTGGGTCTCTGGGTCGCTGGATTCAAAGACCCAGTGACCCTGGGTCTCTGGGTCGCTTGATTCACAGACCCAGCGTCCTGGGTCTCTGGATTCAAAGACCCAGCGACCCTGGGTCTCTGGGTCGCTGGATTCAAAGACCCAGCGACCCTGGGTCTCTGGGTAGCTTGCTTCACAGACCCAGCGACCTGGGTCTCTGGGTCTCTGGGTAGCTTGATTCAAAGACCCAGCGTCCTGGGTCTCTGGATTCACAGACCCAGCGACCCTGGGTCTCTGGGTCGCTGGATTCAAAGACCTCGTAACTCGCAGTATTACTCGCAGTATAACTCGCAGTATAACTCGCAGTGTCACTCGCAGTATAACTCGCAGTATAACTCGCAGTCAAGTCGCAGTATAACTCGCATTAACCGATCAATGGCAATCGAACCTTTAGACTTTCGAGTTCAATATTCTTGGCAAACTTCTCGATGTGTTTTGTGACAGAGGTAGCTGCTCTGCATGTAAGAAAGATAATCTCCAGCTGGCAGCTTGATGTGCTCATCTTGCAAAAAAGAAGAAGAGTATTTTGCAAATTAAAAGGTACATAGAAAAACGAATACGAATTATAAAACTATTTGAGCGCACCATCCATTGAATCAGTAAAATAAATTCTATGCTACATCCACGTACATGGGCAGAGGTATACAATGTTCAAGAGCCTGACATTGGAATATAGTTTGGCTACTTTTAAAATCAATAAACAACAACTTTATGACTGTTAAATGATTCTGCAACGAGCTTGGTGGACAGTTATATGAAGTCTAAAGCCTGGCGGGTCAAATGAGAACGACAGTTGACTTGCAAGAGTAAACGCTCATTCTCGTTTGGCCCGAAACTCTCATGCGCTCTCGGCGACTTTCGCTGACTCTTTCGTTGACTCTCGTGCGTGACGAGAGTTCAAGAAACCTATCGTGCAACTCTCATCCTTCCAACACTCAGGAATCTCGTTCTCATTTCTCCCGGATTAAGTATAGGCTACTCGAAACATGTAGTCAGTAGATATCTATTGTATGAGCGCCCTAAGAAAACAAAAAGTCGTCAACAACGGAAAGATAACTGATGTAATGTTTCTAACCTGCCTCAGACTTTGCGATTGTCGTTTGAACTGTGCTGCTGCTTCTCTAAGCCCTGTAGAATAACATCTTAGAAGGAAAAGAGAATGGTTTTACTTATTCACAACCTCCCTAACGATCATTATTAGCAATAAAGATCTGAAATATCTTCAACGGGATCCGCAATATCCTAATCAAAACCAGTGATGATTAGTTGTCCGAAAAAACTTATCTAGAAATTATTTCTAGTTGTCATACATTAGCCCGGATTGCATTTAGTGGTTGAGATAGAGGCACTCTATATTAATCTCTTATTTCGAATTCACGTCTGTTGTTTCATTTTATAGACCCAATGCTGAAGTAAGGAATGTTTGTATGAAAAATTATATGTCAATCTCTGAACCGCCACATCCCATCTTGCACAACTGAAATTATGTTAGTTATAATTTATGGGGTTTTGAAAAGTTATGACGTTTCATATTACCACTCTCTTCTCTATTTTACCTGGTGTACACGGACTAGCTCCTTGTTCCTTATAAACAAACTTGAGTTCCTCAAAGGCAGTGTGGAGCCTTGGAAAGTTTCCTCTGACATGTTGCAAGGAAAACAGGTTCTGAAAAGATGACAACCATCATAACTGCGAGAAGATACAGTATTGCTAACCGCAACAACATGGGGTATAATGCCAAAAGCATCATTTGTGAATTGTCTGACTTCAAGAGAGCCAAAATATGCATTGGCTGAATAGGAGATAGAAAAGGGCTGAAGGTGACTGGTTTATTTCAATGTTTATTCCTTGAACATTTTCTCCTTGATTCCGCTTCCGTCATAGTTAGCGGGTTGGAGACGAGTCCGGGGTCGAGCCCTGGTCATTGTGTTGTTTACTTGGACAAGACACTTTACTCTCACAGTATCTCTCTCCACCCATGCATGAGTATAAATAGGTACTGGAGAATTGTTAGGGCGATCTGGCAAAAATGCTGGGGTTTACCTGCGACGGACTAACATCCGATCCAGGGGAGTAGCAATATTCCTAGTCGCTTCGATGCAAACCGCGACCACTGATCGCGTAATAACGCCGTATTAAACGTGATTTGCTACTCAACTCACCTCTGGATGGCTTGTGAGAGCAAATAAACCAAAGAATGGTGTTCGGCAAGGTCCACTCAGATGTGTCACAAGTGAAAAGAAATTTACCAAGGCATCATGAAGATATTCACATGTATCTGCGTCAAATGGAGGACTGTAGTCTACAAGTAACACTCGAGCTAAAGAAAAAACAAATATAAAATACAGCACATTTCCAATAGCGTTCTCACACCGTGCTTGGTAGGCAATCTGAATATCAGGCTTTTAGAGGGGGAGTGGGAGACACGGAAGAGCCCCTTCTCTCCTCTCCTATTCTCTCCCCAAAGGAAGGCCTGATACTCAGCTAGGTTACGATAAATGTACACCTTTACACCGGCACTAGCAGTGAGTATGTGGTTACTGAGACGATATTACTGACCACTACTCTTTCCAATCAAGGCTGTGCTTGAATTTACATCACGTGGTACGCTTGCCTGTATCAAATGATCCTTATTAAGGGACTGGTCATAAATTAGGAGGGGGAGGGTCATAACTTTATGAGCCTCTAAAAAGGGACGGTCATAAAAATAGACAGTGAAAAAGGGAGGGTTACATAAATTTACACTCGTGGATATACCAAGAGTGCCATAAAGAGCATCGTGCTTTGATATATAGTATGACAGGAATAGTAAAATCATAACACAATAAATTTACATGTTTACAAAAACAAGACAAGGTATTAAAATAAAAACCCCTCAGCTGAATCGTTCAAAGTGTCAAATATTAATCGTTATCCCCAGGCCCAGTACCAAAATGAGAAGACTGGATACCCCAATCATGTCAGAACACGCAAGCAGTATTTATCCACAGCAAAATCCTGTCAATCGATGGTAAATTGCAAATTACCTGTCACATAAAGTTTCTGTCAAAAATCCATTTTGATTTTAAAAATGTTCCGGGGGGTCATGGTATTTTAGGCCAAGCTCCCAATGGAGGGTCAGCATATTTCTTTCCCATCGCTAAGGAGGGTTACGTCATTTTCAATGCTCAATTTCAAATCTCCACCCCCTTCCCCCCCTGCTAATTTATGACCACCTCAGTCCCTAAAAAAGGTTTATCTTGAAAAAACGAGAAGACCCTGGGAACGAAGTTGGATTTTGTGATAGACTTTATATTCAGGTAAAAAAATCAGAATTATTATAGAGAGTTATAACTTGTTTGCTATATTTACTAGATTTATACCACATAATTTATAGTACAGACGGGTCATTGTTTCAAATTAAGCTTAAATCAATATCTCTCGACAGTATCAAAGCTCATCAAATGATTATGATTTTTTAGGTAAGCTTACCTGGTTGTCTTATAAATGCCGTTCGGTTGGGCTGCTTTGTTTTCTCCATCAGATGTCGTCTTCAAAAAATAAATGAAGCTCTTGAAGTTTTACAATAAACACAGTAAGAGACACACGCAAAACATGAACTAAATCTAGCTGATAAACAACGTAGAGCAAACTAGCCAAGCAGTATTGAAGAAAAAGTTTCACCTGTACTTACCGAAATTTTACAAGCTTCCAAGCTTATTTCTCGAGTTCCTTGAACATGAACCGTTTTAGGAATAACATTAACTTTTTCACATCAAAGAAATCTGAAGAAATGTGCTATTAAAACTATCAAAAAGATGTTGTCATTTTTACTTTGTTTGTTTCCAGATTTCTTGATTTCTTCTTAGTGCCTTGCAAGATTTTGGCGCGAAATTAACGCCGGCCGCGCGCTCCTGATCAAAAGTGAATTTCTTACAACAGGTACAACAGTTGTTAACCGCTGGTCAAGAAACAGATGGCTCAAGTTATACACGAGATCGCCATTTTGGAAATTTTACTATAAATCGAACTAAATACATTTCGTATAAAATGAGGGATGTGAAAGGATTCTTGAGTAAAAAACAGAGTGAAGGGGGACCTTTGGCATCAGAGTGGGTTGCTCTGGGTGAACTGTACGAGAAAAAGTAAGTTTTATTGGGTTTTGAGATAGTTTAAGATGAAGTGCTTAGTCATCGAGCGAGCTTGTTGAAATTTTTTTCTTGTCAGTCTCTTTTCCAATTTGATAGGGATTGATCGCACTGTTTTCAGCAGAGAGTTTTTTCTTTATCTTTATTAAAAAAGTACTTGAATTATTAGTAATATGAGTCATACGGTATACTACATGTACTTACGAATAATTTTTCATTCTTTAGCTCAGACCTAAAATATTATTCTTACATGAAAGCTTATAACTTCTTACAGCTTCTTATAAGCTTATTTGAAAGAAACAGTTTTTAAAGACAGGTTTTAACCTTTTTCTAGCGCTACGTTA
Source organism: Desmophyllum pertusum (assembly GCA_029204205.1). Lineage (NCBI taxonomy): Eukaryota > Metazoa > Cnidaria > Anthozoa > Scleractinia > Caryophylliidae > Desmophyllum > Desmophyllum pertusum. Next base: position 910,977 of record MU826359.1, read on the forward strand.
GCCTTGATTTAGTATTGTTGTCTAATTTTAATTTTATTTGTTATTTTATCAGTTCAGTTCACTCTGTTTATTAAGAATTGTCATTCAGTCATGTGGTTAACTTTGAAGCATACAGGTCTGCAATGCCCCTGGTCACAGCTGCAATAATGATAGGGGATTTAATTTTCAGAAAGACTGAAAAATTCTGTTAGTTGGGGGTCCTATGTTCTATACTACAGACATTCATGTACTTTATTTTTATTTAGTGCAACCTTTTTCTGCCTAAGACATGTCTTGATTTGTTCATCACAAAATCCCAGGTTTCTGGTTCTGTCCTGGTGTGCCTGTACATAAGTACTGAAAAAATAAAAGAACAAACGATACAAATTATGTGGTAGATGCGGTGGCCTAATGGTTAGTGCATTGGACTCCGGATCGAGCATTCCGGGTTCAAGCCCTGGCTGGGGTCTCTGCGTTGTGTTCTTGGGTAAGACACTTCACTCTCACAGACCTTTCTCCACCCAGGAGTATAAGTGGGTATCGGCGAACTGTTAGGGCAACCTAAAAAAATGCTGCAGGGTATAACCTGGTGTTGGACTAGCATCCCACCCAGGAGGACTAGCAATACTCCTACAGTGTAGTCGGCTAGCTTCATGCTACAGAAACTGGGAGAAGCTCTGGCAGTATTTGGCCCCCAACACTGTACTTCTACCTTATTTCCTTATTGACTGCACACTAGGGCAGATCTGGTTTTCTTGGTCAAAAGATGTTGCTTTTATTCATGATTAAAATGACTAGGTATTCATATTTATTGATTACATAAAATGTTTCTGTCTTAGGTTGTGGCATCAACTGACTCTGAAACTTACTGAATTTGTCAAGAACGATCATTTCGTCAAAAATGGAGGGCTTGTAGAGGTATAACAATATTTGCATACACAAATTGACTGTATAATATCCTACGTACAAAGTAACTTAGAAAGAACAAAGACAATGTCTGGCGCTAAAGGCAGAAAATATGCCATGAGTTGTCAGTTACAGTCAATCCCATAAGTGGACACTCGTGAAGCAGAAAAAGTGTCTGCAACTGGAGCTGGTCACTTATGGGAATGTGTTAACACAGAGTTTGTATGAGCTAGAGTTCAAATAGGGTTTTGTCAAGGTATCCGTAAGTAGAGCTGTCCGCTTACTGTACAAGAGTGTCCGCTTGGATAGCTTCAACTGTACATAAATGTATTTTTACACATATGTAAAACTACTTACATGTAAATATAAAGTTTATTGTCTCTGAAGTTAAAAATAAATAAATAAAAGACTGAGGTGAACTGTACAGGAATAATCTGTATGCCCATCTATATTTGTTTTCAATAATGTCTCATTAGACTATTCTTATTCCATTTTACCATGGTACTTGCCAGAGTCAATCAGGGCTAGGTGAAAATTAATTGATTGCACAATACAATGTACATGTACTGTACTTGATGAAGAAATAATGATGTTAATTTTATCTTTGTTTTCTAGATGTATGATAATTTCCTTGCAGACTTTGAACACAGGTAAATGTAGAAACCTGCACTCATGACTGGACATAATTTAAAAGTTTGGTGATCTTGAACAATAACTCCCACTTTAGTGTGTTGGCCAACTGTCAGCCAACAGAACAAATTACTGACAGTTGGCTGACAGTTTACCGACAATGCGCAATAAGTCACAAACACCTGGAAAATTATTGTGTATTTCAACTGAACAAAAGTGTTACTAATGCTGCTTTCAAGCAACTGTCAGCCAACTGTTGACCAACTGTTGGCCAACAGACGACCAACAGTTAGCCAACAGTCAGCTGACAGTTTTTTTGGAGGGAGCTGTTCTTCACTTTTACCAAATGTTTTCTACTGACTAGAACTACATATACTGTGACTAGACATTTTGATTGTGTTGCGCATTCTTAATCTGCCTACATACATACATGTACAGTGTATAATGTACATGACAAGTGAGGCTTGGTATGCTTTACAGGTGTACCGTAGGTAGCAGTTTTTAGGTCTGCTGCATGCATAATGACTAAGTTGTCTTCATGTTAGCATGTCCTTGAATAGGTTTCAACTTATAATGTGTTACAGTATAAGTTGCAGCTTAACCACTCTAAAATGTCACACCAGCTGCTGAGTAGTGTACCCCTACCCCTAAAGGTTGCTCTAAGTTTCATACAATAAATAGTTGATATTAATTATCAGTACTGTTTCGTCAACTAATGATTATGCCCTTAAAAAGCTTACAGATTTTTTTCATCATCCTAGAATAAACATGCTTTCCCTCATGGAAATGATGTTATATATCATAAAGGAAATAAAAGGTAAGTGTTGCCTGTAATGTTTCTTTTCAATGTTAATGTTCAGCCAACATTTTGTAGTTGATACATGTAGTGGGAACCACATGTCATTGCTTTTAGCCAGAATTTGAAAAGTGGGTGTCCTGGAGGCATGTCCCTCCATAAATTTGTTTTAAAAAGCTTTAAAAAGCTTTGGTGCATTTTGCATCATTTTCTCCCAGAATTGGGCGTCCACAGGACACCTGGACTCCCTTTTGGCTAAAAGCTTGCATGTCATACTTACTCTTCTGATTGCACTTTTCATTCTTTTCAGAACCAGAAACTGCTATTGAGTTTCTAGAGAAGGAAAAAGAAAAGGTGTGATAATGACTATCAATTGTCATAATTTATTGTGTTTATTTTACATGACTGTGTAGAACCCCAATTCTCAAATTGTTGGCTTTACCAATATTTTGTATTATTTTTGTTTTGTTTAGAATATTGACACATTCACCATATTGCTTTACATGTACCTTAAATGCAATTTGTTTCCATGATTTTTCTCTTGGAACTCTTAGGTATAATTCAATTATTACATCTAGCATGTGCATTCCTATAGATTTTCCAAGATTTTCTTTATTCCAGATCAAAAATGATGTAGAAGCTGAAGTTCTTTGTATGACAGCCATTGGAAACATCAAACTTCAACAGAGCAACATGGAAGACACAAAGGTGTGAATTAAACTTATGAATGTTGAGTTAACTTTTATAAAACTACATGTACAATAAGACACTGACTGTAAGTGTATCTTTGCAGACATTAGTTGAACAAGCCAGAGTGATACTGGAGACAATAGATGGAGTGACTACAGTTCATGGCAGGTTTTATGAACTGTGCAGTAACTATCACAAAGTAAGAGTTAGTGAATACATTTTCACTTTCAGTTCATCGTGTCATTAACGGTACATGTTGTTGGCTGGTACAATGTACTTACAGTACATTTTTTTCTTGTCTTAGATTGCAGGTTCTTATAATGACTACTACAGAGATGCACTGCGCTTTTTAGGCTGTGTAGAAATAAGCACCATGCCAGGTCAGTTGTGAATAAATTACTGTGGTTTAAATTGTAGACAACATTTAAATGATTATAATAATTCACAGCACAATTTCAGAATTTCTGATAATACATGTAAGTCATTAAATGTACATAGTGCTCACACAAACATCAAACTTTTATTTAAGCTGAGTATCCTTTGATCCATTCCCTTGAGTTTCAAGAATGTAAATATTGCAGTTCTGTATTACTTTTGCAATTCCCTTTGAAGCATTAGTGCCAATATATATTGAACCTACTGTACCAACAATTTTGGGTAATAAAAATATTGCCGTCTGTTTTATATCTATTCTTCAAAAGTGGTTTTAGGGCTAAGTTAGTACATTAACTTAATAGATGATTGTTAAGTGGCATGTAGGTTTTAATAAGTTTTCAATCATTTTTGTGACATAATGTTCTTTGTTTTGTTGTCAGCTGGTGAACAGGTTGATAGAGCCCTACACCTGTCTCTGGCTGCATTATTGGGAAATGATATTTACAACTTTGGAGAGTTGGTAGGTCACCACTAGCCGGTAAACCTAAATGTTTCATTTTGCCACATACACTACATACATGTATGTGCTTGTTTGAGTGGCTGTTTGTTCTTGACCAGAGGTCTTCCATTGAACATGAGTAAAATTAAGTACATAAATGGTGTATGTATATTTAATTTTACAGCTAGCGCATCCTGTTCTGCAGTCACTCGTAGGAACAGAGCATGGATGGCTAATAGAACTTCTCTATGCTTTCAATTCTGGTAAGCAATAAAATTAATTATTTGTGCCATTATTTGGCACAGCACCAACATACATTGTACTTTTTGGCAATTGCAATATCATCCAAATTCCCCGTGGTATTCTTTTGGGGTCATGGAGACACTCAAGCCCCATGACCGCAACAAGGTGACAGTTGTGTGTAGGTGCAGAGATTGCTGCTTCAACTCAGATAAACAGAGCTCTCAGAATACCAGCCAGCTCTTGACCAATCTTCTTTTTTTCTTTTGAAGGTGACTTGGCAAAGTTTGAACGTCTGAAACAAAGATGGCAGAAACAGGTACTATAACCTTGTAGGGTACATTCAAAATGAAACAACAATTATTGGAAGGTTACAATTAGGTTTGTGTCTAGTATAGGTATTACAGCATCATTCTATGGTTCGTTTGCTTTTCTTATCCAGGCCGACTTAAACCGCAACTACAAGAGCCTCAGACAGAAGATCAGCCTGCTGTGTTTGATGGAGGTCTGTCTTTTCTTTTCTTAAAGCAGTTTCTCTTACTGATGCAGTAATTCCTTGTATCTGTAAATTAGGTTTACTATTTGCTTTTTGTCAAGTAACAATAATTTTTTTCTTGAAACAGTTGACATTCAAAAGGCCTTCTCACGACAGAAACCTCTCATTTGAAATGATATCAAAGGAAGCACAGCTACCCATTGACGAGGTGAGGAAGTGCACTCAGTGCTGTGCAATACACTCTATAGACCTTATTCATAAATGGCGGCCGATTAATTATTCTTTTATATTCATGCTAATAACCCCCTAGCCTCGTTAGTATGTGCAAAATTCAAAAGAATTTTTACTCTAAAATGAGGCTAGGGAGGCTGTTTAGCATGAATATAAAATAATAATTAATCCACCGCCATTTATGAATAAGGTCTATTTATTTAAAAACCTTTTTGTATAATAACTTTGAGGCTGAGATTGGTCAAAATTTCACGAACATTCTAGGAACATACCCAGGCTGAGATTTACATTATAAGAACGTCTTTATTTTGTCCACTCGGCGCGACATCTTGAACTCAGCTCGGAACTAAGCCGCGCAAGCATGTCATATATTAACTTGGTAGTGCCCACGGTGCTCTTTGTAGTACAGCTTGTCTTACAGAAACGCAAAAGTGTACGCGACAGTGCCGAAAGGTGTTATGGGTAGTGTTAGCTCCGAAGTTCACGGTGTTCGGCGCGATGGCAGGAGAAACCACGAATATATGTTTGCGTGTACTACAGTAAAAGAAAAAAAAAACAAAAGATAGTTTGACACGTATTTGTTAAAATTTATTGATTATATCCCAGACTACCTTTCGGCATTGTCGCGTACGCTTTTACGTTTCTTTTGGAATTGGACAACCTTTCTCCAAACAGCTGTAACTTCAGGATCAAATCACCAGAGCTAATGTTCAGTCCTTGTTCAGCTTAAGGTTCTTATATATAAAAAAAGTGTCTACACATGCATTCTAATGGCTCGTCACACAGTCGAGATATGTAGATTGAGATATGTACAATGTAACGTGCTGAGTAATCTGGACAGGTCTTGACTAGTTGATTTCTGTATGGAGTCCGTTTTACACTGTTGGCAGTCCCTATATTTTCTTTATCTGGATCGTTCAGAGAGCTGAAAAACATGCGAGACAAAAGTGACGCGCTCGACAATCCTGCAAGAGAAATAGGAACTGTTCGGCTCAGACTAAATCGTTCTTTGGTTTTTACCATCACAGGTTGAACTTCTTGTGATGAAAGCTTTATGCCTTGGCTTAGTAAAAGGTAAGAGTCTTTTACCTGTAGTTTTGTATTCAATTATAGTGAAATCTCTATTAAGGGGACACCCTCGGGACAAGGAGTAGTGTCTCCTTAATAGAGGCACTGAGATACAAAGATTATATGAGTGTTAATTTTGCCGGGACAAAAGTTTGTGTCTGTTCCTGTCCCCTCATAACGCTCGAAAGAATGTATGACATGTATGAAGGAGTTGAATTGTTCCATTGTATCATTGCTAAAGTATTTGATATTCAACACATTTCCGACAAGTTAAATGTTCATTACTTTTCTGCTGAATAGTCAGTATCTGATCATGTAGTTGACTGTCAAACAATCTTTTCATTTTGTCACCAGGCTCCATTGATGAAGTTGAACAGATGGTGCATATGACCTGGGTACAACCACGAGTACTGGACGTGAATCAGGTAAATGAAATCTCCTTCAATGCCCCATGGATGTTTTTTTTTTTTTTCCAGAAAGGAGATACACCGGCTAAGAATGGTGGTTACGCAAATGTAGTTGGATTTTTTTTTTAATGTTCATCAAATGATGAACTCTGTTTCACTTTATTCTACTCAGTCTGTTGAATAAATTCATGTATAAATATTGTCGTTGTTCAACTAAAACATGGCGCAGATATCTTTCTGTTGAACTGCTATCGAAGGCAAAAGCCGCACACAATTACAGTTGGACCTCGCTATCTCGAACTCGGTTACCTCGAACACCCTGCTATCTCGAACTCAAACCCATTCCCCTGTCCTTGTTTTTCAGTCATTTACTATCGGCTATCTCGAACTCCTCGTTATCTCGAACTGTTTTCGTTTCCCTTGAGAGTTCGAAGTAGCAGGGTTCAACTGTACACACCAGGGCGTGGTACACACAATGAAGCCACGTTGAGGATAGAAGTGTGATGTTGTTTGGTTGTTTTTTTTGTAGATTGCTCACATGAGGGATCGGTTATCAGAGTGGTGCGACAAGGTCAAGACACAAGTGTACTCTGTTGAAGACCAAGGTCCCGAGCTCCTGGTGTAAATTAGACTTTCTGCTTTCATAATTGTGATAAATAAAGATTATAAACGTTTTAGTTGTTGCTAGATGTCTACACTGTACCAATGGGTAAAGGACGGGGAATTTCATTAGAGAGGCGCCAAACTAGACGGTATTTGCTACTGAACAGTCAAGAAGTAGCTTATACCTTTTTCCGCCTCAATTTCCAACTCGGGGACTGAGAACCAGCTGTCATCACTAGGCTTTCTGGGATCGTTTGGGTAATTAATCAGCGTGAGCTGTGATAGGTCGATAGTTTCCAAAGGCAACCGAAAGCTGGTGCGTAATCTCCTCGCGGTTAACATAGCCGATCGATCAGACGCTCTATTTTTTAGTTAAAAAAAAGAAGACTCGGAAAAGGGTGCCAGAGCGCAGGTTAATATCCATGCCGCCGCCTCCTACTCCTATGCGAAATGGCGTCAAGACAGTACACCAATACAGGGGCGGATCCAGGATTTTTTGATAGGAGGGATCCCAGGGTTTTCCCGAAAATGTGAAGTAGATTGAAGAAAATTTTTGGAAGTCATTAGACGGCAGTAGTAAAGGCGCAAAGGGGGGTGTTTGTGGGGTCTCTCACAGAAAAAATTGAGATTTTAGGCTCTGAAAAGTGCATTTTGGAGGATTCTGGAGATGGTTTTGCCATGGATAATAGAGAAAGCAAAAACTCGTAAATGTCTGATAGGGGGTCCGAACCCCCCCGACCCTCCCCCTGTATCCGCCACTGCAATAGTTTGAGCCATGGCGCTATAGTGACTTGAATTTTCTAGCATTGACAGTAAATTTCGTACCCCACAAACGCAAAATTCACCAGTTTTAGTTGCCTTGAATTTTGTGAGGGTTTGACGTGAATTATGCAAGACGTTTCTAAAATGCAGTGGTAAACGAAGCGAGGTGACAAAGCGGGTAACAATATTAAAAAATTATCTATGATTCGCTGAAATTTTGGCTTGAAAGTGGGGATTTCGGTTGCTATAGTGACCTGCGGGACAAAGGCCTTGGTCACGGTCGTGGCTCACGAAGGGCATTGGGAACTAGCACTAATTGACGTAAATGGCGGCACTGATTGGTTAATAGCCCAGCCAAATATTATAATTAAAAACACTGTTATTTGAAAAAGTCTAACAAACAACTTAATAGTTATTATCAAGAGAGTCTTTCGCTCAAAATAAAAATGCTGCATAGCATTTAATTTGAAACGTGCATGTCTAACAATAGTCGATTTTTCCGACGCAATTGTTTTTCAAAATTTCGTTTAATGCGCGGGTGACTCAAGAAAATATTGATACTACAAAGGTATTTCCTTCGTTATTCATTGCAGGTTTCGAGATAAACATTCTTTGAAAGAGCACGTAACATGAAAACATCGCACAGCGTCGAAAGAAAACAATTCAGGTTTGACTTAAACAAAAGAACTGCGTCCTCTCTGAGAAATCGATGCAAAAAGAAAAGAGAAAGAGAGATATCTTTGTTGGCTAACAGTGTAAGAAAGTTATACAGAGGGCTAAACATAACAGAAGGATTTGTGGAGTAGAGAGATTACAATAGGCAAATCAAAGGCAAAGTGTAAGTGGAACAATTGTTGACTTAAAACGATCAAAACCTTTGTTCGTGAAAAAGCTCTCAACTCTAACTGTATAGAGATAAGCAATCTGTCAAGTCGCTTCTCTGGCTTTATAAGGTCTTGGTTAAAATCAAATTCTAAAATTCAAGTATATTTTATCTCAGTCTTTCAATGGTGCTCTTATGAACTATTTTAATAATACATTTATTTATTGTCTCTAGTCTGATCTTATTAAACGAAAGACAACCAAAATGAACGGTGTACCGCCTGACGTGCAGTTTGAATCGTATAAAGAGATTTTCTGAAAGAGTTAGCTATTTTCGTCTTGGATATTTCGATGATATGAAAATATACGTGACCTGTATCTAAATGTCTTCTTTCAGCTAAATTGTTGATAGTTTCCAAAGCACGTGCGCTAGCTCACGAATCAGGGCATGCAGTTCATAAAATGATGAAATAGTCCTTTTAGCAATCCTTATCGATATTATAGTTTGATTGCAGCATTATTCACAATTTATATTTCAAATCCGCTTTTCAATGAAGTATGATACTTGATTCCATGCACAATTTGAAGGTATACTTTCTGCAGTCTGTTCGGGCTTTGACTGCATATATTTGCTATCTCTGATTTCTTTAACCCGGGCCAAACGTGGATGATGGCTCTCATGAGAGTTTTCTTCAACTTTCATCGACTGTCATGAAGCGTGGGTCAAACGAGAGAAAACTCTCGACGCCAGACGACTCTCAAGAAAGATTTGAGCAGGTTCAAATTCGATGAGAGCGCACGAGAGTCGAGGAGAGTCGGATGAGAGCGCGTGAGAGTTTCAGGCAAAACGAGAGAGCGTTTGAACTCTCAGCAACTCGCATCCTCGTTTGGCCCAGGCTTTAGAGACAAATTGATATTTCCCTTCGGATATGGATTTGGAATTAATCTATTCTGCAAAATAAAATAAAAAACTTGGAGTTGAATCACTGCAGAATTAACAACGACGCTTCGAGCGATACTTCTAAGTCAGAGCAAACGAAACGGTTAACGATTATCTTTTGAGCTTCGAATCAATAAAAAAGGTAAAAAAAAATGTGCAACTGAGTAGGAAGGAGCCCACTCCTCGGAAGTGAGTGAGCTGCCGTCGGGACCACTTTCTGAATCTGAATCTGCCATCTATAATTATCATATTTTTTTTTTTCAGCGATGTAGACTGTGTATACCCATAATGCACGCGTCGATTTGGTGCTCAGTTGTCATTCTTCTTTTGCTCCTTGCAGTACAGTATGGAGACGGTAAGCTAACCTGATAGATTTGTTGGTTTTCCCGCTGGAACATTTTTTAATCCTATAAATCAATCGTTGTTCTTTCATTAGGTAAATCGGGAGTTCAAGAAATGGATATCCCCGATGGTGAAATGGAGACAGAATCCCAGAGGGTAAATAACTTATTTCGTTATATATTTGTTGTCCGGCCTTTCTACTTTAATTATATGAAGTGAAATAGAGTAAGTGACTGCCGGCGAAAACTGAAAAGAGTTTAACAGAGACCACTTGCGAAGAGATTTCTTATAGCACAATTTATACGTCGCATGTCAGTCGCGTCGAATGTAATTCCGAAATAGCAGGTTGCTTCCATGGTATATTGCAACACAGTCGAATAAGTAATACCAGCGAGATTTTTGCGCGGACTGAAATGCGACATTCATGCGACGTATAAATTTGGTATAAGTCACTTGTCCGCGTTGCCTATGCTGTCAGTTTTCATCTCCCTTGTCTGAGAAACGGCTTGAAATCAAGCCTGCCCTTGTTGCTATGGCACTGTCCATATTTTTAGAAGCTCACAAGCCTTTAGGGTGATGATTTTGATTCCTAGGTGAAGTTTCAGAGACCGTCACATTTTTTATTCTCAATAGGCAGCTTTGATGGTAAAACTATGGTAGTGGTTTGATTGACTTCATTCTTTTCACTTTTTAACAGTCGGAGATTCCTCGACACCACCGCAGTCGTGAAGCGCACAGCCATCATAACAGACGAGCCGAGCGTGGTCGCTATCGCTCCGTCCTAGCGGTGGGCGTTGGTTGCGCGGTGGCCGGCGGCTGGATTTGCTTGGCAACCGTCGTTTATGTCGTGCGCTATATTCGCGCCAAAAGGAATGCGGCAGCACGTAGTCCTTCTACTGATAATTTGCTGTGATTGGTTCAATTTAAAGGAGGAAGAACGTCACAATAATTTAAACATCACAATTGATGGAAACTTTACAAGATGCATCATGCTGTAATGTTAGTAACGCGGTTAAAACAAAAATGGTTTATTTTACGTTGGCTATTGTTCTCTTTGATTATTCTCTACTTCGACTCTAAGCATTTCAGTGATTTCTTTAGTGTAAATAGAGTACAATAGACCATTTTATAGTTCTGTGAAATGTAACCAAGCCTCTGCATGAAAGCGAGGTTAGGGGTGACCGTGAGATGATAGAGATCAGAAACTGGTTTACATAAGAACAGAATAATCTACATTTGAAAAGAAGGAAGGTTTGTATCACAACAAAGTCACCTCCAGCCTCACTTCTGTTCAAAGGCCTGGATTCTAAGCACACAACTGTAAAATGGACTATTACAATGAATAATTGAAGTGATATACTTGTTAAATAAGGGAACTAGCCTAATATGTTCCAGTTGTATAATGCTTTATATACATTTGTCAGACTTAATATTTAGTTCATGTTTATTCCCACGGAAGAGTTATACAAATTATATAACAAGGGAGAATTATTGTGAAGGTAATATTTAGAATTTTAAAAATTAAGGATTACCTAATATATGTAAATGTTAATAATTTTAACAAGGAGATATCTCTAGTGAATCACTAGTGCTAGTGATTGGTACTGATTTATATTTTCTCTAAAGGTGTTGGTTCAAAGACGAATATACGCTTTATTTTAACTCTTCAATATTGGAAGTGAATTGGCTATATAAATGTTAAATGATTGCAAGTCGGTTCCGTTTATAATAGGCGTAGAGTCGTAGAAAGCAAGACGAGGCAGTTCAAATTGATAAGAAGCTGCAGAACATTGTGACGGATAATCTCAAAAAGACGTAATTAGGAACAGACCATTTTATTTTTAAGGGGGGAGGAATGTTTTTAAGCCCGACTGTTTTTCGCAACTTACCGCTTTGCAGAATTTCCTTTCACTACTTTGCAAGATATTTCTCAGTTGCCTCGTTTCGCTGCGCACTGCGCACTGCAAATCCCTGCACTGCATAAGCATTGCAGGGATTTGCCCATCTATAGCCTGTTTCAGGCGTTCGGATAGTGGGGGAGCGACGTAAAAAGACGCGCGAAGCGCGAAGAGCTTGCGACCCAATCCCCTCGCCATTCATTCACTCGCCGCTCTTCGCGCTTCGCGCGTCTTTTCACGTCGCTCCCCCACTATCCGAACGCTTGGAACAGGTTAGCCCAACTCCCCTGAGAAGTAAAATGGTCCGTCCCTATAAGAAGAATCTGTTCACACGTAGACTAGTTGTAGTAGTTAAATAAATATTTAAAGAAAACATTCGATGGTGTTGTTCATTTGACTTTTATAGCAGCAATAAAGTAAGCTTCATAGCTCAGTTGGTAGAGCATCGAACTAGTAACGCGGAGTCATCATGTGTTCAAATCGCGTTGAAGCCTATTGCAATAGCAGTTATTACAGATGTCAGCGGTTTGACATGCAAACGAGGGGAAAGGGTCAATCTGATATTGTTAGCCGTTTGACATGCAAACGAGGCGAAAGGGTCAATCTGGTATTGTTACCGTTTGACATGCAAACGAGGCGAAAGGGTCAATCTGGCATTGTATTGTCCCATTAGCCTCATTTGTAGGCTCGATTACCAGCCACTGTTCGGAAAATGAGCCAGAACGAAGACCGGACTCGAGAGAGCGGCGGAAATCGAGCCTAAGTCGTTTGCATACTTTTTAAAAACAAAAGAATATTTGACTGCGGGCTCAACTGTAATAACTGCTATTGCAAAAATTGCATTCGTAACTGCGAGGATCACTTATTCATCTCAAGAAAGTGAGAGCCGGTTATAACTAGAAGTAACAAAATTTCCGTCAACTTCAATCTATGACACATTGTTGGTACACTCTTGGTTGAATCTTATCTCCCTCCCATTCCCTCCTTTCAATGTTGTTTTAAAATATAAAACGCACTGGACAAAGAGTGCGCGCTTGTTGCCCTATCCAACATTGGACAGGGGAAAGGGAGAAGGTATTCCAACGACTTATGACAGCGATTGATGTTCGTGTTGCATCAGAAGAATTATTCGTTCGCAAGTTGCACGCACACATGATAGGGTCGCTGAGAATCTTTGAACAAGTGACGAACCACTTTATCTTTGAGAGGGAGATGGGGGGAAGGGGAGCTGGCTTTTTTACAGTACGATTTTTCGCAGATAATTTTTTTCTCTAGCCTAGAGTTGAGTTTGCAAGATAATTCTTTGCCTCGTTTCGAGGCACGTTTTTGTTTCCTCTGCAAAAGCATTGGAGGACCTCAAAAATAAAATGTCCCTATTTTGAGGTGCTCTTCAAGCAATTCCATTCGCATTTTTTAATTGTTTTTTAGTGTTTTAACATCACTGTCCAGATAATGTTACACATGAGGTTTTTCTTCGTGCAGCATCGCACAAAATATAATCCACCGAAAGGCTGTTTTATGCAATACCTGAAGGTGTTGCATGTGCTCTGATTTGTTCATTGAGTTATTGTACTGGTAAAGTGATTGAAAATTGTAATCATGCTTCAACAACAGATGGAGGTAAGCTACTTGAGATGTTGTAAGAACACTCGAAAAGCTCAGTTGTGTATCAATCGTCTTAATACAATATCTTCATGTTCTTCAAATATTATTACACATGGTTTATTGAGGCTTGTTGTTTAAGGGGAGTTAAATTATTTTTCAAGTGGAGGGAATGTTGTTTACCGTAAAAGGGCGGCTCTATTTAAAAGCCCCCGGGGGACTTATTAGAGAGGCGGGCTTAATAAAGAGGGGGGATTATTTCAAATCATAAATTTTCGAGAAAATTCACATTAATTTTTTTAACTTTACTATTACACCACTAACTAAAACAGAGCAATAAATGGATTATATATGACCGTCTTACAAATGCAATGACTTTTATACCATAACTCAACGATAGTTCTGGAAACAATACAAAGTGACTGAAACGCCAGAAAATATTACTGAAAAGTCATTTACATCAACCTTACGGAAAAGGGGGGGGGGGCTTATTACACAGTCTGAATTCCATACGGGGGGGGGGGGGCTTATTAGAGAGGAGGCTTAATAAAGAGGGGGGGCTAAATAGAGCTTTTTACGGTATTTGCGCCCGCGTAGTGCCATTCCTACGCCCAGAGTTTTGTGCCAGAAATCAAATCTCCTCGTTCCTCGTCTTATAGAACCCATGGCTTGCCGAAAAAAAAATTTTAAATCTTTCCCGCGCCTCGAACACGTAAGCCTCGCTTTAGTGTTTTATTTTTGACGTCACCAAACAAGATGACAAATGTGCGATAACGGCGAATTTCGACAGAATAAGGTAACTGCTCGCCCGAATGAAGTCAGCTACGCGCAAGCGACTTCTGCTAAACTTTAGGTAAGTCTGTTTACAGAAGTCGTTTGCGCGATTCCAAAGGTGATATTACCGACACGGTTACTGTGACAAGTGATTGTAGAGACATTGTTACTGTCATAACATACCAGTCGTCATTAGCAGGTACCATTCAGCTCTCCGCACCGCGCATGCTCCAGGTTCAATTTATTAGTAATGGTCTCTAGGGAAGGCGAGTGACTTCATCTTTGACTAACAACCTCCAGAAACCGCGGTTTTCTACGGTAAGTCATGTGGATCTATCTTGATTTATTTTATTGTTATCGATTATAAAGCATCGCTTGATATATCATGCAAAATTTAAACTTGGAACTTCGGAAAATTTTGTCAACAAAAGCAAGCGGTTCGCATTCGTTCGCGTAAGACATGGAATTGTTTCGCCCGTCAGTTGCGAGATCGGTACTTTGATTTTTAAACTACCATAGGTTTCCATTTATCTCCTTTTTGGAGAAAAAATTACAAAAGGTAAGACAGAAGAGAAATTGGAAATACACAGCGATTTAAGGTTCGAATATAATTTTGACATTAGCAAGTTCAGTTAAGTTGTTCTTCTGGTGTTACTCTCATGGTCTGTTGTACAACCACAATGCCATGTTTTCTAGTTTGTGAACATTTGTTCGATATTTTTTTTCGATATTTTTAAACAATTTAACTGGAGCTTTAAAGCCATTTTAATTTTTAACAACGTTTTAAAAGCCTCGTGAGATCTGTAGAATGGAATTACATGTGCGTCCGTTCCGGAATATTGATTACAAACATCCAATAGAAAACGTAATAACACAGTCATCTTAATTGACCTTGCTTACGGCAGCGTGAAAGAAGAATTGAGCAGCCGATCCGTTATCTTCCTAGCAATCTTCAGCGAACCGTGCTTACTGATAGGTCAGATTATATCGAAGAAATTCTAAGTAGTTAAAGCTTCGCAATTAACCGCAATTAACCGCTGGAGGAATTGTTTGGTCTGCGCTGTCATCCATCTCGTGAAAAAATAAAAAGGAATGTTTAACTGGGAGGTGGGGACTGCCGGAAGGCGATTTATTTGAATTCACATATAATTTTTAAAAAACCGACTGGACTTTATTCCTTATGTCAGTCTTACGCCCACAATGACTGCAACAAGAAATCTTACAGTCGTACTTTTTGTGAAAGTATGACAAATGAGGTGTAATTTCGGTCACCGAAATTCGAAAACCTTCGCTGGTTCACCTTCGGACAATTAAAAAACCGTGGGAGACTATTCTGTCTGTAAGTTAAGCCATCGAACAAAGTTAACATCGTACAGTATGCGCTGCAAAACTTTCCCTGCTTTTGCTTGCGCTCGGGGTATACTCGACCCCCTGCCCTGGAAAGGATCTGTGATGGGACTGGGGAGACTAAGACTACCGTGGCACAGCAGAACATGGCTGGTCATTTTTTAAGTAGAATGAAAAAACCCAAATAATAATTGTGTACTTTGTGTCAGTTATATGAGTTGTTTTAGAATCATGGTTCTAATGCTTTTAAGTTCCTCATTGTTTTTGTTTTCTTTATCTGAGTAGAAGGTGGGGAAGACGGAGACATGGAAAGTGGTTTAAATCTCGCTTGTTTATTTTTACTTTCACTTCTCAGCATCACAGGTAAGATTATCTGCTACAATTTGTTAGATCAGTAGAGAAGTAGAGGGTTTTCAATTGAGTGTCGTAAGTAATCCGGAATTGCTTTGATTTTGCTTTGCTACGTTCTTTGGCGCCACCAACTCAGCCAATCAGAAACGAAACCCAAACCAATCGCGACTTGGTCGCACGCGTTTTCCCGCTCTTGACACCGGTTACGTGTTATGCTTCTAGTTTGTTGTGATTGGCCATTGTAATTGCTTTTTTTTCATGTTTTTACGACACTCAAATGGAAACCGCTCTAAAACAAAATAATACAGTACGGATTTTATTTGATTACATTAAAAGGATCATCCCTCTCAAATCATGTGACTACCGAAATAACATTTGTTAATAATGTATTCCAGGCTTGCTAAATTCTTGATTTCAGATGATTCTGGCCCTTTCTTTCATGCACTTGTTGCATGTGACTGTATCACAGTCTAGCCAGTTTACAATTCTCCATATCCTTTGTTCTTTTTTTCAGCCCAGTTGCATTCCCTTGACCTATAAAACAAGCACATTAATAAGCAGAATACGCAATCCTGGATTAAAAGTCAATCGATGTTTTAATTTCTCTTGTATACGTGTAAAAGCATATTTTACAGCTAATATTTTGTGGAGGTTTACATTACTGGTCGCAGTCAAAACTGAAGGAAAAACATAAACAGAAAACCTTATCCTGGATTAGCTTAATCGTGCTTTGAACAACCGGGTCCCAAGAGCAGATCAATTGTGAGCTCTATTTCTATATTAAAAATCTCACACGAGTTATCGCTTATTCTTTTAGACGCAAATCTGGAACTGATCTCGTCTGACAAGACACCTTGTAGGAAAAGTGCAGTGAATTACAATGTGACTCTAAGTAAAGGCGCAAAGGCTGGAAAATATTACAAAATGGCAGAAATTCACAAGATGGACGAATGTCTAGGACATTGCTGTGGGTCTAAGAAATGTGACGTTGCTTTCATGGTGAATAAAAACTGTTATCTAGTCAAATGTTTTAATGCGGAATCGTGCGCCCTCAAGCAGTCGGATAACCCCAAGTTTGACACGATGCTTTCAATGGTGTCTAACTCTAAAGCTAAGGCGACTAAAGGTAAGACTTAGAGTCCGCTACTTCCACGTCTATTCTCGACTTGTTTCCTAATAGAGAGATTAAGCATCGCGTTTGTTTTTCCCGCGAAAGACAAAAACCCCACTTTTGCCGTCTGCCGTCTGCCGTTTGCCGTTTCTATGTGAAAGTGAGTAGTTTCGCGTTTATCGTGAACGTGTGAATTATTTTCGATTTTTCTGATGGATTTGTTTAACGATTGGAGGTAAAGTAAAGAGAATCAACTGCAAGCTGACGTTTGCCTTTTGCCGTTGAACGTGATGCTTAATCTCTCTAATGTTAGTCCAGGACGTCAACTGAGAAAAGGTGAATTAAGAATAAGTATGTACCTCGGGAAGCAGGGCGTGGACAAAGGAGAGAAAATTACCGAAGTCGAAGACGTCACTACAGTATTATTCCTTATGTATGGCTCATTCCCAATAGAAATTGGGACTAATGCTTATTTATTAGCATTCTAAATTACTTATTTATCATTTATATCATGATATGGCGAGTTCTGTCTACGCGGCTAACCCAGTTAGTAGCTCAACGGAATATCTGTTCCGGATCTTGTTGCTTCAATTCTCACCGAGGACAAAGATTTTCCCAATATTTACATCATCATTTGTCTCACGCAGGAGAAAGCAAAGGGGAACCCGCCATTGAAGAAAACCTTCAAGAGAAAGCTTCTGGTACAGAAACCACAGAACCTTTTATTGTCGACAACCCAGATGACGACATGACCACAGTGACTGCTTTTGGGGTGAGTTGGATGTTTTTTTCTCTCTCGGTAGACACTACAATAAAACAAACGTCAGGCATGCGATCATGTATAAACACGATATAGAGGAATCCTTCCTTATGGCCGCCATCTTTCATTAAGTTCGAGCAAAATTACAGTCTTAAACAAATCCTTTCACCCCGCTTTTTGGGGCAAGATTGTGTTGGTCAGTTGGTGGCTGGATTGACATAGTTCCAATGTAAATGCAAGTTGCTGATTAGCGCTTTTTTTATCTGATTATGTGCTGATAGATTTTACACAAGATTATTTTATTTAACAAACTGCTATGTTTCAAGTGGGTATTACTTATCGATTGCTATAGATCGTGGTGTTCCTAACTGCCAAGACTTGGCCATGGAATTTCTCCTTACCGCATTAGTACATTGTCAAGACTTCTAACGGGATAATAATTGCTCAGTTCCTTAACTAGGGAATATTGTCTTGAGTTAAAATGGCAACATTATAATCTATAAGAATAATTCATATTTCTAAGCAATTAATTGGGCCTTCTAGCAATTCTTCTGACATCAGGGACATTATGAATTTATGTACGTAGATATCTAAGATTTATTTGACAATTTTTCAGACTGGCAACACAAAAAGAACAAAGCGATCTTCTGATGTAATCGACATGGTGGTAGCGATCGGCTGTGGGACTGTGGCTGTTGCAGTGGGCGTGGCTGGCGTCATTGTGATGACAAGACGTTTGATTGACAACAACAAAGCATGAACAGCAAGCTGACATGAGACAAATACTGGGCGTGTTCACACTTGACTTGTAAAGCCATCCGTAAAGGGCCCCTGTGATATAATATATTTTTAACATGATTTCGAGAACCTCAAAGGCATAAAACTCAGCAATAATGGTTTAATTTTTGTATAGACTACTTGCAGTACCCCTTTTCTCTTATTATCCAACGAGCGTTTACCCCGCGAGCGCAAGTGAAACAATGGCGGTATGGACGAGAAGGGGTTGGGGCAACCTCGCCTCGCCCCAATCCCTTCTCGTCTTAAATCTTCGCCCCGTGCTACATTCGAAATTTCGAGAGAAAACAGATTGCAAGCAGTCTAAATTTTATAGAACAATACTCGCCAAATAATATGAATCGATGAGAAAATAGCGATAGCTGATAATGGCGAAGATTGAAATGGATCACAAAACTCTAAAACGAGCTCAACTAATTTTGTTTAATAAGAGTTGTTATTGATAACAGGTGCAAAATATTACTTTTCACATTAATTTTGTAATGGCACATTTCATATTTTGATTTATAAACTCATATAGGTTTTATTTTAAAACTATCACGTAAAGTTTGTTGACGTTTCGACCAGGATGATACCCGCACGTCCGAGGTTGTACCAATGAGGAAAAAACGAGCAACAACAATAACAGAGGTTAACATCTTCTGAAGAAGACCGGTGAGACTGTTAGAAACGTCAACACATTTGGAAAAACATTTTTGGCTGTGTTTCGAGGAAATTTTATTTGTAGAGTAAGTTTATGAAAACAATGTTTGGACTGTGATGTCATTCAGAGTCAAAACAATCTCGAAGCTTTCTGCCCTATCACAGAACCATCGTCAACACAAACTGTTGTGTAATCTCGTATACACATGATTACCTTTCGGGTGCCGAAGTGACAATATTTCTTTGGAAGCAGTTGACTAACATCTTGTGCTGACAATCATGCTGTGATAGGTCCGCCGAAAGCTGCACAAGTTCTGCCACCAACTGACTTGACTGAGAACCTTAAAATCAATGGAAAATTCTTATTGTACATAACATATATGATTATCATGGTATTACAGTGTTATAGTACGACATAGCATTTAATTTTTGAGAGATGAGGGGTACACTCCAGGATACACTTAAATCTCTATAACGTCCATGTGGAATATGTATATCATATGTATAGATATGTAACTTCGTTATAGGAAGAAATTAAAGGTTATTAGATATCTACAAAACTCTTTTTATAGGTGTTAATAATTAGATAGTGACATAAACACCGCATAGGCAACTATTCTTGTTTGGAAAGGTATTTCTTGGGAAGAAAATAGAACATAATACATGTCAGACATTAAAATGTTGTTTTATTTACATTGTCGTTGATATGATTTACCGGATGACTTACTCAGACTTAATCCTCATTGCCTCCTTGGAAGCATAAAGCGTCTACCATAGCTCTCTACCTCACTATTTTCTGGGCCAGAGTTTTCGCTTCCTGCCTGATGCCGACTGTTTTTAGGTCCTGCAGTGTGAAACGTCTCCAGTTGTTTATTGGCCTGCCTTGTTTTCTCTTCCCCTGTGGGTTGTAGTCCAACGACTGGAGTTGGTGATGTTTGTTGGGTCCTTCTGGAGAGTATGACCTATCCAGTTCCACTTTCTTTCTTTCTTATTACTCTGGCGATGCCTTCCTGGTTTGTTCTTCTCCACAGTTCTTCGTTTGTGATCCTCATTCGGCCACCATATCTTGAGGATGTAGTGAAGACAGTTGTTGATAACACTCTGAAATAGTTATATTGCGATGTCAATCAGCCTTTGCCTTTTTTACAATCCCAGTGAGAAGAAAGGAGTTTTACATGTAATTGTATTTAAACTGACGTCATACTGTTTTGTTGACAGTTGACCGCTGGACAGTCATTACCTGGTTTCAGAGGAGGGATACGAAATATCGTTACTTGGCAACACTCCACTGACCAACAAACGATGCTGACAGCGCTGGCTCAGCGAAAATTCAATTTTAAACGATTCATCGAATGGGTTAAAAAATTTATGCCTCAGTCAAAAAAATAATTGCAAAGCAAAGCGTATTCAGTAGATTGCAGCATTCTACGTTCATAATGAGTTTCTTTGCGAAGTCTTTGTTTTGTCGCTCAATGTTTATGCTACAATACTTTGCAAAAAGAGTTGAGACATTCTTCGTTAATAAGGCCAATTTGAACATTTTTAATCATTCAACCTTGACTCCCCCCTCCCCCGTTATCAATGTTGTCTGATTTTCGGGATCTCATTCAACCGTTCCCGAACAACATTGGAAGGGGGAGTGGGGGTCAGAAATAAATTATTTCACTTATTTTTAAAATAAAGTAGTGCATTTTAAACGAAATTCATTTTTTTAAGAGAGTGTCTCAACCATTTTGCAAGTCATTGTAGTCCGTGCGATCTACACATGATAAGATGATCCTTTTTAGCACTTGCAAATCGTCGCTAATTTCTCAAATATTTACATACACACAAAGGTCACATGATTTTTCACGTGATCAGTAAGACGTCCATTACCGCCTGGAATGTTAAGAACATCATAAAGTTGCTGCCTGAGACTGAAATGTGCCAAATAATGTTCAATAAGTCAATGTTCAGACTGAAATGAAAATGCAATGTCTTCAAAAGAAATTCTTTGGAAACAAACAAACGAAAAGTCTGATCTTCAATCATAACTGTCATAACTTCACAGCGGGGTTTAAATTTGCTTTACAAATTGGTCAAATTATTTGCCAATTCCATTAGTTTCGCATGGTTCAACAATTTCTTTTTTCCCCGCGTTTTGAATTCTTTTTTCACTAATCATAGCGTATTACCCCCTGAGATAACCTCCTGCAGCTCAAAACCACATGTTGTGTGAAGCAGCGCGTGAAATATTCCCTTTCTTAGTTTGGACACGGTTATGATCACGGCTTTCTTTTGAGACACAGATCACCTGCAGTGCTATGACTGGGTGCTACTTATAGATAAAAGGACACCGCCCACACTCAAAGCTACACACTTTTAAGTATTTTATAAGCTGTAGTAGAAACTTTTAAAACCAGAAAAAGGATGTCATATATGAGGAATTTCCTAGATCCGAACATAATAGGTTATTTTGAGTGCAGTTAATAGCTAATCAAATGTAACGAGTTACAACTGAGGCGTTTTCGTTGTTCGTTTGTTTATGTTTCGTGATAACTAAGCGTAGGATTTATATGGCAAACACTCTGCCAACCTGCTTGACTGTCAATTTGTCTTACTACTACTGGTAGAAAGTCGGCTAAGTGTATGCCTCGTTAAACTGGCTGTGTTGTCTCGATAAATCAGACTCGAATAATCAAGTTGCGACTGAAAGTTCAATCCGATTTTCCCGCCTTTTGTGACTCGCTGACGGTGCTCGGAATCGAGGTTCTGGAACTCAACTGTAGAAGCTTCTATATTTAGCGAGAAAACTCAGCTGATTATGATGAAATATTCATGAATTTTAAATAGCCTTCTTTCTCGATTTCAAGCAAAGTGTTGACGTAATTTTGATTCCAAGAAGGTTCAGGTTTTAACTTTCATCGCTTCTCAACTGGGCATTACTCAACGATGAAGGAAACAAACTTCCTACCTTAATTTTAGGTGAGTGATTTTTTCCCTTTGTTGACTGTTGACCAATTGCAATAACGTCTTAAACGTATCTGTTGTTCTCTTCATTGCTGGTTCTTCTTGTCTCTTGTGGACTGAATTATTGTCTATCTTGTACCAGCATAAATAAACTAATCCGCCTACCCTGGTTGAGACACTCAAACTTAGAATGAGTACCAGAATAACTTATGGCCGTAATTTGTTCTTTGCCATTTCCTATTCATCGTTATTTTACTACGAATTTTAATGGAGAGACTCTTCTTGTTTTAAAACGTCGCATGCAGAGACCGTTGCGTAAATTAACGTCGGCGAGAAACGCATAAACGCAGGTCATACTCTAATTACTTTGAAAGGATAAATGCGCCGTAGGCTTCCGCTAAGCTTTTGAGTATCTACGATGTCAGACATGAACGGTTGACGACTTCGAGACAAGATTATCAACAACAATTATATGTTATGGTATAATAGATCGTTCTTCTGAGTAATCTACTATAGTCATCTTTCCTGACTCAATACCACATGTCTAGGATCCACTGGATAAACTTCACCGCTTTCGTTAAGCCTGGTTTCCATATGATCGTCGCAGCGATCGTTGCGATCATATGGAAACCACTTTTGCGATCGTTGCGATCATATGAAAACCACTCTTGCGATCGTTGCGATCGTTGTGACTGCGATCGTTGCGATCATATGGAAACCAGGCTTTAGAACCACGAAGTCAGTATCGCGATGATGTAAAAGGCTTTATGAGGCAAAAAGCAGGGGCGTTATATTTGGCAATTTTAGGTTAGCGTTGAACGGGGAGAAAATCTCGAAGTAAACGGTCATAGATGAACGAATTAAGAAAAGAGCACGATAAAATGCACGTGCAAACTTTAACGCTTCAATTCAACGCGGCTTCACAAAAGGCAACTTGACGTGAAGAAATGAAATGGGAAATCCAGACATTCATGGAAATTGTATTCTCAGACCGCATATCTACATCTTTGACTGTTCATTCACTTTTGTTGCATATTCCAATTTGATTTAGTGGCGTGATTAACATCCTCTGAAGATTGATTTTGCGGTCAAAGCACTTGTTGAGAATCGAACCTGGAAATCGCTAATCCAACGTGCTTTGCATGCATAATCAATAGCTCAAACAACCGGATGAACTTGATTGCCAAAAATTGACCAATCTTATTTTTACGTTTAACTAAACTACAGCTCTACAATTTTGCTACTATTTTGTTCTACCGAGAAGTAAACGGCTATTTATTAAATAGCAGGGCGTTACAAATCGATCGAAATCGATCATCGAAAACCTAATCGATTAATCGATATTACTCGATATTATTCGATACTGATCAATCGATTGGTCAAAATAATCGATAATCACACGATATGGGATCGGATTATCGATTTTGATCGATTACTAGAGTGAAACTTAAATTCATTGGCATCTCAGAATGAAAAAGCCGATCCGAAATCAAAGGAAAAATAACCACTGTGTCTTACCGTGACCGCCTGTTCTTGATTGTGATAACCCAGTGTCATATGGAGCAATGAAAGCTGGAAGATAGCACGAAACAGATGTACGAAAATGTTACACTTAGGAAACCTGTAACATGCGGTTAGAGCGGAAAATTCTTCCACCAGGAATATCACGTGGAAACCGAAGAATGGTGGAATCCGTGGAATAAACCCAGTAAACCGAATAAATCATTGCAAGAATACTGAAGAATATTGTTTCCGAGCATAACTGTATTGAGCCTTGGGTGAATTCAATTAAACCAAATTTCAAACGTCGTTCTCTTCTACATACGCAGACGTACGACATCTTGTTCTCTGATATGTTGTTCACGGACGTTTTCCAGCCTCGGAGTTGCGTAAATGATAATGACAGGTCACATGATCAGTCACCCTCGTTTCCAGGTCTTTCCGGCGTTGAAATCCAAGAAGGCGGACGCGGCGAGGAAAGCTGTACAACATTTTTCTAACTAATCAATATTTTTGATAGAAATTGATAGAAATCGATAGAAATCGAACTCTAATTAGAAAAATCGATAATCACAAAAACTTTTGCTATCGATTTTTATCGATTTTCGATATTAATCAATTAATTAGTATCGAAAATTATCGATTTTTATCGATTTTTTCGAGTATCGAAATTATCGATTTGTAACGCCCTGCAAATAGATACTGAAATGGACTACATTAGCTCATTACTCACTGTTACACTGAAGCAGCTCCCTGCCTGTTGTCTTCGAGCCAAGATATGTCCAATTTTACTTGACCTTCTCGTCAGTCAATAAGCATCTATTTTAGTTGTTACACACTGTTACAAGCAGCTCCTTGTTGACCTCGAGCCAAGATATGTCCAATTTGACCTTCTCGTCAGTCAATAAGCATCTATTTTAGTTGTTACACACTGTTACAAGCAGCTCCTTGTTGACCTCGAGCCAAGATATGTCCAATTTGACCTTCTCGTCAGTCAATAAGCATCTATTTCTATCCCTCCAGTCAATGAGATGTATGCAGTCCCACCCTAATCATGGCAGTTAGTTAAATGCAAGAGAAGATATCTAAGAGAAGGATTCCCCGTAACCCATGATAATAATAGTTTCGCGCCATGCTGTGAAAGTAATTATTTCCTTCTGATCGAGGCTACGACATCGCGTTTCAAGAACTGTCCATTCAGGTAGCGCTCTTACAAATAGTTCAGGTATGGATTTAATAACATAGATTTAAAAAAATCATCATTGGAAGAGATCCATGTATGGGGAAATGCTTCTCTTTGATCATCCTCCCTTGTTAAATGGAAATGCCGGAAAATGCGGGCTTTCATCCATTAGAAAATCGAGTAATATTTATGGCCAGTGGACAAAAATCCTGTACTATGACGCCATAAGCTTTCACGCTTTAACTAGACATTCATGAGCCATACCTTGCCGGTATTCACCAAATAATATAACTCCACAATCCTTAAATTGCTTTCCGCCTTGAGTTTCCGACCGTGAATGGGTTGAGTCATGAGAGGTGGCAGCCATGAAACATGAAAAACATGGCTGCCACCTCTCATGACTCACCCATTCACGGGCGGAAACTCAAGGCGGAAAGCAATTAAGGATTGTGGAGTTATATTATTTGGTGAATACCATTTAGGCCTGGCTCATGAATGTCTGGTTTAAGCGTGAAAGCTTATGGCGTCATAGTACAGGATTTTTGTCCACTGGCCATAAATATTACTCGATTTTCTAATGGATTTCGTCTTAAACTCGGGACATCATGTTTAATAAATGTCATTCTACTGGTTTTTGTTTTTTTCCTACTGATGAAAAAAAAATTGTGAAAAGTTTATTAATCTTACGTTAAAACCATTAATGTATAGACAGGAAATGAAATGCTGGATAACTTCAATTTGCCAATTCAATTTCTCTTTTTCAAACACTGGGTCTGATAAGTGCATAGGTTCTTCACAAACATCTTCATCGGTGTCTTGGGAAGCTTCCATTAACTTTGCGTTTTATTCTTCATTCATGTACAATATGCCTTGTTAAGTTTTCCAGGTGATCAACGGCGTAAAAACAAAGTTAAGATCTGTGAGATTCGTGGATTTAAGATGCTGCGTTCCATTCTGTTTCTGTTGTATCCGATGTTACTGAAGTCAGCAACCAGAGCTCAAGGTTTGCATGTTTATAACGTATCTGCTATTTAATCCTCTAATACACAAGTGGGATGGGTATGTAGCCAGTCGCCCGTCATTTAGCACCTCCTACTATACTATAACTTTAAAGGAGAAGCAGCGAAATCTGTATAATATTTCTAGCTTGGAACTTAAAAATGTCCCAACCGGTTTTGATCCAACATCTCCCAACATATTTAAATTGAAAGGGTTTGTCGCTGACTCTTTTCTCCCAACATGTTTGAGCCTTGTTAATGAATAGTTTCGTCATTCCTCCTTCGTGTTTTCAAAAGTCATATGTTTTCCTAGTTTTTATTGACATGCCTTTCTTGCAATCTAAATTTTTCTTTCATCCAAATCATTGTAGTATTCCAAATGTTTCTCATGGACCAAAAAGGTGAAAACGCTCAAGTCCTGGACACCGTCAAGTTACCCACATGCACTCATTTGGACATAAAACATGACGTCACGTTGCGTGGTGGAATCAAATCCGGGAACTTCACAAAGCTTGGTTTGTTGAGAGACATGCAGACATGCGTGGATGCTTGTTGTCAGGATCAAAAATGTGACGTGGCCTTTATGCCAGGTCACGTGTGTTATTCAGTGAGCTGCTTTAGTGAGAAACTCTGCGAAAGTATTCCAGCTGTTGCATCCATTGCAGCCAATAGGAGCGTACGGATTTCTCACGTGGTTCGGGGCGGAGGAAAAGGAGATGATTTGGAGCAGTTTAAGAAAACACAAGGGATGGCAAAATATAGTAAGTTTAACCTTTTTCATTGTTATCTTCGATAAATTAAAGTTAACAGATGCACCCAAGAAGTTGTGTCCATAATTTACTATTTAAATAACTCTATGAGATTTCAAAGTAAATTCATGTAATCTGTATTTTCTGCTGTATGATTGGCTGAAACATTTAATGCATATGCACGATGGTCCGATTGGAAAACCACCCTTTATATTGGATTTCGGTGTACGTCCTTCATTTTTGGCCCAACGTTGGCTAATTTGAGACTGGAAACACAAGATGAAACTTGCACGTGAAAGCATCACGAAGAATACACCTGTGACTGTAGCAGCCCGTACATAAATATATACGACAAAATTAAGACATTGAGTACTAACTAGAGGATTAAATTAAACCTAGCTTAACCCCATGATACTTCGAGCGCGATCTTACTATTCTAAAGACCTATTTTGCAAAAAATAGATAGAATGCCTTTCTCTGTATGCTATTCCACGAATAAAAAACAACGCACTACGCCAATTGCCGTAAAACACTCAATAAAGCCAACAGGTCAATTCAGTCACTCATTCTTGGCTGTAAGGCATCTGTATACATGGTTAGTTTGAAGTTAATGTTTTCTCTT
Source organism: Desmophyllum pertusum (assembly GCA_029204205.1). Taxonomy (NCBI): domain Eukaryota; kingdom Metazoa; phylum Cnidaria; class Anthozoa; order Scleractinia; family Caryophylliidae; genus Desmophyllum; species Desmophyllum pertusum. The sequence goes on from MU826359.1 coordinate 938,044, forward strand.
GCAGCTCAGCAAGGTACAGATCAGTGCATGCCAAGTCGAATTATAACAAATCACACTCTAAAAGGAGGCAAAACTGCAGGGGAGCTTAAAGATCTCGGAATGGTGGAAAGCGTAGAAGACTGTATCGATAAATGTTGCGGAGAAAAAACGTGCGAGGTTGCGTTCCTGGTCGATAAAAAATGTCATTCCGTGGAGTGTTATGGAGACGAACTTTGCCAAAGTTTACCTGTAGAAGACGAAGCTTTCTCTCCAACGGTTGTTTATATGAACACGAGGAACGGAAAGAGAATAAAAGATAAAGGTAAAGTAGTTCACATTAGGGATGGAAATTGTCTCAGAAATATTTCACACGTTCGAACAATTAATATAAGAGAGATAATAAGCTTCACGTTTGTTTTTCCCGCAAACGGCAAAAATCCCACTTTTGCCGTCTGGCGTTTGCCGTTTGTACGTCAAAGTGAGTAGTTTCGCGTTTATTGTGAACGTGTGAATTATTATCGATTTTTCTGATGGATTTATTTAACGATTGGAGGAAAAGTAAAAGAAAATCGAGTGCAAGCTGACGTTTTGCCGTTTGCCGTAGAACGTGGTGCTTAATCTCTCTATAAATGGTTGTTATTTGTTTGTGGTCTTTTTTTTTCTAGGCACGTGTAGTTCCCCATGCGTGTCGGGAGTTTGTACAGCTAAAGACAAGTGTACATGTGATCGAGGGTTTGAAGGACCAAACTGCAACGTTACTGCTACTACAGGTAACCAAGGCCATATGAATTCTTTGTGGGAGGTGCGGTGAACCTGGCCAAGATAATTTTGGTGTTTTCCTCACAGTGCTTCTCTCGACCCATGTATAAAAGGTTATTCTGGCGAATTGTTAAGGAAAACTGACAAAATGCTGGGGGCAACCTGCAATGGACTAGTATCCCATCCAGGGGGAGTATTAGTACTCCTCGACTTTCTATATTTATTAATTCCATACTTGGTACCAACCTCGTTCCCAGGGTCTACTCCGCTTTCAAGATGGCGGCTGGGCGCGGAGAAGACCCTGGGACACGCTGGTGAAATACTCCATGAATCGTGAGTATTGTGTCACGTGACACACGATCGATCGTCTTCGCTACACTTGACCAACGGTTCTAGGATCAAATATCATCATATAATTTTTTGCCAGTGCCCGAGAAAAATCTCGGCACTACCTCCAGAGAATCGTTTTTTCCGTGGGAATCATAATCAGGTTTTTTATATACCAAGCAAGAATTAGTGTCTCCACAGCACCGAATGTGCCAGCACGTGTGCAGAGCATTTCTGTCAGTTCCCATGCACAATCAGGGATATAATCAAGTCTCAAGGTCTATCAAGTCTGTATCCATGAAAGAAGATCTGGTATTCAGGAGAAGAACATTACGGCGTAATGACCCTGTAAAAGAAATATTAAGTAAACCAACAGTGGAATAGGATATTAGGGATTATGCAAAATTGAAAGCAGTCTGTGCAGGAGAATGCTATGCTGGATCTCCATGCATTGTTCAGTCGATAACGTTCAAAACCCAAACCCCATTGAAATGCGCACAAATTCACTTAAATAGTACTATAATAGTCTTTCTCACTCAGTTTTCAGTTAAGCTAGTGAACATGTTGTTTTGGCTTAATTGACAACTTAATACGGATCATAACTAATTTCTAATTGTATCGAGTTTGAAAATCGGACTTTTTGAACGATTTGGCAGGTTTCTGTGGTTCGTCCGGCTGTGGAGATTATGGCAAATGTACGTTCAACGACACATGCGTCTGTGAGCCAGGATACTTTGGGCACCTCTGCAATAATACGCGTGAGTAAACAATATTGTCACATGGAAACGTTTCCGTGTCTCCAATGGGCGAGAAAGTCGGGGCGCTTGACTTAGTTGCATTAGTATACTAGTAGACTGTAGCGAAACGGTTAAAAGCAATCACAGACTATCATTCTTTTGGGAAGTTGCTTGGGAACCCAGAGAAAAAGAGTAGACAGAAAATAACATTTAAAAAAAGTATTTGCTTATATTTTTTTTTCATTTTTTTTTCCAGGCAATTATAACGTCGTATGCATTTAATTAGACTCGATTTTAGCAACTCAATAACCCCAAATAATTCGCTTTGGATTGAATCAATTTTATTTTTTCAATATGAATGTGAATTTTACCTCTATACATGCATATTCAATGTGTAATGGAATATTCATATTTGTTATTTTCCAGTTACATGTAACCCAGCATGTGAAAATGGAAGATGCATCGACAATTCCACAAATTCGACAAAATGTTATTGCGAGATAGGATGGGAAGGGCAGTTTTGTAACAAGACAAATGGAGGTGAGAAAAAAACTAACAATAAATGGTACTGTGGAAAGAAATGATGGTCACGTGCTTATATCAAATGATCACATACCTCTATGAAATGATCACGTGCTTCAAGCGAATGGTAACGTGCTTCTATCAAATTATCACGTGCTTCTATAGCGAATGGTCCTTTTGCTAAACGCGAATAAATAAATCACACGAGTCAGGGTTACAATTTCAGACAAAAGTAGCTGGGACACTTGGGATATTTGGTCACTTTTACTCCTCCACGCCCCCTATTCACTGTTCCAAGAAAGGTAGCCCGTTGTAATTGTCGACTAGAAGATACAAAATGAATACGTTTCGACATTTTAAAGGGTGAATAACTGGAAAGATGTGTCAATTGTCGCCGGGGAAGTTAAAGTCAAGCTATTTCTGTAGCCGGGAATTCTTTCAGTCTAATCTTACGAAAACAGCTATATAACAGCGATTTATTGGTAAATAAATAAATAAATAAATAAATAATAATAAATAGAGAATATCATTATCAAAGTAGTGTGATACGTTTTCGTTGCCATTCTTAGATAGGAAACTTTATTCAACTTCAGGAGGAGAAGTGTTATTTACAAAAATGGACCAAGAGGCAGAGATGGACATCAAGGTATATTAAAAAAATCAATGAACATTATATTATACTTAAAAGTTAATTGAAATATTTTGTTTAATAAATTTTCTATAACTATTATCTCTTCCTTTGTTCTAAAAAACTATTCAAAGCTCTGTCATGAGTAAAATAGATTTGTATTTCATAAATCATTCACCTGTTGTTGAAACAAAACTCGCGCCACACCAGAGGTCTATAACTATTAGCCCTCTGGCCACACTCTGTTTGATGCATATATGATATTTTTTAATTTTCTATTCATGAAATGATGTTTTCCTTTATTTTAGATTCACCAGATACCCTCCAAAACAGCTGAATCCATCTCGGCCCTTGCTGTAGCGATAGGTTGTGGAGTGGCGGCTGCCATCGTTGGAACAGCCACCGTGGCTTTTATCGCGCGCAAAATTTTGGGTAAAAAATCTACAAATTATGAACTACTAAGAACACCTATAAGACACAAGACATAACGAATGCCCTAGAGTTGTTTTCGTGCGTTTCTTATAAGAATCAATATATCATCGGACACCATTAGAAAAGCAAAAAGTATACTAAGCCGATAATACTAACTAGGTATGCCATATAACATGCTATGCTATATAATGCACTCGGTATTTAATCAAGCTTATCATTGTCTGCTTAAACGGTTTGTTTATTGTTTTAAAACATCAGTTTTATTTCCCTATATCTATATTTTTATTCCTTATGATCTCAAGAGAACGCTTTAATGCATATGATTTATTAACTTTTATGTTGGAAAATGCTTCTCGTCCATATAATTTCTGAAAATTATCTTTATGTGATAAGTTATTTTTTCTCCGGTAGTAGCAGGTGATTTCCTTTATTAATACAGGGCTTGAAAAAATCGATATTTTTTGTAACAAAAAAGATTAACCATAGAAACGTTTAAAAATGATTTGACACAGATTTCTTATCTCAGTGGCCTTTCCGAGACTAAGCTCAAAGGGGATCGAGCTCGTGTTTGTTAATTTAATCAAAACTCAAAAATAAATCACATCACATAACAATTAAAGTTCAGTATGGTTACCAACTTAATTTGGTGGTGTGTAGTTAGATAGTAACCATATAACATCGCCCCTACCTAATCCATACCAGCATAAGGGCGTTTCCCAAATCCATCCAAAGTCTATTCTATTTCTGAGTTTTGAAAGTGCGTTACATGGTTACTATCTAATAAAGCATCACCAAGCTTGGTAAAAGTGTTACCTTTAGTGCGATCTTTCTTGTGAGGAGGTTAACTCAGTGTCACTAAGTTCTTGAGACGCAAATTTAGCTTAAAGAATAGTTTTTCTGTTGTGGCAATTTCATGTTGATATACGAATTTACGAATGTTGAGCAAAGCTACCTGAAGATGACATTGCGAGATTTTATATGATGCTACGTAAGTTTAATATGAAGATAAAGTAGTGTAACTGTCGTCGACACACTTCATTGGAAATTGTTTGAAATCTAAAAGTCTAGATGACCTACGAAATTGGTTTATTTTCTATACTCGTTAACGTATGGTTGTCATGGAAACAGCTACAGTAAATTAGAGATCATTGCATTATACCAGCTTTAAACAAACATCTTAGAAATTACTTTGAGCTCATAATAAAGGACGTTGTTTGGTAGGTTTATTTGGTCCAAACAGATAAATTGGGCCGCGTTTAAAAATCTTTACAAATTTGTTGTGTAGGTCTCAGTAGAGGATACTTCAGTCACATCTTTATTTGACCAGAAATGTTTACGATGCAGTTACACTGGTTTATCTTGTTAAATTTAATTTTGCCATTGGCAAAACTAGTCAATAGAAAGAGAAATAAAAATATTATTTTGATTTTATTTCGGCTGATATGTAGATATGTAATAAGATGTAACATGCGCTGGGTTTTTACCAATGCTTATTGCACAAAACGCAGGAAAAGTAGAATACACTGTTACCTTGTGTATGTAAATATGGATTATATTAATGCATGTAAGCTGTGTAAAATATTTATTAAATAAAGAGTAAAACACCCCAAAACGTGCTTATTATTTAAATTAGGAACTTTGATTGATGACGTGACGTTTCCATGACAACCAAAGTCTCTCGAGTACACAGATAATTTCTCATAAACACTCAAAGTATTACCGAAACTCCGTTCATACAAGCCCAATTGCCTCCTTTAAAGAAAAAAGGGGACAAGTCATTAAATTTGTTCCCACGGTCTTCTCACTTCCTCCTTCGATAAAAGTGCTTTGTTTTTGTTCGCTTGCATGACGAATTGCCCCAGCCTCTCCCCCTCCTAACCATGTGCAACTACAAATACATTTCCAGAATCTAGAAGAAAAGATTGAGATTAGTACAGTACAGAGTCAAAGTGTGAGCACACTAAGTTTGACATTAGATGGAGCGTTTTTTGTAAAGGCCAGCTATACCAACTCCAGTAAATCAGTTAGCTCCGTGTTCTCCATGCATTGAGATGCTGCCTTTCGATTCGGGAGTAAGCTATCGATACAGTTGGGGGCGATTGTTTAAAACAATCAAGTTTCATAATTATATATTGTCGTTATACCTTTGTATTATATCAAACTGGCGTAAACCATTCCTTTCAGTTTAGAAGTTTAATTCATGTTTCTCATCATGTGTGATTTTAATTATGTAGAGGATCCAGATGGATGGAGGTCGATACGATAACGAGGAACAACGGCTCCTTCGGCACAAGATGGAAGCTCCTTGTTCTGGCCAAACTGGTATCAGCGCTCCCCCATGCACGCACTTCCAGTTTATGTATATCGTTATTGAGAAGAACAGAAACATCTTTGTCTTCTTAAATGCATTCTATCATGAGACGGCTGTATTATATTGTACAATTATATTGTTAGAATTTGGCAGTTTGAATCAAAATTGAAAATATGAAATTACATCACTTAGCATGCAGAGGTTCGCCATATTGGTTTACCAATTATACACAAAATGTAAAGTATGAGATTTTCTTACGAATATCTTTAGTTTTCTCTTCGGAATTCATTTGGTGTCACTTTTAAATTTTTATCATATCTAAAAATTAAAAAAGCTAATAAAAGTATTAGTTTTCTATCATTTCAGATGCACGCCAAGCTAGGAAGTCGTAGATTTCCAAACTAAAACACTGAGATCGACAATAAAATTACGATATGGGGATTAATATTGCTATGCTTAGAAAATGTAAAAATAATAGTTTGTAAAATTAGTAGTTTAGGATTTAGAACTTTGATGCATCCAAAACGTCTTTCTTTATTAATAAATGTTATTTTCTGTCACTGACCGCAGTGGGAGGTGTCCCCACTCTGCCAAGCAAGTACAATGGTGGATTGTTTGACGAAAACATGCTGCCACTTTTTTGCCGTCCTTCATCGAAATTCAACTGACTTGCTTGCTCGTCTAAGTACAGGTGGCTCTGAAATCTAGTCGATGGAAGTAAGGTACGACATGTTACCTAGCAACCATAATGACGCAACAGTAGTCGTTTCCCGACTCATGTTCACTACTTCGTCTCGGTGCACATGTGAAAAAAGAAAAGAGCACGCCAATATTTGTACATCTGGACTTCACGCTTGGTCAATAACAACGATATATTATCTTAACGTCATTTCAGGATGTTATTTGATGTTATGATCACATAAAAGGGGTGATGGAGATGACATAAATGAAATACATTTTACATTAAAAATATGGCTTGATCAACTCAAACATCGAATTTGGACTTTTACTCCATTGCGGCATCAACAGCTCAAATGCACGTCCTGCTGTGTTTAAACTGACCCACTTTCACCCTGTATGCTCTGCCGCCGTTTGCTTCTTTTTTGAAGAAAACCTAGATTTTCGATGTTGCTCTGACTGGTCCACCCTTCCCCTAATCCGAATATCTCGGTCTTCGCGCACACGAAATAAAATAATTCCATGAGTAACTTGAATATACAAGCCAGTGTCTGTGTTAAGTATATTTTTCATCTAGATTGCCTTTGAGGTGATAAATTATTATTATATATGAAAAATGTACTAGCTTCGGCGCGCAATGAATGCAGAATGAAAATGGGTTTTGGTATTTCTCTTACATAACTAAGCTTTTCATTACGATGAACAGGGTTTTAGAGAAACCAAGGAAACCTTCGTGTGTCCACCATTTTGCATGGCACTGAAGCAAAAATACGAATGACAACGTGGCAAACTCACAAAATACTCGACGATTGCCTCGGTTTGACATGAGAAATCCCATTTCAGTTTTATTTGTAGAAAGAAAGCAGCTTGCTGGGCAAGCTTATTTGCATTAATACTATATGTGTAATAATAAGTGTTTTTATTATTCTACTTCTCTTGAATTCGATTTCCTCGCAACGTTTTAATTTATTTTCTACCATACAACTGCCCTTTCAATGAATAACAAGAGAACGTAATTATATAATAGCTATTGTAAATAATTAACGTCATAATAAACTGTACAGTACTGATTGCAAAGGAAATAAAACTCGGTTGATGAATTGAATTTTAATTCTGTTTCCTGATTTCAAGCTTATTTTACATTTAGTTGATCGAACACGTTTTAATATAGATCTTTTCTTGTGAAAACATTTGCTTGGAACTGCTAATAGCATGGCCGTCAGTATAAAAACAAGTCATTTATTATGAAAAATAAACTTCTATACCCTCGTGCAGATTTTGTATACAGAATGTGCCCCTCTTTCCCCACCAGAATACTAGTAACGGAAAGTACAAACTCCGGCTACGCTTATTAAAGATGGAATACATGATCAACCTACTAAAAAAAATATCCCATTTTGCCATTCACAAACTGCTTAGGTTCATCTAATATTAATAGCATATATGTATCTTGCCGGACATAACTTCACCTGGACGGAGATATCGATTCCTTGGTGTCCCCTATTCACGTTTCTCTTGTGAAGGGCTTGCGTATGCCCATCTCTGGGAAAATTTAGTGAGATTTCCATGTGCTGTGAATGCACTTTCGGTGAAAAGGGTTCCTTTTTAAAATTAACTGAAAAATAATAATCTAAGATTAGATGCAGTAAGCCAATACATTTTTCATGGGATTTCCGGAACGAAAGGGTTAATGATAATTGCGCAGCTTTTGACAAATTGCACTCCATGCGATACAAAGCAATATACACATACAATCGAGACCGTTTCCAGTTATTTCGTGCCTCTCTCCTATTATTTACTGATCATTTAGCTATATTTTTACACATTCCGTGCTGATTTAGTAAACATTTTTGTAAGCACGCGGGGAACATGATTTTGTTTGAGGTTAAAACAAGTTGATAAAATAAATCCCTTTCTAACGAATCGTTTTTATTATTGATTTTCATAAAGAGAAATAACCTTCGCGATATATTCGAGTTAAATTGATCCTCGTCGACTTTTAAATGTAGCACTTAATTTTCTGTCCTTCACACAGTAATAAAGTACTAATTTATAAAGAAACGCTGTTGTCACGATATTTTGAAGGTTATCTACGTTTACGAAATTCAATTTCCTCGATAAATTCAACATAAACCAGAATGACAAAGAGGCCTCCATTATTGTTTGTCCAACTGAAAATTCTAATACACATTTAAATGTAACTCAGAATAGTATTTATAGAATGATTTGTGTTTTAACAGAAATTGTCCTGTCTTGCAGGAATTCATGTTCTCATAAAATGTACTCGTAAAATGTTATCTATTTAAGCTGGTAAAGTTGTATAATCTCAAAACGCAATTTGGACCAACAAAAGGCAAATATTACATTCTCAAATAAATTTGAGCCAAACTACTCTGCATGGGGCATTTCTTGAAATACTGTTGTATATATTTATTTAGTTAAATGATGTTTTCAATTTACTGCATGTTTTTTTTTCTATTTAACATTGTGCCAAATTTTCAATCGCTTTAATTTCTGATAGCCAGTGGCACTACAAAGGGATAAACATGATAACGAAAATAGCTTAAATGCACGCCGCAGGTGTATATTTAAAGATAAAGGATGAAAGAGCAAAACGAACATGGCCTTTTGATAAATATTTCGGTGTTAATTTAGAAATTTCCTGTTTTATTGTTAGAATAAGCCAATTGAAATTGAATTTTGCATTTTTTACTTGTTTGTAGATTTCAATAGGGTCCGTGTCTAAGGCAAATTTACATCCGTTTGATTCATTTGGTGAGGGTTAAAAAAGCTTTTTTCGCGATCTCTAATTAATATCATACAGGGTATTTTTACTGAGGATTAATTGAATGCAAAGTCGGCTAACTGTTTTTATTTCTATTTTGAAGGTCAGGAGTCTTTAAGTGGGCGCCTTGTAGGGAAACATTACAAAGCTTCCCGCATGGGCGTTGAGAACTGATGTATTTTTCGCGGCACGATAATTCCTCAATCAACTCCGACTCATGCAACCAAGTAGTCACTAAAAAGTAGGGGAGGATTATTTTCAACATCTTTTAACTCCTCTGGACATTTGAAAAAAAAAAACTGCTGCAGAAATGGATTTTTCAAGGAATTCCTCTCTTGAGAACTTGACCACCGATCAAATCGGCGTCTGTCCGGCAAATGGCGATGAAACGACATCAAAGGCCATCCAAACAACTGCATACTGTGTGGTTCTTCTCCTCTCCCTGGTGGGAAATACTCTGATAATACTAGTCGTATACCGAGACCCTCGCATGTGGACAGCCTCCAACTACCTTATCGTCAACATGGCTGCATCGGACCTCCTTCTTCCCTTCTTTGCAGTTCCAAGAATGATCGTAGAAGTCCTGGTCGGTAGAGAGCGATGGCTAATCGGGGTACAGCCGGTTTGGTCCTGTGTAAACTCGCCTATTTCCTCCAAGACGTGTCCACTGCAGTCTCCGTCCAAAGTCTTCTTGCCATAACAGCCGAGAGGTTTTACGCGGTGATGTTCCCTTTGAAAGCTATTGGGATGAAGTCTAACATCAGGTTTGTCATTCCCATGACTTGGCTCATGGCGGTGGGTCTTCATGCTCCATATCTCCAAGTCTTCAAACTGTGCCTGGTACATGGAAACCTGTATTGCTGCCAGAGGTGGTCCATGTCCACTCGAAGCAAATTTATATATTTTGTTTTAATTCTCAGTTTAGTGTTCGGTGTGCCGCTAATAACAATTGTAATTTTGTATGCATTTATTGTTTACAAACTGTTTCGCCAAAAGCTTCCACCCGGTGCCCGCAATTCCATAACCCAGAATCAGCAAGATCGACGAGAAAGACAAAACAGGAACATCCTTAAAATGGCAGTGACAATTGTTGTGATATTTTTTCTGTGTTTTTCGCCACTGGTGATTTTGGCCCTGCTTTTAACTACCGGCAACATAGGCAGATGTAAAGCCGAGACATTTCGCATGGTTGCAAAGTTTTTCGCACAGTCAAATTGCGCTATGAATGCTTTTGTTTATTACGTATTTAATTCGCAATTTCGGAGTGGATTTATTTCTAATTTGAAGAGAATGTTTTGCTGTGATGGAAGAAATGATAATGGCTTAAATATCAGCGTGAGATATTCCACTTCAAGTCAAATGACTTCTCTCTTGTCAGAAAAACGAACTGAACGTAGATGTACCATCAGACGAACCGCGTCAGATTAGAAATCAGTTAAGGATAAATAAATATTTGGTTTTTGAATAATTTTTCAAGTAATCTTATGACCGTTTGCCTACGTAAGTGGGCCAGACCTACAGCAATTATCTTAAATGTACTAGATTAGGTATATATCGTTGTTACTTTTTTCCGTCGATAAGGTAGAGAAAGAAATTACTAACGAGTTAAAGAGGTGATGTTGTAAAATATCTGAATCCATGGTTTTATCGTATGTTTTTGGATTTAGTCAAAAGTAAATTGTTTACCATGTTTATTTGCTATGTTTTCAGTTACCAAAATATTTTCTTTCTAAGCACTTATTCCTGAACCAACGGGAGATACTGAAATGGTAAACATGATGGTATTTTTCTCTAAAATTCAATATTTATTCTGGTTGTGTTTAGATAAGCAATCCTTGAATCATTTTGTTCTCCTGGGGGTTCTATAAATAATAACAATAATAATAATAAACTTTATTTATGTATTAAGGGAAAATCAAGCCCCTGTAAAGACAGGTTGATGATTGGGGACACAAACTATTAATTATTTACAAGCCTAACATGTACAATCTAATTAAAACTATGTTTTATCTAAATAATGCAATCCCAATGATTTCATTCCTTAATTCAATGAAATCCTACTAAAGTAGTTTTTACTGAAAGTCGATTTTTTTTCTAGCTAGCGCTTTCGGGTTTTCAAGTAAATTATACACAAATTTTATATATAACATGCCTTAAACAAACTCATTAAGATTTTTTTATTTTAGTGTAATGGATATAAATGATATATTTAAAAGGCTTTTTGCTGCTATAACTCGATAATATGTATTTAGCCTCAGAATAAATTTTCTCATACTCTTTTAATTGACGTTTTGCTAGCATTTTAATTAAGAAGGATAAAATTAAAAATACACGAGAAAATATAGGATAAGTTTGCGCTGATCAAATGAAATATGATATTTAGTCACGGCGTCAGGCTTTTACTTTAATAAATACACCAACTGTACTATATTGTTTAGTGAATTTTAATCTACATTTTATTTACATTCTATGATTTTTTTTTCAAAACACAATCTCTCGAACTTTTGGGATCACAACGATGATATCAAGCGCTTCTTTTTGATTATGAGATTATGAGCACTAGAAAAATGTAATGTACTAATGGAAATAAACGTTCAAAAATAACTATTTGTGTAATCAGTCTTTTTAACAATTACATCAGTTCGAAAATCTTCATAACAAAAACACATGCACAGATGGTAAATTCATTTCAAGAACTTCCTTCCCCTTTCTATGCGTTGCAAAATGAGCTATGGTCATTTTCGGTCCACCCTCCAATTTCATATACTTATCAATATACTGAATTGAGATGAGAAGTAAACTGTGTACGATTGTCTTTGATTATTATTATTATTATTAATGACTTTGATTGTAGTGTGAATAGTTTTTTTATGAAAGATAATTATAACGATCGACCGCAATTGCATGCAATGTATAAATGCGACCCCCCAGGCCTGCCTCTTAACTGTTTTTCGTACATTTCTTGAAGCACTAGTTGAGAGAAACAATTTAACTGAGACATTTTCCAATTGTTTAGTTTCCAGTATTTTCCTTGTAACATTTTCATGAAAAAAAAACCCACTTTGTTGGCCTATAGATGTTTTGCGGATGGAAAAGTTGCACGCAACCCAGTCATGTCGGGCTTACATTCAATGGTTAGCTTGTCTGCGGTGGACTGTAATCTTAATACCATCGATACAAAAAACTGATCTGCACGCATCATCCTTTTACACAACGTATTACCCCACCTTTTTGTGCCCGTTTACTCATGGGTTCTTTTTTTTCCCCGCTGCGATAGAAGAACATGGCGGCATAGTTAATAGAGGGAAATGGTTATGAAGCCCGGCAAACTTCAAAGGAGCAAACAAAGAGGCCAAGATTTATGTTGCAAGGTCCATGACCGTGCACATCTTTTGTTTTGCGCTCATACACTATGCATGAATTACGTAATCGCAACGTTTCTATTGGTTAGTTGCTTGAACACACGTAACCACCTATTGTATTTTGTCAGGTTTTGTGCACGGTCAATCCCCAAAATAGCGAACAAAAACATATAACAAAGAACTTTGCCGGCTTCATAACCATTTCCCTCTATTAACTATGATGGCGGTAATAACTTCATGACAACAGTTAAATTGTGACGTTACACATTAAAGATGTCTCTCTTTATAGTCCGTACTGCGCAATCTCCGCCTGAAATGTTTATGAGTCCCATACGAAGGAATGTAAATACTAGCCAAAATAGAAAGTGTTGTAAAAACTTACCTTTTTCTTCATTATTAACGCCAGATATCCTTGCCAAACAATAATAACGAGTAGAAGAACCTCGGCGTTATCCCAAACCGACGTTTCAGCTCATCGAGCATTCCTGAACGTAACGACCCGTAATGGCGGTCTCAAAAACTTCATGTACGCTATTAACGAAGTGCCGGTAACATATCAACAAATTCAAACATGAAAACAAACCCTATAAGCATGCACAGTACGGACTGTAAATCATCTTTTGGTCCCGAGGAAAACAGTGAATTTTGTTTCACGAGAATCTCAATGTTTCCCTAGACGAATGTTTCCCTCGGGACCAGTCATTAAGTGATTTGTTTAACAATCTACTATCGCGTGTTCTCAAACCGTTTTCTTCCCAAAAGCTCAGAGCGTCGACACAGTATTTTTAGTGGCAATTCGTGTGTTCTTGGAGCCCTTATCTTTGATAAAATTCGAGATTTCTTCTCGAGATACATCTGCAAAACAAGTTTCCTCGACAGACTTCACCTTGCCGTTCACTGTTTCGAGGAAACGGAGGAAAAACAAATAAACTAGACCATGCCATCTCCAAACACTTTCTGCTCACGTCCGCAGCGGGCAACAGTGCACTGTCACCCTCTGACGTCACAGCTTTCGCAAATGTTGCCCGCTCATCACTTTTGGCGGGAAACAGTTTCTTTGTTGGCTGTGATGTGACCATGAATCAACCAATGAAAGCGCGCGTTTTATCGGGAAAACCCACAGCTATATAACAATAGTATTTATATGCATATAGAAATTAACTAGTAATTTATGCAGCCCATAAGTTTCATACAGTGTATGCAATAAATCTAAAACCTGAATGATATATATAAAAGAGTTTATTGTAGTTATTAAAGTAACGTGCATGTCCATTTCAGTTATATGATTACAGCTACGTAATTTAACTCGTGAACAATGATATAAATTAACAACGTCATATTGATTTAGCTCAGTAAGAGAAAATTCTATCTAAATAAGACAAAAACTTTTAATCGACTGGAAATTGAAAAATAAAAATACTTTAGCACCCATGGGAACATTTTGTTCAGTTGAACTGAGAACTACGTATTGGTTGTAGCTCAGTTCAATGTACCATGAATACTAAATTGCTCAGTTCTTATGAAGTCTATATTTGCCATTAATCTTACCGAAATCTGTTTAAGATTGACTGAGTCTTATTGAATGGAATTGTTTTGACAGCGATCTCTTTTTATTGCTTCAGTGAAAAATAATGCTATCTGTATATGTCAGAGATATTGCAACTTGATTGGAAAGTACGGTTGAACCTGTACTAGTTAGTTTTTTCTTTGATTGAGAGCAAATCTTGAAACACCAGCTGCCTCTGAATATTACTTCGTCAACTAAAGGTTATTCAGTGTAAAAACTAAATATGAAATCGAATTTTACCAACGACTGTCTTCTATATGACTGGCAACTTAGCCAAATAACTCCAGGTGTTTTCGCACTTGTTTTAGCCATACTTGACTGTTTGATGTCAGTTTTCTCCGTCTTTGGGAACGGGCTGGTTATCTTCAGTATATACCACTCTACGGACCTTCATTCGCCATCGCATTTACTGATCGCTGGACTGGCCTTGTCGGATTTTGGAACAGGACTTATCACTCAACCTAGCAACCTCATTGAATACGTAGCGGCCATCCGCGGTGACACATGCACAGCAAACATGGCTTATTTAGTCCTCAATATTTCTGGATGGGTGTTCACAATGCTCTCGCTTCTAACTCAACGTTCATAGCCATTGAACGCTACTGTGCGGTGGTGTTTCATCTTAGATACAACGAAAAAGTAACAGTGAAGCGAACCATGGTTGTCCTGTCATCAGCATGGATCATCGTACCGTTAGCTTCTACTACAATCGCTGTCAAGCAATTCGACGCCCGTAATGTCCTCTTGGTGCACGGAATCTTTATTCTTATTGGAATCTTCACAGCAAGTTTGTGTTATTTGAAAGTTTTTCTCGTCGTCCGGCGACATTTTAGACAAATCAACATCCAGCTACAAGCCCAAGCTTCGGAGCAGGTAGCGAGTAACACGGCCCGGTGCAGACGGAAATTCTTCACAGTTCTTTACATTGTAGGAGTGTTTGTTGTCTGTTATTTACCATATAGCGTTGCGGTTTTGGCTCGTTTCAAACAAAGAAACCGCATAATGTTGCTCACGGTATTTTTAGGCGGGAATTCTTGCATAAATCCTTTAATATATTTTTGGAGGATAAGAGAATTAAGGGAGCCAGCCTGGAATGTAAATACTAGCCAGAATAGAAAGTGTTGTAAAAACTTACCTTTTTCTTCATTATTATCGCCAGATATCCTTGCCAAACAATAATAACGAGTAGAAGAACCTCGGCGTTATCCCAAACCGAAGTTTCAGCTCATCGAGCATTCCTGAACGTAACGACCCGTAATGGCGGTCCCAAAAACTTCATGTACGCTATTAACGAAGTGCCGGTAACAGATCAACAAATTCAAACATGAGAACAAACCCTATAAGCATGCGCAGTACGGACTGTAAATCATCTTTTGGTCCCGAGGAAAACAGTGAATTTTGTTTCACGAGAATCTCAATGTTTCCCTAGACGAATGTTTCCCTCGGGACCAGTCATTAAGTGATTTGTTTAACAATCTACTATCGCGTATTCTCAAACCGTTTTCTTCTCAAAAGCTCAGAGCGTCGACACAGTATTTTTAGTGGCAATTCGTGTGTTCTTGGAGCCCTTATCTTTGATAAAATTCGAGATTTCTTCTCGAGATACATCTGCAAAACTAGTTTCCTCAACAGACTTCACCTTGCCATTCACTTTTTCGAGGAAACAGAGGAAAAACAAATAAACTAGACCATGCCATCTCCAAACACTTTCTACTCGCGTCCGCAGCGGGCAACAGTGCACTGTCACCCTCTGACGTCACAGCTTTCGCAAATGTTGCCCGCTCATCACTTTTGGCGGGAAACAGTTTCTTTGTTGGCTGTGATGTGACCATGAATCAACCAATGAAAGCGCGCGTTTTATCGGGAAAACCCACAGCTATATAACAATAGTATTTATATGCATATAGAAATTAACTAGTAATTTATGTAGCCCATAAGTTTCGTACAGTGTATGCAATAAATCTAAAACCTGAATGATATATATAAAAGAGTTTATTGTAGTTATTAAAGTAACGTGTCCATTTCAGTTATATGATTACAGCTACGTAATTTAACTCGTGAGCAATGATATAAATTAACAACGTCATATTGATTTAGCTCAGTAGGAGAAAATTATATCTGAATAAGACAAAAACTTTGAATCGACTGGAAATTGAAAAATAAAAATACTTTAGCACCCATGGGAACATTTTGTTCAGTTGAACTGAGAACTACGTATTGGTTGTAGCTCAGTTCAATGTACCATGAATACTAAATTGCTCAGTTCTTATGAAGTCTATATTTGCCATTAATCTTACCGAAATCTGTTTAAGATTGACTGAGTCTTATTGAATGGAATTGTTTTGACAGCGATCTCTTTTTATTGCTTCAGTGAAAAATAATGCTATCTGTATATGTCAGAGATATTGCAACTTGATTGGAAAGTACGGTTGAACCTGTACTAGTTAGTTTTTCTTTGATTGAGAGCAAATCTTGAAACACCAGCTGCCTCTGAATATTACTTCGTCAACTAAAGGTTATTCAGTGTAAAACTAAATATGAAATCGAATTTTACCAACGACTGTCTTCTATATGACTGGCAACTTAGCCAAATAACTCCAGGTGTTTTCGCACTTGTTTTAGCCATACTTGACTGTTTGATGTCAGTTTTCTCCGTCTTTGGGAACGGGCTGGTTATCTTCAGTATATACCACTCTACGGACCTTCATTCGCCATCGCATTTACTGATCGCTGGACTGGCCTTGTCGGATTTTGGAACAGGACTTATCACTCAACCTAGCAACCTCATTGAATACGTAGCGGCCATCCGCGGTGACACATGCACAGCAAACATGGCTTATTTAGTCCTCAATATTTCTGGATGGGTGTTCACGATGCTCTCGCTTCTAACTCTAACGTTCATAGCCATTGAACGCTACTGTGCGGTGGTGTTTCATCTTAGATACAACGAAAAAGTAACAGTGAAGCGAACCATGGTTGTCCTGTCATCAGCATGGATCATCGTACCGTTAGCTTCTACTACAATCGCTGTCAAGCAATTCGACGCCCGTAATGTCCTCTTGGTGCACGGAATCTTTATTCTTATTGGAATCTTCACAGCAAGTTTGTGTTATTTGAAAGTTTTTCTCGTCGTCCGGCGACATTTTAGACAAATCAACATCCAGCTACAAGCCCAAACTTCGGAGCAGGTAGCGAGTAACACGGCCGGTGCAGACGGAAATTCTTCACAGTTCTTTACATTGTAGGAGTGTTTGTTGTCTGTTATTTACCATATAGCGTTGCGGTTTTGGCTCGTTTCAAACAAAGAAACCGCATAATGTTGCTCACAGTATTTTTAGGCGGGAATTCTTGCATAAATCCTTTAATATATTTTTGGAGGATAAGAGAATTAAGGGAGCCTGCCAAAAGACATGTAGCTAAAGTGCTGAAATGCTGCAGTAATAATTAATAAAAAATTGGGTTTCATTTTTTCTGAAAAACAAGGCTATTGCCTAAATTGAATAACCTCGAGAGAAAAATGTCAAAAATCGAATTCTAACTTCGAAGTATACTTGATGTATTAGTTTTAATTAACAAAACCGTACCTCTGCGGATGAGCTGCGGCTAGTATAATCGGGATATGAGTAAAACTAATAAGTTTTTTTCACGCTCTAGAAGTTGATGAGAATATATATGTAAGATGTACATATAAACTTTACCGCAATATAAATCTGATTTTATTGTAATTTTTCATCAAAGCTCTTTCTTTATTCACAGAATGCAGATTCTGTAATGAACTGTTCTTGTAAAATAGTTTGTTTTATCTCGTTGCTTCAGTACGGGAAATAATAAAATTGTAATTAATAATTTATTTCTCATAGTCTTATTTATGTCAATACAATTTTTAATTAATTTAAAACTCCATGCGATGCCAGCCATGCTCTTTATCTTAGGAGGGGATATTTATGATGTTTTTTTTTTATTGCAATGCAATCGGGGTTCATTTGATGTCTTAACTTTCTTTATTTAAATGTTATCGTATTCAAAATGATAAATTTATATAGGAAATGAATTTTCTTAACTATATCATAACTTACAACGCGCCAACAATAAATCGATCAATGCAATTTCTTTTATAAAATAAAGCCAACAAAATTCAATGCGATGCGTCAAAATTTTATAAATAGAAATCATAATAGCCTCGTCCTTCGGCAAACTGTACACAATGATTCATTTCACCTGACGTTTCCCAGTCATATATTTAGTTTTCCTTTACTCAGAACATGATCAATAAACAGTAAAACTGCAGCAGCCTCCACATCGTATTAAAACGGTGAGGGTAAAAGGCGGAATGAGTTTGCGGAATGGCATGTGGCATGACTTGCGGAATGGCATAATTATGCGGAATAAATGTTAAATAAATACATTAACTGCAAATAACCGCTTTACGTAATGCTGCGGGCTCAAACCATACGATATTGTTTCAAGATGGCGGCTGTTCGGTGACAAGAAGCGTATAGGTTAACCCATTTACAACGCCACTTTTGTGTGTGGACCTATACGCTTCTTGTCACCGAACAGCCGCCATCTTGAACAATATCGTATGGTTTGAGCCCGCAGCATTACGTAAAGCGGTTATTTGCAGTTAATGTATTTCTTTAAGTCATTTATTCCGCATAATTATGCCATTCCACAAGTCATGCCACATGCCATTCCGCAAACTCATTCCGCCTTTTACCCTCACCGGTATTAAAAGACCAAAAATTGGATTAGAAAAAAAAACGAAAAAGGAGGCCAGAAACAAACTGCCGTGGTAACAACAATTACAACTACAACATTTTATTCATACCTCAATACATCAAGGAGGCAAATTTTATTTATGGTACGAATTATAGGTTGACATGTATGGTACCTATAATAACTATAAAGAGCCAATCTGCGGGTTTGGTGCCTGTTAAGTAATTAAACATAAATATATCACTGCCACCTTGGTTCTTATCATCATTATTCAATCATTATGACTAAAACTCTTTTCAATTTCTACTGCAATACAAATTATTTTTTCGTTCGTGACAATCGAAACTTTAAACGTCTTTTTAAAAAGCCAATGGCGGATCTAGGGGAGAATTTTCTCTCCATCTTCACTCCAGGCCTCCTTTGGACATCTGGATCCACCTCTGGATATAATGTATCCCATTAACTGAAGAACTTTTCTACCAGTGCCTCAAAACTACCTGGCCTGTAATTTTCCATTTCACTGATAAATTTGGATATGTTTTACGTCCATGTCGATATGTAGATAAATATTATGTCTATATCTATTCTAATTTACTATTCTTACCACTGAACAGACCTTGTAGCAGGTGTTGCCACATTTTGTGTACTCAAGTAATAACGCAAACCCTTGTCAGTTTGTGATACCCATATCAGTGTAATTCACAAACATGGCGGGCTTCCTAAGAGAAGCAATTGTTCCTCACAGATTTAAATTCGTTTTCCGATAAATAGAAATGGTGTCAAAACATAGCTCACAATACTGCTTTGTATACAAGCTTTATAAGGCTTAGGTCATTTTATTCTGCCTGCACCTAGGGAGGGGTGAAGTGTCCGCGCTGATTTCAAACTTACGTAACTTAAAAGAATTCATCCAACTTCGTGAATTTTGCTAAAAATTGCCGGGAAACATTTTGACGTCTCAATGTTTTGCTCACGTGACTTAACGTTTCCACGGCAACCATGTTTTGACAGGCTGTTCTATCTAAATTTGGAGTTCTTTTATTCAGTTTAATTTCCGGTTTTAGTGAGATTTTCGGTATCAATGAAAACTTTCTTCCAGAATCCTTACAGTTTTGCATTCTCAAATTAATTTTGTTTGAAGTTAAGATTTTCTGACATTTAAAAAAATCTTGAAATCCAAAATGGCGGATCCGAAATGGCGGGTTTTTTAATGTATGACGTCATTTCGGAGCAATATGACGCCATAATTGACACATGACCGCCATCACAATAAATAGTTTTGGATACTTTAGACATCATACAAGTTTCAAGATAATAGCGTGAATATTTCTGAAGATACAAGTGCAGTTTCTCCCAGGCAGAAAAGGGTTAAGCATAATGTATACGAGCAAGTTTTCCTTGACAACATTGAAATTAAGAGAACATTTGTATATAATGTATACGAGCAAGTTTTCCTTGACAACATTTAAATTAAGAGAACATTTGTATATAATGTATACGAGCAAGTTTTCCTTGACAACATTGAAATTAAGAGAACATTTGTAATCAATATTATTTCAGTGTACCTTATTTTTAGTAGGACCCTTCTGTAAATCACCTTACGGTGACGTTGGTCGTATATACAGGTGAACAAGTTTCAGTTTTGAGGTTTTCTTTCCTTTGTTGATAAGTTGGCAGTGCCACTCTTTAACAAAAAAACATTGTCAATTCAATAAAAGTACTCGTATGCATGGTCGTTCAACGAGGACACTTCAACGAGTAGCTTCAGTGTCCACTTATATTAATAATAATAATATTTTATTAGGATAGCGACTGAACTTGTAAAGGAAAACGTGCCATGGATTACGCTAAATTCACACTTTTCAGTGTATTCATTTGCACTCTGACAGTACATATATTTCTGTAAGAAATGGTTTTCCAATAATTGAAAGGCTTTTCGGTGCCATAAATACGCGACATTCGATATATCGATACCGTCAACATGTCGCCAATTTCTATGAACGACCTTGAAAAGTTCAACACATGGACTGTCCTGACAATCATGCCAAGTGAAAATCTCAAGGATCGTCAGGTCTTGGTTCATCGTCGTCGTCGTCTTCATTCTTTTTCCTCATCAGTTTTTTCGTCACCAAAGCAATGGACGCTGAACCAACCATTGCGCATGCGATTCCTACACCAATAGCAACGGCCATGCCGGAGGATTGGGTCTTATTGTCCAGCTCGGACTGAAATGAAATGAAATGTATATAAGAATGTAACTATTTTATATATACATTATGACATCATTTTTGGTATAAATATAACTCAGTATTGACATGCTTCCAGCTTCATAACTCAGTTTATAGGTCATTCGGAAAGTTTATTGCAACTGCTTAAGTTCCTTCACAACTAAGAAGATCCCTGACTTGCACAGATCAGTACAACACATTTTGTAATTTTTCAGTGGTTGACGTTAATTATGAACCGTCCTTCAACAAGCAACCAAATTAACTGGTATATTATAATAAAGCTGTGATTTTTAGCAGATAAGTACATAAATTTAACAATGGTTTCCCCAATATGAAAATAGCTCGCATAAAGCATATACGAGCTGCACGATTGTCAACGACTGACAATCGCGCTCAGACAGTTCTCAGAGACGGTATTTTTGCTTCGAAACGTTCTAAATATTTCCCCTAACGAATAAAATAAGAAACTACTCAATAGATTCATGACCTACTGACATACTCACCCCAGTAAATAGGGTTTTCTCAACTTCCTGACTTTCTGGGATTGCCACGGTTCCACCTGAAAAGTTAATATACCTTTGTAGTTAGTCGGGAATAGACCTTCCTGTACTAAGCTAATTACACACAACCAAGTTTTTCTTGACATGTTTTATTTACTCGTGTCACGAAAAGTTTTTATCCCTCTCAGACACTGCCAGTTTTTGAACAAGGAGACATGTCAATGCAAACTTGTCAATTAGCAAAACTTTCGCATTCAACTTACATAGAACCCTCGTTTTAGGATATTCAGCTGTACAAAGAGTAAATGCTACTTCAAAGAAAAACTTGTCAAGGAAAACGGGCAAATAAAACTTGTCCAAAAAAACTTCGTGTGTAAATAGCTTAAGGCCCAAGAGTGATCGACATCTAATTTATCCATACAGTTTCAACACACAATACATTGTCAATCAGAAAAGTGACACGAACATTAGAAGAAGTTATCAATTATGGTACTGGTAATTGTATTCGAGAGTGACTAAAGTGTGAGTCTGTGAGCTGCAGCTTTTGCTTTTGCGAACCTATTTTTTTCACAATTTTTCGTGGAACCGTTAAGTCACTTTAATTTTTACCTTTTTATATGCAAAAAGATCCAAACGGACTTTCTTACATGTTGTTCACTCTATCTAACGGCGCCGATTCTAGACATTCTAATATTTTGTAAAATTCGGACCGCTCAGAAAACCAATCAAAACGCTCCTTTTCATCATGGTCCAGTTTGCCGTATAATAATGGTTATTATGAAATAATTTAGTTACCATCTTTGAGTATTGGTTTACGTGTATGTTCTTGTGCATGCAGACCTGAAATTAATTAAAGTGTGTGTAGTGACATGTATATGCTAACCTGAGAAAACAGACGTCGTTTCGCGGCGCCACCACTGGGAGCCCCCAGTGGTGGCGCCGCGAAACGACGTCTGTTTTCTCAGGCTAGTTATATGCATGCAAAAAAAAAATTTAACTGGCCAACAACAGTGGAAGAACAAGGCCCACGAAATCCAAGTTCTTTTCTGCGGGAAAGGCTTCAGAAATGACTGATTGTATATCTCTCGTTTATCTCAATGTCGTCATTATCGTCACTAAAATCCTGGACAGCAGAAGAGAAGCTTTATGATCCGTCATTAAACATATCTTGAACAGGAGGAAGGTTATCATGATTAAGCACATCAAGTATAATATAAGGCCGTTTGCATCACAGAAACAAATAAATATAGCCTGACACGAATCTGATTCTGGCTTTAATTCTCCTTACCGGGAGTGTAGTAGCAATATGTCAATTTCATCTGGGCTCCATTCTTGTCCATGTGGAATGGATTTTCGCCAACCATGTTTATCTGATATCTACCAGCTGCTTTGTCGAAATTAACACTTTCTTCTTTCACTGTTGCACCTTT
Organism: Desmophyllum pertusum; assembly: GCA_029204205.1. Classification (NCBI taxonomy): domain Eukaryota; kingdom Metazoa; phylum Cnidaria; class Anthozoa; order Scleractinia; family Caryophylliidae; genus Desmophyllum; species Desmophyllum pertusum. The sequence continues at coordinate 961,005 of MU826359.1, forward strand.
GACTTGTTGGCATCTATCGCCGCTCAGAGAGTACATGTAGAAAGGTTTCTCAAGAGGTAGCGAGATAGCATTGGTAATTGTACCTGCAAAGAAGTCAACGACAATGGTTTATGAAGGGAAGGCGTTAAAGAGGGATGAGGTGGCTTGCGTTTTTCTTCCACTGAAGGATCCAATCGTCATAAATTCTGATCTAAGTGTATCGTATGTCTGGAATGTTTAATTTATCTGGAATTGTAACGGGCACTGGATGGTAATTTGTTGTTAAGACGTACGTAGGCCGCCATTCTGTGTTCAAGTAAACAAATTAAACTGGTCCCACGTTAGGGTGTCATCCACAGACGTAATACTGAGTTAGACATACGTAATTTAGAACCATATAAATACCACATGAAAGTACTGCTCAATAACTTTATTTTGAATAGTCACACACTAGGTTTCATCCACTGACTTAAAAGTTAGACCACATTGTACATATACAGCATAATAGACAGTTCCACATGAAAGTACTGCTCGATAACTTTCATTCGGATTTTCATACCGCAATGGAGTTTCAGCCACATATCGATAGAACTAAAAGTTAGAATTGGAAGCGTCACTGAAAATAGGGTGTAATGTATGTGGTTAAAGTTATCATTACACCTTTCGTACACTTTAATATATATTTTTTTAACGCACTTTGATACTTTATTTCTTTAATATACATGTACACTAAAGGCACGATCACAACATTCTCACAACATTTGTTGTGACATGTTATGACCATGCCCGGTCAAACGGCCACAACAACCTCACAACATTTCAAGAACAAAATAAATTTTGTCACAACATTGTTGGGTGGGCAAACGGTCTCAACATCGGCTCACAACAAATGTTGTGAGAATTTTGTGACAAATGTTGTGACCGTTTGATCGGGTCTTAACTGTCATACTTTGCTTCGACCGCTACGGGTAGATCTGGTAAAAAATACGGTAACTCACCTCTGGCACTACAACAGTAGTTTATTGTTGTGTTTTTTAATTGTTTCCCATTAACACTTGAGTCTTGAAAGTGAGAACTGCTTGGACGCCAGTAAGCTGATCTGATTGAAACAACACCATAACAAATAACAATAAGCTAATAGTAAAACATAATAATAAGCTATATGTTTCAGTGAAAACTATCATCCAAGGTATATAAAGATTCAGGTAATATGCCGTGCGTAGAATAGTGCATTCGACATCGACATTAGAGAATAATTATTTATTTTAAATTTATTTCCCATGAATATCAACACAGCATTGATATAAGTTAAAGCAAAAATGTCATTTACCCGGCAGCAAGTCCGGCTGGACAGGCTTCGTGTTTTAAAATGCAGTATCTTCCTTCTGGCCAGTCTTGGGAGTTATCTTTGCTTGTCTTAATACAAAAATCTTGTTCAATACCTAGTTGTACAAACAGTGGAATAGACTGCAAATATTAAATTATGACAAAAACCTGCATAACCGGTTAAGAACTATGAAACTGTTTCTATGTCCTCACTTTTGTTGTCCTACGTGAAAAAATACTAGTATATTCAAGAATCTTACACATGATAAATTTTCTTACACTTATAGCTTTCTGTGATGGTTTTATTAGAAAGCGACAAAATAAAATAACTATCGAAGTGAGGTAGTAGTCATATTCCAGGCTGGCGATTTACCTGTTATTAAAAGTAGAGTTTTGATACTCCCCCGATGGAATACTTCATAGCTGGTTATCAGCTTGTCCCATACAGCAATTTACCTAATTAATTCGTTTAAACCCTATCCAGACCCGTGGGCATTCACGTACTTTCACGTTTTAAACGTTTATAATATTTACGTAAAAGCTACCAAAGTTTGCTACTTTAACCAACATGTATCTGGGAACAATTTAGTGTAATATGTTATTAGATGTAGATGTTATGTTATTGTTTACGGAACTTGATGTTTCCACGGCAACCATATTTTGACAGGCATATTTTTCCAAATTTGGCATTTTCCTGTTTTTTTTTTAATGAGAATGTTAACTTTCCTGATTAATTTTTACATTTTTAGATCATTATACATTATTTTATTGGTTTTATTACCTCTGAGTCAGTTTTAGTGATTTTCTGTCGTCATACAATGGTCAATAAATCCAAAATGGCAGATTCAAGATGGCGGCTGTTTGGAAATTAATTACGTAATTTCCACGTGATAACGTCATTTTCTCACGTTGCGGACCTCAAAGGAAATGTTTTTGAACGTATTATGCACGTTCCAAGTTTCTTTGTCGTAGCTTTATTACTCTTGGAGTTACGGAGGGCGAGCGGATTAAAGAACCCGGTCTATCTGAAAGGCAATCCGTGCTTCCTTCGATTCATTCCTCAGTTTAAAAAATTAATTATAACTAAGATTGTTTTTCTTTCGTTTAACTGCCTTGGTAGGTCACAAGATCGTTTAAATTAAAGATGGCGGAACAATAGTCACACCATCGGTCTTTCTAGTGACAGAAGATGATTGGTTATACCTTCCTTACTAACCCAACCAGCCAGGTGAAGGGACTCGTACACCTTGCGGTCGATTAGATTGCCGCTGCTGTTGTCATGAAATCTTCGACCATCAAACCAATTATTCGGACAGCCTGCTTTGGGCATGGGAAGGCCATATTTACCATTCGGCCACGTGACGTTTGCTGAAAACAACATGCATAAATTCAGTGGCTGCTAAACGCGTTTTTAACATTCAGGCCAGGAGTGATGTGATAATAAAGTTAAGCAGCTTTTAAAAAATCCCAGACAAAAATCGGAAACTTCAACATGATTCAAACCACGACGTTGAGCAGCGATGCCAATCGCACGCTCTACCACCAAACTACATTGCCCTCGTCAATCCAGCCACCAAAGGGCCACAAATTGTAAATCAGGTGACCGTATCATAGGGGTTCTCAAAATGGAAAATTATTGACTGAGCACGGCTTTGTTCTGCCAGAGAAAAATGATCGCAAGGCGGGGTTCCACTGCAGGGAGCCCGGCGTTTGGAGCATAATATTTACCTAATGTTAACTATGACAATAAGCTGCAAAACTTGGAATCGAGTTCTTGGTCTGTTCATATTATACATCTTCGCGGACAAGATCGCTTGGTCTATCGATAAGAAATTCCTCAACACATCGATCATCAGTTAACATTCGGATTCCAGGGTTATTCACTACAAGATAATTCACTGTTTGGTCTTTCGTTAAAATTTGTTTTCATCTTCAATATATATAGTTAACGGATTGTATCAAGCAAAAGCCACAACTGAATAATAATATATTTTAAGTTGATTAGCATATAGAATGTTTTCAGTGATGGACTTCTGAAAAAAATCTTAATTGGCTCACTGAATGTTCAAACACAAAATGTACGATGAAAAATGAAACTGAAACATTACAGATCTAGAATATAATGAACGCTACTGACTTCAAATAGTTTACCTTTCGTCGAATGACACCAGAAGACCACCAGCGACACTGAAGCTAGCGATAACCAAAACATCACAGGACCCGTGGTATCTCTCTGTCTTTGGAGTCAACACTACAATCCGTTTTCAATTCTTCATTTTCCTGTTTAATAATATAATGCAACAATGTTTTGGTTTTAGCTCGGTTAAAATAATCAGTTTTACAGATTTTCAACACGCAATTCCTCACCGAAGTTTGCACGGTGGCGTTCAGTTGCAGCACTTGTGTTGTTTGGTTGTTTAGCTCATTAAATTTTCAAGACGATTTCAATTTTATCGCAAGCTCATGTAACGATGGAATGACTATGTTTTTGAAACTTTGATTTTTTTTCCTACAGATAAACAAGATGCAGTAAAAGCAGAGATGATTTAGTCCTTTGACAGTTTAGATAAAGATTGGAATTGAAAAGAACCTTTGCTGTTTCATGACCGAATATTTACAAATTGTACCTGTCGATTAGGTAATGTCTCGTCAATATACATAATTCTCACGAGGAGATAAAAGTCGCAGCAGAATTCTTCGTTTCGGTTCTTTTATCGCGATCATCCGAAAGCTTTTGAAGGAAAAGTTCTAAAAAAATCCGCAATTTTGGCGCATGCATTGTTTCCTCTGCATAACTAAATTCAAGCATATCTCGGTCTACTTGCAAATTAGTCAGTTCCAAAACTGGAACCTTTTTGAATGTCTCATGATTTACATGAAATATGATAGCTTTGAAAATCCAAAAAGCCATTAGTTAAAATTGCAATTACATGTCCAATCCATGCCACGAATGTTTAGAAAGCAAAAGTTCAAAAGGTGCCAATATTGATCATTTCGTTTCTTACCTGAACTCGTAAAAACGTTCATCCTGCGAATAATTTGTACTCCCGATATGTCGCTAAAAGAACAAGCCAGGATTTGTTTTTCTGTTTATATTTATCGTGGTTTACTGTATCACTTTCGATAAATTAGCCAAATTTCGAATTTGTTTCTGGCAAGAGCAAAGGACCGTTAACATTAAACTTGCTCGCCTCTACGTAATTCGCTGATTCGATCAAAACAAACTATACCCGTAGTCTTTTGTTTCTTGCTCATGGACCCGCTAACTACACAATTAAATGCACTTCAGTTCAACAAGCATCAGAAAACGACCTGGATGGACTTTGTCTGATTTGGCGCGCCTGTGATGACTGGCAGCCATGTTAACAATCTAGCATATTCAATATTGACAGTGACAAGATGTTTTGGAAGTGAGGCAATGGCACACTTGAAAGGAACTGGAATATATAATACTTTAAAATGACAACGACGATGGTGGAAATCGAGGACAGTTTCTACTGTCAAAGGGCTTTGAGGGTAAAACACAAATCAGTAAAGTCTCAGAGGGGCCGAGTAAAGATTTTTTTAATTTACTATATATTTCAGGCAGCCAAATTAAACCGTTTTGAATTCCTGAAAACTGGGCACTAATCAGTACAACCATTTCACTGAAATCCGATAAAACATCAGATTTCTTGTTATTTATTCTAACTTGTGTAAATCATTGTTGAAACTTTGTTGTATTAAAGTAATAATGATTGTTGCTGAATAAATGTAGAAAGGTCCTATTTCCAGATTCAGTTCTATTTTTCAATTTTGCGCGCTTAATTATAACCTCGCGCCAGTTCCATACGTCCGGAGCTCGGTCACGTTTACGCCGCAGTGAATGCGTCATGTAACGTGAATGAATATGTGCTTATCTCCAAGTTGAAGATCTATTCCCTCAAGTTACTTTTGTCCACTACTTTTTGGCTTTTGATCCAAGCGTTACAGCCTACTCTGGCCAAGCGCTGTCGCTGTTACGTTATTGTAGATACTTCTGTAATTACAACAGGGCTCAAGTTGCTACAAACGCGTTTTCAGCCTGGCAAATTCTCGCTGTCAATTATAACTTGAATTAATTCAGTTTACCTTATTTTCAACCGAATTAACTCTTTAACTCAGCTCAGCGTCTATAGAGCGCGTAAGTTTAATCTTTTGCCCGAGTCAAACGCTCCAGTAGCTACATGTATAATCATTTGAATCCTAAAACAACAAAATGTTCAGAAAACAAGAACACTTAGGCAGTCGATGAGAACGTTAAAGTTCACCAATAACGAGGGTAGTTGACCATTTTCAATTTACTAACGTCTTGTGCTATAATGGCGACATCTTGTCTAAACCCAAAATGTCCTCCCATCGTTCTACATATTCATTGTTTTCAGTGACAATGCACCACCCCTCCCCACCTGTTATCTGCCTTCCCCTTTAATATAAACGACAGCCAAGCCATCCGTGAAATGCCGGTGATCAATGATTCTAGTCAGTACTCGCTCGAAATGAAATTGTAATAGAATCGCTTAGCTTCTTGTTCAATCTTTCAATTTAACAACCGCAGCATCGAAAGAAGAGGGCTAAAACGCTGTGACGTCACCAGAAACCTGTTTGTTGTGCGGTTGAGCGGGTGATTATCTAACTGAAGAGTTCGTGTTAATTTATTGATAGAAAAAGGTTTTGAAAAGAAATATGGCGGATACCTAAAGCCTAAAAGGTAAGGTCGACCCCGAATTTTTTTTTGAAGTTGTTTTAAAGCATTTGTATTTATTCCTTAGGCATGTTAATTCAAGAGTGTTTCTATATATATTCATGTTTTTTCGAGCGACTATTCAAGGAGGATGTTACGAATTCACTCAAGGTTTCGAGTCACGTTGTTAGATTTTATGGTTGCTTTGTTTAAATTCACAAACGCTAGCCGCAATTATAAGTTGTGGATGCGATAAAATATTTCCATCGTTTCATATGGTATTACGTAAAAGGCATTGTAAGATCTGAGTGGGGATGAGCGACATGTAGGATCAGATTTGAAGGTTAACCAAGATTGCTTAAATTGTAGGAAAAAAATCAATCGTTTTAAGATCAACGTATCAAAATTCTATTTAGTAACATATGGCATTGTTTCTTAATAAAAATAATCAAATGTCTTATTCTCTTTCGTTAATTCTTGGCATAGAATCACAAATCGACAGAATGGTCGATAGATATCAGCGAAAACGTCAAGCGAAACAACTTAAAATTACGAGAGGTCGAAATCTTTCCCCGGCCAAGCGAGTGATTCACTAAACCAAAACAAGAAAGACGAAAATCGCTTCTTTAGCTTCACGTGATAGTTTTAGCAACGTTTTCAAATCGACAGCATTTGACAGTTGCTACCGTCTCTCTTTCGTTAGAACATCTTTCAAAAGTCAGCTATAGTAATAACGTGAGTGAATGCACTAAAATATAATATTGTTTAGATAAATTACGTGATTAATGTTTATCGCACTATCGTGCAAATACATGATTTATTGACTGTAAAAGCGGATTTGAAGTAGAAGAATGCTAGTCGAAGGACGTAGAAACCCCTCTGGTTCGCCAACTGCAAAGTTTGGATGCTGTGACTAAGCATGTTGTATCAGAAGCATCGTTAATTTTATTAACCTAGTGTACAAAATTCAACACTGCAATCTTTTTACTCAGTTCACAGTCAATAAAATCGTGTTAGAATCAGAATTAATCTAGAAGAAATGCTAGCGTGTTATAGGGAAATCAAATATTTGAGTCTGTCCAGCTTTATTGCCTCAATAACAGGAGTATCGATCGTGGTCAAACGTGCGATACAAGAAATACATTCAATGTAAGGGATTTTAGAGTCCACATTCAAAACACACGGGAAGGAAAAAACTAACTTGACTCGGGGTCTAGATATCGTAGACGCTCAACAATTTGCTTACTCGATAATAACCAAATTTTCAGCTATCTTAAGCCTGGTTTCCATACGATAGCAACGATTGCAGTCGCAACGATCGCAGTGATCGTTGCGATCATATGGAAACTGCCACTCTTTCGATCGTTGCGATCGTTGCGATCATATGGAAACCACTCTTGCGATCGTTGCGATCGTTGCGACTGCGATCGTTGCGATCGTTGCGATCATATGGAAACCAGGTTTACTGCTGAACCAGCTCTACACCACGTGCAGAAAAAAAAAGTGAAGGAATGTTGAGTGTTGTCTTTGTTTTACGCTTATTTTGGCTAACACGTTTTAATATAAGGCGGGTTTTCACTATAGTGTCTTAAACATAAGCATAAGGGGAGCTTTAAGCTAGTGAAGACAGTAGCGACATAAGCATAAAAATAAACATAAACGAACGAACGAACGCAGTCATTCTTCTTAAAATATGTTGTTCTCACTGGAAATAACCTCAGCATAAGCATAAGTACAAGAACAAGAAGAATAAATAGTTTTGGTGAGTGAAAGGCAGCCAGGCACGGATTGTATTTTAGGTGCTATAAATTCAGCGGAAAAAATGGGATTGGTTCGTCAGTTTAGTAATTGTATTTTTGTTGTTTTCAGCTCAACTGCAACTGAATAGAGATGAATATCATTCCAGTGATTCCTGAAAGATGACTCTTGCATTCAAGCTTGTTTTTGTAGTATTACTGGAACTCTGCTTGTTTGTGGAATATGACTTAGGTAAGAAAAACTTATTTTTATTTTTATTATTATTATTTTTTTTTTGTTAAACACATTTATTGCAATCAAAGTCATAACTTACATGACTGACTACGCTTACACTACATAACTTGTAGTACAGTACTGAGGTAAGAAAACTTAGTTTAGGATTAAGTAAGCTCAGTGAAGTTATTTTTGTACCATTACATAAATGAATCAAATAGCACGATGTAAGAAGAAGTTAAGACAATTAAATTTTCCCCAATGAAAATTCAGTAACCTTTCCTTCTATGATATAAGGTGTAAATAAATCAGACGCCGCTTTTCACAGTCTCTTAACTAATTATCTACTTGAAGACGATGAGGTAAACATCCTCAAGTTACTATTTTTAGCGAAATTAGCGATTTCATGACAAAACGCTGATTTAAGTTCTCGCAAAATTTAAAATTGGCTTAAAAGTTTCAGTAGTGATCACCAAAATCTCTAAAAATCGAACAAATCGCTAAATTAAATAGCCGCAAAATCTTGTAAACGAAAAATCGATTAAGTTCAGTAGTAGCCTCTAAAGACGACCACTGCACGTGGCGGATTGTGAAGCTGACTTTTCGAGCGTTAAAGCTTGCTAGAGCGTTTGCGATATACTATGTTTTTCCTTTTACTTGCAGTACCATTGTTTTATGTTAAGCGAATACCAGACCCCGAAATCCGTATTCTAGGCACTATTGGTAGCCTCCGACAAGAAAGAAGTTCACTGGTCACAAATGCGCCTACACTGGAAAAAAGTGTCATCGAGTCAGAAGCATCCATTGAACCAGAATCTGAAGAAAGGGCGGACAAAAATGTGGAGGAAAGTAAGAGAGATGTGAGTCTTGAAGAACTCTTGACTGATGACAGTCAGAAAAGAGAGAAAAGGATAAACAAGGATAAAAAGAGCGTTGAAATAGAGAATCGCATGAAGACCTCTGTCAGGACACATAAAAAGTCAGTGCATTCAACGCCAACATCGTCTCTAGGTGAGTAGATCGTTTTAATGGTTCATTAAAGCCGGTCGAGCCTCTTCCATAAGGGGTCAATGGAACATTCCCGCTTACAACAGGTGTCCGCCTGATGTAGTGTGTGTGACGGCCTGTTGTATGACAGTGTGTACAGTTTATCAGGGTTTGTTACCTGAGATACTACTGGGTGTACGCTTAGGAAAAGTGTCCATGCAAGGGAGGTCTCCGTAACTGGAGGTTCTGATTATAGTTCAGCGGCAAAACCAGACCACTGTATGGCCACATGTGGCACAATCGAATATTTCATCACAAATTTGTCAAATTTTATTATTTTGTTAGCAGAGCTAAAATGGCCATCGGGGACGTATGGACTTCCCAAGTCTGTGGATGGTTGTCCTAACGCCGATGGCTTCGAATGGAAGACTGGGTACCGGTTTCACGACACTGAGGATGATGGGACGGAAAATCAGCATTCCGATAGTTTTCATATGGCAGGTGAATTCAGCGATGAAGGAATAAGACATGAATTCTGCATTAAAATGGACGAAGAAGGCGGGGGAAGGTAAGGAGACGTTCTGTAACTTTGAGTTCTCCTTAAAAAAAAAGCTGGAAATTCGATAATTTCCGCTTGAAGTCCGAACAGAAGTGTTTTATACAAGCCATATATTTAACAATTAGATTATTCGCTCTCAATTTCTATGATGTGATAGTTGATTCGGCCTACGGCCTCATCAACTATCACATCATAGAAATCTCGAGCTCATAATCTAATTGTTTTAGTAAAAATCACAACAATTGTCTAGTATAACTCCAAATTCTCCTCCAAAACCTCGGAGAAACGAGAAGAAACGTACCGCAATTTTGTAGACGACCTCCAGCCACTGCACATTAATGGCTGATAGTATACGAGTAGCTCAACCAATCAGATTGTCTCATTTGCATTAGTATACCAGTATATTACCATTAGTATATTAGTATTTTACTAATGTTAGTTAGTTGTCATGCCTCCAAACGAGCCGGGTAAAAAGAAAATCCTCTCATTTACACAAGTTTTTGGCTCTTACAGTCATAGCTAGAAACTTTCCTTTTCCGCGCCATGGGTAAATTTCGCTCTAAAAAAAATAGTTGCTGTGAAATCAGGCCAGAGCGGCCATTTTGCCTCTAGCTTGAGTAGAATCGGTCCTGGCTACGATGACATTAACGGGACTAGATACATTTTTTTCACGTGCTGAAAATTGACTTATCTCGAGTCGCGTACAGTCAAACCCTTAAATCTCCTAAGTAATTGGCTCCCTAAATTATCATTAACAGAGGAGGTACGTCAGTAATCCCATAGTACATTGCAAAATACCCATAGTTCCTAGCTTGCGTCACTCTAATATATTATCATTTTCTTGTGACGTCACCATTCGAACCGATACATCATGGCGGCGTGTATTCGAACCGTGAAACAAAAACTACATAACTCGCAAGTCATTTTAAATGACTTGATATTCTTTGCAGAAAAAAATATGACTTTGATATTTACCTTTTCCAGGTGGCCAGATGGAAAATATTGCATCTACAAGAAAGGCTCTGGTTGTCCCACGGGTCTTGACGAAGGTTTCGTAATATGGGATGACGAAAACAAAGACAATAAAAACTCCAAAGATGGCGAGTTGCCAGAAGGTCTTTTCAATGAAGACACAAAGATCTTCTTCTGTTGCAGTACATCTGGATCTGCCAGCAAGGAGATCATTTTGCCGAACATTGCTCCATTTTTATTATTTGCCTACGACTCTATACGTTGTCAGAAGGTGAGTTAATCAAACAAACAAATAAATTTTTGGGCATTCAGGATTACTCGGCTCGCGAAGGAAAAACTGACAAAATGTTTCCCGCACGTCTCGTCTCGCCCCCAGTTTTCGCGCGACTATTTTCCGCTCGCCAATTTTTTTCGCTTCTCGCTCGACGGACTAAGCTGGGAAAGAGGGACCACTCGTAGTCTAGACTGCAATAGATTTGTTCAGAAAACTGTCGGCCGTTTTTCACAGTTCGAACGAGCAAAAAACGACATAAAATCATTTAAGGTGAATCAGTCACTTTGAAAGTAATTAGAAAGTATGTTATATTATAATTGACAAACCCTCTCGGGAAACATTGGTCGTCGGGAAAGGGTTCTAAAAAATCCACAAGAATGTAACGTAAAATTTCAAAATTAGAAATATAAAGCCAAATTTAACTCCACATAGCAACGTTTCCACATAATAATAAAAAAGAAACCTGCTCCCGGGGGGATCGAACCCCGACCTTCGCATTACCTCAGCACCCTCGGCGGTTCAAGCCAATACTGCTTATAAGAACGACGCTCTAACCGACTGTGCTACGGGAGCTGGTTGAAATAAACGGCACTTGCTAGGATTTAAATGATTGAAAAACTGTCCTGCTTTCTTTGTCTTTAGAAACAGCAGCGATGTCGAAATTTTTAATTCTCGTTTGCTTGATCATGATAGCTTTATCAGTATCAAGGTTTTAAAGTCGCATGTGACTATAAATGTTCACCGTACGTTAGTCTGACAAGTTACACTTAATGTCATATTTTTTAGGTAAAGGGAATGAATATGGTGACAGAGTTTGTCAAATTTGACGACGAGGACCGAGGCAACACGGATTACGAGGGTGGTGAATACCCGTACGGCATTCATCTAGCAGAGAAAGACCACATGTTTTTCCTCTGCTATTACACGCCAGAGAAACAACAAAACAGCACTTTGGTGCCAGGTATGTCAACGAATAAAAATCTTTCCGATTGTTTTTATGCACTAGAATGTCGTAACATTCGTATTCATTCCGTTTTGTCCCAAAGAGGTGTATTTTGATGGGCGCTGCTCGTGACGCCTGGTTTTCACTAGCGACGCAAGCACAAGCGCAAGCAAAAGCACAAGGACCAAAATATTTTGATCCTTATGCTTGCGCTTATACTTGCTTCGCACGTGAAAACGGAACATAACACAAGCACAAGGCGAAAAAAGCCATGATTTTTATATTATTTTGAAGGAATTTTTGAACAAAACAAAGGTTAATTAATTCAGAAAATTATCTCCGAAAGTCATTTGTGGGTTGTTGTGCTTATTTTACTTGCCTTGATTCTACGAATCTTGCTGGTTAAAACGCCGTTGCCGTGAAAATTGTTCGTTTCACTTTCAAGCAAAAATAACATTATTCGAGCTTTCAGTCAATGAATAAAACAAACAGCTTCATGTTTTCCGTTAGTCAAATGCACAAAACTCTGTTTTGTGCCCTTCTTTATGCTGAGGCCCACCTGAGCCCGTCCTGAGCCGACTCATAACCAGGAGCACTTGAAAATCTTTCCCAATTTCGTCCAAACGGATTATGCGTCACTTAGTATAAAACCAGCCAATGACTGATCATGAGTTTATTGTAAACTTGGAGCTGACAGGATTATATTGACCTGCCGAGCGTTATCCCCAGTCCCCAGTGCTAAGGCTCGAAACCTCAGATGTTTAAATCTGTAAAGCCAGACGGTTAACAACTTTTCCTTTTGAACGCCAAGTTGATAATAACCTGAGCGTTTTCATTCGCTGCTGCACTGACACACAGCAATACCATCGTTATCCACCTTGAAGTCCATGCTGAGCCACGTCATATTTCTCATAAAATCAGGTACTTAATATTATGGTCTTCACAGTTATATCTCCTTTTCCTTATTCTCTGCAGCTCATAAAGGTAAAGACTCTTCTTCTTCGAAGAAAATTCCTCTAAAAGATGGCTTTAAAAAGCACAAGACAAAACCACAAGAAAAACAAGTCGACAAACTGGAGGAATTGGAGAAACTGCGAAACTCGGAGAAAATGATGGATGCATTTCTTGCCAGCACTGCTCCACACAACAAGGAAACAAACAAAAACGAGAGAACAAAGACCATCATTAAAACGATCAGGGTAAGTCACTTGTATGTATAGTAAGGTATGATTATACACGGATAGCATAATGGCTATGTGTAAATGAACTGGCGTTGAGTGTATCAATTCGAAATACTTCTTACTTAGCTTTACTTCACCTTTCTTTAAGCTAATCAGAACGTAGATAAACTAGTTAACTGTCCAATTATCGATTGATTGATTGACCGACTGACAGACTAACTGGCTGGCTGGCTGGCTGGCCGCTGACTGACTGACTGGTTGGCTGGCTGGCTGGCTGGCTGGCTAGCTGGCTGGCTGGCTGGCTAGCTGGCTGGCTGGCTGGCTGGCTGGCTGGCTGGCTGGCTAGCTGGCTGGCTGGTTGGTTGGCTGGTTGGCTGGCTGGCTGGTTGGCTGGCTGGTTGGCTGGCTGGCTGGCTGACTTGGTTGGCTGGTGGCTGGCTGGCTGGCTGGCTGGCTGGTTGGCTGGCTGGTTGGCTGGCTGGCTGGCTGGCTGGCTGCTGGCTGGCTGGTGGCTGGCTGGCTGGCTGGCTGGCTGGCTGGCTGGCTGGTGGCTGGCTGGCTGGCTGGCTGGCTGGCTGGCTGGCTGGCTGGCTGGCTGGCTGGTTGGTTGGTTGATTGGCTGGTTGATTCTTTTATCGACTGATGGACGGATTGTTTCATAAATTATATAATTTTAGGTAGGTGTCCCCTGTTAGTAGAGGGCTTTCCTTCGGCTAAAACCGTTTAACGACACATTAATAAAGTTTTTGATTGATTGATTGATTGATTGATTGATTCATATTAACTTATTAACTGATTTTTTGTTTAATTGATTGTGTGTTACATTTATTATTCCTCAGGTCCCTGAACGAGAGAACACGACGTCAATAGTCGTCACAACAGCTGGCATAGTCCTGGGTATCGTGATACTAGGAGCTGTAGTTGGTATTGTTGTAATAAAACATATTCGATCAAACCGCGATGGAATCAAAGTCGATTCACTGGATGAACAAGTTTACACAGCTTCCTCTCGTAGAAGCAGCTTCACCACTTCAGAGGATGAAGTGGAGTTTACTGAAGGTGATTTTGAAGATGAACTAGTTGAGGATCAGTATTTACCGTCCGATTCCGAACTCAAGTCGGGCTTGGAGCTTATGTTTCTAAAACAACAAAGACATTATTGGACAAGAAAAAAGAAGCCTTGAGAAAAGTCTGCTTCGGAAATATAATGTAGTCGAACTTCCCTCAGTATGGGACATCTTACGGAGCATGCGTAAGTGTCCCTCATGGGAGATGTGCCGTCGCTGGAGGTCACAAATGTAATGTTCGCGTGTGGCCCGGGCCACGATGCCCCTTTACGAAGGTGCATGCCCTAAAGTATAGAGAATAATTTTATTATCCGACACAATCAAGAAGACTTATAACAACGAAGAATACAAACTGTAGTAGCTGAAAGTTGGCAAGGAATTAGATTAAATCTGAACTGGACTATTCCCGTAAATACAATCAATATTGTCAGTATTGGTTGATACATGCATGTAAACGTAACTTTAATGGCGAATTCTGTTGCGCTTTTTGTTGTACACTTTTTTTACTTTTGCATCGTAATAGAAAACCGATCGATCATTGCCTGCGCAAGTTTATTCCATAGTAAGTCGTGATCGAAGTGACCCTACCCTGTATGCCTGCCAACTGTAACTATCAAGACACGACATAAGTAGAATCAAGAGAGCATGACGGAAGGAGTACCCTGTAATCCTCTCTTGGTAGAATTAATTAGTAGAAGTTCTCTTTTTGAATAAAAAAGTTGTAAATTTATTGAAGCATTTCTCAGCCAGATTTTGTCTCGACTATTTAATGTACATTATACCAGAGGTCTATAACTATAGACCTCTGATTATACCGTATTTCCTTTTTACTATTGAACCGTATTTCCTTTTGTATTGACTATTGAATTGACTATTGAACTATTGAACCGTATTTCCTTTTGCCAAATTTTCTTGGTTGGTAATTAAGTAACCACCGACTGGAATGCAGAAGGGTGTCGGTTCGACGAGCTCCTGCCATTCTCGGAATCCCGAGAATGGCTTTTTTCGAGTAGCTTGTATCAATGATTCATTAATTTTATCTTTCTCATACCTTGATTTACACCGCATTCTTTCTTATTCAGTTAAAAAGTCATGATCTGACTAGTAATTGGCAATAAGCATGTCGAATAAACCAGGAGCCGGGCTCCTGAATAGACACAATGCTTGGTTTATTGCGGCTCGCGAAGTACAGTTTACAGGTCTCGCTCCGGTCAGGAGCATATCACCCTGGAGCCTATGACACGGCGTAGTTACACCTTGAGCTATTTTTAGAATTACTTTTGCCGCGAAAATCACCCGTTGCGAGCACGAAGACGAGGTTGCCATTCATGTTTCAGATTAAAAATAAAATCATTTGTTGTTTTGCAATGAAATTCTCATGCTCAGTCTCAAGATAAGCACAAGAGTAGGTATCCAGCTCCCGTAGCACAGTCGGTTAGAGCGTCGTACTTATAAGCAGTATTGGCGTGAACCGCCGAGCGCTGAAGTAATGCGAAGGTCGGGGGTTCGAGCCCCCCCGGGAGCACTGTTTTTCTTATTTCATCGACAATCACGTTGGGCAACGAGGAACGAAATTGTGCCACGAGATTTCAGTCTAATATATCTTTTTTATTTGTAATTCAATTAACTTCAAATTTCACAGCACGAGAAAACTCCTCGTTGCTTTGAATTTTGAATTTCCCTCCATTTTGTTACTAAACATAGCACAAATTCAAAATTCAAAGCACCATAACTATTGAGTTCTGAGATCTTCGTTCTGAGTTCTGAGATCTTCGTCCATGCACTAAAAATAATTATTGGCGCCCAATGAATGACGTCATTTCCCCGACAAATTTACAAAAAAAGCGATTTTTTGAAATGTGGAGTTCTCTCATGTTGTGAAATTTGAAGTTAATTGAATTAAAAATAAAAGTTATATTAGAGTGCAATCTCGTGGCACTATTTCGTTCCTCGTTTGCTCAGCGTGAATGGAATAAAATGACTTTTATTGGACGATCAGTTATGTAATCATCTCAGTGGATTTTGTCGCGTGTGAAACTGTCGAAATTATTCTTTACTTTGAACACGTATCCAAAATCTACTGCAGTTATGTTTTTATTCACGAAAACGTTTAACCGATGGTTAGTTTGTCCTCAAATTTTCAACCAGGGGGAAGGACCAGCTCATAATCCTAGTCGATCAACTCCAATCATGTGCATGAACTTACTACGCAGCACGTAAAACCACTTTTCCAAGAAATCTCTGACATACAGCAAAAACGTCCAGCCATGCAAATGGTGCGAGAATGACCTAAACTGTACAAAGAATCTTTTCGTACATTACAAACAAGATCAAACTAAAATATGATTGAGAAAATACAAGATAAGTTAAACGTAAAAACAATTGCGTAATCACTTTAAGTAAAGGCAAAAGTCCTGCCCCTAAATTTAAAAATGCCGCACCAGAATACGGTTTACGACAAAATTGTACCAAAAAATGTACCAGAATTCGCAGAAAAACGCATTTTTGGGTCACGGAACCCGTTTTCTTAGTGCTGTCACCCCAAATTTATATATATAATCTTTGCTAAAAATGCCCTTTTGAAAACTAGGGAAAGATGTTAAAAAGACTTTGGGGCAAAACCGTTCAATTTTATCGTTGGCCACAGTGCATAGCCAAAAGAAAGTTTTTTCTTCTGATTTTTTTCCTTCTCTCTTTTCCTTTCCTTTTACTCCCCCTTTCTTTTCTTGCTATCTTCGGCGCTTGATACACTTCCTATCAGCTGGAAAAGTTTTGACCTAACCTTTTAAGGGAGCTTAAAAATTAACCTGGAAGTATGTTGGGTGTGAGAGCCAAATTTGGCACTGATTTTTCAACACAAATTGAACAGGTTTTCCCAGCATAACTCTGGCAGAATTTGTTAGATTGTCAAAATTGATGCACGGTTACAAAGATCCATCCTTTCTGCATCAAATGCGTGTCAAACTAATCTCGTTACGTGTTCATTGATGACGTCACAATGGCCAAACTACGCATATATGCGTAGTTGGTACGTTAAGGGTTAAGGAAAATTACCCAAAGTCGTTTATGATGCCCGTTTTGCCTCGTTTTAGCTTGGTTTCGACACTTTAGCCAAATTCACAGCAAAAGAGTCCACAATCAAAATATTTCAACCTCTCCATTAACATCGTTCTTTGTAAAAAGCCTATTACAAAAGATTGTTTGGCCCACTGGCCCTTTTTAATTATGGTAGTTTTAGCACTTAGGTGTATAAAGGTGTGAACTCAAAGAATACGTAAAAAGAGTTATAGCTCAATCAAAATATACTCATAAAATACAACTAGTTCGAAGTCGTTTTTCAGTCTTGGCATGGTTCGAACGTCAGCAAACTAAACTCGACTTAACTTAACAGAAGTAAATGATTATTCCAGGGAATACCAAGTGAAAGTACAACTCTACTAATAAACATCACTGATGATGCTATGGCAACGAAACCCGCCAAACAGAGTTTTTCCTTGTTGACAGTAACAATAGGACTTTCGGCGTTCGTGCGGTCGAACCTTGCCAATTTGCAACCATTCCCGAGAGATTCAAATGACAAAGACCCTGGCGGCCATGTTGGATGACAGGAACAATAAAGCTAATTAGAATTATTTTGTTAATGGTCATCCAACATGGCGGCGATGACGTCAGTTGCAAACCAAGAATACTGAGCTGAAATATTCGATCTTAAAGTACGACTTCACTTAACAGTAACAAAACTAAAAGGTATCTTCTGATTAGAATCTATCAGCGAGTGAGCATTATATAAGTCACTAAGAAATCACTCTTAAATAACTCAAAACAATTAAATAATCACAAAAGGAACTATTTGCCTTTTGTACACACACACTAAGTGAATTAGACCCGAGTTGCAATAATTCCTGATTTTTACTATGTAACTTACATTTTGTAAACTTTCGATATTTATAAACGTGAATTCTGTTAACACTGGTAACAACTTCTTTAACTGTAAAGACTCATCAGTGAGGGGATATCGTCTTGATGTACCACTAGATTCTTAGAACTAACATAAGAAGATATGTATGTAAACAGTAAAGAGTATTCGCATTTCGATCTTAGGACTGGAAGCTGCCATTTCGGCAAAATAATTTAGTTTAAAACTGTGTAAAAATAGCTTGGAAGGCCTAATTTTTATTATAGCAAAAAAAAAAAAGAAGAAAAACAGTGCTCCCGGGGAGGCTCGAACTCCCGACCTTCGCATTACTTCAGCGCTCAGCGGTTCACGCCAATACTGCTTATAAGTACGACGCTCTAACCGACTGTGCTACGGGAGCTGGATAACCTGTTAGTTTACATATAACATATATATAAAACATTTCAATAATAAATTAGTTTCATATGACTGTTCACTGTCATTAATAAAACTGAGAGACGGCATACCGCAATAAGAAATCAGTTTTGACATGTACAATTACAGTGAATATTCCAACTCAGTGAAATGTATGAAAATATCAAAGTAACATCCCAGCCTCTCTTCTTCCCGCCAAAATTATTTCGAATTTTGAGAAGAAACGTAGCCCACAGTCTTGTTTAACAGACTGGCCTTTTTATACTAGAGACAAATAATCCATCCAGTGCTGCTTTATGCGTCTTGTGTAACTGAAGACGGGACGAACTATCAGTCCTTACTTGGTCGTTCAAGACACACAAAAGCAATAGTTCATCTTGACGCATAATCCGTCGTGTGCCCGTCTCGCACAACCCTTCTTCGCGCCCACCCGCCATCTTGAAAGCGGAGATGGCCCTGGGGACGAGGTTGCCAGACGCACTAAAAAAACTTGTCCAAGCTCGTTTCTTAAATGCCAAACTACCCGCAGACTAAAACCAATCGTGGCTTGGTCGCACGCGTTTTCCCGTATTTGCTTCGAGTTCTGATTGGCTCCTTGTGTTATTTTCGTCTGTTGTGATTGGCCAGAGTGATCACTTTGGTTTTGGTTTTACGACACTCGATTGAAAACCGCTCTATTACGCACTCACGTAGCCTGCGAGAGCATTCGGTTAATACGTCTGTGTTCGCAGGCTAGCACTCACGCGACTTATTTTCTCTTCTAGTGTACATCCATCTCTCCCCTCGAAATAAATCGATTTATTTTGAGGGAATGAGGCGGATGTACATAGGCTATTATTCTTTTCAAGTGGCTCCGTGACTGTTTTTGTCTGAAGAGGGTGATAATGTTATCTTTTCACTTTCTGTTATTAAATGACAAATTCCACTAAATCGCTGCTAATCATGAGCAATTAAGATGTTACCTATTGAGAAATGTAAATGTCCAAGAAAGCCATTAAAAATCTGAGAAGCCATTCAAGCGCTCGTAAAAAGAAAACTCCGGCGAGAATTGCGTTTTGATGTTAAACAAATCTGCTACAAAGAATTTACTTCCCTTAGAAACTGTTTGCATTACACAAACCACATTTTCGACGAACCCCCGCCATCAGGTCAGCCCTAAAACATATCAGTATTGACAAAGATGTATTATTTCTAACAATAAGCTTGTCAAAAATGCTTTCAATGTGTAGCTGTAGGGCATGAAACATAGTGTGAGTTTTGAGAGGAATGCGAGAAATTACTACGTAGCTACCACAACAAGCAGATCGAAAGGTACTTTCATCGTCTGACATGAAACAGAAGGACAAATGAATTCTCTGGTACCGCCTGAAGCGAGATTCTTGGCTCTTGGAAGCAAAGGAGTCGGTAAATCTGGTAAGAAATGTGTTATCTTCTGAATCAGTTGAAACACTCACGATAAAAGGAATGAACCTTTCATTAATCAGAGCTGAACCCATCCTAAGAGAGCATATGTTTCCGACAAAAGAGTTCATCAGTTAATGGCGAAGCCGTAGGCCAAGTGGAAAGAAAATTATACTGACCTTAGCTTCTTATCGGTGTGCCGGAATTTAAAGTACTATAAAATCGCGAGGCATTAATAAGTTTATGTTTTCAGTGTATAGTTTAGCTGGTCATGCAAAGAATTGAAATTGTCACGACCTGCCGTCACGTAGCTGGAGCAATGCTCTACTGTAAGTGTTTATTCCTTTCATTGTAGGTGTTCAGACATTTACACTAAATACACACTCGTTCCAATTGATTCACTATCAAGTGCAAATTAGTTTCATCGCATGATATCATTTAAGATCAAAATCCAACTTAGTTCAGTGGCCGGCTTACTGAGTGCCGACTGGTAATGTTTTCAAGTCTTTTTGTTGACAAAACAGTAAATGAAGAGCTAACGAGGTTGTATTGACTTAATGTTTGTATTTAGACCCTCGGGATAATTTAGTTATTGAGCGATAAGTACAATAGAGCGAGCGTGTTTCGTATGTAGCTTTCATTCGTGTCCTGACCGAATCCAACAATTACTGCTGAAGTGTAGCCTAATTGAGTACAAACGACCACTTAAACATCGCTATAGCTCAGATTCCGGTAACTTTGCATAGTAATACTATAAATGTCTGCAACTCGTAACAAATCGAGAAAGAGTTTCACTTCTGATCATTGGTCCAAAGAACTCAGTAAACTTATTAACTTATTTCATCCAACCACCATCTCTTTCTTTCCATAATATCCAACAAACGTCTACCACAGAAACATGAACTATCATCTGCTAATGAAGTCATTATTTTGAATATTCTGGCAATCATGCTTAAATGATGAAGTTGATTCCCTCATATTTGATATATTTTGATAATATTTTAATCATTCAAATGAAATGATGCAACGTCATTCTTTATCTTTTTAAAGGGTAACACCGTGGTTTAATTTTTATTCAATCTTTATTATTTTCCCAGTCAAAATATTAAGCGGATCGTTTAAATAAAGCTATTATTTGTCATTAACCACAAGAAAAGTAATAACCCAAACAATGAAACCACAACAATGCTAACTGTGCGTGCATCGAATAAAAAGTTCATTGTTTAGGGGTAGGGGTTCATTTAAAGCCCGTTCTCGTTTAGAAGTATATGGCATGATCTGCCATCACGCTTTCCTTTCTCAACGAGAGGAAGGGGCGCCTTAGGGCGGAGTCACGATAGAAACGAAATCCTTATGGTGGGTTAGCTCAGGACAGGATAATCAATCAAATAACAGCGGAAGAACCTGAGTTTTTCGTGCCCGCTGTGTGTTTACTGAAGAGTCTGACATTTGTTATAGATATTAAGCCAAACAATCTGATAAAAACGTCAAACAGTTCAGTCAAACGGTCGAGTCAGTACCGACAACAGAACATGCCATATGTATAAGGAAGTTGAACACAGTTTTTCAGGTCTTTCCATCGAGCAAGACAATCCCAGACTGCCCAGACAAGGAACACTTGGAGTTAGCTGACAATTGACAAGTGGCCAACTCGATCATTTAACTCTCAGACATATTAAAAAGGCGGGTAGATCAATAAGATGCATACCCCCCCCCCCCCCCCCCCCCTCCCTCCTTTTCCAGTTTAATCTGGGGTCCTGTTCATTCATCCATCCGGGACATTTGGATGTGACAACTGTTTGTTTACATTGCTTGTCAGTTGATCATATTTTGACATGCAGTTTTACCCAAATTTTGAATTTTCCAGTTTAATTCTTCGTTCTGATATTTGTTCAAATTTTGTTAAGTAGCTTTACAGTTTTAGTTCATTTTAGCATCCTTTTATTGGTTTGCATTAAGTGTGCAACTGCTCGTTTCCGCACTTAAAACTCGGGTGAAAAAGAAAAAGGAGGCCTTTTTTCGGTCGCCGCTCAGTTTTTCTCGTCTTCCAGAAAAGTGCACAAACAAAAAAAAAGGTACAAAAGTGAAGTGAAATCATGTTGTATCACTGATAAGTTGTCATGGTATTTCCAGTTAATCGTTTATAATTTACGGAAAGGAGTATTCCTTTATTTGCATTTCTTTTACATGTAACTATTATATATCCATTCCTAACCCTTTATTTTCGTTAATTATTATCGCCAGCTTTAACAGTCCGTTTCCTGACAAAGAGATTCATTGGCGAGTATCAATCACTAATGCGTAAGTATATCAGTTGAACTAGATCATGATCTTGATCTTATATTTTCATTTCATTTGCAAGTTTTTTCCACCATTCATATGGGAGGTTGACAGATACCATTCATTTTTTTACTGTTTCATCTTCAACGTAAACTGCCTTCTTTGAAATATGTCTCGATTACTGACAAAAATGTAAATATGTGGGAAATTCGTTGGCCTCCAACGGGTAAGTAAAATCTTGTTGCGTATCGTTCAAACCCAGGACAGGTCTCTACATTGATTACAACTGAGAAAACGGATTAGAACTGAGAAGTTCGAAGTATATGCCAATACTACGCGGTGGCTCAGACTAAGGGTACATTTTCTTATTAAACGAATGCATGTAGACAAGTAAATATAATTTGTATGGCATAATATGGGTTTCAGCGATGATACACAGCCCAAATCAAAACCAAGAGGAAAAAAGTGCCAGAAACACGCCAAAGACGGGACCGTACCGACGGAAATCAACATGCACACACTTTTTAACCACCACTTCCTTGACCGGTTGAGGAGCAGACGAACTCGGACTGTCTTTTTCCCAACTAAAATCATTCTATACTGTTTGAGTATAAATGCACGCTGTTCTGTGTTTGTTGTATGTTTTGCAATTTCGCTCTAAGGGCCTCAACAGACTAGAAAGATAGTTGTCGACAACTATTTAGTTTTCGATCATAAAACGTTGTCGATAACAAAAAAGCAAGTGTGTGAAGCAAGTTATCGATTACTAAGGGCCTTAGTTTATCGATAACTAGCTTCACACACTGGCTCTTTTGTTATCGACAACTTTTTATGATCGACAACTAAATAGTTGTCGACAACAATTGGCCTAGTCTGTGGAGGCCCTAAGTAGGCTACAATTTTCCTTCACTATAGTTTTCTGGCTAAAGTTTAAAATCACATGCTATCAATTAGGGTGGAATTAAATGAAGTGGTGTAAGTCTGATCAAAGCTTGCGCATGCACTACGGTCAGTTGGCTGATTCCTCTTTATTAACTTGAAACTTTCAAGTAAGACTGATAACTGCATTTGCCAATCACTGCAGTAAGCCGTTAAATTTGGATCTGTAATATACGACTTCTAGCACTGCTTAGATGTATTTCACGACCTGAAAATATGAACGTCTTGCACTCAGCCACTAGTATCATTGAAACATTTATGATAATGAAGCATCGAAAAATGCCGACGGTTTATCTCTGTAATTGCTCATTTCCTGAATTTTAAGTTTTGTAATGAACATTTTAATACCTTGCTAAAGTGGATTAACAATGTGGGTTTTTAAAGGAATGTCGTAAATTGCTGTACTAAGTCACTTAGTTTCCATGGTAACGTTGCACCTGATTCATCTTACTCGGTACGTTGCCACTTTACTTCTCACAACGCTTTTAAACAAGCATAATATTTCTTTAATATCATCACGTCTAGTTTCATAAGCACAGATCTACATCTATCGCTCAATTATTTATTTTACTAAACAAACAAGTCTTATCGTAGATCAAAGATTAATTTTAATTTCATACTGTGAATTCTACGCCTACTCTAAAATTGTTGAAATTCTTTTCGAATCTTTCCGGCACTGAACACTTGTTTTGCTTTTCTTTATTTCAGAACTAACATACAGTCATAAAATTAAGCTAGACGATGGATATCTAACATTCGAGTTACGTGACGCTATTGAAAAGGTAAGAGCCATTCATTGAACTGTGCTTTGCTTTCTTTTAAAAACCGAGTGTTTGTTTTCTAACTATCAATCATGCGTGGATGATGCTACACGATTTAATTTTATACAGAATTTTAAAAGGCATCAATTAAATGGAATTTAAACCATATCAATCATTCAGGGTTATAGGTGAATTGTGTTTACAAAAATTGTTTTTCTTTATTACTTACACATATAATCTAGTAAATTCTATTGAACCTCTACATATAGTTTAGTTAATTTATTCATTTCGTTCTACAGTCATATAGGATATTTTGCATTTAAACTTCTCTTTTAAATAACATGGCTTTCGGTTCGGAATACTGAAAATCGTTTTTTTCTGTGCTCCACGAGAACAGAAAAGCTTTCTATATAGCTTCTAGGGATATTTAAATAAATTTATTTCCTTATTCCGACAATTCTGAGTTTCAAAAATTGTTGGGCTTATATCATTCCAAGAGATTTTGCATTTTGCCTTAATATTTTTAGGTGCATATAAGAATACCGCATTGTAATTCATTAAAAATAATATCAAAACTCCCTAAACATGACGATATCAAACGCAAATAAACATTTAGGTTTAGACACGGGATTTTACAAAACCGTGGAATAACTCGATTTTATACAGGCCAACCTAAATGTGTTGACGTCATTTACAGTAAACCCTGTTTAGAAGGTGAATAACACAGACTAAAAAACAATTAGCTACTTAGACTGACCTGCTTACAAGTAGATTTAGACCTCATTAAAATAATTATCTTAAACCACGCCCTAGAAGTCTCCGAACATACTGTGACGATATAAAATACAAAACACGGGGAAGAGAATGATGTCAAACCCAACTTGCGTTTGCGTTTTATACTGCCGTCAATCATAATAACGACAATCAAAGGACCCTGAAAAAAGGAATCGAAACAAACAAAATACAGAAAATGGATCGAAATCTACCAATCACAACCCACAGCACCACCCTTGAACCCATTGAAGTGAACTTCTGGTTTCCTGATTCGTCCTTTAAGATGCGAGGCAGCGAGAAACGCAATCGTTGATCGAAATGTTATTGAAAGGCCCAGTAATAGTTAAATCTAAATAAAAGCCCATAACCAAACTATTCAGATTTAGGACTGAATGATTTAAGTTATCTTTGTCAAGGAACCCAGAAATTCCTTGGAAAGGGAAACAGCCGAGCACTGTATTCCTCCCATACAGTTAGGCACCGAGCCAACAACCTTCCACACGTCGATTTCTTTGTCATAGAACTCAACCTTGTCTGTTCTTTCCCGGGAATTCTTCTTTCCTCCGAGGACGTAGATGCGATTACCTACATATGCTATGCCTGCTAACGCCCTTGATATACACAAACTAGCTATGTATGTCCAAGTATTGTCCTCTACGTTAAAAGCCTCGCAGGAGCTGTGCGATGAGTACAAATCGTCTTGGGTTCCTCCCACCACATAAAGGTTTCCTTCAACGGCTACCCCGCATGCGTACGCTCGCCGGGCCTGCATGGGCGTGGTCTCCGTCCACGTGTTTGTTCTGGGGTCGTACTTTTCAACCGTGTTCAGGTACTTGAACGGGTCGTTCGCATTGTCGTTTTCTGTTTTCCCGCCAATAGCGTACAGGTATTTGTCAGACACAACACACGGTCCACCTCTATTTGATGTCATGGGAGTGACCGCTTCCCAGACGTTCTTGGACGGGTAGTACCTAGGAAACAAGACAAAAGTAACATTATCTGATTTTAGTCCTGACAGCATCATCAGCTAATTTCTCGTCAAAATATAAAGAGGTTATTCAGCGGAAAGTTGTGTAATACGGCTGGGTATGCTCTGTCGTACAGTGTAATAAAGGATTAGGAGTATAATAAAGGAGGCTTATTTATATGATCGGCGGAAGAAGTTTTATTTTTCTTTAAGAGTAAATCTAAACGGTGGGGTTGGGGGGCGAGGGAAGGGGAGGGGAAGGGGAGTGGGGCCTAGTATCGGAAGGATTTTTGCGTCTGAGAATTTGGGTGGCTTATTTTCGTAGGAGAGGGGGTTAGAACTCCAAGTACGTAAAATACAATATTATCGGAATTGTACGGTATATCTTATTAATGCTTTTGTATATTTCTTATAATTTTTTTTATAATTATACTAGCAGGTAGCCTTTCTTACCTTAATACCGTATTCAGCGGTCTTCCTCTGTGCCAACCACCCACTGCATATAAAGAACCATTTAGTTCCGCCACACCAAGAGCAGAGATTTCTTTTGCCATGGGCGCTACTCCTGCCCACGTGTTTGTTCTGTGAAACATGAAAACGATTTTTAAAATATATCAAGTTGATATCTTCTTGGCTGTATTACGTTTATTTAACAACTCGAAGCCTTTTGCTTGTTTTTATAATTAATATTAAAGTTTGATTTGCATTTTTCTACTCGAGTAGAGTAGCGTCGATTCCAACGACACGTATTGTTTTCAGAATGGACTCACCATTATACCGTGAAACAATTCTGGTTTCTTCCTATACTGAACTGAAACGGGGTAGAAATCGAAAAATTACTGTGTCATTTTACTGGCTACGCAAGCCTCCTGTAAATAAACTGCTATTTTAAATGTTTTAAATCCTTTCAATTTCGTGATTGACCGGAATGGAAAAGTGAGGATGAGAGGGGCGCCTATTCATGGGTGGGGGCTTATTTCTTATATTGCCCGAAAGGATGGGCGCTTATTCGTGGGAGGGCGCATATTAGAGAATGGGCGTTTATTCGAAGAAATACGGTATTAAAAGAAAGCCTGAAAGAATGAATGTAAATGGAAGTCAAATTGATTTGGGTTGGTGGCCTCATAGGTCCGGCGTATCAGTGATCAAGCTAGTTGCTTGGTCGAGAGACAGCTTACCTGTAGTCATATCTCTCCATACTTGACAAATGTCCATTGAGGGACACTCCGCCAACAGTGTATATGAAGCCTTCGCACGCCACAGCACCGTGACTAAAGCGCGGGATCAGCATTGGCGCCAAATTGTACCACTGATTGACAGATGGCACGTAACACTGAGTGGAAGAACGAAGCTCATCCCCAGGGCCCCAGATTGTAATGATCGCATCCACATTCGAGTCCAAACACCTTCGTCGCTTGCACATGTCGCTGTTTGGTTGCCCCTGAGGTCCAAATAAGGCATATGACTTCATAGCTTCATAAAGCAGTTTGGTGCACTCAAGATTATCTGTGACCAGTTCTTCTGTTTCAACAAATTCAGCGATATAATACTTTGACATGCAGCCTAAGCGAACCTTAGAAAGCAACTGCGCAAAGTCCGTTTTTCTATCATCCACGTCGTGTTTGACCCACGAAATGACCGCCTCATACACCTGTTCCTCAGTTTCCACGATGACGTCATCGAGGGAAATAAGCTTCTCGATCTCGGAGAAACACAGGTGCAGGAATTCCTCAGACTTCGACACAGCCACGAAATTATCAAGAATAAAGCTTTCCGACTTGTACACTAGTTCTCCGCATTCATACTTCTCAGAGAACGCTCTCACAGAGAGGCAATTTGAAGGGCTCAGAGTCCCTTCCAAATACATACTCCCTTTATCCTTCAAACTGTCGATTAACAGGTAGTCGCCGGCGAAAACAAGCTCTTTAACGTTCTCGTCGGTGATTTCAACTTCGCCCGTGTAGATATAATTGAGCAAGTCGTCCATCACAAGAGATTTAAAACC
Organism: Desmophyllum pertusum; assembly: GCA_029204205.1. Taxonomy (NCBI): domain Eukaryota; kingdom Metazoa; phylum Cnidaria; class Anthozoa; order Scleractinia; family Caryophylliidae; genus Desmophyllum; species Desmophyllum pertusum. The sequence goes on from MU826359.1 coordinate 988,423, forward strand.
TTCAAGTTTCACTTCATTTTGATGCCTTTCTTTCATGTCCGATGTAAACAAACCAAGAAAATACGCGCTGCTTGCCGCCAAGATATTTTTGTGCGCTGGGAATTCTTGTCCATCCACCTGAAGAATCGTGTCACATAATATTCCTTGTCGACGAAATTCGTCCATTTTCTTGTAAAGATTTCCGTGGTAGCTTGCTTCTCCGATGTTTGTGTCTTTCATATTCATTATATCGTAATGATTTTTTTTTATCTTTGTTCTTAAAACGCACGCTTGCGACGATAGTTTTCGTTTCAAACGAGAGGCTTGGATTAAATTACACCACAGCAGAACTTCACTTTCGTTGTTGAAATACGATCTCGCTAAAGTCCATATGAAGAAAACCACTTTTTTCCGAAGCGCGCTCAACATTCATGTCACGTTGTGTCTAGAAAACCATTTCAAAACATCGCCGTCTTCCCAGCGACACGTTGCAGGTGCTATTCTCCTTATATGGAAATCAGTCTTGATTTCAGCTGGCTTACCAATTAAAAAGAAAAACTTGACAGCTTCATGTTTTCTCGACTTTGAAAAAAATCGAAAAGCAAGTTCAAATATAAAAGAAAAATGTTTTGATTCAAATTAAAAATAATAATTTGACTGAAGTCACGAGAGTAAAATAACAATAAAAAATAAGTCAACCGCGGTGAATTAATATGCAAAATAAAGTGAATTTTGACAGTGAATAATTATTGACACGATTTTGATTTTTGACTAATTTTCGCCATCAGCCGGTACAGACGGCGTAATATTTAACTCTTTTTGAATTTTAACAGTGTTGATTTCCAAGATTTCTTTCTCCAGCTATACTGATCTGCCTTATAACACAAAAGGGCGTTGAGAAAAGTAAAAACATGATATTAAAAATGTATTGGGATATTTTTGATGAAATGTCCAAAAAAGTGCTCTCGCCAAACTAGTTTTAGTTCAGTATAAGAAAAATAATATCAATCTTGCTATACTGATGTTTACAGTAATACACATTTAGCTTTTAATATTACGATATTACCGCCACCACAGTATGAAGATACTGATTTAGGAGCAAAAATCACGTATTTATTCAGGATATTTACCGGTGAATATAAATCAGTATAGTATATGTCACTATACTCACATGCTACAGTTTCACTGATATGGAGATTACTTCATCGGAACAAGCTTGTTCTCTTTAGATTCGAGTTAAGTAGTAGTCATGATGTATCATGCAGGATACTTCACTGTGCGAGTGAATAAAAAATAGTACCAGTACTTTATATGCAAAGTATGATTATTTTATTTCATAACCAGAAGCCTGAGGGTGTTATGAAGCTAGTAATAAGGCTGGCGCCGGTAATGTTCCGTCAAATTATTATCGCGTTTCAATGCTTCGACGTCTACGGTTTTCACTGGTCGATCGGCTGGTTGGAATTCAAGACTTTTCAAGTTTCATCCAAAGTCGTTTCAGTATTCATATCCGATTTTTCATTTTCAGTACCGGTAAATTTATTTAATTTTCTATGACATAAACCGGGTGGTTTTGAGCACTCAAAAATCTATCGCGTTTGACCTCACTCAGTTTGATTTTGTATGTCATTTCTATAGTAAAGTTCCAGAGACATTTCTTGTCACAGTGTAAACCTTCTCAAACACTTCGCGTGCACGGACCACGCGTCTACTTTCTTGCCTTAATAAATAGATGCTTGTAAGCTGACACGACTCCAACTCTTGGATTAGTGAGCACACTATTTATAGAACAAAAATTCGCGGGAAAAATTATCTTATCATTTAGAAAGTGAAATAAAAGTGATTGAGATAAAAAAAGACAATAGGGAATTCTAAGGGGCAGAGGAGTTGTATACATAACAAATAACTTACTAGCTACAATAAATGTTTCAAGAAGAAACAAAAACCACCCATTGTTCTGTATTGTTTTTCATTATAATAGGCTCAGTTTTCCCGCTATTCAGTAGCCAATCATATTGAATCACGTTTATTGGTTTTCTTTGAAATGCTACGTCATATAATATTGAATATTGTGAATATTCGTCTCGGTAAATATTCACAATATTCACTTCGCCTTCGGCGAATAATTGTTAATTGTCTTTTCTTATCCCACCGTAGTGGTTAAAAGACTCTCCTGTCTTGTATTTTCAGAGCGATACATCGCAAGTTGACAAAGACATAAAATGGGCGGACGCTTTCCTTGTTGTGTATTCTATTACGGATAAAAACAGCTTTAATAACGCTATACAACTGGTTGAGGCAATTTACGACGGAAAAGGCACAGATGAATTGCATGTTGCACTAGTGGGTAACAAGATCGATTTGGAGCACTTTAGAAAAGGTAATAAAGCAGATATCGATACTACAATTAACAGTAGCAATATCGTAACAAAAGCTTGAAAAGAAATAAAGTCAAGCGAAGACAAAAGCATTCAAATGCCAGACCAACTGTATCACGAAAACATAAATCACGAAACATAAAAAACGATCGATTATATTTAATTTGACTAATTTCAACAACCAATCACAGTTTGACCTGTAAATTTATCTTGTTCGTTTTATTCCAGAACTAACGGTACCGCATAAACGATCGCCTTTATGTTTCTTTTATGGTTAGAAACTGACTTGATTATTAGAAAGAGAGGTGTGAAATAGAATAGAATACCCAGGAAGCGATATTAGAACAGTATTAGAACAGTATTAGAGAACATATCGGTGATAATGATTCAAATTCTCCCAGTTACTGTTGGATAATTTAGTTTTCAGTCAACACGTCTTTCCTGATATGGCAAGGTTCATAATTATGACTAACTCGTTTACTCATGTACTAGATTTAAAAAAAGGTCACAAGAAGTTAGGAATGCTATTGGATAATACATGATAACGCGTAGACTGGAGAATTAAACTCAAACAGTAGTTGTAGTTTAGTTTGCAGAGCCTTTGGACTTGCGCTAAACCATTTTTTTATGGCTGGAATTGTTGCTGCTCGCGTGCAACAGCGAAAGGTTGTGTCGTAAGAAGACCAATCTCGTCCCCAGAGTCTTCTCGGCATTCAAAATGGCGGCGCGAAGAAGACCCTGGCGAACAGCAGGTCACGTGACCACAAAATTGGCCAATCGCGAGCCCGCCGCCATTTTGAAACAATCAAAATCTCCAATATTTTTGGAGACACGTGACCTGCTGTTCGCGCCCACCCGCCATCTTGAAAGCGGAGATGGCCCTGGGGACGAGGTTGTAAGAAGACATCAGATCTTCATCAGATCAATTCATCAGATCAGAGTTTGCAGTATGATGCTCGGTCTTAATAGTCATCTCTCCTCTTTTATGTTTTTAGTGACCACAAAAGAGGGCCAGTCAGCTGCCGAGCAGCTTGGTTGCATGTTCTTCGAAGTTTCTGCTTCAGAAAATTATGACAATGTCCAGGAAGCTTTGAACGTGGTTTTTCGCAAGGTCGCGCTCCACCATAAATACATGCAACAGGAGAAGGAAAAGCGGAAGAACAATAACCCACAGATCGAGAAAAAGAAACAGAAATTTGGAAATTCTCTGTTTAACTGGAAAAACGAGAAAAAGAGAAGTCCAAGACGAGCAGAAACGCTTTGATGTTGATTCGTTAAACCTGGATTTTGACCCGAAAAATCCATTGAAAATGCACAGTGCTCCTGACATGCATCATATTTAAACAAATAAGAAAACGTAGTACAGTCTAATACTGGTGTAAAATATTCGCATTCCTGTCACAAAAGTGACTTACACATCAAACTGCCCGCGGAGGATGCCAACAAGAGCCGTTTTGGTCAATCTTCATTTCCGAAGATTAATTTTCCGATTTTTGATCAACCAATCAGAGAATTACACGACTCGCGAGCACGCCGGAAAGTGGTCACGTCAGCATGTCGTCATAAGGATCGCACGTCTTTATACTGTGACTTCGCAACCTCCGACGACAACAGCCGGCGAGCACATGTACTGCACATGAGAGTGAGTTTCGAAGAACTGCACTATCTCGACACCAGAGCCTTCGCTTTCTGGGCAAAAGAGAAGAGGTCTGGGGTCGAGGAACGTTTATGTCAGTGAAACCAATTTTGAAGCCGTAGGCGTGGCCTTTGAGTTTGTGTATACTATTACATTCAAAACATTAGCCAAGCAAGGAGAAGGCGCATTTTTTTTCTCACTACCATTAAAAAGCATATGCTCCTGTAAAAAGTAAATATGAAGATGAGTTACTGACCGTAGTTTGAAGTTCCAAAGACCCTCATAACCTCGCGAAATTTGCCTTCAAAGTGTCGAAAAATTCGACTAAGGCCGCCGCCATTTTGAAGACTACTCAGCAACCTGGCCGCATAATCGTGACATAAGAGTGACAACCTGGGATCGAATGGCCGCCCGAGCGTTTGTGGGATCGTTTGGGGAAGACGAATTTATAGATGGAACTGACGCGATTTTTTAGCGTGAAATAAAGTATCTTTTTTAGTTGATTGCAGTGTTATTTTCCCTGAAATCTACAATAACATGCTTGAAGGAAAAAACCTATATAAGGAAAGACTACAGATGCCCGAAATACAGTAATTCCTTTCTTTATAAACAACTGTAGTATAATATTGTTGTGCATTTTAACTACTTGTTTACGGTTTTTTCCTACCTTGGTCGCGCAATAAAATTCGCCATTTGCGCGTGCATTTTGACCCAAACAATCCCACAAACGTTCGCGCGGCCACTCTCGACCCAGGCTATCACTCTTTTTCAAAGTGGGGAAGCGCTGTGAGAGTCAACCTCGATTCCAGGCTCTCTCTCCTTTTCCTCCCTTTCGTTGAGTAGTCAACGACAAGGGAGGAAAAGGAGAGAGAGCCTGGAATCGAGGTTGGCCGTACGGAATGACGTCACGATTATGCGGCCAGGTTGCTGAGTGGTCTTCAAAATGGCGGCGGACGGTATTCGAATTTTTCGACACTTTGAAGGCAAATTTCGTGAGGTTATGGGGCTCTTTGGAACTTCAAACTACAGTCAGTAATTAATCTAAATGGTAGTGAGAAAAAAAATGCGCTTTCTGGAGTGACCTTCTCCAGAAGATTAATGGTTTCTAAATTACTAAAATGGTAGATGGTCGAACTTTACTCAGATTGCCGGCGATTTTAAGATAGTTTCCATACGCTCACACTTGCCCTTTCGGCTTTGAGTTTGAAAGAGTGATTCTTGATTAGGACCTTTGAGACCTCCTATTCTTGTAGTCATTGATTAGTGCTAATCTTTTAATCTTATCTTTGCAAATAAAATTGTAAGTGAGGTTAAGGCCTCTCAATATTCTGTTATCTATCTGAACAAGTGTAGCTCTGTACATTATTTTAGGAATTGCAAGTGATTTTAAATTTGATTAAGACTTATGTCCCAGAAAACGTTTTAAAAAAAGCAAAACGGCCTCGAAACAGCCGGTTATTGTTCAGAGGAAAATTCAAGGAATTGCCGGAAACAAGATGCGAGTCAATTGATCTATAATCAAGGATGTGGACATTATGAACTATGTAGAAATCAGATATTACTGCAGGAAAGATTAACTATGTATTGTGATGTACACAGTACAGTATACTAAAAAAATATATTTTGTTAATTCCAACTAGCGTCCGTCCCGTGAGGTATAACTAAAAATAGCCAATGTTTTCCATGAGCTATAAAAAGAAGTCGGTATTTATTAATATCTGTAATTCAAACACTGCGTTGAAAGAATGGCCAATCATGTAGAATGTATGCAGAATAGTCTGCATAGTTTCCTTTTAAGGGACGCTGAACAGTGAATAAAGACTAAATATGGCCCTGTACTGCTGACCCAATTAACTATTGTAGCCATCAATGCATGGAAAGAACTTCTAAACATAATAAAGATATAAAGTACTTCCGTTCATGATATAGCTCTTTGCTCTCGACCCCGCTTATCAAACGTCTACCTGCTTTGAACAAGGTGCAGGATTTTGACTCCCACACAAGCTCGTGTTTCCTACGCCTCCCTCCCACGTGTTTCTTTTAATAATATCAATTTCAGCCGCAACAGGATAACTTTTCAGAGAATAAGAGCACGTAAAAATTAGCCTGATCACAGGTTTTACGCCCTCCCATGGTGAAGTGTTATGAAAATAAATCAAGACACAATGTCGAGTTTCCTTTGTTTAATCACTGAAATTGTATTTACTAACATAATACAAAAATATAACATAAGAGGAACACGTTTAAGTCTTTGAGCTAACGCATTGCAACTTAGACAACCAGATAAAGAAAGTGCTCAAAACATTACAGTTCATTTGACATAGGAGGTATCTTACGCACGATAAAGAGTGAGGAATGGGGTTTTACCGACTTCATTACAGTTAGGTGCAGTTTTTTCGTGGCCTTCTTTCAAAACCTCCTTTTACAATGTGCAAGTTTTGATCACTTTCCTCCAAGTTTAAACAGTGAATTCTTTTGTAACGATTTGCAGGATATTACAGTACCTAGAATCCTTCGCAGCCGTTATTAAGGCCGTCACGCAACGCCGGTGTCACATAATCGACCCAAATAACGTACCCGCGATATTTTCCTTTGGGAAATATGTTTATACCTACAAGTAGTAACGGACTTTTTTTTACAAAGTAATAAAGCAGAAACTGTATACAAAATAATGCCAGCATTTTTTCTTCTTTTTTTTCTAACAAGTCATTCAACATTTCAATTCAAATCTTTTTTATGCATTCTTGAATCGAATTCGAAAAAACCCCTACAACATTCAAAAACGTCTTTCTACAGAGTTCAATTGCCGGCAATTCCTCAACAACTGGCAACAACATTCTTAGCAATAATTCACAGTCACAAGTTCGTTTATTATTTAGTTAGGAATAGACCAAAAGAACAAATAACAAACAAACATCATGTACACACTTTACACGACTGCTGGAAGCAGACTTGGCTACAGATGTTATAAACAACTTGCAGTTTTTTTTTCTTCTTCTCTAAAATAACCAATAAAACTATTTGAAGACAGTACCAAAACAGCTTCACAGAAATAATGGAGTGACCCTGTGCTTTTCATGGAAAAACATTCTCTGCAAGTAAGTAAATACTTATAATAAATGAAGCCGTTTCCTTTTTACATGGCCAACTTTCTTCCAATTCTTACTTGAGAAACAAACGTTATTTTTAGACTTTCGCATAGTGAAAAGGCAGTCTACAAATATTTCAAATAAAATCCTTCAAACTAAAGGAATGAACCTTTTAATACTATTTCTGTGTACTAGCCATAACGTTTTTCTTTCAGTTACTTAAAAAGGGACTCAATGAAACAAACAGCACTGGAGGACTGAATGAGATACACTGTACATTGTAGCCGAATTTTATGACAACATCATGCGAGGTCTATCACTTTGGGACTGACATTTTAGTGCCAAGAGTTCTCAAATTACCTTGTTAATTTTGTGGTTTTCAACGTCATTCTATAGAATAAAATAAAATTTGCGGCAGTCTAACATACATGTACATGCAGCCTGAGAAAACATACATCTCTTGTCGCAGTCTCATTGCCATCCCCTGCCATTAACCCTTTTACTCCCATAGTCAAATCTCGGGTTAGTTAATCTGATTCTAACTTTTTAGTCTGTGGATGAAACCGTAGTGTGTGACCATTCAAATGAAAGCTATTGAGCAGTACTCTTATGCGGTGATGTTTTTATTTTTATTTTTTTTCATCTAGAAATTTGGGATTTTTTGGTCAAATTTGAACTTCAACACTCTTGGGAGTGAAAGGGTTTAGACAACTAAAATTTGAGCCAAAAAATCTACACCGATCGATTACTAGCAATATCCACATTTGAGCAGTGTCTCTGATTGGTTTGGTTGTAACTCCAAATTAACCAATCAGAGACACGGATCTAGGATGTGCTATGTCAGCAGCATTATAACTATTCAGCTCAAATCTCAAGATGCCTGTCTTGTGGAAATGGAATGAGCGAGCGGCATTGTGAGACCTGTTTTCACAAGCTATAAATGTAAGGCTAATATCAAATGGATGATTGACAGGTCATTCGTTAAATTATTTCTTTCACCAAATTGGACGATAGGAATAGTACTTGATCAAGAAAGGTGTCCTGACCCTAAATTTTGTACCCAGATCTTCTCATTCTTTGGGTGAGCCTATGGTAAAATCTATTTTGATCATGTGGTTAAGTATCAGGAATGTGGCTCTTAGCATGACTGCACATGTTCAACACATGACACAGAATAATTTGCAGATTAATGTATGTACATGCAAATATGACCTGGTCTGTTTCATTGACGTGTTCTTTCAAAGTGATGAGTAGGTAGGTAAAACCACACTAGGGTCAAAGTGGCCAACACTGCCGGAGCTTATCCCAGCCTCCGTAGCATGAAGCCAAGTATGAGTATTGCTTCTCCCCCCTGGGAGGTTAACCCCCAGAATTTTGCCAGGTCACACTAGCAGTTCCTCGGTACCCATTTAAACTCCTGGGTGTGTCTTGCCTAACAACAACACAATGACCCAGGTCAGAGCTACAACCCGGACAACTCGATCCAGAGTCCAGCGTGCTAACCATTAGGCCACTGCTTCTACGAAAGTTAAAATTCAAGTCTAGAACAATGCTTTCAGAATCCACCATGAAAGTAGCTGCAAGTATTTGAAAACACTCGAGACTGAGACAAGAAATAGTGATCAAAATGGATTTTACCACATGTTCTGTCCTAACGAGTGAGGAGATGAGGAGTCTTTCCCATGTTATAGTTACTGAATCTCTTTCTAAGCCAGGTTTTAAGAGCATAATCCTATCACACCAATATTTACAGTGGATGAACTTGAAAACAATATGACTAACGCAAGAGTGAGAACAGTGGGGAGGTAGGATAGAAAAGTAATACCACTGATTATCCACCTCTCCAAAAAATAATAAATACAGTAGTGTAGTGTTTGTACATAGCTGGTAACATGACTAATTGTCCGCTGATGAGGGGGATCCACCTACAGGAGGTGTATGTAAGCAGAGGTTCGACTGTAATAGCAATACAATACAAACAAGCACCACAAGTATAAGCCCGAGTTAACAGACGTATCTCATCATTCACTCATTTCCATCCCAACAAGAAAGACACGAGATTCGAGCCAATAAATTCCATTATGATGATGTAACACTACAGAGACCCATCAAAGAAAATTCAAGCAGCAACAACCAATTAGATCTGCAGTGATATGAAATTTCTTGGTTCAAATCTCACAAGACTCTCTTATCGGGATTGAATGAGTGTAGAATGAGTGTAGAATGAGAGACAGTCTGTTTGTTCAGACTACACCAATACATGATGTACATGTATGTACCCTAAACAGGATTACAGTTCCCCGCAGCTTCCGACAATAACCTACATATGTGTACGCAAAATCAAAATAAATCCCTCACTAATTTCTAGGCCAAAAAAAAAATTCATGCCTCTCCTGGCTGCCCCTAACTTCTGGATGAAATTAATAGTCCCACTCAATCCCAGTCAATCCTTTTTCAAGTACAACCACTGCATTAAAGGAGCTATGTCACGTTTGGCGCATCTTGAAAAAATTGGCCAATTTTTTCAAGTTTGCCATTTGCAATCCGTCTTAATCTTCTCCATCCTCAACCATCCTTGTTCCTGTTTGGTTTATTATTACCTCTTTAGTGTTTTTCTACCTTAGTAAACTATTATTTTGAGGCTTTCTTCAATTTGAAGGTGATTTTGCACTTCGTAAAAATGACTTAAAATATTGTGACATAGCTCCTTTAACATGGTACATGTATGTTCTTACTATCTACAAAGCAAAGTTGAACTATTCTCCTGCAAGATGCATCAAAGTCTCAAAGACTACACAAAACAGGGGCACTACTATATCTCTTCTATCCCACTTTCTGCAACAACAGAAAGTTCTCAGAGCCAAACTAAAGCTTATTATATACTTCATAAAAAAACAGCCTATAACTTTTAAAGCTATACAAACCACAGAACGTAATCCATCAGGACAACCTTGTGTACCCTTCTGCAGCAAGCAATTACCATATATGACAGTTAAACAGTGGCAATATGCTTTATTCCAAGTGGAATCCCATCCCTCTGTGTGGCAAATGTGTTCTGGCACAATGGCTGCTGTCCATTTGACTAAATCAGTTAACAAAAATAATTCTACCGCAGCCAAATAAATGAAGAATACAGTACATTGAAGCCTACTTCGGTTTCATTGATGATATTTGACTTATAACACGTAATAAAGAGCTGTTTTCATCCTTCAGTCGCTGGTTATCTCCTCGTAGTGTGTCCAGCTCCTAAACAAAAAAAAGAAGAAGTAAGAATTGTACTTACATAAATAAAGTGCTAAATTAGAAAATAAAATTGGTCAAAAGTAATGACAGATTGTTTTGGTGGAATAAAAGGCACAAATTGCTAAAGTTGTTGCATGCTTTGAAATGTGTCAGTGTAGGATGAGAGTAGCAGTGTACCTGGAAAAGCAAGACAAAGAAAACCCAAATATTTTCTGCCAGCATTAAAATAATAATTTCCAAACAATAGGCAATTGATATGGAATTGGCATCATAGTTTATGTGAGTTTTGTCATTATATATTTTAATTTAGTTTTAACATCAGAACCATGTTTGCCTTCTGTGAGTTCTGTCCTAACCAGATTCTTATTTGAAAGATGTTTTTAAATCATTTTGTTTAAACTGGTGGTATGTGAACGTGGTGGGGAAAAAATCCTCCATTCTACAACCCCTAAGCCATCCAAATAAGGCAATTGGATTCTCTATGACAAAATGGTGGAGTTAAAATGGAGTTGAGCACTGAAATTAGCAAATCCTTCTGCCTGATTCAGTTCTCCAATGTGGTAGCATTATGGTTTTCCTATTCAAGACGGCAAAACAATAACTGAAATATTTGAATTCAAAAGGCAATAATCATAATCATAATTGACGGGTACACTGTACATGTATGTGAATCGTTACATTCCTACTTTACAAAATAATATGAAAATATCAATAAATATTCCTCACCTTGTTTACTTTCGCGAGTTCAGATTTGTAGTCTTCTAACTGACTTTCGTAATCATCTATCTTTTCAAGCAGTTGTTGCGTTTGAATGGTCTCACTATCTTGTTGCTGCAAATAAAGGGATTTCTGAGTAACTGACATTTAACTATACCCAGCAAACGAAAATCAGGATTCTATCTGCAGTTTTGAACCACAAAATCTTTGAAATAAAATGAAACCCTTTAACTCTAACATACATGTACATGAACAGTGTTTAGAACTCAATTGAAAACATTTTTTTTTTATATAAAAAAATGCAGATATAGATGTTATTGACCTAGCATGAGGTTCTTATTGGGGAAATATTGGTCAAGTTCTTTTTTTGCAAGTTTATGGACCGAGCCAAAGGCAAGGACAGCGAGCGACCCGCTTTCTTTTCACCTGCAGGTAACTGACGACACTGTTCCATTGTTTCTTCCATAAACTTGCAAAAAAAGAACGAGACCAATATTCCCCAATACGGACCGAACAAGCTAGTTCAATAAAGTTATTATTATAATGGATTTTTAAAACTTTGCTGATAAATTAATGCAACCATTCTCGGCTAATGCGCGCACACCAAGTTAAGCATGTTTTTGTATTTTTCAGGCCACTTAGCGAAAAGTTTAACCAAAATTGTCCGCCAGACATTAGGAAAAATGTTTCTACTTAATAGAAAACAGTTTTCTTTCGTTCAATGTTTCATAAAAGGAAATCGGCAAAATGATTTTGTGAGTGGTCCATCTTAGCGGTCCATTTGCAAAATTCAGACTGCTCAGAGAACCAATCAGAATGCTCCTTTTCATCATGGACTAGTTTGCCATATACATAATAAGCTGCCTTATTGCACGATCAGTACTGGTAACTCAATGGAATACTTGATGTGTCAACAATAAACTAAGAGTTTTAAGTTGTTTTTACTCAAAATCTCATTTGGGTCGCGTTCTTTTGGGATAAACCGTTTTAGGTTGGTTGGGTTGGTTGGGTTTTTCCGTGTTCTATTGGGAAAAAACCGTTTTCGGTTGGTTTGGTTGAACAACTTTTTCAACCGACATCAAACTAGGTTGGAACAACCGAAAACGGTTGGAAAAGTGTTCTTTTGGGAAACCTCAACCGTTTCAACCTAAACCGGTTGAAGTTGAAACAGTTGATCCCAATAGAACACAACCTTGGTTACTATATTAGTCACCTATGCTGCTTGCGCTCCAATTACAAATTGTAGGTGACAAGTGAAAAATGTAAGGTGTACACATCATATTCAAGAATTTTGCTATTGACACCATTAAACCTATACATGTAACTATCCAGATAGATTAATGTCCAACGTTTTAAATGTACTTACAACTTTTTGCTCTATTCTTTTGTTTGATCTAGAAAAAATAGTACATCAGATTATTAGTTACTACTTTCTATTTATTTACTACAAATTATACAATGTACTAATTCTAATTTCTGATGTTTTTTAACTGCTTTTACATACGATGTCACTTGCTTGATTTTTTGTCAGTTCAGAAGTCTGACGGAGCAGCATGTGTTTGTCGTATGAGTCATTCAAAGTTTATAATTTATTTGGTACACTGACTGTTGTACAAAACACTGGTTGATGCAACTTTTTACCACAAGTTTGTTGATGAAATCAGTTACATTTGTATGTAGGGACTAAAGAGCATGATGATAGAAGACAGTTTCTTGATCATTTGTAATATTTATTGTACATATTATAAATAACAGTTGTGATATTCTCATGTTGTTGAAGGGGTTTGTGATTCATTAGTACATGTACTGGTCTAATACAAAATGATCAACTTCAAAAAATGCCACACAGGTACATGAAATATACAACACAAAAAATAACATTGAGCTTACCCTTTACTTTTGGGAGTATCCTGCAATAAATAAAGAAAGGAAAAAGTATTTTAGACAAATGGGTTAATAGTTTAAAAAAAAAAGTTAACTAACAGCCTGGCCTAGCCAATCCAATTTTATCGTTATTCAAACATCCATGGATTGAATTTGATCAAGCTTTGATTGTAAATGAATAAAAACTTTTTGTGAGTTTGATTATGCACTAATCAAAGTGAACATAATTACTAATAATTATCCATGTAAATTGTATTCATTTTGTGTTCAGAAATCAAACATAATTCAACATTGGATTGAGTATGACTGTTTATATATTTTTTGCGAGTTTGACTATCTACACCGGATAATAGAGTTTATTAGTCAACAAATTGTAACACTGTCCAAATATGGTCATGATGCACTCAATATCTGTCGACCGTACTCAACAGATATCCTGCGATATATATGTAATTTTGAATGCGCGTGGTAAAATGTTCAAGTCAGTTCTTGAAATAAAAGTGGAAGAGTATTTTTTTTAGTTGTGTTATCAATTTGTTGAATAATAAAACAATTATCCTGCTCAATCTCGCAGAATTTCACCTGATTTTAGCTGGCTAAGTATCAGGCGATATTCCGCGCGATTTCGCAGGATAATTGTTAAGTACATGTATGTATATATCTGACATTACAGCATATTATATGTAACTTTCTGCTGAATAACCTCTTTGTACATAGCAAACACATAAACTGCATAAACGAGTCTTCTCTAGATCTGTCTCTTTCATTTCACAACTGGCTTCAAACTTCTTCCTTCGCGTCAGTACATATCACAAGGATATTCTCGAATATTATTTTATTTATTTATAAATTATGTTGTTCTTATCAATAGCCCTCTCATCTGGTTTTTGAGATAAATATAGAGACAAAATGGGCATAAAGGTTTCATTTTGTTTTTTGATACTTTCCCCACTACTCAGTTTTTAAAGGGGCTATGTCACGGTTTTTTTGGTCGATTATGTGTATCGTTGCAAATTTTGCGCTCTCTACAATATACTTGAAAATGACAATGAAAAATTCATTTATTGTTAAAATCAGAGCCACATAACAAACAAAGCTGATTTCTGATCATTATAGCCCACACTTTCATGCAAACTGCGATAAACTTGAAAAACAGTGGCCCGACTTTTTTCAAGTTTACCTAAATGCATCCGTTTAAGTCTTATCCATTTTCACCCATCCATGCGCCTTTTGGCTTTATTGTATTTCTTTTGTGTTTTTTTCTGCAATTCTGAGCGGTTATTTCGGGGCTTCATTCAATTCTATGACCAGTTTGAAAGTGATGAAATTGTAATAAATTGTGTGACCTAGCCCCTTTGAACAGACCACCACTCTCTTGAAACCATGTGCATTTAATTGCCTCAATTAGTTTTCCAAATATACTTTCGGGAAACAAAAGAACTGTTTGTCAGTTTTGAGAATCCTCTGGCATGCTTGTTTGCGATATTGTCAGAAAACCATTGTGAAGTGGAGAAAATTGTAAAATAGTGAACATTACATTTTTGTTTTCTTCCTATCACTATTAATATGCACTTGCGTCACAGAGGCTAATAATTTCAATGGTGGGCACACTGTCATGATACACTGTGCCCTTTTTGGCCTTGCAAGACCTGGGATCACCCAAGTTCAGGGAAACACATTTTGGAGTCAGATACCGAAAAGAAAGAACATGCACTTGAGTTGCTTTCCAGTGGTAAAATGAAACTCAAAAATCTTTGATATGAAGTATACTATATGTATACATGTACTCTGTTCCACATTTTGCCCCTAACTACAGTATAACAGCACGTGCTCAGTGTTTTACCATAAAAACATAACTACACAACACTGCACAATATCAGCTTTTGATAGCTTTGATGTCAGCTACAGGTTGTATAACAAAAATTATTATTAATTACAGGCTGCCAAGACTGATGGAGTTAATTTAGCAGTTCTGTGGGGCTTTTAAGTTCTATTATCAATATATTTACAAAACAGATTTTTTTCAGTGCCAAGATCCACATAATAAATCTTAAATCTATCACTTAATTTTATTTTCTGCCTGCTCTGAAACAATCCAGACAATATTGGCATCTAAACTAAGGATGAAAATTGTTTAAATACATGTATGTAACCAACGTAACTGCTCTTGTGATATTGTTCACAACTTGAACTAAGGACACACATTTTAACGATAATTATTGTTCTGCTGTGGTTTCCCAAATAAGGAAAACTACTTTGAGATCTTCTTCTAAGAGAAAATGTTATTAATCTGGTAATGTTTCTAAAATGTTGGAGTTAGCTTTTAAAGTAAAAAGGCAACCAGGTATAAGGAAAACAGATATATACAATTCAAAGGTAAAACAAGAAATATATAAGCTTAAAAGTGCAAAAATGGAACAATATAATATACCAAAAAAGACTAGACAAAGCTATAAAAGGCATTGTACTGCATGTTTCCATACAGACTCTAAAATTAATAATAATTTCATAACAACACTTTCAACAGGTAACAGTAATTCAATAGAACTATTGTTAAAAATATTCATGACAGGGAAAAATAACAACAAACTGCTGGTTAAGGAAAACTCACAATTACCATTTTATACAAAGTCGCCGGTCTGCTGCTACAAAATGACCCCGCTTCCAGAGCTCAAGGAAAGTTAAAGCCAACCAAACCTGGGCACATTTGATACAGACACCGCAAACAACTTCTAAAGTTGCCCTTTTGTACAAAGAACTATCTGGATGGCACTCATTAACTGGAGATATATGATATTTTTCATAGAATACTCATTTAAATTCACATAAGGAGCAGCTAAATAACCTTGTTATCTTTCCCTGTCGCTTGTTTGATATCAAGTTTCCAGCATATATGCATTTCAACCCCTGTACAGCCATACTTTGTGTTCTAATAGAATCATTTTACAACAAGCTCAAAATTCTGTGACGATGGCTGTCATTAATTTCTTTAAAACCAATATCTTTGCATTAAACAATTTAAACTGTTGTAAAATAAGCCTTTGTTGTCTAAAATAACTTGTCTGCTAATCAGCCTCATAACCAAGTGAGAGTTTCAAGGGTTTTTAAATGCCCAAATTTAGATACATTAAGAATTTCACTACAGGAATCTCAAAATTTGATCCCTATATAGTTTACACAGGCTTGACAAGGGGATTTAAAGTAACATTTCTGGCTTTTCAACCTAACTTTTCTATATAAACAAGGCAAGTATGTGGAAAACCAAAAAATACACATGGAAGTATACAACACCATGTCTGATATTGCATAAAAACAAGAACAGATTTTCACTGTGTATTGACTGTACACATGTTCATACCTCTTGTGCTTCATCGTCGTTCGCTTGTTCGTTCTGTTGTGTATTTGCCTTTACTTGCTTCGAAGAATTATCATCGTCTTCGCTCTAAAAGCACACAAAATACGATTCCTCAATAAGTTAGCTAGACACTGGACAGCTCGATATATCTACAAGAACCCTATAAACAGTATTGCATTTGTATGTTATGTATAACCGATAGACCATGGCAGATAGAAGACATTATTTCTACGATCAATATAATCTCATTGACTTAACAATGAGGAAGGAACCACAGCGAAGTCTCTGGTATTTATTTTTTGTGGTATATAAATTGTATACGCGAACACAAAACTACGAAACGTTAATCTCAAATCTAGGATAACAGTACGAAATGAAATCCATCACATATGTTTACACTCGAGCATGCAATATGGCCACTGAAAGTCTGATACAACATTTAACATTGGTCTGGAACAAGTTCAATTGCAATGAATCGACTATTTTTATGGCAATTACAGTACATTTAATCGAAGGTCGATTTGAGGCGAAATGAAATGTCTTATACATTCTTATACACTACATGGAGATTCGTCTAACAGTTGAGAATATTAAAATTAAATTAATATCATTCAAAGCAAGGACAAAAGATGAAAATTCACGAGTTTGAACAGTTTTAGTTAGCTGCTGTCCTCAATGAAATGATCGAGAAATTTCACTCGATTAGTGTAATTCAAATACCGAATTTACAGAACAAAATTTACGTTTGCGTGTACTTGGCATCGAAGCAACCGGTATACAAAACTTGAACACTTATTTTCGTCCTGAAACAATAGTAATTACGAGAAATCAAGGTGAAAATTTGCCACCATCTGTTATATTATCGTGAACTTATTAATTTCCACTTTTCTTGAAAAAGCACTAGAGCTGGATTGATTTTAATTTATTGTTTGGATTTGACGATGTCGAATTGCAAACACAATTATACACCTTTGATCGAATTCGGTGTACAAGAATGTCATTTTCCGGTAGTCATGAACTCTTTACAAGACAGAAAATTGACTAAGCTTGTATTATAAATATAGACTAAGCGTATCCAAACAAAATGCAGACCTCTTTGACAGCAGATGATTTGATCAAGGGCAGAAAAGTTTTATAACTGTACAAATTCGACCGTGTATTCGGAATGAACTGGTAAGACTTACATTGTTCGTGACGCCGAAATCCTATACTATCAGAGCTATTCGACAAATAGCCCCGACAGATCGGCAAGGGTGTTCTTTTGGACTACAAAACCCTGAAATACGAACACAGTAGGTAACAGACAACAAGTACAAATCAGTTGGGATAACTCACATCTACATCAGCACCGGGCATAATAACAACTCCTGTCGACCTCCGTTTCTCCCTCAAATGTCTCTTGGCCTGTCTCTTGTGTGCACTTTCGCTCGCTCTCTCCTTCTTGATGCTCTTCTTCGGCGATTTCTCTTCGCTGGCTGCTGCTGCCCCTTCTAAAGGCGCCTCATCATGGGCATTGGCTTCAGGTTCTTCTCTGGGTTTCCGCCTATCTCTTCTGTCTCGTCTCCCTGTGTCTCGATCGGCACTGCTCGTCACATCATTTACTCCGCTGTCGTCCAAAGCTGGACTCTTATGTTCCTTTGAAGGCGATGGAGTTCCATCTATCACATCACCATAACGATTACCCCTTCGCTCTCGTCGTTCATTTCTATCCCGTTTGTGTTTAGTCCTGTGAGTTTCAGTGGTATAACTTTCATCCGACACGTCCGCCATTACTATGACAAGGGAAGCCTTGCAAGCGATAGCTCAACTTCCTGTGATAGTTAATTGGCGAAGAAACCGCTTCAAGATGCCAGTTATGTCATCAGTTCCTGCAGAAATACCTCAACTTTGGGCTGCAGGCTTTTACGTTTCAGCTTGGCGAGTTTCTGTGGAGGAATTTAGGTTACAATGGGGTGAAAATTCTTGAAAACAACCCAAGCAAGCAGCCAACGTGCATGAATATTACCCAGAATTTTGTGATTTGGACAACGGACATGCGCAGAGCGCTCGCAGCCAAATTCCACCCGCGGGCGTTGATTGGCTGATGGGGGAGACAATATAACCTCACCAACTGACACACCAAACATGTAATTGGACACCGAATTGAAATAAAATCCTTCCAATAAACACATTTAAATCGGTAAATACGTCAATCACGGTGCATACCCTTGGAGATGCTCAAAATATTTTACCATTCTAGGTGTAGCGTGACTCCAGCGAGGTAAAATAACTCGATAAGAGCGAATTGGAAACCCTCTGCCGCTTCAAATAAGGTTTTCATGGCTTGCGATTTCATCGGAATTCAGCGAAGCATGTCGGAGTGAACCCGGATGGCAGTAATTGAATTTCATCCTCTTTGTTTACTTAGAATATAAAATTGTACTGACATTGTCTTGATAGCTTTGTTGTTTGAATCTTTCCATTTACACTTGAAGAAATCGACTTCCAAGTTTTAAGATCGATTTAAGGCGTTTATAAAGCCGATATAGAGGGCTTTTTTTTAACCCCATTGACAAAATGATCTCTATGCGAAGGGCGTACAAGATAGTGATATGCTTAAAACCTTGTATTAGTAAAAAAAAAAATACAACAAAGGGTAGGAAAATGAGGACAGACAGCTCGCAAATAGAACCTTCAAATACAGACAATTACGGCAGTCCAAATGATGAAATCAAAGTTTTTTCTATAAAAAATCGTTACATTTGCTGACAGGTCATTTTTCAGAATGCCAGGGTCGAAGAAGATGATTCGAAATGCCAAAGAGGGTCGAGAAACTGAGGGGCAAAGCAAAAAAAAATGTCCCTGTTGTCTCTTTATATATAGAGAATTATCTACAATTTTGTTAACTCCTAAATTTTTCGGATTTTTCAAAGCAAGCTCTCTTTTTCTCTCAAAACATTGGCTTACTGATGCGAAAAAGAGTAAGGTTTATGAGGATAGAGAAACTTCTCTCAGCTGTTTTGTATTAGTTCCGGACAAGGCTGAGGACCGATAACTGAATGACCATTATTCTGTTAGCGGAAAATCAAATATGAGAAAGATATTAATCAGTGACACAAGCTACTCGGATTTTTTTTTCGAGTTCTCCCAACAAGGGTCGAACCCATGCCCTTCCGTACACCGGTCGACTGAGCTATAGGAGACACGTGGTAGCTATAAACAACAAGCCGGCTATAATTTAGTTGGATTATTTAACTTTATTTTCTTCTTTACTAATCTAAAATTTCTTGCACTGAAAAAAATCCCATGTTGAGGAAATTAATGAGTATAGCCATATGTAAACGAGTTAGACATCACTCAAGACAGGTCAGCGAAGCAAAATGGTGCCTACTGGTATAAATAGTCGGCTACTAAAAGAGGCCTGACGAAATGAAAGAAGAGTGAAGTATCAAGTTTAAGATAGCATAATTGACAAATTAATCTAAATGCCGCGGTGATAAACGAGGAAACATTGTTGCGGAAACATTTGTGAATTTCAATGCTTCCCTGTTTGCCCGCGCACGCAACAAATGTTGCGGACGCACGAGACGCAAAAAATGTTTCTGAATTTTTTCAGAAACAAACGTTTTGCTTCCGCAGCAAATGTTTCTGAAATGTTTGTTGGTTTGCGCAGCAAGGAAGCAAAACATTTGTTTCGCTTCCGCTCGTTTTTTCCGCCCAAGAAACATGAGCAACAATGTTTCCTCGTTTGCCATGCCCATCACGCTCCCATGCAACTACTTTTATGTCGATTGTCTCGTAAAAGTGAGTTTTTATCTAAAAATCTACTGTCAGTGCTCACCATTTATCGAAATTTGTCAAAAATTATGCCCAAATTTTTAAAAATGTGTCAGTCTTCTTCACTTTGCTCTGAAGAGTCGTAGGCAGTTTTAAAACTGACCGAGTGAGATCGCGAAATTATTACAGGGGCACCCAACGGATCGTTTCGGTGGAATATCTGTTCGGAAGGCCTATAATCGCCTCAGATATTCGGTTAAGGAAATGCCATCTCGAACTTTCTTAATATGGGAAAATTAATGCCTTTTGTTTTCGGAGAGATAAAAATGTCGTTTTGGGTACAAAAACAAGTCAGCTAGGATTTTCGGAAAGGCAAAAGCAGCTCGTAAATTCGGGAAATAAAATTTCAATCCCTAAAGTTTTCAGAAGTATGAAAGTTCAGCTAACTATGACGTATCCGAAAAGATACATTTTTCTTAGTGTTTAAAAATAAGCCATTAAACTGCACAAAAAGCACAATTATAACGTAAAAACGACGTTCCGACACCTACAGGAAAATTTTGTCGTTGGGTGCCCCTGTTATTATTAACGCAAAATGATTGTAATATCGAACGATGTACATGTGTATTGTTACGAGTGCTTGAGAAATTGAATGAACAACTTATTTAAAATCCCTTGTCAGGTTTTGCGGGGTCAGTTTGATATAAAAAGAAAAAGAAACAAGATATGAGAAGTTTACATCGACAACTGAGTTCGCCAGTCACTGACAAACTTTTTTGCCACGATATAGTAGGTACCAGGTACCAGGTCGGATATATGACCAGGCCAGCTAAACTACACCAGCATACACACTCTTAGTCCAGTCCCTGACCTCTCTCTTTACCCTGCCCTATGGGTGGGGGTAAGAGAGAGTTCAAGGTCGACTGGACTAACACACTCTATTTTCCTACTGGCCTTAATAATATTCTGAAATTAAAAGCAAAATAATTTCAATGCCACGATGGTTCTTCCTGGTGTTTATACTCAAACATCATGGTTAGCTACTTGAGCATTTGTTCAAAACGCACCCGGATAGCCATGATCTACCGGAGAAGGCTGTACTCGAAAGGTTACAGTCTTGGTGTTAAGGCATTGTCTGAGTAATCTCGCTAATGGATATGTTAAATATGGTTAATTTGGGCCTATACGTATGGGCTCAGAAGGACAACAAGATCGAACGTTAGAAATATGTTTCAGTGATCGTGATGATACCAAAAACGTGAATGAAAATTAAAGTACACTACATCAGCCCGGGACATCAGCACCAGGCTCCTGGTACTGACAGGAGCCCATGGCAAGACATTTGTTTTGCCGATCTAGACTGTACAACACGTAACAACCAAGCAAACAAAAGAGAAGAAAACAATGTTTGTTATTGAAATAGTAATTGGCACAGACATGCAGTAAATCTGTCACGTACCATGTTCCACTGGCAATCACTCAGTTGTACAGTACACAGAGGTAACCGTTCAACAATTGTCAACCAGAGCAAATTAAACTGGAACTCACTGCTACTTTGAGTATCAATTCAGATCAACAAAAGCGAAATCAGTGGAGGTCAGTGGAGTATAGAGCGATTTTATTCTCTGTCTTACATAATTGACCAAACTATTACGCATATAGAGCTAAAAATTTATGAAACTGACTTTCAGTTTGAACCGGTGGAAAGTCCCGGCGACTGAAAAAAGTTGTACAAACTCAAAGCTATATTGCGGCAGCGCTATGTGTTACCATGGAAACGTTTAGTTTTTTCCCTGCATGCTAAATAGGGCAACCGGGATTAAAACATTTAAATGATAAAAGAAGACGAATGAATTCTGGTATAGTTGAATTCAAATGATGTCATAAGGCAGACTATTAGCTCTAAGTTTGCATGCACATGCAATTAGCCGAGAAGATACTTTTGTGAAAAACTGCAAAAACAGTCGTTTTTTCTCTAAATCGCTGGTGGCAAGGCACGAAGCGCCGAAAGCGCGTCACACGGTAGGGAGTGCGAGGCGCGAGAATAAACGATGTATTTTTCAGCGTCTCTCTCCACTGAGTTCCACTCTCCGTTTTCACACTCGCTCCAGACCTTTCGTTCAAAGACCGCGCGCATTTGTTTGACAGACCAACGCAAAAAATACGACTGTTTTGCAGTCTAGAGCAAATCCAAAGGAGCACATGCATAATTACTTTGATTAAAACTCATTGGAAATACTCCTAGTACATGTACATGTAGTCACGTGGGAGACGCGGTGGCCTAATGGTTAGCGCGCTGGACTCTGGATCTCAGTAGCTGTCTGGGTTCGAGCCCTGGCTGGGGTGACTGTGTCGTGTTCTTGGGCAAGATACTTTACTCTCACAGTGCCTCTCTCCGCCCAGGAGTATAAATGGGTACCGGCGACAAAATGCTGGGGGGATAACCTGCGATGGACTAGCTTCCCATCCAAGGGAGTACTAGCAATAGTCGTTTCATGCTACAGAAACCGGTATACGTTCCGGCAGTTGTGGGCTACTAGGCTCGTGAAGACTTTACCTAGTACATGCATATGTATCGTGTCTAATGGTCACCCATAGAGTGTCTATTCCCACGTGCCCAAGTAGCATCGGCTGTACATGCATGTGGGAACAGATTTTCAAGTTCCAAGGTCTTCCAAAGTCGCCAACAACATTCTCCACACTTTCAAACATGTTCCTTACTATTTGATGCAAACGTCAAACGTCCAGCTCTTTATGACCTTCAGTATAATCATAACAGCTACAGTTTGCACGTTTTTTTTCAGACGGTATGTTAGTCAATGCAATGCCGTGTTTGTTATGGCGTCTCTGTAGAGATGAGCCAGTGGTGGTCCTTGTGTATTATTGTTGAGCCGGGAAGATACTCTCACTGTGGTCCCAGGTAACCTGTCAAAATGCTGAGGGTTAACGTACCTGCGATCGACTAGCATCCCATCCAGGAGGAGTCAGTATAGCACACTCATAGTCACTTCACGTTCATTGCAACTGCCTCCGACTGGACGGCGTCTTCACACCCAGGACCAACCTCGTTCCCAGGGTCTCTCTTCTTCCCGCCAAAAGCATCAGAAAAGAGACCGTCTCTTTCCTGATGCTTTTGGCGGGAAGAAGAGAGACCCTGGGAACGAGGTTGACCCAGGACCTCACCGACACAGAAAGTACCATTTTGGCCGAGAAGTACAATCGTGCCCATGCGGACGGGAGTCATTGGGACACCGGCTTTTGCAACAATAATGCCGATGTAATAGTTTGTCATGAATGCTATGAAAATGAGATCCTCCTTTCACCAAACAATGCAAGATAAGCAGCAATAAAGCATTCTTTTTCCATGCTACGCAACATTGTAAAGTGAGAGAGAGGGAATTATGATATACATTTGGACACTTGAAAACATGAGCCTTCCATTTTCATGCTCAGTGGTCATGACCATTAGCAGCCATCATTCCTAATGGACCTGTTCATTCGTTGAGTACTGTTCTACAAAATCAAACTATTTATATTGTTAATTAATATTTGGGTCATGCTAAAAATTAATATTAACAGCTTGAACTAATCAGTGTTCTGGTCAATAAAGTCAGTGCAGAAAGTTATGAAGATCAATTTTATGTAATCCAAACGCTCCGTTTTTTACCAAAAATTCATCCGTCCACACTATCGTTTTCGCGGCGTTTTCCCCGTCGACACTACTGCGTTTTCGTTTGAAAACACATCGCTCAAAAACGCTACAATTATAGTCATCTGCGCACGTGACAAATAGACGAATGACGTCAGCGTTTCGAAAGCCTCCGTTTTCGCTGTCCACACTGATGCATTTTCGTTTGGCTTCGTTTTCAAATGTTTCCACTCCGGACAGCGTTTTCAAATGTATGCGTTTTCGATGAAAACGCTTAGCATTGTAGTGTGGACGATAGGCGAAAACGCATCCAAAAGTATGCGTTTTCAAACGAAAACGCATCAGTGTGGACGAGGCCTGAGAACCGCGTTAGTCCTGTCAGGTATATAGTGTAAGACATTTCCCGGACCTATACAATTTTTAGTAAGGTTAGGCTGTGTCTGTTCCATGCCTGCGGCGGATGTATAGTTTCACTGTTTGGGAGTAAACGAAATACGTTCATTATTCACCTTAAATTCTTTCCAGAAATCCTCTTTGTGGGTCTTGTGTATTACTGAATCACGCGCAAATGCCGGTCGCTATGGCGCATGTCTCTATGGCACAATCCGCCAAGATGGCGGAAGTTTCACCCAAAACTGTCACCGACACTCACAGAAAATTAATATTTTAGCTTATTTTGAATAGTTTTAGTCTGTCTTAAACACAGTTTTGATTAACCTCAGCCTTCTGCCTATGACGTCACGAGCCACGCCTACTTAATCACTGTACCACGTGGCACTAAATTTGCTGGTTTTAATTTGGGCGATTTTTGCGGGTTTTTCAAGGATCGATCTGCAAAAAGAAGTTACCGCAAAATGTTCCCGCAGAAATTTTACGCCATGCACTTTTGAAATTATTAATATTAGACATCGTCCAAGTGCCGCTTATCATTACCTCGACCATTATCAGAACAATCATCTACAAACAGAATAAAATCGATGTTATTATGATAAAATAATAATTAAACCTCGATTTACGTGTTTTTAAAGGGTATATTACTTTGTTTTACACGGTGTTTTGTTGACATGTATCAAAAAGCAAACAATATTGCGTTGTATTATAAACATGTTGTAATTCCGATTGTAACTAGAAAATAAATTCCCTGCACGAAAACCAGTCTCTGTCAATCGCGAAACACAAAAAATCGCCAATCCGCACAATTAAACTCTCACCAAAAAATGCAGTACCACACGGTATATAGCATTACTTATACGAGGAGTTACTCTGCAGTTATTGAAGTAAAACACTCATCGTTTGCAGCAGCTAACGTCACGGGAAAATGTAGCCCAAAATTTCTAGTTCGTCGTTCGTAATCCTTCTCAATCTTCCCATCTTAACCATGCTTGTTCCTTTCACTTCATTATTATCTCTTTAGTGTTTTTCTCTAGATCTGAAACTATTATATTTTAAGGCAAGTTCCATCGATTTTACAAGGTAACTTTGTGCACGCCAAAAATGACTTTCTTTTCAGTTTTTTAATTGTGACATAATAACGTGATGCTCAAACTTTAACCAAATACTTGACAATTCGTAAATGGAAGACTATTTTCGTCGTTTTCTCAACCGGAAAATGTCAGAATGAACGGGACTTAGTGAAAGAGGGATGTTTCACATTTGACCAAAAATTTGGGAAATTTCGATTGGAATGTAAGTAGCAAACTGTTAGTTTTGGTTCGTTCGCGATTTCGAGGGCAAAATTCCCGTAATGAACGAATGATTCGACTGAGAATCACAGAGTTCCTTTTTGCCTGTCGCTCATCGATTGTGCTCATGCACTTCTTGCACCATATTTTACTCGAAGGCCTGGCTACGTAGCTCATCGGTTCCAGGCGTTCCGTGGCACGCGCCCAGTCTGGTAAATGGGTCACTCCAAATCTCTTATGGAATTTCCGTTTGCGGATTTTCCGTTCTATTTGCGAAACTGACTATGGACCAACCAGTTTCCCTACGTAAATGGTAGACACCCCAAACATTCTCACCTGGAATAACCGACCGGAAAAGTGAAATCCGTTTCCTTCATTGATTTCTATCGGCCATGCGCCAGTTCCAGGCCTTGCTCATTCATATATGAGTGGCTATCGGGCCCAGGAGCGCTCGGAGTAAATTCTCAAGTCTCCAATGGAATTTCGATTCTGTTCCGGATTTCTGTATATGCCATTCGCACAAAGGGGGTGTAATCTCTTTTTGTCATGAACATTGTAAACGATGGTCTATTTGGAGATATAAGTAGAATTTCAAATCGCGCGAGTGTTTTATGAGTTCGCGCATCGAAGGAGAAAGTCAGACTCAGCTCGAGTTGAATCCGAAACATTTTGACATCAGCGAGACGGTGGCAGTCAAACAAAAGTAAATTAATTCTGGCTTTAATTGAGCACATTATGGGATAAGATTAGCTAGCTTTCGGGGAGGGATCCATGCAGAGATCCATGATTCTGACTTTATAATGAAAAAAGCGTTTCTTTTTCCGGAGTACTTGTGGATTTCCACTGACGCGTACTACGTGGTGGCCTAATGGTTAGCGCGCTGGACTCCGGATCGAGCGGTCCGGGTTAACGCCCTGGCCGGGGTCACTCTGTTGTGTTCTTGGGCAAGACACTTAACTCTCACACCCAGGAGTATAAACGGGTACCGGCGACAAAATCCTGGGGGTAATAACCTGGTGTTGGACAGCATCCCACCAAGGTGGAGTAACAATACTTCTAGTCGCAGTTAGCTGGTGAGTTGGAGTTGACATCCAGAGGTCAGTGTTGTGTTTTTAGGCAAATCATTGAACTCTTACAGTGTCTCTTTCCACCCTGGTACCTGTGATGGACTAGCATCCCATACAGAGGGAGTAGCAATACTTATGCAGTTGAACCACTCTACAACGTCCACCATGGAGCAGTTAACTGGCCCGTGTAAACTGGCCCGTATACGTGTCATCATAATAGGTATCCCGAGTCTCAAATCGCTCGTCTTTTTAGTCTTTGTAATCATCCAAAGCGGTTCAGTTGAGGTTTAGCAGTGATAAAGGAACAAAAAAGACTGTGGATGACTTTATAAAAATATGGCGTCATAATTAGTTTTACAATAACTGGCAGAATTCTCGTGCGCATGTGCTTATCAAGAGAAGTTGATGAGAGTACCAATCTCGTTCCCAGAGTCCTCGTAATCCTTGTCCAGCGGCGGAACGGACAACAAGGACCTCTGGGGGGAAGCGAACCGCCGTGACAGAATTCTTGGACTTCCGGTTCTTCTGCGCATGTGTTCGACTCCATGCTTCAACAAATGGAAACCAAGATTCTTGGACTTCCGGTGTTAATGCGCAAGTCAGGCGGATTACTCTATCCCAGAGGTCCTTGTTGCCCGTTCCGCCGCTGGACAAGGGTAACGAGGACTCTGGGAACGAGATTATGAGAGTACAGACCATGAAAATAAACGTGCAAATACACGAATCTGATTGGTTATTTCATCGCTGACTATTTGCTGAAAGGCCACAATACTGAACAACCGATTAATTCACCTTGATGATCGTTTCTTGCGGTTTCTTGCTACATTGTAGGAACGGCGAATTTTATTGCTACATATTCATTCATTCATTCATTCATTCATTCATTCATTCATTCATTCATTCATTCATTCATTCATTCATTCATTCATTCATTCATTCATTCATTCATTCATTCATTCATTCATAGCCATGCTCAAGGATACATAATACGAGGCTTTATGTCATGGTTCAGTTCCCCTAGCAATCCTCCCCTGCTGAATACCCACAGTAGCGAAGAGTGTCTGCCCTTACGTTCACGAAAATAACGATGTTTAGTTGCTTTGACGAGAGGCGCATCAAAGGAACTTACATTGAATGGGCCGATATTTCAAATATCTTAGCTTCACCTCACACTCACAGACGTTTGGACACGGGCGAAAACGTCATCAAATGTGACATATCTTTGGGACCATATAACACTAATTGCTAAGCTAATCAGTTTACTGGTTGGATTGATTATAAGTGCGCAAACACGTCAATCAACCAATCACAGTGCGTAAACACGCGAGTCAACCAATCACAGTGCGCAAACACGCGAGTCAACCAATCACAGTGCGCAAACACGTTAGTCAACCAATCACAGTGCGCAAACACGCCAGTCAACCAATCACAGTGCGCAAACACGTCAATCAACAAATCACAGTGCGCAAACACGTTATTCAACAAATCACAGTGCGCAAACACGTTATTCAACCAATCTCACTGCGCAAACACGTTATTCAACCAATCACAGTGCGCAAACACACCAATCAACCAATTACAGTACGTAAACACGTCAATCAACAAATACAGTGCGCAAACACGTCAATCAACAAATCACAGTGCGCAAACATGTTATTCAACAAATCACAGTGCGCAAACACGTTATTCAACCAATCACAGTGCACAAATGTCAGTCAACCAATCACAGTGCGCAAACACATCAGTCAACCAATTACAGTGCGCAAACACGTTATTCAACCAATCTCACTGCGTAAACACGTTAGTCAACCAATCACAGTGCGCAAACACGCCAATCAACCAATTACTTTTCGTAAATACGTCAATCAACAAATACAGTGCGCAAAAACGCCAGTCAACCAATCACAGTGCGCAAACACGTCAATCGACCAATCACAGTGCGCAAACACGTTAGTCAACCAATCACAGTGCGCAAACACGCCAGTCAACCAATCACAGTGCGCAAACACGCCAGTCAACCAATCACAGTGCGCAAACACGTGAGTCAAACAATTAACAATCACAGTGCGCAAATACGTTATTCAACCAATCACAGTGCGCAAACACGCCAGTCAACCAATCACAGTGCGCAAACACGTTAGTCAACCAATCACAGTGCGCAAACACGTTAGTCAACCAATCAAAGTGCGCAAACACGTCAGTCAACCAATCACAGTGCACAAACGCCAGTCAACCAACCATGGCCGTCAATATTGTTGGCGAACGTTAATGGAAAGTGAAGCGCAGCCCAAGCCTCGGCCCGGCACAGTCTTGTTCCCACTCGCTTGGGGATTTCCCAGGAGGAACTTCGCCTGGTTCAATTGTCGCTGCTGTCGCGTACACATGCAGTCCTATCATTGCGTAGTTTTTCGTCGCTCCCACCCTCCCTTGTCCCTTCTATCCTTTACCTTTCCCCTCTTGTTTTCTTCTCCACTGACCGACTTGTTGTAAAGGGTCTCGCTGTGGTGTCGGTTTCCAGAGCAACCGTCCAAGCACCAACCAACTCAGTCGGCTCCCCGCCTTCGCTTCGGGGGCCAGTCCACTGGTGCCTCGATCCTTTGCAGATCCAGCCATACCCCGCCGTCCAATGCGTAGCGTAACGAATACATCAAACAGTGCGCAAACACGTCAGTCAACCAATCACAGTACGCAAACACGTTAGTCAGCCAATCACAGAGCGCAAACACGTTAGTCAGCCAATCACAGTGCGCAAACACGCCAGTCAACCAATCACAGTGCGCAAACAATTTTAAGAATGCGCAAACACGTCAGTCAACCGATAAGAGTGCCTAACTCCGTATCTGGAACAACAGGGTAAATTGGTGGTAGTATGTAAGTGTAGCATAGTACGCTTGAGCGACGTCGTTCATCCAAGCATTTTCATGTCATTTTACTATTATACCTAAAACGATTTTAACATCAAGATTCTCAACCCACATCGGAGGATGTTTTAATATGTTTTCCCGCTTTGCTTGCTTGGGGTTGGTGTTTCTTTGTATATGGCAATTGTATGATATGTGCTTTGTAGTCGGTGTATTGTATGTTTGGAATACATTTTTTGTTTAATTTTAGTCAATTACATTATTAATCAAAACTTTGCCAAACTTCTCGAACTATTTGAGCACTAAGAGGACAGCATATCCATCAAGCCTGAGTAACTGGACACTGAGTACGCGTCATTTACGCGTGTTTTTACTCGAATGGATTCCTTATGGATCTTGAAAATAAACTCAACCGTTATCATTTTATTCATCAAAAAGTATTGTTGAACAATGATTGATTGGTAACAAAACATCATGTCGTTCAAGATCGAATTGGATTTCACTCCGTACTATTACCATTAATGTGTCTCGGCCTGTTTACTGCATAGTAAAACGAAATGTAATCTGGATGCGTCAAAAAGTGGTCAGACCAATCGAACCGCCAGCCGCACCCTGCAAGCACAGCCTCTTTTAACTCCCCCAAGGCTCTGCTAGCTGGGTGTGCCAGCCTATGCATTGTTTTAAAATGGAATACGCCAATCTTTGTCAGGCAGTGATGTGAATATTTTTGGGAAAATTCAATCTATTCCAAATTTGATACAACACCTTGTCAGTACTGTTTCTCGGGTACATATTAAGAGGAGATTTACCGGTTTGAAGGGATTTGCACATCCCGCTGAGCTTCCTTGTTCTTGCGCCAAGATCCCCTAAGATTCGACTCATCGCCTCGTCTTTCATCTTGCAAAAGCAGGCCTTTTCTTTGCCGATTTATTTTCCCGCCCCCACTAACTGCCCCTGCGCCTCCGAGGATGGCCTTAATACCCGCGACGCAGACTACTGACCTCATTATTTGTACCAAAAGGGTAACGGCTCCACGATAATTTTTCCACACTACGTCTGATCACCTGCAGCGCACGCGGGTGTTGGGATTGAGCTAATCCAAGATTCACTGAAGATTAGGAAAGAATTTTAAAGTCTTACCGGTATCAATAACGATTTCGATTGCCTCGAATTCGCTTCAAACAAGAGGAATTAAAACCTTTTAATCCTGGATTTGCACTGATCGGTGAGACAGCACTGTGATCTGGTTGTTGCATGATCTTTTCCTTTAGGTTTCCGTAGCATGTCCGGCTAGGAATATTAGACAACCGCAGGTAACCTCCAAGGCATTTCAACTGGTTGCCCCAGAGATTTATGCACATAGGGTAGTGGCATTGTGAGGGTAAATTGTTCTGGCCTCTGAATCCGGCTCCAACGCACAAACCATTAGGCCACAGGACCCACAGCGCTTCCCAAAATAAACCGGATTCGTTTCAGTTGATAATGGTGAAGGTACAGGTAAGTGTAATTTTTGTTAAAAAAAATGTATAGGTTCCCTCGTAAATCAAGTCTCGCGAGTTTTGGCTTTTGTTTAAGTCATTTGAGCACGTTTTAACCCTTTCACTCCCAGGGTCAAACCTTGAGCCAATAAATGTGGTTGTGCCTTTTGTGTCTGTGGATTAAACTTTTGAGCAGTACTTTCATGTGGTACTGTTTGTTTTTGACAATTTTGCAGAATGAAATTCCATTCTTTCCCCCTCAGTTTTGAACTTAGCAATCTTGAGAGCGAAAGGGTTAAAGCTAGTAACTTAGGTGACGAGGCAGGGAAGAAATAAATCACACCAAACCACATTTATAGGAGACTTGTATATTTATAGCAGTTAGGGTTCGTATTCAACACAGAACCAACAAAGACAGGACAACTAATCAATACAAGGCTATTAGTTTTGTCCGTAATTATGTAAAATACAAAGATAGAGAACTACTTGTAAAGCAATGTAATATTATTAAACTTGCACAGTGCTAAAATACACAGTAGAGAAGCCGGCCCGAGTGAGCAACAAGCCCAAATAAGACTCAATGGAGGCAGAGCCATTCTCACCCTTTCATGAAAGTGGATTCCACTCAAATAGCGAAAGGGCCATTGTTACAAAGCAGTGGGCAACTTCAATGAAATTAGAAGTGACAATGTGCTGATGAACAAACCGAATCCACCAACGATTGCCAGAGAATGCTTCATTTCACAGTTTTACGAAAATACTTTAAGGTTCAGACCGGAATGTTGAAATTGAAATGTCCTAAGAGAAGTCCTTGCTGAAAAACAGCACCGAAATAACCTGACAAAGCTAATGTCGTCATGCTGTAGAATACATCAACATTCGGTCTAACAGAAACGTTATATCTGTGTGAAATTCAGAACTCTCCGAGAACAAACGAAACAAATTGCAAATCTTGTTCTCGATGGGCAGATATAGACGGAAAACAATTTCTTGGGTTTCTGACGCAGAATATGAAGTTGCCTTTGACCTGAGTGCGTTTTCCTATTAGGATAGTGGCTCTACCTCCTTCCAGCAAACGTATTAAGTTAGGTTTCATACTTTCAGTCGGAGAAATAACACTCGACGTTTTTGGCGAAATCGCCCGAGACGAGCCGAAGACTTTCCGGAACTTATTGTCCAATCAGAAAATGCCACGTCGGCGGGTGTAGCCATGGAGACGGGACTTATTCCTCCGACTGCCTTGGAAAGGACCAATCACAAACTACGCTAGCCACCTGCGCAGACTCTCTTTGAGCTCGTCACGCAATCTTCCCTCCCCAAAAGGAAAGAGAGCTGCGTGACGAGCCAATATGATACGATTGCGAAGGCAGCTAAAACTACGCCTAACCCTAACTAATTTATATCATTGGAATTCATAAGCACAATAACAAGGATACAATATAATAAATGTTAATTTCAATACAATTATATTTGCGACGGCGCGGAACATTTTTTGAGATAACAAGTTGCTTTGACTGCTACTCTTCTTCTTGTTATTTGGTTAATTTGAATTTGTAATCAATCAAAAAACTGAATCGCGACATAGTCGAACAGGCTTATTTGTATTCATTCTTTATTTCTTTCTACAAGAAGCAACCGCTGCTTGGCCTCTACTGAATCGTCTATGGAAAAAAGTCGTACATACAAAACTAAACTTTACTACAGTAGTTGAATCTCTCTGCCATTTGCTTTGATCATTATAATTGTTATTACTATTATTATCACTAAACCCTTAACAGTGTAACAAAATAGAAAAGCTTCTAGCAGACAAAAAAGTTCTGCGTAACTAATGAAAAGCACTTTGACCGTTTAACTAGCATATACACTTATAGAAAACTGCACTGGAAATATGCAGAACAAGGACTTTCCGAGGGACAATTCACAAATTATTCAATTGTAAAATCGTATTATATCTTTCTTGGTTTGAACACCTTTGTTTGTCTACACCGTTATAACCGATCTCTCTCTCCTTTCTCTTTTGACTATTTGACTGACGTCCAATTTCAAAACGTACACATATCTACACAACAACAAGGGAAAAAAACAAAACAAAAACGAACCCAACCAAGACCTACCTATTGTACTCTAGGCTGGCGGGGAAGACAACAAGATCCCCCTACCACCCCTCCCTCCTAGCGTAATTAAAGAATCTCTTGAGCTGTGGTCTCGTACTGAATAAATAGCTACAGTTTAAGACCAGGAAAGAGGAGTTATGAGTTCTCTCGATTTGTCAGTGTTTCAATTGTGCAGCAGTGCCAGAGTTACTTGCTGGTCAAGTAGGAGGTCGGGATAACTTGCTTATAACACGGATTAAAGCACCGTTCTCGTCTTTCAGTCGCTGATTGTCCGCTTTCAGGTCCGCTAGATGCTGTTGGAATTAAGACACGGGATTAGTTATGAACTTCTTGTCAACACAACAACCCACCCGAAATAAGCCCTCCCCCACCCCCACCAATAAGCCCCCAAATCTCAAGACGCAAAACCCCTTCAAAGATAAGCCCCACCCCCACGGATATAAGCCTTTTATTTCTTTCGATTATTGGCCCACTACTCCTCCCCCCCCCCCCCCCCCCCCCTTTCCACCCGATAATAAGCCCACCATAAAAGCCTTTAAAACAAATAAGCCCAGGGCTTGCTTATTAACGGAATTTTACGGTATGTGCCATTAGATTAAAGCGGGCAAGGTCTTGTTCTAACATCAAATTCTCCTTCGAAGAACCATACAAACTGTATGAAGAGCAGTTAAAGGGGCACTGTCACAAGGACGCATGCGCCAGTCTCGCGAGTCGAACTTGAAAAGGTTGGGCTAACTTTTTCAAGTTTGAGTTGCCAAATCCAAAATGGCGTCGACTAGTGGCGGCGGCGGCACGGTGGAAAGCGTAGTAATTCTGGGCGAAAAAGAATATTCAATACCCCGACCCAAGAGAGCGTGGACAAAACCCCATAAACGCATTTATCTTGAAGATAACAGTTTCAAAACATGGCTTGAAGCGAAATTCGTTGCAGGTTACGAAGGATACACAGTGATAAGATACTGTCTTCGCGACACATTTGTTGTTGAGGAGACGAGTGATCGAAACAGATGTGACCTCAGCTGTGACCTCTCACGCGAAAACGAACAACACGGCTTTCCGTTCGAAAGGCTAAAAGCCGTTCACTACCCGAACGGTTAGCAAACCGAACGGCTGCTACTACCCGTTCGAAAAAAATGTTCGAACTGCTGCCGCTACCCGTTCGAAAAAAATCTTCAGCCGTTCCAACGGCTGCTGCTACCCGTTCAGAAAAAATCTTCACCCGTTCGAAGCTAAGGCCAGGTAATCCATTGAGAAAAAATATTGAGCGGCCATTCCAACGGCAACGGTTATCCGTTGAAAACTTCTGTACAAATGGATAAATCTAAGCTTGGCTGTCAAAGTGCGTTGCGTTACGGCCGTTGCAAAAATATTTTGTATGCAAATCATGTTTCGGAAATACGTATGCGAACAGCGCACGCTGTTACAGTAATATTATGACTTTATTTGTTTTACATAATCGTGATTAGAAACAAAATACATGCAAATATTTTCACTAACCGTCATTATGGAATGGCGGCCAAATAATTTATGGTCGACAGGAAGTGAGCAGTTTTCGCGCATGCGAATCCGTGACAGTGCCCCTTTAAGAGAACTTTGATGTTGATCTCGGAACACTAACTTCCAACGTAATCACTGTACAAGTCAGCTCAAGTTTTTGAGATGTGCTTTGTCGCAAATCAGTACTTCGTTCAGGACGTATTATGTTTAAAAAGATCAATATAAGGGCATGAGAGCAGCGTCTCTTGTTTGAGTTTCACGCGAGCGTTAGGCTACTCATTCCCCAAAATCTGAAAGCTTGTACAACACGGCCTTCGTCGGATTGGTGTCACGTTTACTTTAGTGTCTAAAGGAAAATGCAGATATATTCTATTGTAACAGAAAGAACCAAAATGAGACAAGAGACGAGGAAGGAAGACATACCTTCAGGTCCTCCTCTACGTTAGCGTATTTTTCTTTCAAGCTCTTCCTTCGCCTACAAACAAGATGGCAATGATCAGTTGACGATTGATTGTCTTCCACGCTTTACTCTTAAATGAAACAAACTGAAGAATACCGGCAATGTGCAATACTAGCGACGTACTTGTAAGGCCTTTTCTAGTTTGACCTTGTAGTCTTGAACTTCTAACTGTGTCTCTTGAAGCCTTTCTTTCAACTTTTGGGGATCCGTTTCTGTTGTAGCGGTGTTTGCCTGTTGAACAAAATAAATTTGAAGCACGGTAAATGAACTGATGATTATTGGCTTGGATGAAGACAACACACT
This sequence comes from Desmophyllum pertusum, assembly GCA_029204205.1. Classification (NCBI taxonomy): domain Eukaryota; kingdom Metazoa; phylum Cnidaria; class Anthozoa; order Scleractinia; family Caryophylliidae; genus Desmophyllum; species Desmophyllum pertusum. The sequence continues at coordinate 1,023,571 of MU826359.1, forward strand.
CAACGAGATTGAATTGATTGATGATTGATCTTACCTTGGAAGTGCCAAAAGGTCCTTTAGAATCACTAGCTCTGCAAAATATCAAGAGATGTGTTTTCATTGCAAAAAACATACATAGACATAATTCATTTGTGACCAGTCCGTTACAACGCTTTGTAGGTAAACATACAAACAAACAAACATCTTTCAACTCACCTGCCACCTCTTATTCTGTCCGTCGTACTCTGGTAAAAAAAAAAGCGGGGAAAAGGGAAAAAAAAGAAATCAATTATTTTCAAAAGTATCATCCAACAGTTATAAAATTATTATTTCGTTTTTTTGTTTTTTGTTTTAACAATATGTCAAAAAGCTTCTCCATGTTCAGTAAAGGACAGAGATTTTTTGTTAGACAATGCTTTATTAAGCGACTACCTCTCTGGAACCTCTCTTTTCATTGGTCTCTTATAAACACTAGTTCTATTGTTTGTTCGGGTTAGGGGCATTATTATGACTTGTTATCTATTGTTTCCAGAGCCATTGATGTGCCTCGTTCCGAGAGGCAGTGGGCTCCCTTAGTTCCTGCGTCTGAACTAAGTGTTCTTTACACCCCTGTACCCCAACTGTGACCACGCCCATTACCTTTGTATCGTCTTGTCTACTCGTTTCCTGCTGGGATCGTCTTCTGCTGCCTATTGGCGCTTTCTCGTCGTTCTCTTCATTTGATTTGGTGTTCTTTTTGGGTTCTTTGAGTTCCTCAGTTTCATCCTCATCGCTCTAGAAACAAAAAACAGTTTAGGGTTAGTTTTTCAGTATTAACTAAAGGCCAGGATGAAGTACTACTACTGACAATTGCTCATAAAATGATTTTGTTTTTGTTGTTGTTGTCGTGAGAGTGATTAACTAATCATTCAATCAAAGCATAGCTAATAACTCTCCCTGTTCTAAATCAACTTGTATTCTGTATTTTTAAAATAAAAAAATTGAACAGGTTGAAGGGAGAAGGGGTTAGCCAAGGGGTTGACGTAACCCCCCCCCCCCCCCCCCCCCCCAGTTAAGAAGGCTACTCCTCACCCCTCCACGGCGTTTCTCCCGCAGTCTCCTGGCTCTCCTTGCACGCGCTGCAGCTGACCCGGACGAGTCATCCTCCTCTTTCTCCTTCTCCTCCTTCTCTTTTTCTTTCTCCTTCTCTCTCTCCAGCCTGGAGCGACGAGAGCTCGGCATCTCACTCTCCTTCTCCTTTTCCCGTTCTCTTTCCCTTTGTTTCTCTCTCTCCCTCTCCTGTTCTTTCTCTTTCTCCTTCTCCCGTTCCTTTTCTCGTTCCTGTAGCCTTCTCTTCCAGGCCGGTAGCTCGGCTTCCTCGTTCTCCTTGTTCCTTCCCACCTGCTGTCGGGGTTCTGCCGACCGTCCGGCTCGTTCTTGTCCTCGGCTGTGCCGCTTAACCTGTTCCGTCGGCTTAGGAAGGTGTCGGTAGTGGAGGAAGGTCTCGTCGACTTAGCTTCTTCTCTGGAGCCCCGCCGCACTGAAGTGTCCTAAAACAAGCACCAACAAAATATAAACCAGCGATGTAGTTTCCATCAATAAGTATTTTAAATAAGCTTACGTAAGGACGTACAACGAATGAGTTTAATACATTGATAACCAACGATTGACAAACTTTTAAATCTCCGATTCACTTTGTAGATAAACTGCAGGGAATAATTCAAACGTTAGGAAAACTTCTCGCATGTTATAAATTTTCTGGAACAAAGGAGAGCAAAGTCCAAGTCTTAGGGAAATTGCTAGGTGACCGCTCAACACTCGCGACAATTTTCAGGGATAACACTCGACATTCAAGTTCAAAGTTCTTGACGAAACAAGTGGCGAATCTACCTCCCCGACTCTCGAACCAAACCTGAAGCGCTCGTTTCCTCACCCCTCCCTCTCACAGAACCAGTGACGGAACTTGATTGAAATCAGAGATCCCAATTCCAACTTGCGCGCGCGCGCTCGCTCAACTGGCAAAAAATCGCACAGGGAAAACTACAACGCCCTAATAGCTGTCTGTCAAGCAACTGAGGGGTTATTACATAACAAGAAACAGTCCATCTGTATAGCGGTGACTGCGCTAGCAAAAGAGAAACACACTTTACTTTATGCGTTAATACAAGGCAAGGTATGAAACCGGGATGACTTGACTCTAAAAAGCGTTGTTTTTAAGCTGAAAACAGCTCCAGTAGAAACAGACGAGCAAGTGTATGTTTACTTTAGAGAAGAATTAGACGATGGCATGTGCACGAGAACGATCAATAACCACACAAATCAAGTCGTATATGGAAATAAAATGCTCTTGGAATTAAGGCGTAGCCGGCAGAGTACCTATTTTAAGTTTTGAACCCGTCTGTTTTTAATAACCATTATCTGACAATACTGATCAGCTGGGGTTCAATAACATATGAAAATAAAATGTATGAACACTGATCACATATTCTACAAGAACCCAATCAAGAACACAAAAGCTATCGGGGGGAAGTTTGTTTACGCGTACACGCGCGTAAACGCACATGGGGTCCGGCTTATTATACAACATTCCACAGACGTTTAATTGAATTAAACACCGCCAAAATGTAAACAAAGCCATCTCGATAGAAAAAGCGTTGTCACAAGAATCTTGCAACTCGTGCACATACTTCAGAAAACAACACGCCCACCCACACCCTGCTCTGAGCTAGCGTTAAATTACGCGAACATCACTGGCATGGCGCGCATGGCGAGGGTTCAAATGCAGAAAATTCATCAGCTGTTCATAGCTGTGCCGGTGAAACACACTTGTTGGCTCTCTTTGGCGAATAATAACTTCAAAAGGAACCACGCCAAGTCGTTTGTTTACCATGAAATTAAATTTGACTGATTGTAACTTCTGCTTTCCCGAACAGAAGTAAATAAAACTGGTATTGAGTTTACATTCCCAACGCAGCTTGACATATTTGCCCTGCTGACAAGAAAGAACGTCAAATATTCGCCCGCTTCAGAGCCGCCGCGCTTAGCATCTGATCTCAAAAGCTCAAAGCGACTGTCAAACGATGGAGTTCTGAGTCACTTGAATTACCTGATGGGAACTTGGCTTGGCAACTGGCGAACAAAACTACGAAAATACACCGCAATTGTTTGCAAAGCATTGACAGATGCGACAGGCTTACCGCGTGCAAAATGATGTGTGAATGAAATACATTACACAATTTAACACGCCAGGCTAATTAACCACTTTAGGGGCGATTATTTGTATGGTATAAAAAATAATAATCACTGGGGTGATCTGGGTCCAATGTCTGAGCTGGAAAAAAATGTTGGCAGCTCGTATTCATGTTATCAACTAAACAAATGGCACGTTCAACGAAAGGGCAATTTTCATCGCCCTAAGTAGTGTGCTCCAGATGAACGCGTTGGAAAGGCTAAAAGGAACACTATCTTTATGATATTACTCCCCACTGAGAGCTAATTATCTTAAGAGATTTGCACGGAATTCAAATAAAGAATCTGTGGGTAATAAACCCTTCCGTTTCTCAATAGGCTATACAAGTTATCCATGCAAATGTCATAAGTGAATTAATACAATGTGTTGTCAATAATAGAGAAAGTAACTTTAATAAGCAGCGCCGCGCGCAACAAACATGTCGGTCTGTGGCTTACAATTCATCTTGACTCCACCGGAATGAACGCGATAATTATATTACGGCTTCAACCCCGCAGTGCTCGATCACATGCGAGAAATGTCCTGAAGAGAAGGACATCCATACCGTGCGCTTTTCAAGACAGCTCGACTTATAGGCGCGGTATAACCTCATAGTCAAGCTGACCTGTTCGATAGCGAGTTCGGAATGTTACATCTCTACTGTTGACAAACACGTACAAATGTAAGCAAATGTATGCCCGTTTGGGGGATGGTTGTACGGATTAATGGCCCAAGAACCAACCAAACAAGGCTTTTTACCGTAATCCCCGCAAAACTGCGGTCGCTTTGACTTAAAGTAAAACGCTACCTGTATTCTTCCTGAATTATTCTTTTGACTTCCATAGCTCGGCTGGTCGAACCGGCGTGTTAGATACGACATGAGCGGTGAGCGAACCTTACTTCACGAGCGCTTAGAACAAGACACTAGCGGGAAAACATCCAGCGAAAAACTGCGAAGCAACGGGTATTCACTGAACACTACGAACAGCGACAGTCGTGTAGCTCAAATTTCATTTCGCCATTTTTATTTCAATTGCATGCTATAGCATGAATTATTTATAGACTCGCTGGCTAATTAGAAAAGCAAACCTCCTCCCCACGCAATTGCAATGAACTTTTGACAATCAGTACATTAACAAGCGACTCTCATAGGCACGCTGTCAACATAATCAACAAGCAAATCTCTCAGTAGTTATCTGTAGCAGCACTCTGCATACCTGCATGATTTGTCAATTCGGTTCTTCTTGCTGTTGACTCTGGAATGGAATTTATGCTAATCCTCTTCGCTTGAGTAGCTGCCGCACCATTTGTCACGATGGTGCGAGATCCTTTGTTAACACTCCCGCAATTTAATCTGGTTTCATTTCACTTCTATTCTTACGGAATAATTAAATACGAATTCTCCCGCCTTTTGTTTCTCTTCCTTTCAAGTTTTTATTCGTTTTTCAGTCGTTTCATTTAGTTAAACTCGTAAAACGAAACACGTAAAAAAAAAAAAACGAAGTCAAGACAAATATTTCAATGTAGCTAAAAAAGAAGTTCTCAAGTAGTTTTTTGAAGTAAATGACAGACAAAAAACACTTTCGAGGTAGTCTTTCTGAGAATCCTCGTTTTGGCATATATCAAGATGGTAATAAGCCTTTTTACAAGAAAGGGAGAGAAAAAAAAAAACCCGCACACAAAACAAAAACTAATAAAAAACGGAGGCAACCAACAAGCCGAAAAAGTTACTACATTTCAGTTACGTCTCTCTGGAGGCGCACCCCACTCATTCACTACTGGACTAATACTGGACTAATATTGGATCAATACTGATTAATACTAGATTAATGTAGTATTACCTTGCGTTCCTCAGCTCCTTTCCTGTGACTGATGTCATTACTTTTTCTACCATCCTCTTCGTCCTCTTCTTCATCATCTCCCTTGCCGCCGCCGCCATTCCCCACGAAAGAGGTAGCGGCCCTCTGAGTGACCCTCTTGGCTCGTCTTGTTTTCGTTTGACTGTCGTCGCTCGCCGGAGTGGAGCTAATTCTAGCCCGTGTACTAGTGGTGCTGGATACATTACTCGTCGTATCCGCCGTAGTACGCGTTGGGTAGCTCCCAAACCGTGACTTTGCATCATCTTTGGTATCCTCTTGATCAGCTAACCTAGAAGTCCTAGAGGGTTCAGTTTTTGAAAACAGGTGAAGAAGGAGTATTCGCCTTCTTATCATTGTCTAGAAAGGGGATCTAAGAAGCTTCGACGTGCCTCCCACCCCAGGTTTTGGCGCGCTTACTGGCGCGCTCTGAAGACGCGACGCCGCGGGCGTCCTTGCCGTAGAACTGGTTGTACTTGTTCGCGAAGCAGGTTTGACCGGTTCCTCTTCCTCCTCTCTCGGAGGACTCTTCAGTTTCACTACCAGTTTCCTCCTCCGAGTCGGATTCGTCCACCGGCTTTCTTACTGAATTTACCGCAGGTTTTGAGGGCAGAGAATTGAGCGTGAGTTTTGCCCTGGGAGGAACCGAGTTCACAGATGGCTTAGGGCGTTCCTCTTCCTCGGAATCTTCTTCGCTAGACTCCTCTGTGGTATCCTCGGTATCCGACTCCGTCCCGCTGTCTTCTTTGCTGAAGCCGTCTCGTTTCTCCTTCTCGTTTTCCTTATCGTCCTCCTGGGGTGAGTCTGAGAAACTGGGTGGCCTGGACGTCCGGCTCTTGGGGATATCTGCTCCCTGCTGGCCTCCATTTGAGCCCTCTCCTGATTGATGTCCCTGAGAAAAAGGTTTTGGTCCTTTATTCTTGTTATGGAGCTCCTATGAAATGAAGAAGCCACAGAGGTTGCATGAATAGGAGTATTGCAGGACTGGCACCACAAACACCGAGCACTTGAATTGATCTCTCAGCTTCTGGAGGATCAATCTGTGCTTGGTGTTGTTCAACATTCGCGTTGTTTAATTTGGACACTTTACCACGGGAATACTGGTTTGTGTTTTTGGAATGTGGAGGACCACCTTTTTGTTTTTGGCTTTGTTTCCAGGTTGATGTTATTGTCATGCCAAGTTCAAGGACTTTCGTTATCCTTTCGCTTAGTGCCAGTCCGCAAAGAAGAAACGACAAGAAAACCAAAAAGCCCTCAGAAGAAACCGTGCAGAGAGTCATGCATCAGATCAGATAAGACAAGAACAGCGTCAAAGAAAAAGAAGAAAAGCCAAAAGTTTTGAGGAGCAAGCTTAATTCTAGAGAGAGATGCGGCGGTTATTTAGTGTTAGTACAAAGTGTTAGTATCAACTCAGTTTACATACAGCAGTCCAGGGTTGTTAGTAGGGGGTAGAGTACGCAGCAATCTAGATCTAGACGTTTCAGAAAGACTGAAAAGGAAGGAAAACAAGAAGTTTTACGTTAAAAACCATCATAACAATAACAACAACAGAGTTAGAGTACGCGTCGTTAACAGCTATTTCAACTGAAAACGAGTTTGTTCATGTTAGTTGTCAGGTTAAAGTCTTGGGACCTTGTTGTCATGGCTGCAGTGTAAAAGACTACTCATTTGAAATACATTAGAATCACTTTAGTCGAGAGGCGGGTAGTTTTTCCCGAGGTGATCAAGCTCTTCATTCTCATAACCAGCGTCTGCCTACAGGACTGTGTTATAAAAATAAGGTATAGAGAAGTTAGCAATTAATCACTGCTGCGGCGGATTAAGGATTAGCTTACATTGTAGCTTGCCGCATGCGCATGCCGCATGCCGCATGCCGCAGAGAAAGCTCCCTCTTCGTAATAATCACTCAGAACACCACATGCACAGCTGGTTCACACGTAAGACGCAAGTATAAACATAGCGCAAGCATAAGCACAAGACATGTACGTGTAAACCGGGACGACGCAAGCACAAGAAAAGGATATCCTTCCTTTTTCTTGTACTTGTGTAAAACCGAGATAACGCAAGCGCAAACACAAGAAAACTGAAAAGAAGTCACAACCTTCAGCGTTCGCCATATTGGATTCCCACGATGCAATGCGATCAAAACATTTAGGGCGCTGCGCCTGTGTATGTCAACTTGTGCTTATGCTTATCGCACGGGTGAACACCCTTGCATTTATGCTTGCGTCGTACGTGTAAACCAGCCTTAAACATTACAACATCCCCTTACACAAAACATTAAAGAACTACTGGAGTCCCGGACCCGGTTGTTCAAGGTGGATTAAAGGAGGTACATCACGATTTGCGCGAACAGCTTTATTTATTGAGGGTGATACACAACAGCATAGCTGACAAACCAGTGGCCCTCCTAAAATATATGTTTGAAAAATTTAGCCCATATTTTTCAAGATCGTTGTTCGTAATCTGTCTCAATCTCAATTTCGTCAGGTTACTCTAACAGTTCACTGGTACCCATTTGTTCCGCTTGGTAGAGAGAGGCACTGTGAGAGTACAGTGTCTTGCCACAAGAACACAACACAAGGACCCCGGCCAGGGCTTGAACCCGGACCTCTTGATCCAGAGTCCATTGCCAATAGGCCACCACGCCCCCACTATAATATTCAAGGGACCAACCTTGCTTGCGAACGAAGCGCGTTTAAATTCTATCCAATGATTGGTCAGGGAAAAACATTTTCAGGGATTTTTATTGATAGGTAGAGCACAGAAAATAAATAGTAAGCGACTGGCACTTGCTTTTCAGCTAGGATAGGTTTACTCTCCACTGGAGTCAATGACATGTAAGAATGGTACTAAATGTGACTAATATGTAACATCTGACTTTGAAAAATAGTTTTATTTGGTTAATGGGATACCTAAATGGCAAAATTCCTATAAAGAATACTGGTAATATATCACACAAAAAAGGGTTTTAAAATGAAGTTCTTGCTCCCAATTTTTTGCGCCAAAGTCACCGTCATCATACTTCATAATATTTGTTTAATTTCCTTTAGGAGAACTTGGATTTAGATCAATATATTTTCCTGACATCAGCAGGTTATTCATTCTCATGACCTTCCCATTTGAAATCATTATGACACATTAAGTTGAATTTGGAACAAACATCAGTGTTGAGGAGGTGCTAAGAGTTCCTTGAGGTCAATCTGCTGCAACCTAAGTTGTGCTAGTTGTGCGAAAACACAGTGATCTTTGGCACGATGTAAAACATTCAGAGACAAGATTATGTTTTCAAGTACTGCTGGTGTTTTCAACAGTGTGTTCCTGATAAAATTGATGGTGACTGTAATTTGTCTGCAGAGAACTAGCCTATCTATGCTCTCTTTGAGAATTTTACAAAAACTGAAAGTTGAAATTCCCTGCCGGGCACTCTGAGCAATACATTTGCTGGAAATAAATAAAAAACCTTTCATTTTGAGCTGGTGAAAACAGCTCTCTAAAGGAATTTAACCGGCCAAATTTTAACCCTCCCACACTCCCCCCCCAACTCACCCCCATTACAAACCACAACATAAAGTGTTCGAACATTACACCTACTGTAACAACACTCACCGTCGTTTTAATGGGGCAGGTCCAGATTCCATATTACTTTTAATAACCGGTGTTGTTGACTGTTGAAGAGAAAAAGATGCATGTAAATTATGCAAAAGAAAAACAAGAAGTTAATCAGAGCTACACCCCACACAGCTGCAGTGTCATCTCTACATCACCCTCCACATTAACAGATGTTTTCAATCATCAATTTAAAGGAGGTACTGTTTGTTTTTCAGTATAATTTTATAGAAAACTAAAATGTCCTGTTTTCTTCAATTACATAGTTTGGACACTCTAATTACATAGTTTGACGCTCTTGGAGTTGACAGGGTTAAGTGGAGGGTTGGTACACCATGTACAAAACAGAAAGAGACAAAGTAAGGAATATCATGACCACACTACACTTACTGCATTGATCTTTGGTTTATCGTTTTGCCTTTTCTTGAGCTCTTCAAGCATTTTAACCATGTCTGGTTCTGCCATGTCAATAGGTGTGAGCCCTAGAGACACAATACGTGTTGATAAGAACTATCGTACATTTGTTGTGCAAACCATTACAAGTTTTTCACTTAACATACATGTACATAATGTAGGGTGTGTTGAATCTTCCATGACCAGATTTTACTAAACTGTGGTTAATATGTCCATGAAATATACACCTATTTCAATTAACGTTGTCGGATAGAAATGTTTTTAAAAGCCCGCAAGACAAGACGAAAGGTAGCATGGGTAAAAGTAGAAAACTGCTGCACACACCGAATACTAGTGAGAAGTAACATGAAAAACATTATTTATAACGTTTCCTTTTTGTTTTAAACCTGTAGAAGTAAGCTACTTTTAGCCAAACTAAATTTTAGCAGAATAAGCTAGCGAAAAAACATGGAAAAACAAATTATATAATTCGGGGCAAATCAAATACATCACGTGCAAAATAAAAACTTGTAGATTATTTTCCAGCGATATGCAAATTCTAATGAATACCTAGACTACCATTTGGTCTTGTCTTGTAGGCTTACGCTTTTTATCCGATTTTTATCCGACAACGTTAATTGAAATAGGTGTATACAGAAAGCAAGCAAACAAAATAGGGCACTCCATGGAGAACTGGAAAAAGGGACCAATTCCTCATCTTTTCCTGTGAATTTACTTTTGTTGCACACACATTTACTTTGACTTTTTTCGCAGCTAGCATGTAAGTCTGTACGCAAGTCTGTATGCAAGTTCAATATTTCAAAACTTGGGACCAATACAAGTCCATTTCGCCACCACTAGATCACTGTTGATGATTTCCCTAAAGAATAATTATCGTTATTCATTTTCAGGCATTTTCTGTTGCTCTTTGATGATGAAATAAATGTTACCCGAGTGACTACAATATAATTGCTTGATAAACTAATATCTTAGTAACTGACCTACAAGCTCTAGTGGGCTGTTAATTCAAGTTAATAAAGGGCAGGAGTTACCATTCTATTCCTGGCACTAAAGTTAGCTCCATGATCGGCTAATACTTCACAGGCATCATTCTGCCCCCAGTGAACTGCTGCATGTAACGGCGTCCAACCATCATTATCTTTAGCATTGATATCAACACCAAGTTGAAGTAAAAGACTGAGGGAAAAATCAATCACATTATGTTAAACAGGAAATACATGTGACCAAGTCACGATTGGTTTTGGTTTTGCATTTTATTTGTCAAGTACAAGTAGGAGGGGCATTTCTTTAACCAATCACAGAGCATAGTAAATCAAAACCAAAGTAATTCTCTATTTTATTCGAAACTCAATTGACAAACGTTCTATGTGCTCACTATCCTTTACAAACATGTACGTACTTAGCATGAAATCCTCCTTGCCTCCTCTCTACAGTAAAATTTGGATCTACATTGTGTAACAATCTATTTAGAAATGGTGTGGTGTTACTTAGACTGCTTGCAGTTCGCCTTTTCTCTATAGGACCGTCGAGCGTTTATGTCTGCATGCACGTAAAAAGCCCAAAATGGCGGTATGGATGAGAAGGGGTTCTCGCACTCAATATCCAACTCGCCCTGCGCTTTTTGGGCCAACATTTATCACATTGGCTGTTTCATGGGCAAAGTGTAAAGCACGTGTTTCTCCCAATATCGCCCGCACTTTCTAACGAGTCGTTACTTCTAGTTAAGGATGCCCATAATGGCAGCTGACAAGCTCTATATTATCTGGCTGGCCATAAAGGATCACAATATCCTAGAACATTTATTATATGACAAAATATTCCGTAAACGTATAATATTCACGCAAAATTTACATGGCAGAAGAATTTAAATAGAATTCCCAGACTCACACCAATTAAACATGTTTGTCAAATCAAGTTCAAACAAGTGAAAATCAGTGACTGATTATTAGAGTAAAAATAAACTCCAATGTGTGGTTTCATTAATATCAATGGGAAACCCACATCAATAAAGAGCAAGATACTATAAACTTACCTAATTACTTGTAAATAACCTTTTGATGCAGCAACATGCAATGGAGTTGCACCTAAAAATATAAAATTTGTTATTACATAATAATAGTAGGTACTACGCAATGCATTCATGAACATGCTGATAAGTCACACCCAACAATATATGCACCTCAGCTTTACACTAAAATGGTATAAAAGTGCGGCAACAGGTTACGTGGTTATGCGTGGGATTTTTTGCTCACATGTCAATATTAGTGATGAATCTAACCTAAATGTACCTTACCCCCTTGCTTGATGGAACTATGTTGCCAGATGTTTGCAGCCAATCAGAGTTCCCCCTCCTCCCATATACAACTTGGTTTTCAGTGTTCCAGATAAGTTTTGAAGGCAAGGTGTCAAGGAAGAATTACAATGGGTCAATCGATATGGACCTCATCAAATTGTCAAGACGTTTTCCATTATTTGACAGGTAGCCACCCTTCTCGGTTTATGACCTGAGACCCCTCTCTTATCTGGATAATAAAAACTTAACCAAGTGGCAACAATAAGGTGCATAGCCAACCTAATTCATAGCTCTAAGCTGAGATTTTACATACAATCACAAGTCAATAGGAAGCTTCTGCATTCATTGGTGATCAAAGCAAGGTACATTTTGTATTAAAGTGTGCAATTGCAATTTCCAGGCTCCGCAATTCCAAGTTCACTTGAATAAAAAAAATATATGACAGGAATTGTAAAGTGTTTTATGCATTCATGCGATAATGGTTTTTTCAATTAAAATTGAAAGATAAAAAATTTAAACCTGGAAATTTAATTTCGCCAACACAATTCCAAGCACTAAAAACAATGACAGATAAGATCCAAATCATGTGCAATGCTATCTTGTGTGTCAAAACATACAGCGAGTGGGGTTTTTTGTTCACTGTTTCTTTATTTATTTAATTCCATCAATTTACAGTGAAATAAAGTGTGGTGAACTTGCTGGCTATGACCAGCAGCACCGTTTGATTTTGATCAACAACAATGGTGTTGGTGTTACTGTACCTGATCTAATATCTTTAATTTCATTTATTGTTTCTACCATTCATCCAACTCTGGGCATCTTCTAACATTATTCTCTCTTCTATACTTCTTGCTAGTTCTACATCAATTCCTGCAAGAGAAAAAAATTCATTTATCAGTGATCTTCATGGAGTACAAACTGAATGTTGAGCTACAGCAGTGGCGGATCCAGGGGGGTGGGGGAGGTCGGGGGGTCCAGACCCCCCTATCAGACCTGAGGATTTTTTGCTTTCACCATTATTCATAGCAAAACCATCTCCAGGATCCACCAAAATGTACTTTTCAGAGCCTGAAATCTCAAAATTTGCCCCGAAACACCCCCAATTGGAGGGTAGCGTCCCCATCTGCCCCCACCTACCCCGAAACACGTCTACACTGTGTGAAGGCGCTAGAAATAACTACTGCCGTCTACTTCCAAAAATTCTCCTTCTACTTCATATTTTCGGGAAAACCCTGGGACCCACACCCCCCCCCCCCCCACCCCCCTATCAAAAATTCCTTGGATCTGCCCCTGTAACAGCCATCTATTATCTGAAACTTGGCACTTCTGACACTCCTATTTATTTTATTTCCTGATATGACCACCCCTCAATGATGAGGATTTTATTGTAGAACTTGTTTTGTATTATTTTTATGTTGTTACAGTATGTTCAGAGACTTGTGATGGTCATTTGATGACTACAGTCAACTCTCTCTTAACGGACACCTCTATAAGACAGACACCTCTGTAAGACGGACACTTGGTGTTGGTCCCTGCATGCCATTTTTCAGTCATGTTACTGTATCTAAACTCTCTATAAGCGGACACCTCTCTAAGACGGATTGTGCTGGTCCCGATGGTGTCCGTCTTAGAGAGAGTTCACGGTACATTGCGTGTTTTGTATTTGATATTGTCCTGTTTTAGGGAGTTTTACTATGTAGTATTCTTGTATGCACCTTAACTTTTTTTTACCCAAACCCCAGCCAAATATCAGCCAAACATTTTTGAAATGCAACAATTGCTTCTGATAATTCCTCCCCCTGATAATTGCCCCACCAACTTTACAGGCACCTTTCCCCATGTTACTGGTGCACATTCAATTACATTTCTTGTGAATTTACAGTGATTCCGTTTTTAATTAAACTGTGTGCTTTAGTCACAAATATTCCACAGAGGTGTGCATGCACAGGTTATGACAGTATCCCTGTATCAGGTGAATTTACTCTGAATTTCCTTTCAACCAAACCATCCACTTCAGCTGTCAAGACCAGCAATTAGGCTCCATGGAAAAAACCCATCCACCCTCCAATGCAAGTCACCTATATTAGCCAGTGATTCAATGTTGATCTAATCCAATAGCAGCAACTACAGGTAGCACATATGCACATATAAGCAGCCGTGGGAGCAGTATTGTCTTTTATAGTCGAGTACTCTGAAAGTCCCCGAGGTACCTTGTTATTCAGTTGCTAAATTAGGTACTAGTATAGTGCACATCCAGACAAGACATTGCTTCATAGGTAGGATATTAGGTACATAGGAGCATTCCTTTTAGCCAAGCTAAATCCTTGAAATCAACAATTCAATCTAACCACTCTATTTTCAGTCAGTGAGCAAGTACCAGTTGATGGTGAAATCCCGCATCCGAGACGGGACTGAGCCAGCAGTGTTTGTCCCCAAAGTTGCTAAGCAACATGACGTATTTGCTGGCATGATTGCCTTTTTGGAGTACTCGTGAGTGCTCGCGCTTGTTATGGGGAGAATGGTTAAAGAGCATTGTATTCCACATCAAGTGGTCCCAACTCTCACTGTGCCTCTCCCCACCCAGGAGTATAAAGGGATACCAATGCAAATTGTCATGGCAAAAGCAGTAAGGGTAACTCCCACTCTGGGGGGGGGGGGGGGGGGGGGCATTTATTTCAAGCACGTTTGAGGGGGGCTTAATAGAGACAGGGCTTATTTAATTAACAAAACACTAGTAGGCTCAAGCACATGAAGTTAGAGGTCATGCAGCCGAAGATCAAGACAAATAGTGTTTTGAAACATGATCTGAACTTCCGGCACATGGATAAACGTCCATAAACTGTTCTAATAATTAATTTGATCAATGAAGTGTTATATTCATGATTAATTACGATTCTTTTTTAGTACAAGTACCGGTAATATTTCCACCAAAGCTTGCAAGTACTGTATGTGAATTCATGCCCAGATTGGCACGGTAAAAATATGTAGTGGTATAAATACAATCTGTCATTTATTGTTTTGGTTGTAAAGGAATTTACAGTATTCCAAAACAAACTCTCCTTTCCACTGTTTTCCGGTAAAGTTTCATTAAAATAATGCATTCTGAAGGAGGATTGTGAAGTTATTTCTATTAAACAATACCCTTGTCGCACATACATGTACATGTACATTGTACACATACAGTGCAGGGCTGCAAATAATTTTCTTGAAAGGACATATGTCCGACTAAGCCACCATTTTGGTCGAAGAAAACAAAATGTGGTTGGCCATCATATTACAGTACCACTCGAAAATAAGCGAACCATCTAATGCTTTATCAATGCAGAGTAAACTAGTTTGCGAATAGAACAAAATGTGTTATGACGCGTTTGCGTTGGATGGAAAACACCAACGTGTTTCCCTTTACTCATCACACTAATACACACTCCAAAGTTATTAATTACCGTAAACACTGACATATAAGCCGCACTCGCAGATAAGCCGCACCCCGAGTTTAGAAGCTCAAATTTTGGAAAAAAACTAAAACTAAAAAAGTTCACAGTCGAGTCTTAAAAAAAAACTTTGCTTCAATAAACATAAGTTAATAAAGGATGAATGCTATCAATCGTATCGAGTGTTCAAAGTTTGTATCAATCGTTCGTGTCGATCACGTTTTAATAGTTTTCTTTTACACGTAATTTTCAACTCTGTTATTATGTGAAGGGCATGAACACCTACTGGCTGGCACATGATTGTCTCTCTCCATGGAAGTTTTTTGTCATCATTTCTCTTTTCAAGTTAGTTTTTTGAGGGAAGTTTCCGTGTCAACACAAAAGCATGCTTCATTGCGTCAAGAGCTTGGTAACTGGGCATTTTCATCGGCACCTTGCCATGTCAGGCCTGGGGCGAGGAAAATAAATATTTATGGTTTACAGTGCCTTGTTTGTGTTCGTTCGCTTGTCAAATGGAGAAGTTTGAATTCTCTTCGGCTGTTCGTGGTTATCACCCATTCACATCTACAAAGATGTCTGGAAGCCATCCATAGGAGACAATTACTCATTGCTCAAAGGGAGTTTGAGAACAAGTTCGACAAATTTGCCATTATACATCCTCGGCAACACTGCAAACAACCAGTCTCGCTCTCTTAATAATTGTTTTGTGTTGTAAGCTTATTGTTTTGGTGTAAAAAGTGTTGATTGGGAAAATTACAGAACCTTTTATAGATGTTCTCGCAGATAAGCCGCACCCTCGATTTGGAATGAATTTCTGGGAAAAAGGTGCGGCTTATACGCCGGTGTTTATGGTAATAAATTGCACCATTAAAGCTAACAAAATGCTGATACATTTAAAACAATTCTTAACCCAATGACTACTACACCGGCCAAAACCGGCCAGGCGCAACAACCTCTGATTTCCTAAAAAACCGGCCAAAACCGGCCAGCCAAAACACGTGTTGGCAAATGCACATGCCCTCCCTCCCTGGAGATTTTTTGGTTCCCCTATTGTTCTATTGTTTTAGAGGACAAATAAACCAATCAAAATCCGTCTTTTGCATATTTTCAGAGAACTCTAAGGGTCATAGAAAGAAGGTTTTCCTGTCTTGATTTCGTGCGATCAAATGAACAAGAAAAGTATGGTGCATCTTGCATGTCCGGGAGCGAATGTACAAAACTTTCAGGGCCTTGTTTTCATTTTTTAACACGGAAAATTAACTCTTCGAAGCTGGAAATGAAAAGGAGAAACACCAATTAATTTCTAAGTGGCTTCAAAACGGATGATCACCGAGTACAGAAACAGTGAAACAAATTCAAGGGAAATGACTTTTGGTTGGAATTATCAGGGTTTTTGAGAAATTGAGGGTTCAAGAAATCGGGATTCCACTGTGCTTTCAGGCTAGGCCACAAACATGAGGGTTTATGTCCTCTACACTCTTTTTTAAACAGTGCTGTGGGATCTTTAAGATTCCCTTCAAATTGTGATCTAGTGAAAGTGTAGGAGTCAATGCCAGACAAGTTTCTTAATGCACCGCCACCATGATGCTCACCATCTAGCCCAAGGCCATTGATTCCAATCATGCCAGGATTGGAACCGGCGATAATCTCTTGCATTCAAAGCAGGCACCCAACCAAGCTAACCAGTAAACACCAAACAGAGTGGCAAAGTGCAAACATCATCATTTATATTTGGATCAGAAGAGAAGAGAGAAGAGAAGGAAGAAAAGTTACTATTATTGCAAGGCTAAAAAATGTTGTTGCCGTCCGAAGATCACGTGGCGGCGGACGGCAGAGAAGGAAATGAAGCAGATGGGGAAGACCTGGAGCAGCATTCGAGTCAGGGGGGGCTAGCAGCGAGGCCTGGGACCTAGTATACATGATTGCACATTTAAGAAATTTGGCCGAGCGAGACTAAGTACTGGTTTGTTTAAAATAAACATGGCGGACGATGGCGGACAAGATGTGCATTTGTGTTCGTTCAGAAATATTTTGGCGATTCCACGTTCAAACATCTATGGGAACGATTCGGTCGCTGTTTAACTGAACTTTGGTCATTGTGGGACACCATGGATGAAAATTTCACAGCAAACTCCCGTAGAGGTACGTTTCAAATGATTGACATATTTCTTTACTTGTGCGATCATGTATAGCGGAAAAGCGGCAAGATCAAAGGGCGCTGCCTGCCCCCCTGATTAGAGTCATGGCAAAGGACCGGCAGATGTGGAAGGATCACGTTGCTGCCCTACACGCCACCCGGCGTAATGGGCATGAGTGAGTGAGTGAAAAAACGTTGCTTATTTCCTCTCTTAATTTACAATGTACATCTGTTCCTTCAGTGTAGAGTTATGCCAATCTTGATCCTCTATATCTCTCTTCCAAATGTTCATAATGTTCGCTTAGGGCTTGAAGTTACTATTCTCAAAGCTAAAAATATTTTGTTTAAAAATACTTAAAGAAACCAAACATTTTCTACATTACCGTCAATTTCACTGTTACGCTACCGTTTAAATCAGAACTTTACTGAGCAGTTTGCAAAAGATTTCCATCAATCACACACTGTAATACCTTATATGGAAGTGTTTGATTTTAACACGAGTAAACACCTTCCATATAAGGTACGGACATGTTTGACTGACAGAAATCTTTTGCAAGCCGCTCAGAAGAGTTTGATTTAAACGGTCGCGTTACAGTGAAATTGAGGGTGACTAGGGTTTTTGGCGATGTCACATTCCATTTTAAGTGGCTGCAAGGTACCCATATGCACTATGTGCTGTTGATTTACTTTATTATTATCATTGTACACTTCACACTGGCAGGCTTGTATTATAGTAATAGGCCTATTCCGAGTTGACTTTTACCTCTGTTTCAAAACAAGTCCAGGTGTGAAAACCATTCAACTGAAAATGAGTTTAATTTACATACAAATGAACATGCGAGTAAATCTCATTTTCATGAAAGGATTTGCACCAGGATTCGCTTTCAGACAAAGGCAAAGTGAACTAAGAAATGGCGTATTGAGAACACCTGACTTACCTAATCTTTCAATTTCATCCGTTAAAAGATCCTCCATGTCTTCTTCCTCAGCAAGATCCAGAGGTAATTCCCCCTCATTATTAACAGCTGCTACGTCTGCTCCATGGTCTATTAAATATCTGTGAAACAATATGGACACAAACCAGTTTTTGCATATTTCGAAAATCCTTGACATGATTCCAAAGTTGATGCCTAACTTGGGGGGTGGGGGGTGCAGTTGAATGAGGGCATTCCCCAGAAATGTTTGAAAATCTAGGCTTCAAATGGTTGCATCTGGTGCATTATGGGGCTACTTAAGTCCCTTCTTTGGCTGTGTTCGATTGACCTTATTCCGGAATATGAATATATTCCAAATTTTTACAGAAGAGCCAGACAATACAGCAACCTCGATTGAGGCTCTCTTTCCTTTTCCTCCCTTGTCGTTGAGAGAGCTCTCCCCTCAACGACAAGGGAGGAAAAGGAGAGAGAGCCTGGAATCGAGGTTGACAATACAGTCGAACCTCCACTAACGGCCACCTCTCTACAACGGCCACCTCTCTACAACGGCCACCTCTCTACAACGGCCACCTCTCTTCAACAGCCAGAATTTTTCGTCCCGACTGTGTAACGATCCATAACTTTATTGTTATTGAAACCTCCCTACAACGGCCACCTCTCTACAACGGCCAGATAATTCTGCACCAGGGTGGCCGTTGTGGAGAGGTTCAACTGTAAAACAAATATCAAACATCATTCTTGAGTCAAGAGTCAGTGAGTTTTGAGGTGGTTCACATTCTTTAAATACTTAAGTGTGAATTACATCTGGAATAATGGCATGTGACATAACACCAATGTAGTGTACAAAAATACAAATTTTCACAATATTGCGACAACATGGCGCAGCGACCTCGAAGGGACAACAACATGGCACAGCGACCTAGAAGGGACAACAACATGGCACGGCGACCTCGAAGGTTGTTATTTCTGGTATTTTGGCATTTTGGTACGAGGAAATGAGAAGGATCGTTTACTCCTGACTCCAGGAGTATCCTTTTTATATAAAATCAAAAAAAAAAACATATATAACAAGTATACAATAACTTGTTTTCTTCGCATATTTGATGTTCATTTTCACTGCCAGCGGCCACCATCATTCTGGTTTACTCTGAGCAATATTCTGATAGGAAACAGAATGTTTGGAATACATTCCGCGTAATCCAGAATCGAATAGTATAGCGAGTTGATTAACTGGATATTCAGGGTTATTCCATTTATTCTTAAATTCTGGAATTAGATCAATCAAATGCCCCCTTAATTAGCCACATGTACTCTTCATTCACTGCTTAGTAATAAACTGAAACAAATGATTTATTAAGGAAAGGCAGTGCATTTCATAATCATCATTTACTATCTTGGAAATCAGTGCAAAATGAAAATAATATAGATGTAGTAGAGAGTTTGACTTTTGAACAAATCTTTTTTACTCTATACCAGCTAAATTGTGAATGATGTTTAGTTATCAAGGTTAAATTAAACTACATAATAACCAAAATTTAGCCTACAAAAAGTCCCTAAACAATTAAAAACACCTAATCTCAATTCCTGTTAAGAATTAATAATATTTGTATGTGAAAAGGACTACATGCTGTCCAATTTGGAATTAATTGGATGAAAAAAAATCTGAGACCTGCCAAAATTGGATGAGGCCGAGTCCAATGGGGCAGTCTGAGAATTGTTTTTTTAATTTAACCATTTCCAAATTGAACAAGCATGTACATGTAGTCCTATTATGTTTTAATCACATTGTGTGTGAAGCTGTCCATATTTAGTGTGTGTGCGGACACATGACCACAAATTTACAGTCCGCCATGTTGGAGGACCACTTTGTTGGGTTTTCTCAGTGTTTTCCTTCTTGACAGCAGGCAGCGAAAATGGTTTTTCGGTAATATCTCGCGTTTTTCTTGATGTTATGATTTAATTAAAAATTAATTTATAGAAGCCAATAAACAAAATGACCCTGTTTGCACACACTGGATGTTTGAAGAACTCTTTGAAAAACAACCAGAAAAGAACTCTATGCAATTTATTTTGTACATTGTAAGATCAGGAGGTAAAGTTACCTTCACAGGGCTTGAAATTGCGACCGATACGCAGGGCACGAAATTGCGCCTGATACAGTCACCAATGCGCCTAAGTTTTCCACATTGGCGACCAAATCCTGAAAATTAGTCGCCAAATTGGCGACTACACCGACTAGAATTCTGACATCTTACCTGAAGTTTTCAGTTCTAACTTTGCCATAAAAAAGTCACACAATAGATCAAAGTTATAAAACAATATTTCTCTGGTCTTGTTTTGCTTTCATAACGAGAAATATGGACCAAAAACGTCAACAAAGTTTCTCTCAACTGAGTACACAAAAACGCCCTATAATGCTTTGCAAGCCATGGAAACCATTGAATGCGTCATGTATGCCGATGGATTTTGTCTCTGGTGCTGAATTTCTACAACCGCCAGGCATATTTCTTAGGGACAACCCTGCAAACCAGTTTGTAACTTTGGAGTTAAATTGAACCAAAACACATGGAATGTTGTGTTTCTTTTGTACATGTAAGTAGTAAATTGAAGCCTTTGATACCTATATAATGACTGTAACAGGATGTATCAGGAGGGGGATGTACATGTATGTAAATTATAAATAATAACAAGTTTGGCTATCGGACACCAAGACTGCGTTCTTGTATTAAAATAGTTATTATTGTTTATTGAAATTAGTTAATTAATAATTTTCATTAATCAATTAATTTTTTTCTTTTTTCTTTTGGGTAACCAAAATCTGAACACTAGTCCAATAAGTCCTTAAGCTTAAAACCCTAAGATTTATTATGTTAACCCATTATTTGTGTTCATAATTAGGTTTCCACCCCAATTAAAAAGAATAAAAAAATTTTGTTGGAAAAAATGGCGACTAACTTTTTGGAGTTGGCGACCACTTTGGAATATTTAGGAGCCAAATGGTTCCTGGAAAAAAAAGTTAATTTTGTGCCCTGATACGGTCGCAAATGCGACTAACATTTCATCCTTTGCGACTAAAAATTCTGGTTTAGCCACTTTGCGACTACATTTCTCTAAGATTTAGATTATAAATTAAAAGATTAAAGTTTAAAAACAATTTCTCTTGGCTTTCAATGCAGTCATATTGCTCCATCTCTTTGTTTTGCTGTAAAAAAAATCATCTCTCGACTTCAGAAAACATGGGAATGGCTGGCTGTGTTGAAAATGCCCTATAATGCATTGCAAACCCTGAGTACGTCATGTATGCCCATGGATTGTGTCTCTGGTAATATGGCTATCTGCCATATTGATTCCTTCATATTTGCAATCGTGTTTGGCTCACGTTAGCTACAAAATTAGTGGCTGAAAAGTGTTTTAAAGCTTGTGGTAAGTACATGTAAGATTGTTTTGCAAAAGTCTTAATTTTCGCAACCATACAATGATTTTAAACACTTTTAAACTAGCCCCTATTTGATTTTTAATCTGGCGACTAAAAATTTGCATTTTGCGACTTTTTTTTTTCCAGTTAGTCGCAAAAGGTGACTTAAGGATTTTTTTTAATTTCGAGATCAGTTGAGAAATAAATACTTGTACAATGTAGGTAGGACAGTCTTGCATGAATGACAACTGCAAATCTCACATATAAACAAATGTTGAAGCCTGAAAACCAAACCAAAACCAAAAGCTAAACAAACAAGTTGCAAGCAGTTTTATAAACCAACATTTCAGCTGTGCAATAAGGAGAGCCCACAAAATTTTGCTCCCTTGACCACTAAATACAAGTACATAGAGGATATTACACGGCCGCGCAAAGTTATGAATTTTATTTTCGAGTGGTAAAAACAATATTTTACAAACGAGCGCAGCGAGTGAGTAAAATATTGTTTTTAACACGAGAAAATAAAATTAATATCTTCAAGCCACCGTGTAATTTTCTTTTTATTATGTAGACAAAAAACACAATAAATTCAAATAAATTCAAATAAATTCAAAGTTAAAAAACAACCACACAAAAGCAGGAAATGACGTCATCGATATCCTCACTAGTGAGGATAAGGAAATTATTTGTGTGGGGTCCCAGATGAAGTTTCGTTTGAATTTTACGAGTGGTCTATTTTCCAGTAAAACACGTGTGGGGTTTCAGTGAGAAACATACGTGTGAGAATCTCAGCTATTTTTTTTATAGGTAATAAAGTTAACTTTTTCGCATTCTCAAAATCACTGATCAAACTACATGTATTTTCCTTTATTTACATCCCTGGTCAACTGACCATAACAATAATAATTCATTTGCAACATTAAAGCCAAATCATTGAAGCTGCACAAGATAAAGCTAACTGGAAACAGATTGTGACCAACTGCTGGGCAGTTTACTGAGGATGAAAATGATGATGAGGGTGATTAAAAATCAAAATTAAGAACTTCCAATAATTTATTACAGTTGAACTCTCTACCCTGTGGCTGAATTAACTGGCGATTGTAGAGAGGTTTCAACACAATGCAAGAATAATGTGTATGGATTGGTGTATGGTCAGGACGAAAAAAATCTTGGCCATCGTAGAGAGGTGACCGTTAGTGGAGGTTCGGCTGTACGGTATAACTACATGTAACTAGCTTGCATGTCTAGATTGGCTAAGAACTTTCAGTTGAGCAACTAATAGACAGTTTGGTAATGGTTTACAAATTCATTTAAGAATCAGTCCACATACATGTGTTTGAAGAACAACACTTTTCCACTCATGCTTGTTGGATACAAGACGACTATAGCCAACTCAATACTGTATGCTTACAGTAGTTTAGGACTGTTTGAGGGTGAAAATTGCAACTTCATCGCCTGAAGTTGTTTGTCACAGGCAGTGAGAATTACCTGTTGCATGAATATGTATGTACAATATTCAAAATGAGACTTGAAACAAATCTACGACCTCAAAACAATCTTAGCGCGCGTGGTCCGGCGCACGGCCTCGGCTTCTAGTTCTTACAAAGACTAAACAAGACAAACGTGGGTTGGATTAAAGGAGCTTATGTCGCAATATTTTAAGTCATTTTTGCGAAGTGCAAAATCACCTTCAAGTTGAAGATGGCCTCAAAATAATAGTTTACCAAGGTAGAAAAACACCAAAGAGATAATAAGAAACCATACAGGAACAAGGATGGTTGAGGATGGAGAAGATTAAGACAGATTGCGAACGGCGAACTTTAAAAAAATTGGCCAATTTTTTCAAGATGCGCCATCCGAGACGTAGCTCGTTGAAGAGAATTTGACAGGTTTGTAATCATCAATGGTCGCCCATGGCGTTTCTCCTCATCGTCTTTGCCACTTGCTTTTCTCAATCCTCCGACAATACCATTTACACACAGCTCACGATTTTTGCAAGTGAGGGAAACTTTGTCATGGATATGTCTGGCGGGTCAAGCCATTCATCATTAATCCAATCGAAACTCAAGTTTTGGATTGAGTTGGTTTGAATATTGTTCAAACTCTTCATCTGAAGAGCTGAGGAAGTTTGAAACAAAGAAGGAATACAAACTCTGATAATGAACTTGAGAGGAACACAAATTATTTTGTCAAAATCACGAATTACAAGGTTTTTGACTGTAAACCTGCTAATTGAACAAGACTTCTGTAACACCTTGCCTATACATTGTACATGTAAACCAAACCAAGTCCATATAACAAATGGCATGATATGTGATTATATGGTACAAGCCTACAGGAATAATAGGCAATATGCAAAACAAAATTTGCGGGCAAGCCATTATTAGCATTATTTCTAAAAACATACTCCTTGAAGAATTAACTGTAAGTAATTTCTAAAATCACAAATGAAAATAATTTGTTCAAAACAAATCATTTTAATATCAAGAGAAATTTGCAACTAAATTTAAATATTAATGATGCAAACCAGGATTTCCAAAATCAAACATGATGTCTGAAAAAAAAATTATTTTGACATTGTCGTGGAGAGATGGGCAAAAGGTTAACAAAAAACCTTACTGGAAATCTATGAAAAAGGCAACAAGAAATTAAGTAAAGTAAGTACAAGTTGTATTATAGGATGAAAAGCAATATTCAGTACATTGTAACATTTCAATAAACATTGTAAAGAGAAAATGACCTATCACATCTGTAGCTCGATCAAAATAAATACCGCTATAATTGAAAAGTTCCGTAATAACAGGGAAATAGTTTCAAACATGCACAATAATGAGTAAGCTATTATATTTCAAAAGAATATTACAGTGTGCACAACAAAAATATATTTAGCAAACTTCTCCTGGTCTGCCATGAAAGCCACAGTTATTTCTGTCCATTACAAATATTTGTTTCTTTGACTTGGATGTAAGGTCTAGAGATAGAGTAAACATTATGAAACACAAGGTATCAAGGTTTATGACGAAAGACAATATCCTCTCGTATACACAGTTTCACTCAGTAAGCATGCTGTTTACAACACAGTTTGATTTCCACAGAAAATATTGCAACCAACATTACAATCACAATTACCTATGCAAACTACACTCAGAGAAATAGCCTTCAACATGAAGGAAAAGATTTTCCAAAGGAAACAGCTTATTCACTCCATTTTGCCAAAAAAGTCACTCATGCAAGGCTGCATAACAGAAGATTGGCACACAGATAAACCAACCACCATCAAGCAAGCTGCATTCTATTTCAAATTTACAAAAACACACGATTCCAAAAATATCACACATGATTCCACAGTTGTAACTGAGAATGAGAATAATTTCAAATTCATTTAGATTTCCATGACCGGTCAGAAAACTTATCACTATAATAGTATGTACAAGGTTTCGTACTATGCAATAAGTCACGCTTTTCAACAGTTTGCAACAACCACGCTAATAAGATACTACACTTGGTTAAAGTGAAACGTAGTGTAGTTATAAATGCTTTTCAAGAGCGTCGAAATCTTGATCCCTCTAAACTACAAACGAAAGATACACACGCGAGAAAATACCAAATTAATGAATTTATGTCATCCACACAAATATTTTTGAAGATATGCATGTATATAGACGACTGATCCAGAATCGCTCTTAGCAAAAAGATAAACCTAAACATTTCCGTACCAAACATTTGCAAAAGATTGCGTAAAAGTATTAGGAAAGCTACAGCTCTGCTTCAAAGGCGAACACCGGAGATACAGCACTTCAATGGTATTTCATACAACCTCGGTCATTCGATATATTCCGACTGACAAGAGATTGCATTCGATTGAAGAGTAACTTCATTATGACATGTATTCTTTGCTAAGAAAACCGTTCCATTGCCTTATGTCGGCTAGGAAAAGTGATCAAGTAAAAATGCACAAGGTAACACGGTGCTTCAGACCCCTAAAATTCACACATTCGAGAAAGAAGCCTTTCAAAATTTGCACCGAGTTCCTTGCATGTTTTGAAACGCGATATACAAATTTGGCACTACCATGGACCACATTTAGGCTGGTTGTGTTAAATGTCCATGAAATGCCGCTAGCAATGGAAGATTTTCAGCCAGCACAGTTCAAACCCAATGCTAGGCCGGTTTGAGAGGTGATTACAATAAAATGTATAAAGCAAACACAAACTTACTGTGCTATTTCAACGCTCCCGCAACTGGCTGCAGCATGTAGTGCGGTCCAGCCTTCGTTGTCTCGGATGTCCATACGGGATCCATGATCGACCAAAAATTTAACGAGATCATAACTTTCGTCGATGCAAGCCTGTCGAAAACGAACAACGGTTAAAAGCCTACATTACTAGGAACAGATGTAAATATACACGCTGGAAAGTGATTAGTGATCTAAAATCACTTGAATGTCCGAACCAGTCGTTTAGCTTCGTTCAAAGGCTGCTCACTTGAAGGCATATATACAGTAAATGACAAGGAATGTTTCAGGAGTTAGAGTTTATTTCCCAAGAATATGGTATAATGAAAGTCCTGTGAGGAATGGACAAACTAATGTTATAATTCTGAGCTTAGAATTCGACATAAATTTCCTTGTAACCATTCGGTTGTGGTCGAAATAGTTCAAGGCGTTAACAAGCATTTGGAGAATCGCCCAACAAACAACAAAGGCTCGCCAGAGTTCGAGCTGATTTACTGTCTAACTGTAGTCAGGAAGGGATTTGATGGAAGGGGCACCTCAAAGTTCAGCTTCCCAAGAGCAAGCTCTATAATCGCTCTGTGTTTTAAGGAGCGAGTGATTCGTTAATTAGGCTATTGTTTTGGGTTCTGGCTTGGACCCCGGACCTGGTCCACAAAACGCTCTCGCACAAACTGCTCTCGCTTCCAATACAATTTTTCTGTCTCCGGTAGGCATGCCAGATACTTTACCTGATGTAACGCGGTAAGTCCATCGACATTTTGGTGATTTATATCAGCGCCTTTGGCCAGAAGTTTCTTCACCTCCTCCACGTCACCGCTCGATACCGCTGAAAGGAACACAGTTCCAAGCGAAAATTGAATTTTAGTCTTCTTTCTCGTCGTATCCGAAGATTCTAGGGCTGTCTCGCTCTTCGTCCATCGTTTTAGGGATTCTTGTCGCTTCTGTAAAGCATTACTTGCTCTAGAGCTTTGGCCACCCGTAAAAGGGTCCGCCATCTTCCCATGACGTTACAGAGCGACCAGCCCGAGGACCGAGCATGAGGTCACGTGACCAGATCGTATGCGAGACGAGAACCAATGACGACCCTTAGGAATTGTCAATAGCGTTACCTAGCAACCGTGACGTCACTTAAGAAAGAGAAAATTTTCGGAAAAGTGTGTTTTCGTATAAAAAACGTGAAAAGATTGAAATGATTGCAAAGATCTCCCACTCCAGTCCCATAAATATTTCTTATTATTTTCTATAATGGGTCAATAAATATTTTTTGCGAAGATGAACAAATGATACAAAATTGCGTTGGTGGTATCTAAAACTACAACAATCTGCAACTGAACCTTTTGTTCACGCCTTCTTAATTTTCTGGAAATGATAAGAAAAGCTTATTTGGTCAAAAAGTCCGAAAACTTGTTCTACTCGGGTTTCTTGTTCTAAACATAGTGATGGAGAGGACTGAGCTTTGCGTTGTGCAGTTTATTTTAAAGCGTGCTATTTTCGCTTTTGCCTTCAATTGGCATGACAAAAATATAGAGAAAATTCCAACCGGAAAAACTGCATCGCATTCCTTACTCCCTCTTGACTAATTTTCTCTGTACATTTCAGCGGGAATTTTCCAGTATCCATTCAATAGCTGTGTCAAAGGGTCAAGTTTATTGTTTGCCTTATATGGAATGTGCTCGAGGGGATCAGTATGTGGATAACTGAAGTCGTGCGAGGATATGAGAGAGCTTCTGTTACGTTTCTACACTTACAAGCGTGCTAGGCAGAGAATTTAATTAGAAAAATATCCCTTCTCTGCGGTTTACATTCTGCGAATGCCAAAACCTACTGCCTCACTGCAAACAATGTAGTTTCAATGAAAGCGGTATAGCAAATCGAAAGCCCAGCTGAATTTGTCATTTTCAAGTACCGAACATTGCCTAATCCGGGATACTTTGTGACCGTGCGGCACACATAAGGTCGCGTTCCAACATGACTAAATATTTGACATGAAATTCTGCGATCTAACAACGCAAAAATTCGTGTGTGGGTCGTCATTCTTCCTCCTCAAAAATGTTTGAAATCGTTAGCATAAAAGAAGCTTAGTTTCTTGGAGTTATTGGCAGTGAATGAGGCACATTTTCCAAATTCCTTACATGTTTGTCACTTTTTGGACAGCGGTCTCCGAATGAAAACGAACATGCAGATCACGAACAAAAGAATGGGCCTTATTTAACAACCCATGAAGTGTATACACGATAATTGCGCTGAATTTCAGCGTTCAGGTCGGCTGAAAATCAAGTCGCAGCACTTATGCAGGGCAGCCAAGAGAGTTTCATGGGTTTCATAGCGAAAAAATTCCCTGTATTATTTTTTACGAGCTCTAAACTCAAACATGTGAATGAAATATTAATTCAAAGATGGAATCTCACTTACATAACAAACACAGATGATTTCTAAGCATTATTTACCACTTGTTTCATACAAATGGACTTAAACTTGAAAAAAGACTGGCCGTCGTTTTTCAAGTTATCCTTTTCGCAATCCGTTTCAATCTTGTCCAATTTTGACCATCCGCACTTCTTCGCGGCTTCCTAGTATTCGTTTCATCAGTTTGTCTATGGTTTGAAACCGGCCATTATTTAGTGTTTTTAATCTATTTTTACACTAGTTTGTGTGTAAAAAAAAATGTAGAAAATACCGTGACACAGCCCCTTTAATTTATCCATAAACCCATTGCTGAATTAGGCGAATTACGATCGATTTCATAGTGTTATTTCTTCGGCTAGTCCTGATTCCTCCAATCCGCTTCCCGCGTCAAAAGCTCAGACGATGGGTGGTAAGGAGGGGAGAAGGGGAGGGGGAGGGGAGAGGTTCAAGACAAAAACGAACAAATAAAGACTGATCTGCATAGGATTACTCCTGATCGCTGGCCATGCATTTTTTTTTATATGGAAACACACTAGTGATCGTCAGTGATGGATCTCTTTTGTTCTAATGACACGAAGGAATTTGTTCCAATTGGCAAGTTCTTTTATCCTTTGTATAAACATACTCAGTGAGCATCAAGCGCATGACAGCTGGTGAAATTCTTTCATTCAATTGGAACAAAGTTCTGCAGTCTAAATAACATTTGCGCACCAACTCCTGATCACGGAAACCACCGATTGTAATTGCTGACGGATGTTCGCTGACGGTCTAAACCCAATCGCTCGATCCGGATGGCGATGGTGGATGGTGATTGCTATCGAGTCCGGCCAAATAATGTTTCCATATTGTGACAGATCGGCCGACGATCGCTGGCGTGTTAAGAGATCGGCCGGTTTCCGTATGATCGCTAAGAGATCGGCTGTTTTGTTTGTTATGACCAACCTCGTTCTCAGGGTCTCTCTTCTTCCCGCCAAAAGCTTCTGATGTTCTGATGCTTTTGGCGGGAAGAAGAGAGACCCTGGGAACGAGGTTGTGTTATGACATAATTAAGAGAATTTAAACATTGATCATAACTGGTGTTACTCAAAAAATGCAAGGAACTGTTGTCGGACGGTCAGCTACCCTATGTACCGCTCACAGGAATACCAGCTTTGTGAATGAAAGTGCCACAAGATAATGTCGCGTCCGGCGTCACAATATCCAAGATGTCGACCGAAGAACGCATAAAACGACATTTCTGAAATCTGTGTGTACCCTTTATTTGAAGGAATTAAATATGACCAAACTCATTAACCAAGTAGGGAGGGAGGGAGGGAGGGAGGTGAGATCTCCAGGCGTCCTTTTTCTTGTCCTTTCTTTCTCCCTTCCCTCCCCCGCCCCTCTACACCTATTTTCCGGTGGACATAACGTATTTCCCAGTGTCTTGTTTAATATATTTTTTATTTCCTTATTTTCATAACGTTCGTTTACTTCGATGCACTCCATTTTCCTCGACTCCCCCTCCCCCCTAAGCCATACACTAATTATCAACCAGTTCCCCTCATGTATCAAAAGGTACAGTGGAACCCCGTTAATCCGACCACCAACGGGCCAGCAAAATCTGGTCATATTAAAGGGGTTCTTAAATAAGAAAATGACTGAGAGAACTTCAGTTTGGGACAAAAGAAAGTGGTCGTATTAAGGGGGGATTCTACCTGAATTTCAATGAAATTTTAAGAGGTTTAAAGAAGGGATAGAAGGAGAAAAAAAAAAAATTTGGAACACCAACAGACAGTTGATACCCACGCGGGTGCTCTTGCGTGGTTATCAACTGTCGTCAATTGTCAATCTACTAATTTTTAACTTCAAATTCTAATTTTAAAACTACATTAAATCTTCAATATTTCTTATTTCCCTAAATTTTACAACTCCTTTGAGAAAAACTATTTCCTCCCCAAAATACCCAAAAATCATCCAAAAATTTACAAAACACCCCATAACATAGATTCATGGGATGAGTGGAGAGTTTTTGGATTGCTTGAAACGCGAACGAGATATTCCCATTAAACCATGTTAAGTGGCGGAAAAATGGCATTCAGGTAGAATCCCGCCTTAAGCGGTTTTTAAAGTGATAAACCAAAATAATTCGGAAATAGTGCTAACTTTCCACATGCATTTCACGAGTATCGCATAATTTCAAGAAATCTGGGTCAATTCTGTAATTTTGCAAAGCTCTAAAGAGAAAACAAGATTTACGCCAAAACGAGGCTAAAGTACGCGTAGCGTACTTTACGCCTCCCACATGGGAGGGAAATTCTAAGACGGAAACATATATATATGTAAATGAACACAACAATTGTCAATCTACTAATTTTTAACTTCAAATTCTAATTTTAAAACTACATTAAATCTTCAATATTTCTTATTTCCCTAAATTTTACAACTCCTTTGAGAAAAACTATTTCCTCCCCAAAATACCCAAAAATCATCAAAAATTTACAAAACACCCATAACATAGATTCATGGATGAGTGGAGAGTTTTGATTGCTTGAAACGCGAACGAGATATTCCCATTAAACCCATGTTAAGTGGCGGAAAAATGGCATTCAGGTAGAATCCCGCCTTAACGAGGTGGTCGTATTAACGAGGTGGTCGTAACGCGGGGTTCCACTATAAAATTATAAAGCGATAGCAAAAAATTACAGCCGGGGGAGGGGGGGGGGGGGGGTGGCAGTGCTTGCTCTGTGCAGTATTTTTCATTCCGCTCCGGTCATCGCAGTACTTCCAGTTATCGCTATTCCTGTCAATCACTGAGATAGGAGAGCTCGCTCTACTTTGCCTTACAACCAAAATAAATAACTATATACGAGCTTCTCCTGTGAATTGCTTTAACCATTGATAACCAGTCTCCATTTAATTTTTCCTGCCGCAAATCCTTCCACAAGACCAAGGGACTTGTAGCACGTCCAACCAATGTTTTGTTTTTTTATTTCCAAGTCCAAGGTCGTCTTCATGCTTCACGCTGAGGAGAAAAGTGACATGATGAGTTATTTAAGTTCTAGGAACAAAACATTTGGAAAAAATGTAAAGGAAAATAAAACAAGTGATCTGTTAGCCTGCGAGCAGGCCCACGTTTGGGGTCTATGTGCGAGCGGCGAAAGGCGCGAGAGTCACACATACACACTTACGCCCTCAGCATGAAAGCGAGGCCTATGGGCCACAAGATTCCCCGCGAACTTTAAAAGAGTAGAAACATATAATAGCTGAAGAAACAACATAGACTACGGGACGAAAATCGCGGGCTCAGTACAACTGGTACTTGTTCCCCCGACTGTGACCAGTGATCGAGAAACGATGAGGCGTATGAGTTGTTACCGCTGGGCAAGGGGAACTAAGGCTGCGAGTAAGATGGATTCTTACCAGGACACTTGACAGGAGTACATTTTTTTCTCTCTTTAAGTTTTGCCGGACAACTAGCTCCGCCATTCTTCTCGCTTTTTATGATCTTTCTAACTCTCAACTTCCTTCCTCTGTTGCACTTTTTAGAGCATGACGTCCAAGGAGACCATCCTGTAACTATACAATCTGATGAAAAGAAATATCCCAACATCATCTCAGTTTTTTCATTTAATTTTCCTTTGGGGATATTTGATTTTCAATCATGATGTTTATCGTTCTTATGATTTGCCTTCTTGACGTGTTTTGACCGTCAAAACACGTCAAGAAGGCACGGTTCACTTTGGAGAATGAGAGAATTGTAAATAGAGACTGTCTGTGCGGAATTTGTATTCGTGAGTTGAACCATTTTGATTTGTATTAAATAGAGTGCACAGTGTTCTACTAACTGTCGTAAATCAAAAACCAAAGTAATCGCATTGGCCAATCACAACAAATGGAACTTAAGTAATGAACCAATCAGAACTCAAAGCAAAAACATGCAACCGGCGCTAAGCGCGGGAAAACGCACGTGAGCCAAGTCACGATTGGTAGTCGTTTTGTTCCTGATTGGTTGAAAAACAGCGCGAGAATCTCAGTTTAACCAATCATCGAGTTCCAAAGACGCATAACCAAAGCAAACACGGTAGTCAATCGAAAATCTCTCTATTTTGGGAATTTTTCAACAAAACGCGGACATTGCCACTACCACTGCGTGAAAATTAAATGACACTTCCAGCACAATTCATCATAAGATGTAAATCATAGTGTATGTTATCCTCGTATGTTATATATTCAGTCCCCTTGGGACATACTGTAATCAAAGGGACGCGCTACACGGTAGACCATTTCCTGTCTTTTGAATCGCTGTTTCAAAATGAGGCCAGAAGCAAAACCTCACAAATTAATATACGTTTGATTTGCGTGATAATGACGCTTGAGTGAAACTCTTTATGATATGATGAGTTTTCGCAGACCTCAAACAGAGGCAAAAGGTTACTCGAAAGTGGCTTATTTGATTTAATCAATCTAACGTTATTACACTATGTTGATTATCGACTCGAAGTTGATAAAGGTAAATCAACCGCCGTAGCGAATTTCTAGAAGCTGACGTTTCGAGCGTTAGCCCTCCGACGAAGGGCTAACGCTCGAAAACGTCAGCTTCTTGAAATTCGCTACGGCGGTTAATTTACCTTTATCAACTTCGAGTCGATAATCAACATAGTGTTTCACTTTCCCGCCGATGCAGCACCACAGTTTCATTAGAAACTAATCACTTTGTCCATTTAACGTTATATTACGCGTTTGCCCGAGCTTGGCTTGATGATTTTCCCTCTTATTTGCCCATGCTGTAATTGGTCAGATGTACGTGTGATTACTTAAGTTTGAAGTCATTAGAAAACCACTTTAGGCAGTAGGGGTGTTAGGCTCGAGCTATTTTTAACGTAATTTTTCATCTGGAAAATGAAAAAAGTATCAAGAAATGAGGAGGATTACTTTTGGGATGCCTTTTCGGTTTTCTCAAACAAAAATTAAATATAGAGACACATAAAGCAAAGCAGGAAGTAAAACTAAATTAATAATGTTTGTGACGTTTCCAGGATTTATCCGTATTATATACCGTAATATTTGTAAGTGGAAAAAACAACAACTCGTGTAAGCATTGTATTCTAAATATCGTATTGTAAGTAGGGTAAGTAGCGCATTGAAATTAGTGTAAGTATCGTATTGCAAGTAATGTAAGAATTGTATTGTAAGTACGTATTCGTATTGTAAGTAGTACCTTTGTGTTGCAATTAAAAAAATTAAAAAAATTAAAAAAAAAATTGGCTACCAATGTTATTTTCCATTTACGTATAGATTTACATTGGAAGCAAATTATGGACAGAAATATTTAACTGTTATAACCATACCGTTGGCTTTCTCCGACGGGCATTTTGGAAGCTTACATCGTCTCCATTTGATAAGAGAGTTGAAGTCTGCGCACAGCTTTCCACCAGGCTCCCCTTTTTGAAGAATTGTGCGCGAGCGAAATCGGCCGCCTTTGTTGCACGCTCCGCGACACCCGCTCCATGGAGACCAGGGAGACAGCTTACAACTGGCTGGTTTAGGGTAGCAACAGTAACTAAGGGAAAAGGTTTGAAGGGTTCATTCTTTTATACACAAGTAATCAAATATTTCAAGCTTGAGACTAAATCCTCCTTTCATTCCCAAAGTCAAACCGAGCGTCAATAAAAAATTTATTAATGTGGTTTTAACTTTGAAAGTTGTTAATAAATAATAATAATAAATAATAATAAATAAATGGAAATTTCAGTGGAAGTCCACAGAGTGGCTCTTCTCTTCCACTGTTTTCCAGATCGAATTGGAATTGGAATTAATGAAACCCTAATGTGTGACCATTCAAATGAAAGCTATTGAGTAGTACTTTCATGCCGTGTTGGTTTACGTAATCATCTATATAAAGCGATTCCGTAGATGTAACCATATTCAAATGAAAGTTGTTACTACAGTACCTTTGTGTGGTGGGTCTGGTTTTTTTTTAACTTTGGGCCCTGGTTAAAATGGTCAAAGACGATTTGTCTTCACAACAGTTATATATTGAACGAACGAACTCTTTCTGACCTCAACATTGACGACTTCAGATCTCAAAATGATTCTTACGGAGATGCTTTCGGCCTAAAGATTAAAAAATGACTGCCAGGATATCATTCTACGCATAACGTTTTGGATCTAACCCAATCAAAAGATGGTACTGAAGTCACATGTCACCTACCGGAACAATTGGGCTGAATACATAGCCTGGACTCCGCCAGTTTTGGACATGGTATCCCGTCATTCATTGGCTTTTGGGTTATTGCTCGGCCCCTAAGCTGGACACCACGACCACACGTGACAGAGCAGGGTCTCCATGACGACCAGCGAGAGACTTTACAATGAACTCTTGGCGCTGTATGAAATACAATAACAGCAGCAATAAACATGTGTAACTTTTATGAACAGGTGAAATGAAATAGTCATGATTTACTTCATTCACGTTGATTTGAGTTGAGTTCAATTTTTTCTGCATCCAATGGATTTTGGGTTGTCATTTCCTTACAATCTGTTGTGGGGGAAGGAGGGACAGGGGAGCGGAAACCTGTGGAGTAAAGGGAGTGGGAAGTCTATGGGAGGCGAGAAAAGAGAGGGCGGGCGGGATTCCCAAGGTGGTGGGAGCCAAAAGAAATAGGAAAAAAATTCACAATGTACATTGCAAAATGTTTTGCAATAGAAAAAGCACAAATTCTAATTCACGGATTCGCAATGGATCTGACAATCAATTTCTACTTATTCACGGTATACCACAAGAAACAGTTGTATGACTATTCTGTATATAGCCAGTACTCAGCGCGCTATAG
The DNA here is from genome assembly GCA_029204205.1 of Desmophyllum pertusum. Taxonomy (NCBI): domain Eukaryota; kingdom Metazoa; phylum Cnidaria; class Anthozoa; order Scleractinia; family Caryophylliidae; genus Desmophyllum; species Desmophyllum pertusum. Next base: position 1,058,300 of record MU826359.1, read on the forward strand.
CTACACAAAACACTTACGTCTCCCAGGGAAGGGGTGCTGCCCTTGTTCATCACATCCTCCGAACGTTCCCATACGCTGCAGTTTAATCTGACCAAAAGATGGTGTGACAGCATCACTTCCCCTCCGGTTCGGGAAGGATCCCTGGGCATGTTTGTTCCTGGTGATGTTGTTTATCGGCTGCTGAGGCACAGATTTCTTATTCGCTGAGATGAATGTTATCCCATCATCGGTACCTAAAAGAGTTGAAGGATGTGATCGGTTAGAGAGTCACGCTATGTTATCCCGTGTCATGATAAATAACGCACACGATATTGCATACAACGCGTGCTTGTGCATGGAATATCGCCACCGCTGAATGTGCAATACATAATTTTATCAGTCAGGGGAACAAGTATTAGTTGATGACAAAATCCCACCTCCGAGACAGAACTGAGCCCGCGGTTTATGTCCATGAAGTTGCTAAGCAACATGACGTATTTGCTGGCACGATTGCTTTCAGAGTATTCGTGAGTGATTGCGCCAATTTTTGATTGGATAAAATGATTCGGAAATTCTTCGAGCAATTCAACAAATATTTGCCAAAACCGGCACTTGTTCTCCCGACTGTTATAGCCTTCTGGTTAGCAGCAACCTCCATAGCATAGAATAAAAGATGACAGCGAACTTTAGATTGGAGTACGAGATTGAGTACAAGTGCGACTTTTCAAACCTAGTGTGCAGGGTTTACATCAACACATCTATAACCAATCTTGTTCCTAGAGCCTCCTTCTCTACTGGTCAGCAACAGGGAGGAGGGAGGGCTCTGGGAACGTGACTGATTTGAAATTCGAAAGTCGTACTCGTAGTCAATCTCGTACTCGTATTCCGATCTAAAGGTCGCTATAATTGACAGGCCAAAGTAATTATATATGTTCGCTTTGGTTCATAGTTTAATAAGCTCAATTATTGCCAACAACGTCATGAACGTGTCTTAACCAATCAGAGCAAACAATCAAAACCTATTTTCGACCACTTACAATGGTTTTGAGATGTTTTCCTGAAAGTGGTTCTTCCCTTCACGTTTGTGGATGAAATTCTTCAATTGAAAGCTATATTGGGCAGTACAGTCAAGCGTAGTCTGTGTGCAGACGTCTCTTATTTCCTACCGACACAGGAATGAAATAGGAGACGTCTGCACGCAGGCTATTTCAAGTGCCACTGCTTATGTTTTCGTACAAGGTGGTTCTAACTTTTAAGTCTGTGGATCAGCCCTACTTTGTAGTCTGTCTACACATCCTCCTCTCGACTCTCCCTGATTTATCAGGAGGCAGATGTACACTGTGTTAAATTCAAATTCAAATTTTAATCTATATGTTTTTATTACCAGCATCCCATGGGTAAAGCTCCTGGACAATAGTTCGTTTCCAGGTGCAATTCCCGTCACACAGGTTAATCCGGTCCACGCCAACGTTCCAATCAGGGCTAGGAAACATCTTAGTCAGTGCTGACACAAGGTTGCGCCTGCTGTCTGCTTTAAACGTGGTGGAAACCTGGCCGTCACTTTGATACAACATTCGGGTCTTGATTATGCTGGGGATTAAAACAAGACTGTCACATGCATATTTATCAAGGATGGTCGCAATAAGGTTTATCTACGAGACAATTGCGTTGAATGGCTTCCCCAGCCATGAGACCCTCTCTCGATCCGACCTGGATTGCGCATTGCCCGGGGGCGTGGGGGTTCATGGCTAGGTTGCCAGGATTTGCTGGCCATATAGGGGCGCTTCTCCATCTAGGAACTGGCTGTGCCAAAAGTGGAAGCTCCTGGATTTCCTAGGCACCTAACCGCCATTTAGCGCTGCGGTTGTTAAAGTGATTCCTTAGTATTGCACTGCGCATAATTTTGCGTGTAATTAGCGCACGCACATTAAAAACATGGTGGCTTTTTCATTGTGGCTATGCTCGCCAGAGAGGTAAATGATCGTTTTCTCGTAAATGAGCACCGTGACCTATCATTTTTCCACATATTTTAAGTCTAGTAATCATCTTCTTTCTATAAAAGGAGTATAGACCAAATTCCTATTGCAGAATAATCAATAATCACTGGAAACGTGAAAAATACATGTTTTTGGTTGACTTTGTAAGGAATTATGAGGTATTTTTAGTCGATTATATCTCGCGGTAACCGTGTGCTATTCTTTTTATTCTATATTTTGAAACATTACATCGCAATGTTCAACTGCAACTTTTATTTTGATGGAATCACCTTAAATGCAGTAAAATGCAATTTAACGGAGTTAACAACAAAGAGTGCCAGTGATCACCCAGCGGTCAGCAGTATCGGGCATGCGCGCATGTGCCCATGCCAGGATTTCATGTTCTCTTGAGAGACAGGCGTGTCTCAGAGCATTGCATTGTGTTTTGCCTGGCGGTTTTGGAGGTTTTCTGACAAACAGTTGTCATAGCAACATGTCCTGGATTCGCCTGTTCATGAATGAACAGCTACTGAAAGTTTTAGCATCGCAGAGTGAATCCTCTTTTCAAAATTGTGAAAAAAGAAAAGAGATTTATTTTGATATGTTTTGCAGACTCGAGAAATCGAGGACAAGATGGCAAGCGATTTGCGGACTTTAAATATGGCGACTGTACAAAGCATTATATGAGAAATTAATAAAATGTAGCCGTATCTTGGTAAATAAAGCGGATAGTCAAAATGTCCACGTCTAAACCATAAAAAAAAACACCACAAAGCACACTCACGTGAACTCTCACGATCCAACGATTTGCCTGAGTTCCGCCACGGTCGGACATTCTGTTAGCCTCTTATGGCATCTTTGACGTCTTAAATCCGCCTTTGTTTTCCATTTTCCATGTCTCACCATACCGATGTCAGCGTATGTTTACAAAATGTCCACGTCTGAACTTCTTCTTGGAAGATCGATTGTCCATTTGAGGCATATTTTGAGTTACAGAAAGCTGTTTACATTCCGCCAAACGGCTGCCAAAAAGCAGAATAATATACTAGTGAAGTCCAGCGCCATTAGCGCCTGAAATTGCTGAAGAAATCGATGGTTTGTACCACTTTTGGAGACGAAACATTGGCCGCCATCTTCGAATAAAAAGCTTACATGACCTACTTAGTGTTACAGGAGAAAACCGCTGTTTAAATCAGATCGTAGCCTCAGATTTTCTCGTGCGTAACAAGTAAATTTCCAGGGACATTGACCAAGTATTTTGTAACCTGCGATCAGGCCCTCCTCGAAGAGAGGAGGGCCTGATACAATTACTTGCCGGATCTCATGTACAACATTCAGATTCTGAATGTTTTCCTGATTGGTCGAAAAACAATACTTCCATCAATCATGCGTACCTAATATGGCTTTTGTCAATCCGGCGTGCACGCTCGATTAAAGTACAAGAAAGGCCTTCTACTTTCCACCTTCGCTACCGCCTTTTGCGAAGGGAAGGACTCTTCTGAATCATTACTAAGCCAATATAAAGATCTTACATTAAAACGGCTGAAGCTTTCCGCTTAAAAAATGGTTATTTGATTCAAATTTCTAAACGGAATCATGGAATCATTCGACCATAACGACTGACTAGACATGTCCAGGACGTTATTATGCAATTTGTGTCGTGTAACGCAATCGTAGTAAGTGCTGTTTTCGTCGAACTGTTTGTGTGCGAGAATGGGTGTGGCCAGTAAGGTTCGTGTTGGTACCCCACTTCCATGGATACCCGAGGCGCGCAAAACTTTGAGAGAGACCGCTTTTTTCCTGTTTTAGCAGGGTACTAAAGTTCGAAAACATTAGAATTGAGCGTCAAAGGTCAAAGTCTTATGAGGAGGTCCAAAAGCCTGCCTTTTATGGACAACAAAAAACAACTGCATGTCATTACGCGGTTGCCATGTCAAATGTAAAAATTGCAGAAATTCTGAAATTTTTAGCATCCCAGAGTGAATCCTCTTTTCAAAATTGTGAAAAAAAAGTACAGAGGTTATATTTTGAAATGTTTTGCGTGTGGGGCAGACTACTATGCCGCTGTTTAAATCAGATCGTAGCCTCGGATTTTCTCCTTTGATGTGACTGTCGCGTGACAAGTAAATTTAGGCATTGCGCAACCCTTCACTCGTGTAAAACCTGGCTTTTACTGATTTGAAATTGCCTTTAAGGTCAAAATATCTAATTTAGACATCACATGCTTGAAATATCCTTTTCACTCTTTTCCTGCCAAATTCGAAAGGGGAAAGTTATAGGATGCGAGCCCGCACTACACCCGCTGTGAGAGTGAGAAATATTTTATCATGGCTGCTTTGCTTCTAGCTTACCCTTTTGGCGAATCAGTTATGAAATGGGTGCAGCCAGTTAAGATGTTAAATCAGTTTGTTATTCTGCACTTCAGTACTGTTTGATGCGTGAGAGGGAATATAGGTTTGTTGTTTTCGTCGAACTGTTTGTGTGCGAGAATGGGTGTGGCCAGTAAGGTTCGTGTTGTTATCCCATTTCCATGGATACCCGAGGCACGCAAAACTTTGAGAGAGACCGCTTTTTTCCTGGTCGAAGTTATGAGGAGGCCCAAAAGCCTGCCTTTTATGGACAACAAAAAACAACTCTCGTCACCACGTCAACGAACGTATCGCCTTGTTATTGGTAGAACACAGCCTCCTCCCATTTACGTCAGTGTTATAGCAGCGTATATAAGCACATGAGGTCAACACATGCCTTCACAACATTGTGCCTTTAAATCGTTCCACAGTTACCAACGAGGGAAATGGCGTTAGCATTGATCGTCGTCATGAACGAAGATTTGACCGTAGAAGGACGAGCTGAGTACGAGAAAGAGAGTGAAGACAAAACAAACTCCACGGGCACATGGGAAACACACCCAACCAGCTCTCCTATGGCCATTGAACGTCCACTAAGTCTTGAAGACATCCAGCTGATTCTTCTTGACAACACCCGCTAGAAAACCAAACGACAAATCAAGGAATGGGACAACACACAAGCTGTCACGTGGAGAATGGAGGCGTTGTCGCAGAAGACGAAGAGCAGGTTGTTAATCGACGGCGAATTGGAGTCGTACAGGCCACTGATATAACAATGTTCCGGCGAAGGAACGCAAGAGTTTTACAGAAGAAATTTGGAGAAAGTTTGGTATCTGAAATGCCTAGAATTTTCAACAAGAAGCTGTAAGGATATCTCATTTCTAACTGAGAAATATTGAGGAACTAGTTTTTACTGTAAAGAGTTGAGTTGCATGCAATTGATTACGAATTTGAAGCCGAGGACAACGCGAATAATATGTAATGATGTAGCATACGTTAGCATCAGTTTTAAGATAAGTTACCGTGTAATTTATTTGGCCATAACTTTGAGTCACATTATTTTCTTGTGAACAGTTTATTAGTATCAATGTTTGATAGCACTGTATGTTTATTAAAGTATTAAATAACCAATTTTCTCTCCCGATTGAATTAGTATTAGCAACTGTATTATGATGTATTATCTTATGGCGTTAAGAGAAAGCGTGAAATTAAACCATGATTTTTTTCCATGAATCTTGTTGTTTAGTTTTCTAGGCCCAAATGTCATTAGAAAATATCGATTTGTATTTGCCAGCGATGTCTTTTTCTTTCATAACTCGAATTTATTTTTTCGAAACAACTTTTCTTCTTCTGCTTTCTTCTTTTTATCATTATTTACTTTAATTGTCAGTGAGGTTCGTCACGTCTGTGTATACCAAGGTGCTCCAGTAGCTTTTTCTATTTCATGGTCTGTCTCAACCAGTGTGCATTGCGGGCAGTTGTTTTTGCTTTCATCCACTTTCTTCTGACACCATTGATCATACGTAGATTGTCTCAACCTAATTCTCATAGTTTTTTCAGTGACACAAGGACGACCACGCTTCGGAGGTGACTGGTTTACGGTGGCCATTTAATTTTCGCGAGCTTTTAGCGGCACCCGAAAATGGCCGCTGAGAGTAGCTCTGCGCGCAATGCACACTGATTGACGGAGACAGACCCTCTCCTCGCGCGCCTTTCTGACTGAGTCACGGTTGTGACCTGAGAATTGTTGGGGGCAATCTAACAAAAATGTTGGGGTAACTTGCAAAACCACTGGAGTAACGGTATTCCTAGTTGCTTCGATACAGATACTGGAGGTTAACAAGTGCGGCCGACGCTGATGAGCTACAGACTCATCCAGGAGAACTCCCATATAAAAGTGACGGAGTAATAGTCGTCCCCTAAAAGGTACCAGAATCTCGTTCGGTGGGTGTAGCTCGAATTCATTTTCACCCCTTAGAGGTACCAATTTAAAAAACTACGAGTAGTTCCTTCCCGGGCTTAAAGTCCGGCCAAGCGAGGATGAGAGTTGCTAAAATTTCAAATTTGCTCTCTTTCCCTCTCCGGCGTTTGGTCTGAAATATGATCTCGGCGACTCTCATCGACACCCTCTCACTTTATTTAGCTTCTAACTCGACGGACTAGCAATCTCGTTCCCAGAGTCCTCGTTACCCTCGTCCAGTGGTGGAGCGGCCAACAAGGAGCTCTGGGGGGAAGCGATCCGCCATGACAGGATTCTAGGACTTCCGGCTCTACTGCGCATGTATTCGATCCCATGTTTCAACTAACGGACGCCAAGATTCTTGGACTTCCGGTCTTGCTGCGCAAGTCAGGCGGATCACTCTATCCCAGAGGTCCTTGTTGGCTGCTCCACCGCTGGACAAGGGTAACGAGGACTCTGGGAACGAGATTGACGGACTAGGGAAAGAGAGACTGCTCGTATTCCAGCGTCAGAAGAACGCGCTTTGACATCTGTCAGTCTGAAAGATTAATTTTTTTTCTTCTTCTTTTTTGTTATTACAACAAGACAACATATCCCGGTTGATAATTTTCTTTAATCTGAAAAGAAAAATAGATAAAAAAGAAAAAATGCCGGGACCAGGATTCGAACCTGGGTTACTGCGGCCACAACGCAGTGTCCTAACCACTAGACGATCGCGGCGAGCCACTCTACGCACAGCTGGTTGAACTTAGAAAATTATGCATTGTCTTTTTGAGAAAGCATTCAAGATTTTTTTTAGCATTTTTAAGTAAAAGTGGTTTGGTTTTGCTATACTACACTCTCTGCGGATTGGTTTGAAAAACTCGCGCCACTTTCTTAACCATTTAGATGCCAAAGTAAAACCAATCCGTGACTTGGTCGAAGGCGTTTTCCCGCGCTTGGCGCCGGTTTTCGACTTCTGATTGGTCTCTTGTGTATTTCACGTCGCTGTTATGTCTGTTGTGATTGGCCAGAGTGATTACCTTGGTTTTCGTTTTACTACATTCAATAGAAAATCGCTCTATCCGAGCGTACCAGCCTCGTCCAATCAACGTTTACTTTATTCCTATATTTCCCCGATCCCCTAAGTTGATGTTTCTCTTCATTCTCATCACCTGACCGCTCGGCAATGTAGTGATATAGTAAGGAGAAAGCCACTGTTGATCTAACTAGTTAAAAGCGCAGGTTATCAGATGGTTGACCAGTCACGACTTTCGTCTTATTTTATTATCTGTTTTATAGCTAGCCTGAATTTCATAAGCCATATCTTGTCTACCTGATCAGCTATTGTAACTACAATCTATGACGCATTGGTGGCACATATACAGCTCGAGAAAGGTTGTCCAAAATAAGCGTACGCGACAATGCTGAAAGCTGCCATCGCACTGAAACATCGTGAAATTCGATCAAGCAACGGTGAACTACCACTACCCATAATACCTTTCAGCATTGTCGCGTACGCTTTTACGCTTCTGCCGAGAATGACAACCTTTCTCGAAACAGCTCAATCTTATTAACCAGCTAAACGCTGGGAATACTAGGAGAATCTTGACAGGTCCGTACAGAAAAGACCGAGGGCTGATATTATTCCAGTACGGTCCAGAGCAAGCTTGGACCGGCGATAAAGCATTCTGATGGGGAATGATTTTAGTTATTGGCCCTCTCAGCTGTCTTAGTCGTGTAATACTGAAACTCTTACATGAATCTGTCTTCCCTCTTCCCCACCTTTCAATGTTGCTTAGAAAGAAAACGCAATGGACAAAGAGTGCGCGCTCATTGTGCTATCCAACATTGGACAGGGGAAAGGGAACGGATGTTCAACGACTTTACGACACCGGGGCTGTAATAGGGTAACACCTGTTTCGATCTAACAATAACTGTAACAACGTGGTAACAATTTAATCTAATGTTTTAGATTGCCCGCCAACGCAAAACCCGACTTAACGTGGTTCAAGCCTTACCTGAAGACGTCCTCCCCCTGACTTTTCATCTCCTTCTCTAGTTTCTCAACAGCTCCCCACTCACTGACAGTCGTGACACCGGGGGAGGCCATTCTCCGTACTGCCATACGATGTAATCCTTGCTGTGTGAGGAGCCGATCAAAGGGGACCAGCGAGCCATCTGTCCAGGGAAATGCCGGGGATATGTACCCTTTGTCCATTTACCTGAAGTAAAAAAAATTCGGTTATATTGGTTGTTTTGCCTGTGACTTGGTCGCGGCACTTTTCCTTGCCTGCCACGAGTTCCATGCTCTTGCATGAGTTCTGATTGGTTCTGATTGATTCATTGCGGCCGTGGACTTAGAGCGGTTTTCATTTGAGTGTCGTAAAACCAAAACCAAAACCATGATTGGGTTTGGTTTAGCATCTGATTGGTTGAGTAGGTGGCGCGAGTTTTTTAAACCAATCACAGAGCGTAGTAAAGCAAAACCAATTTCAGATTACTTTCGATACTCAATTGAAAATCGCTCTAGTAGCTTTGTGATTACTTTGGTTTTCCCGCGCTTTTCACCGGGTGTGTATCCCTGCTTTGATTTCTGATTGGCCGGTTTATTAGTCCACTGTATGCGACTGTGAGTCGCTCTGTGATTACTATATGGTTTTCCCGCGCTTTTCACGGAGTGCATATCCCTACTTTTACTGCATTATATCGCGACAGTGAGATGCTTTATTACTCTGGTTTTCCCGCGCTTTTCACCGGGTGCATTATCCTTACTTTGAGTTCTGATTGGCCGGTTTATTACTCCACTATATGCGACTCGGCAGGCACGCAGCCTAATTCTCGACTAAAAGAATTGGCGTGCGTGCTTAAGTTGCCCAACTCATTAAGATTAGGTTAATGGACCGATGGAGAAGCAATGTGTTAAAGGGGAAAAACTCGCTTAACGTGATCGTAGAGGTACCAAGACCCTGTTCTTCTTGGTTTATAAGCTGTATAAGAGCTTTCTTAAGTAGCCATTTCATAGACATATTTTGGTTTTCTCCAACCCTGCAGAACATTTTAAAACTAAGGGTGGACCATTAGATTATTGATGGGGGGTTGCACAAATCCCCCAAAAAATATCGAGCAAAACGGTATATCGTGCAAGGACAGGAGATTAACAACATATCTTGCAGGCCGGCCTAGCAGAATAAAAAAGTATCGAGCAGCTAAAAAATTCATGCAACCCCCCCCCCCCCCCCCCCCCCCCCCCCCCCCCCCCCCCACCCATCGATAATCTAATGGTCCACCCCTAACAAACCAGAAAAATCGTGAGAACATAAGCATCGACCAATTAGAATCGTGCGAAAGATCAGATATTCGTAGCTCATGTGGAAACTCTCACAAAGAAAGTTGCCAAGGTTATTAGCTGTCCGGAAATTAGATCAACAACAAAATTTTCTTATCATATGGAAAAGACTAACTTTGACCTATAGACTAGAGACTAAAATAACTTTGAAAACAATTGGCAACATCATAGCGAATTTAACTCATCAAAAGCAAATGCAAAACTGTCAAGGGTACTGATTAAAAACGCGGTAACTACAGTGAAAGCTGTGGGGTTATGTGATAATGATGACATCTTGGGCTGGTGATTTTTCTAATCAGTTTAAAAATAGAGATGGGTCAATGGAAACTAACAGTTAAAACTACATTTATAGACTGCAATAAATTGATCCCCAGCCTCATTTATGAATAGTGGAGCGAGAAACGAAACGAAACGCGAGAGAAAACAAATGGGCGCGCAGCCATGCCTTTGTTTTTATCTTATTTTATTTTATTTTATTTTGTTTTCTATCGCGTTTCTTGTTTCTCGAGAATGAATGAACGAAAGAACGAACGAACGAACGAACGAACGAACGAACGAACGAACGAACGAACGAACGAACGAACGAACGAACGAACGAACGAACGAACGAACGAACGAACGAACGAACGAACGAACGAACGAACGAACGAACGAACGAACGAACGAACGAACGAACGAACGAACGAACGAACGAATGAATGAATGAATGAATGAATGAATGAATGAATGAATGAATGAATGAATGAATGAATGAATGAGGGAGGGAGACTGAGAGGAGATTGCTTGCAGTCGTCATAGACCATTTCCGAGTTGCCCTTTTATACTTCTGTTTCAAAACGAGTCCTGGTGTGCTACTATTTATGTGCATGAAAATGAGTTTTTCTCGAATGTTCGTGTCCCATTTTTTTTTAACATTTTACAAAGTGATATTTACCGGTGAACGTGATGTCGTAAGTTGCTCCTCCACAGGCGCAACACGTGTATTTGTCATTTTCTTGTTCATCTTGCTCTGACGCCACTGGTTCATCTGGAAATGGAAGGATATCGTGTATACATTATGTTAAGGACACCTTTATCTATAAAGAAGAAATCTATAACAAACAGAAGGATATCTGCGCAGGTTTTACAGCAACTAAAACAGTTACAAAGAACGCCTGATAAATTTCCAGGCTTCAACGAGATTCGAACCCATGCCGGACAAGCTCTCTGCTACTGGAAGTTATGTTACCTGAGTGGAACCCCGATATAACGAACGTTATAACCCATCAAATATTTTTCTCGCGCGTGATTGGTCTAAACACGTCACGTGACGCAGCCAAAACTGGGAAATATCCGGGTGATATTCCCCAAGTGATATTCCCCAGTTTTCAAAATTTGCGTTTTACTTTCGCACGTTCAGTTTTCGTCTCAAATAAATTGTTAATTGAATAGAACTGAATGTTTTGAACAGACTAGCAATATTTTTGAACGCCAACATAATTATTTTTATGTTTAAAACAGCTTGGCCGAGATCTTCCACGAACGGCAAACAGAGCGGCCTTGTGAAAAAATATTTGAAGGATAATAACTACAATAGCCTCCATTTGGCTTCAAAAATATGCTCGGATATTTGTCCTTGTACATTATCTGTTCCTCGAAGCTCACATTTTTCCTCGAGCTTCGCTCTCGAAAAACTGTTCGCTTCTCGGAACATATAATGTCCGCGGACAAATATCCGAGCATATTTTTGAAGCCAAATGGAGGCTATTGTTTATATATTCTTCAATTCAGCTACCAGAACCCCGGTATAACGAGCCCCCGATATAACGAACACATTTTCCCGGTCCCTTGGCACTTCGTTATATCGGGGTTCCACTGTAGTTTAGCCTACATATTTCAATGCAAGTTGCGCCATCCGTGACGAAGCTCCTACATACATACATTCGGATACATGCCCGAGACACATGTATGTCAAGTGAGGCGGCGGATAGATCATTCAAGTTACGTAACCAAATGTTTCCCGCGCTTGTGGTCGGTTGCATGTCTTTGCATTATCTACGTCTGTTGTGATTGGCTAAATGCCATTGCGTACTTCGGTTCTGATTCTAGACATTTTACGACAGTCATTGATAAATCGCTCTATCACAATCATGTCAGCCGCAGATCGTCTCATCAAAAATAAACTTTTTTAGTTTTTTTCCATGGACTATTTCGGGATACAAAGACTATTTATGGTCCCAAGAATACAATTCTACGCTTTCACCAGAAATCTACTAAAAAATATATATATTTAACATAAAACCTGCAAAATATCCGCCTCTGTTAATTGTTTTTCGTGTCATAAAAAATAATCTTTTTTAGTTTTTTTTTCATGGACTATTTCGGGATACAAAGACTATTTATGGTCCCAAGAATACACTTCTGCGCTTTTACCAGAAAAAATATTCGTCTCTGTTAGTTGTCTCTCACGAGAGAAAGAAAAAAAATCACGCTTTGCTCCTGCCAGCGTTCGACATTGTACAGCAAAACACTTGAAATATAGGCTAGAGAGCGAAAACAAAATCGAAGTTTTACGCAAATGTCATTATATTGAGCAAACATAGTCGAATGAAAGTGTAATAATTATGTAACAATCATCAAGTGACAATTAATCATCGCGTGATATTAGTCATAACGTTTTTATAGGAACCGGGGTCATGTTTGCTAGTCTGTTGAATCTTGACACGCGAAGTTTAAATTTATACACACGGTTGTTATTATTTTATCCATGAAACTTTGTATCTACGGGCAAGTTGTTCGATATAGAAAGACGTAAGATTTTCCAGAAAATAAAAACGATGACAGGAACAACATCGTTTTTCTGCGCAAGTATAATATGACTCTAGCGCACGCCGAGAAAAAACTTGGGCATTAAAATACGGGTGAAATTGTTTAGAACTGAGCTGTGTAAAGCGAAATAGTCTTTCATCTTTTGATCAGTCAAGTACAACAAAAACACAAAAACAGCAAAAACTTGAATAACTTAGTTGATTCAGGAATTTTTCCGCATTCTTTGGTTTCAAGTCCGTACAATTTATGCACTGATTTCTTCATAAATCCTCAGGATTATTGTTCCTCTATTCCATTTTATGACCTTTTTATCTTGCTCTCTTCATCTTCCGCGGAACTCGGCGAACACTGAACAGCAAAAGCAAGACTAAGAAAGCAAATTAGTGTAACGAAGACACGCCGACGGGAGCAGTTTCACATACATAACTATTTGCTAATACTATTGAAAACAAAAAGCCATGCCACAGTAGAACCTTAATTACAACAATGCAACACATAATAATGATATTTATCAGAGAACTGTGATCATGAATTGATTCATATTTTTCTGACATCGCGATTCAAGATTTCACCGAAAAAAATGTGTTAATCTGTTTATGTTTCCTTCGAAAAAAGAAAACCCGAGAAAAATCATTTTGTATTGAGCGTCTTTTTCCGAGACAGAAACCAAACAACTTATAAAAATTTGCAGCATAAAAGACCCGCTAAAGAAACAATGAGGCATTTTGATGTAAAACAACTACACCAGACAACTTCGCCAGACAACTTCGGTCGTTCCCGCAGAAAAAAAGCTTCAAACTCCATTCCTTTACGCCTGGACAACTTGGTCCAAAAGAAGCTTTACACTGACCAAAGTAAGATGGCGGAAAAACAGTCACTGACGACTTCTTTGTCTGCGGTAGGTGGAGCCGATAGTCAAAGAAACCCAAAAGTCGGAATATTGGACCAGAAATCTTACACCGTTTCAAAGCTGGCCCGCCGATGTTACACAACTACTGAAAATGCCGACTTGTATCGTATTCCTGCATAGCTAGAGAGAGGAACGTGTACACATGTGTGTTGTTCTAAATTTTCGTCGTCATTATTTTAAAATTGGAGCCGGGGTCCCTTCGCAAACCAATCTTTTATTATAAAGTGATACCGTTCGTCGGCTTCAATATTGCAAGCAACAAAGGAAACAAGCGTTTTGTTGACTGGCACGGATAAACTTTCCCGCTTCTAATCTGGGATAATCGGAGTGGTATTCAAGTGCTAAATGTTGGAACTTAAAAAACAATTCGAAGGATATTTTTCAGAAAATTGGCAAACCCACGCCAAAATGCCATGTCGCGATGCTATTACAGACTATTCAATAATACTCCTTCACACGCAACCCCAACAGCTCGGCAACCAACATGGCGTTATGTTCAAAGGATCTTGGGTTTTGAAGGGTCACGGTATTCCGAAACAAATGGCAGGTAATTCTGCACGCGAACTTGGTCTACATCACGTTGTAAAATATGAGTGTGATTGTTTCGTGTCGACATTTGCCTCAAGGCGATTTACCCCCTGAAACCAGATGGGTACACTGGAACATGACGTAGATAGATCCGAGTTTTCGCCGGACCCGCACAAATGGCGAAATAAATTAACCAGATATTCACCACAACGTTGTTTGTGTCATTCATTACAGACGTTTGTTCACGTAGGAAACCAATGGCTTATTTTTGAGCCTGAATTCTGTTTCGCTGCCTGCCTGTTGGACTGTAGTGTTTGACGCGGGCATCCAAGTACAACTGCTACTGTAGTCGTAACCGGCTTGATAGCGCGCTGAGGTGATGCTGCGTTTCGTTTGTGGTCCGTTTTAAATGCCATGATTTTCGCGCTTGATAGGACAAAGATTTTCCAAAGCACTTAACAAAGACTTTGCAAACGAGCGATCATTTAAAGCTCATCACGTAAAACCATGTCTAACCGCACGCTTGCTTACAAAAGGAAGAAGGATCGAGCTTAATATATCACAGCAAAAACAACAGCTGATGACAGATAACAGCATGCTCGATAGGTTTTTCCGTCCCACTCGGGTCGAATTTCTAGTCTTTGAGCCTTTTCACTTCTTCAGCTCCTTCGACAGCCGAGGTTTGTCATTCTCAAAAATTTGCGCAATCAAAATAAGCAATAATCCCTCACCTTTGGAAGCCCGCAATGAACGAATCGAGTATGACCCATGAACTTGTTGTAACTGTTTTCCGCCGCTTAAAGCAATACAGAAACCAATTCGTAAGCATAGCTTTCTTATTTTCAAGAGTATTTGTACTATCGGACTCGTCTACTATCCAGAAAGTTCTTCTCTGTTCAGTGATTCTCGGGTATTTTAAAATTCAGGTTTAGCAGACTACAGTTCCTGATGCGCGCAACAAGCTTTGAATTGATATGACATTTATAGCTACCTTTGTACTGCGTCTTTGCGAATTTCAATGGATTTTGTGAATCTATGAGGACTGAATAAAATGATCGTTCTCTGTTATTGCCTGTTCAGTAATTTATGGATAATTTTGGGGGTTATTTTGGACGGCTCAATGACTGCGCGCGATTGAAAATCCGCTTTACGTAACACGGTCCAGTCCTGGTCAACAAATGATGTGATTTCTTGAAAACGCAGTTGGTCATTGATAATCAAACACGAATAAAACGTCACATAACTTACCAGGGCCGCTAGAATGCTTCTGAAAGACTGAAGAGCATTTCCTATCGCCGCATTTTGTCCCTGCGACGTGAAGACCCGCGTAGAATTCAATGCACAGGACAAAAATCGCACACAGCCTCATAACTCTAGAAGGCTATGAAATCCCTAGGGAAGTGACCGAGGTATTGCAATTGAGCTGCGAGCTGATACTTAGCAGTGTACCTTGCGAGAATGTTGAGCAGTTGCGCGGTTGTTCCTCTTAAAGCTATCTGTACTTAGATATGACCTTCTTATTGATCAAGCGTAACTGTTTTTATAACACACTGACGGAAATTTGAGTAATTGCTTGGGTACATACCGGAAGACGCTATTTATACCCAATACACACTTTGCCTATAGCATCGACTTTCGCCGCATTCCTCTTAGCTCAGCGCGGCGTCAATTTGCGAGCTCGTATTGAAAGACCGGCAAACTTGAAAAAGAATAACATCAGCAAGCCATAAATTACAAAAAAGGTTCTTAATGCAATTTCAACACATAAAACAGTGAACCGGAAGTCAGATTGCGTTCTTTGGTGAAACAGTGGGGAGTGAGGTTTTCTAAAATCTCCGGCAACAAAAGTTTTCTTTGCGTAAATATTTTTACTAGAGCGAGAATATGCTTTGCGCGCACGTATGTCTACGTAGAGGTGGTGTGGTGTGTTTCAACAAAAAATAACTCGAATTTTTGCGCCGTAAAATTTCTACGAGTCAAGATTTAAAAACATTGGTATTCCAGCCATCCCATTTAAGAATTCTTGATATAATTGATCTCGTTTGGTGATCAAGTACGCATAGATGAAGATAGGAAGATAAGACTTCTTATATGAATTCTTCGAGTTAAGATAAAAATTATTTGCGACTGATAAGCAGCGCAAGCTCGTGTTGGCGCGCTAAAGATCTGATGAAAGATGCGATATTAAAAAGCAAGTAATCGTAAATTACACTAGTTTAAAGAGCTGTTTGACTGCTCGTGATGTCACCGTCTCAGTGAAGCGTGCAAATTTAACTGAGTTGAGAATTGTTTAGGAGAGTAAAGGTTGTCTTTTGGTCAGTGTGATCTGGTTGCGTCTTGCATTTTCAGTTCAGTGGTTTACCGATGTCCCCGTGAGTCACATATTTAGCCTACTACAAACTCTAAGATATTTTTCAACCACCATTTATTCAAGTTCTTTTACTCAAGCCCGTTTGAAGACATATGTTCAGTTGTTGTCGTTTTTGCCAAGTTGTTTTCGACTGTTTTCCAATTTAATTTCGAGAAAAAGCATCGCGCGTATAAACTTGGCAAACTGATCTCACAGGTAACTTAATTAATTTAATTTACACAGAAGTCACAGAAACGCGAAGTTTTCTTCTAGATTTATATATTTTACAACAGTTTGGAGCATTAAAAAGTTCGCTGGCTGTCAAGAACTTTCAACCTCTCAGGGTTCTCTTCAGGACATGATAAACGCGAAGCCGGCTGTTTAATTGTAACAAGTGCAAAGAAACGTCTCTTCTTGCCGAACAACAATACGAAGAATAAAAGCAGTTTTTAGTGCCTCCTTGTACCGCTAATTCGTGGGATCGACGCATTATAAAGAATACACTAGACTTGATTCTCGTTGGTTACGATTAGACCCCAAATCCGGAAATAGGACGGGGTAGAATAATCCTCTAGGGGCTATTTACGTCTTTGCCTAATTAAATGTAGGACTAATTAGCACCGGAAATGGCTTAACTGATTTTATATTACGTGGTAAGAACGAGTGTTCGGCTGGTGCGAAGGCCGTAAAAGGGTAAGAGCTGGTAAGGGTTTCAAGAAGCAGGCCGCACACCCCCACCAAAAATTTCAGGGAGTACCCCTCTCCCTGGTGCGAAAGGCAGAGAAATGGCGGATTATTTGGTCAAGAAAAGGAGTTGAGTGTTGTATACGGTTGGATAGAATGCGTGGTCCCTTTAGTCTCTTGAAAACGATTGAGTGGGCGTTTTCTTTACCTACGTACTGCGATTTTGATTTAGGAAATGAGTTAAAGGTTTAGAGTTCCTAAAATTCCTTTGGATATTGAAGTTTTCCTCGTGACCATCGACTGTAGATTTTAAAAGTATCATTTCAAATATGAATGACCTTTCCATAGTAATGACTCCCTTTTGAAGTATTCTGCATTTATTATGAATATCTTGTGCTCGTGGTTTAGAATTGCGCGCGATTATTTGTATATGTGTGCACATGTATAAATATCGAAAAATAAGTTTGTTGGCATAACTGACATATATCCTACAGTCTCCTTTAGACCTCGTCGTCTCTAACGAGTTCAATTAATCAAAACAGCGGCTTTAGACTGCGTGAGGAAAATCATTTTTTGTAAAATATTTGTATCGTTGAATGCTATAGTGTATAAATAGACAACACTTTATGACGTTTCCGCAATACACTCTTTGGTACAGTTGAATTGGATTGGCTTTCGCAGTTAAAAATATTGGAGGCATGGTTTTTTTATTGACATTTTTATCAAGTCTCCTATAGTTTTGTCCTGGAACACACTGGCATCATATCAGAACGGCTGGAAACCTCTGAAATAGCATAAAATTCGATTTGCAGTCAGAAGCAGTTTGCTCGCGCCCTTGCTTTTTTTATGGGAGGCTAGTCGTAATGTCGACGTACTTCCAATGGTTTCAACAGTTCATTCGATCGATTTAAAAATAATTTTAAAAACATAGTTAAATAAACAGTATTTTATTAGCAGCGTCCAGCCACTAGACTTTATAGTTTGTTTTTCATGAGGAGAGAAACCGCAGAATAATCCGTCTGAGGGGCGGGAAACTGAAGCCACGATCTCACCTCCTCTCTCCTTCACTTGACCTTACCAATACCATCGCGGTATGTAACCCAGAAATCGAGAGCAATGCCTTGTCTTAGCCGTCCATGTTGTGCGCGCCCCAATTCCGTGATTCAGGGAAGAGGGATCAACAAAATTAGGGAATTAAAAAGCGGTTGCTGGCCGCGGCACCAACTTTCCTTCTCATTGATTCTTATCTTATTACGCCTTCTAATCTGTAACACGTACTGAGTGAAGAACCCGGTGATACACACTTGAAAACCAAAACGCAATCACGAAAACATTGATACTTGTGGCGAATATCCGAAAACTATACTCTCCGTATAGCTGTGTGAATGGATAACAGTTTTGTCATACGTTAAATCCAATTTGTCCTCATATAAAGTTCGTCATGCGGTCACCTACGTTGCCTGCAACTATGGCTGTCGGCTTTGTTGAGACCGCTCGAGAAATAATTCTAGCTCTGGTTATCATTTCTGCGATGCTGTCATATATTGTCCCTGTGTTTGACATCAACCGCGTGAGTGTTAGCGAACATGATCAATAATTTAACGTAATCGCGGTAAATAGCTTTAGGGATTAACTGTAGATTAACGGTGGGCGCGCGTTTTCCCGCAACCCAGCCTGGCCCCGGTTATTCAAAAGCCGATTTGAGCTAATCCAGGATTGAAGATAAACTCTGTATTGTTTCAATCCAAATTCTTCACGCATTTTTGACTATTAATTAAAAGTTTTAGATTATCCATTTAAAGCCAATAATGAAGCAAACAATTAATAAAAAGGAATAATGCAAGTTATAAATGATTGAGTGATAAAACTGAGAGAATGGTTGACGTTAATTAATCGTGCATGCTGTGAACACATGCTCGTTGCTGGCTCAAACAGGCTGTAAGTACGCGGAAAAAAACTTGCTCTGCAACTGAGGAATAGTAATCAGCTTTCGCTAGCCTTGTAGACAAACCAGTATAATCAGCTTGAGCAGCACTACTTAGTGGAAAAGCAATTAGTTTTAAACGTTGCCGTGATTTGCGTTACTCAGTTTACTGACAGTTTCTACGGTACCGAGTGAACTGACCCAATTTTCGCGGCGACTGAACTTGTTCTTTGATCGCATGCATGGCAGGGGAGAGGGGTTTCCGCCAACTGAAGAACTTCACTGTCACTTTGTGGTGAGGCTCTTTTACGGACCAGGGTTGGATTTCTTTTCAAAAGCCTTCTGGGTGGTTTAGTGCCAAAGCTAATAAAGTTTTTCATCATGTGATGCATTAAAGTAGGAAGAAGGCGAGGCCGAGAATGGAAATCATTGCAAAACTAAGTTTTAATTAGTTCACGCAAGATTTAATATGAAAATATACAATATTTCAACTCTATTCCAGGGTCATAATCATGTAGTGTCACAAGGATGTTAAACTAGCAGTATTTATACCTGAGATAATTAGCATAGTACAGAATGAATCGGGAGTTATTAGAACAAATCTAATTCTCTGGAGGCTTTAAGGCCTTCATTTTTGTGGGCTTCAAGTTCTTTATGTAGAAAGCTTCTATGTGATGCAATGTTCCGGTTAATATTTCAAAAGGTTAACTTTGCGGTTCTTTCATATCATAGACCAAGCTAAGTGCCTATGTCTTATTTATGCTCAGTTTTGTGTTCAGTATAAATCCGGATTTCCTTATTCCATGTTTGAAGTGTCCTTGTGTGTTTCTAGCATGATCTTACACATATCAGTAGCTCACCGTAGGCTGTACATGTATACATTTGTGGTTTTGAAAACATGCAGACAGGAAATCTAATTTCATCTTTCTTACGTCCTTGTAGTTATCAACAAAGCGTGCAGTGAAGTAAAAACAAGGAGTTACCGAGTCTGTTAGTCGTCCATCAGTCGTGTTCTTGAACCTGGAGGACACACAGGGTCACACAGGGGCTGTTCAGTAAACAGTATCTGTTTGTAGCGAGAGCCGATTTCGAGCGGATATTTTTGTGGCCATGCATGCATGCCGAAGATTGAATTACTGTAGGCGGACTGCAAGACCTCAGCTAAATAAAAGATCTTAATTAATTGACCACTCCCCAATGGTGCTTTTCAGGGCCAATGTAAACAAAGACAGAAACAAATATTGTAAATGAACATAACATGGTTAAGGATCCCAACTGGCAGGAGACAGACCAGTTGGCTATTTTACAACTGTGTGGCCGAGGAGTTCAACTCGGGACTACCGAGAACAAATCCAGCTTGTGACAGGATGGAGGGCTTGAACATTACAACACCAGCGCCCTAAACCATCCGGTTATGCTGCCTCCAAACTAACTAATTGAGTAGTCATTTCAAGTATTTGAACAGGGCTGAATTGTTCCTTTCTCTTCAATACTGGTGCAATGAAGAGATCGACATGATAGTACTCGATCATGACCGATCCGGCCTCAGTTCCCGTCTAAAAAACACGACAATTAATTAAGGGTCCTGTCGGAGTGATCGACCCGAAGTCTCTGACCCAAGCTTGGAAAATTTAATTCTTTAAAATTCTTTGTGTTTGCCATATTTGAGTACGTACCGGTCGTTCTCATCATTCCGGCTTCTGGATCCGGCTTCTCTGATAAAAATAATCCCGATACTTTGTTGGGTTTTCTTTATCATCGTTGATTCGTTGTTACATATAGTTTTTCTTTAGACATATTTACCATGCACAATGCTAATTACGTTACTTATTGTTATGTTCTACCACCTCACACTGTATATATTAAAACAGTTTGAAATTTTTTATTTTGTCACTTGAAAATGATGTCATGGCGACATCGAAACGTTGTGTTAAACTTTTCTCGCTAATTTTTATCCTTAAATGTTTTTCTAAATTTAATCTCATTCGAACATATAGTTTTACCGTGTTTTGACATGGTGTGAGCAATTAATTGAGAGAGAAAACGTTAAAATATCAAGCCAAATAACGTACTCAAACAGCGGATCGTTTCGGTGAAATATCTGTCCGGACTGAGGCCTATAATCGCCTGAGATATTCGGATTAAGACGAAATCCATTAGAAAATCGAGTAATATTTATGGCCAGTGGACAAAATCTTGTACTACGACGCCATACGCTTTGACGCTTAAACTAGACATTCATGAGCCGTACCTTAACGGTATTTACCAAATAATATAACTCCACAATCCTTAAATTGCTTTCCGCCTTGAGTTTCCTCCTGTGAATGGGTTGAGTCATGAGAGGTGGCAGCTATGTTTCTGGGAAACATGGCTGCCACCTCTTATGACCTTACCCATTCACGGAGGAAACTCAAGGCGGAAAGCAATTTAAGGATTGTGGAGTTATATTATTTGGTAAATACCGTTAAGGTATGGCTCATGAATGTCTAGTTTAAGAACGAATGTCGCTAAGGATGGAGCCAAATTGGAAATGGTCAAAATAAAGTTTCCTTCATACTTTGTGTGTAGTTAGTCCTTGGGGTGGAAACATTCTTGATGATATTTGTTTCACTTCCTGCACTAACCTAGACTTGGGATCAGGGGGGAAGTTCGTGCCCAAAAATGTATTTTTTGAGGTATTTTTAACCCTGAAAACTGAGATTTTGTTAACTAATTATCTCAAAATGCAAAAGACTGGTTAAAATTCTGCTGACATCCTGGTATAATATCATCCTTCCGCTCCACAAAACTGGCACCGGATTTTCAGTTTGCCCCCTGGGGGCCCCCTGGCCCCCTGTCCTTTGTAAGAGGGGGAACCGCCTTTTTAAAAAACTGAAAATGAGACATCTTTGGCTAAAATAAAATCAAACTGGTATTCATATTTTGATCAAATTTGAAGTTGCAAATGAATATTTCGTCCTTTGTGAATCTTTTGGTACTGAAAAGTCCGCGGGCACTCGATTATTTTTTGCAGAACAAACAATTTACAATTCATACCCACGACAAAATGTTAATTTTTCGTCATTTTCAATGCCCACTTTCTGGAAGGTAAATAATGCTATTTGTAGCAACTTACCACTACACTGTTTCTCTATCATCGATAATTTGAAAATATTTCACTTTTACAGCTTACATGTAAGCAACTTCAGAAAAAAAAAATGTTTTGAATAGCACATCCACTGCTGAAACTGTTAATTTATGCAAATAATAACACTCAAGTTTCCGGCCAAAAAATTATAAAACTGAGTTGTGTAGTCAATTAAACCACATAAATAAAACTTATAATAAACAATTGATGTAATGCATACCATTTATTAAGTAGTAACTTCAAGAACCACTGATCTCAGAGGCAACGAGGAATCACGCCGAATATTATAATTCGTCGGTGCTTTCGTTATGTGCCACCGTGTTGAAACTATAGTTCTCATCCGTCGGAACAGCCCAAAATGGTTTCCTTTTCACTGGAAATATTATCTGGAATTGGCTGCAGCTGCTAACTACCCACAAAATATTACAAGCTCCACCGATCGATGCTGTCGCCGCCATGTTGCATCACTTCTTGTCAGGCCGTGATGAATGCTTTTTTATGAATGCTTGAAAAGGCAACCTCCTTGTTCTTTTAGAAATGTCCGATCTCTTGAGGTTCACAATTCTCAGCTACAAATCCTGAGTTATAAATTCTTACTGAGCTTATAAATCCTTTTGAAGTATCACTGTTTGGTTGTAAACTCTAAATAAGCCGGGACGGGTCGCCGGGACGATTGTATGTTTATCTTTTTCGGTCAGCGGACACCATAAAATATAAACATACCAAATAAAGTGTCCCGGCTTCGAGTTTACAATTCAAAAGGATTTATATAGCTCAGTAAGAATTTATAACTCAGGATTTGTAGCTGAGAATTGTGGAGCTCAAGAGATCGGACATTTCTAAAAGAACAAGGAGGTTGCCTTTAAAGCATTCATCACGGCCTGACAAGAAGTGATCCAACATGGCGGCGACAGCAACGATCATATCGGTGGAGCATCCGCCATCGTGAATCTGTTTGTAATATTTTGTGGATAGTTAGCAGCTGCAGCCAATTCCAGATAATATTTCCAGTGAAAAGGAAACCATTTGGGGCTGTTCCGACGGATGAGAACTCATAGTTTCAACACGGTGGCGCATAACGAAAGCACCGACGAATTATAATATTCGGCGTGATTCCTCGTTGCCCCTGAGATGGTTCTTGAAGTTACTACTTAATAAATGGTATGCAAAACATCAATTGTTTATTATAAGTTTTATTTGTGTGGTTTAATTTACTACACAACTCAGTTTTATAATTTTTTGGCCGGAAACTTGAGTGTTATTATTTGCATAAATTAACAGTTTCATCAGTGGATGTGCTATTCAAAACATTTTTTTTTTCTGAAGTTGCTTACTTTAATAAGCTGTAAAAGTGAAATATTTTCAAATTATCGATGATAGAGAAACAGTGTAGTGATAAGTTGCTACAAATAGTATTATTTAAGCCCCAGAAAGTGGCATTGAAAATGACAAAAAATTAACATTTTGTCGTGGGTATGAATTGTAAATTATTTGTTCTGCCAAAAATAGTTGAGTGCCCGCGGACTTTTCAGTACCAAAAGATTCACAAAGGACGAAATATTCATTTGCAACTTCAAATTTGATCAAAATATGAATACCAGTTTGATTTTATTTTAGCCAAAGATGTCTCATTTTCAGTTTTTTAAAAAGGCGGTTCCCCCTCTTACAAAGGACAGGGGGCCAGGGGGCCCCCAGGGGGCAAACTGAAAATCCGGTGCCAGTTTTGTGGAGCGGAAGGATGATATTATACCAGGATGTCAGCAGAATTTTAACCAGTCTTTTGCATTTTGAGATAATTAGTTAACAAAATCTCAGTTTTCAGGGTTAAAAATACCTCAAAAAATACATTTTTGGGCATGAACTTCCCCCCCTGATCCCAAGTCTAGGTTAGTGCAGGAAGTGAAACAAATATCATCACGAATGTTTCCACCCCAAAGACTAACTACACACAAAGTATGAAGGAAACTTTATTTTGACCATTTCCAATTTGGCTCCATCCTTAGCGACATTCGTTCTTAAGCGTCAAAGCGTATGGCGTCGTAGTACAAGATTTTTGTCCACTGGCCATAAATATTACTCGATTTTCTAATGGATTTCGTCTTAAAGTTTGGAGTTTTCTTTAGGGAAATATCATCACGAACTTTCTTAATATGGGAAAATTAATGCCTATTATTTTCGGAGAGATAAAAATTTCGTTTTGGGTACAAAAAAAGGTCAGCTATAGGATTTTCGGAAAGGAAAAAAGGTCAGCTAGGATTTTCGGAAAGGAAAAATCAGCAAGGAAGAGCTGAGGTTTTCGGGAAATGACTACCGGAAAAGCCCTAATAAATTCGTGAAGTCTAAAGTTCCCCTAAAATGACCGAACAGATATAAATTTTATAGCGCAGCTTAGAATTCATTTATAGATCTTTAAAAGCACGCCAGACAGCCTAAAATAGTGTTTTAAAGCATTTGGGAGAAAACCGTCGTTGGGTGCCCCTGACTCAAAGTTGCTGAGACGAATAGAAGTTAGCCTGCAAGTAAAACTGAGAAGCCAGGATTTCGTTTCACCGTTTGACATGCCATTATTGTAACACAGGATATGAGGCTGTCAAACTGACGAACACTGAAGTCTTTTCCCGCCTAATTCTGAGCTTCTCCCCATGTAAAATATATGAACCATCTCTTACAAGGATCATTTCTTCACAAGGATATACATACATAACGAAAACCAAGAGAGGGTGAAATTTCAGCAACATAGAGGGAAGAATTTCAGAGAACTACGTGATCAATTGCCGAGACGGAATTTTATTATATTAGGCAGTAATTTCTAGAGCTGGAGCAAATGTTCTCAAAGCTGAGGATTAGTGGGCAAGCTGGACTATTATGAGGGGTCATTACCGCCAAATCCTGTTTCAAATTCTGTTATGAGAACCTGCATATTTTATTACTTTTCAGCAAATTCTTTTCTCAAGACGTTAGAATTGAAATTGAACAAACGGAATAGAATTTAGGAAAACAGAACTGAAATTGAACCAACAGAACGGAATTTGAAACATCGTAAACACAACGTAACAGAAATTGGAGCAACAGAACAGAAATTGACGTTGTTCCAATTTCTGTTCTGTTGTTCAACGAACCGAGTGGAACCTGGGAAAGAACCAGTTGCATATTATAATTTATGAAGATTAATTCGATTATTCCCGCTCAAAGAAAATTTATTCCGTTTTCAAAATGGCTGCTCGATCGGAAGGCGAAGATCTCAGCCGCGAGGTGTATCTCTTTGCTTGAAGAGGTAAAAGATCTTATCGAGGCACAAAAAAGCGGCCTCCCAAACTCAGATGAAACAACCTCGATTCCAGGCTCTCTCTCCTTTTCCTCCCTTGTCGTTGAGTTGAGAGACCCTGGTTGCGGCTGGTCACGTGACTATGCGGTTACAACAATACCGCAGGGAGGGTGGGTCTTTGAGGCCGTTTTGTCAAGGTGAACAATAATTACTAACCAAGGGATCGAAGGGGCAAATCGAGTTTGGTTCAAAATGGAACAGCATTTTATACGGCAAGATTATGTTAAAAGTGAAACAGGCTATTTGTATGGAACGTTTGTTTTTATTCTTTACAACTTCATGACATGAAAATGTATACGTGACGGATATTTTCGAGCCACAAAAGCAGCGGCGCGAAAATTTAATACGAGAATGGAAAATTCGCTTTGCGAACACAAAATTTATAAGCTACCGGCTATAACGATGAACCATCGACTTCAGATTCACTTTTACACTAAGTAGACAGGTTCATGATCGTAAAGCTAAACGAGGTTGTAAACCAGACACCTTGGTCTCAAACCAACTTTGAAAACAACAATAAGCTTGGCGAGCTCGTTCACAGCTGACCCTGCGAACTCACTAAATTAAAACACAACGGCATTCATTTACAAATTCATTTGGAGCGAAATAGTCCAAATTTTAGGATAAAAGAGAAGCTTACTATTTTCTCTAACTGATTCTGTGTTAGTTTGACCATAATATAGTTTTCTTGTGTCAAAAAATCTACAACAACCGCTCGAAGCGGTTCCTTGAAAATCAACAAACTTGTACGGCACGAAATAATTAAGCTTATGTCAAACGGACTGTACGAAGGAATTTTTTTCCATCGGCAGTTTTTGCAGTGAATACAATTTAACGATCACTTAAACTCGTTACCTTAAAGCTGTTCACATACCAAGCTTACATGTAAACTTAATTCTTGAAATGATCGGCTTTCTTCCGTGGACAAAATTCCGTTGTAAAACGTCCGATCGATCGTCGTAGTTCGTAGTTGTGCAGTTCTGAGAATTACGCAAGCAGTTTCCGAGAAAAGATTATCGCAGTGATCTTCGGCCTGGCAAAGCCTGTAGAAGCTTGAATAACCACATGTAAGCATATGTACAAACTTTTTTGGTGCTTTCTTTTCTTGCGAGTTGTTTGAAGACCTGCTGCGTCTGCGAGTTGCTTCTCAGAGTCTACGCTCTCACCCTCTCATGGTAGATTTGTCACAGCAACAACTCTAACACTCTACCACCCCTCCCTCCGAATATATTTTTTTACCACCCAGAATCTGGGTGGTCACGTGACCAGCCGCAACCAGGGTCTCTCTACTCAACGACAAGGGAGGAAAAGGAGAGAGAGCCTGGAATCGAGGTTGCAGATGAAACTGCTTTCACTCCAAGCGAAAGAGAAGCTCGTCCATCGTCGTCTGTGCCACAACCGCAGGCAAATAACCAGCAGAGAGGGGACTCTGTAAAGTGTCGAAAAGGACGGAGGATGGCGGACGGCGGATGGCGGACGGCGGATGGCGGACGGCGGATGGCGGACGGCGGATGGCGGATGGCGGATGGCGGATGGCGGATGGCGGACGGCGGATGGTGGATGGCGGACGGCGGACGGCGGATGGCGGAAAGCGGACGGCGGAAAATAATAAAAATAAAAATAAACCAAAAATAATAAATGCCGAATTAATGAGAACTAAAGCAATGCATGTGGTACAAATAAAATATAATTGTGCGTTGATCTTACTCATGCGAGACATGCATCAAGCCATCGACAAATCGAGAATAACTTTCACCAATCGCGAACCGATTGCGTTACAGTGTATTCATTTCAAACTACCAAATTTAACTCGAATATTCAACCGCAGCTTAATACATTCGAATATCGAATGTTGATGATATCTCTTTCCATCCCCGTGAGCCGAGGTGCTAGTAAATCTGGAAAAAGACGAAAAAGACTGCGATGGCTTTTCATTCAACCAGACAGTTGACAGCTAAACGACCGCAGCATAGTCACGAAACCACCCCTGTCACGCTTGGCTTTTTCCACTTTGCAAATAATTCGTTATGTATCTTCTCCTTGTAGTTTCTATGTTTCTATGTTTCTATGTTTCATTGCTATTGCTATTTATATTTCTATCGTGTGGTGCTAGAAGGTCACACAACGAACAAAGGAGGATACATCGAGCTCAGGCTCGGTCAAATTGATGCAAGAGATCAGGAGAGATCATACTACATCTCTCTAAACAAATTCTTGTAGCTTCGTAGAAGCTCTATAGTAGTCTCTGGACCAGGACAAATAATGATATCCGTTATTCCAAACGACTCATCTTGCAACAGCTTTTATAATTATCAATTCAAATGCCGGGCCCGGTTAGAAATGCAAGAAAGCAACATCCTACACGGAATATTTGCAGTATTTGATATCTAGTCCTTCGAGAGAGAACATTAAGAGAGACAAAAACATATCTTGCGATAGAAATGAGCCGAAACAAACCTTAGCAATGAGCAACGCAAATTTAATACGGAGGTGTCAAACTCATGACCTCTTGTAAACAATTTGTTAGAATGTACATATTCGAAGGCTCTACAGGAAAATCCTCCTCAAATTAAACATATACTGCCCGTTTAGAAACACACTTGAAGCAGACTGCATTAATAGAGAACGGCAAATATACTAATGTGACGAACTGTGGGAGTCGTGTAGGCCTGTCACCTTTTTTACACTGAAATGAATACACTGTAACGCAATCGGTTCGCGATTGATGAAAGTTATTCTCGATTTGTCGATGGCTCAGTGATGCATGTCTCGCATGAGTAATATCAACGCACAATTATATTTTATTTGTACCACATGCATTGCTTTAGTTCTCATTAATTCGGCATTTATTATTTTTTGTTTATTTATTTTAATAATTTTTTTATTTCAATTATTATTTTTTTGTATTTATTTTAATTATTATGTTTTTATTATTATTATTTTTATTATTTTCCGCCGTCCGCCGTCCGCTTTTCGCCATCCATTTCCTCACTTTACAGAGTACCCTCTCTGCTGGTTATTTGCCTGCGGTTGTGGCACAGACGACGATGGACGAGCTTCTCTTTCGCTTGGAGTGAAAGCAGTTTCATCTGAGTTTGAGAGGCCGCTCTTTTGTGCCTCGATAAGATCTTTTACCTCTTCAAGCAAAGAGATACACCTCGCGGCTGAGATCTTCGCCTTCCGATCGAGCAGCCATTTTGAATAATCGAATTAATGGATTAATCTTCATAAATTATAATGTGCAACTGGTTCTTTCCCAGGTTCCACTCGGTTCGTTGAACAACAGAACAGAAATTGGAACAACGTCAATTTCTGTTCTGTTGCTCCAATTTCTGTTACGTTGTGTTTACGATGTTTCAAATTCCGTTCTGTTGGTTCAATTTCAGTTCTGTTTTCCTAAATTCTATTCCGTTTGTTCAATTTCAATTCTAACGTCTTGAGAAGAGAATTTGCTGAAAAGTAATAAAATATGCAGGTTCTCATAACAGAATTTGAAACAGGATTTTGGCGGTAATGACCCCTCATAACTATTAGTTCCGACCGGACTGTATTATACGAGAGGGATTGCATGAATGATTGTTTCTTGTATGTATCGGCTGGGTGTTTGGCTGTTTCTTTAGAAATATGGAAGTCTTAGCATACTGCAAAAAAACCAGGGTCAGTTCACTCCAAAGACGGAAGTTGAAGAGCATAAAAAGATTGAGTTCGACCGGCACTCCCCCGGTGGTCATCAGAGCACTGATTCGGACTTGCTTCACATGAATCAGTGACTGGAGTTCCGCCGAAATCGGCCGCACCTGATCAGTCATGCAGCAAAGAATAAAACACTTACGGAGTTTTATCATCAACTTGGGGCGTAATAATGATAGAGTAGTTTAAGTGTTTTGGGATGGAGCTTCATCAAATAGTTTCATTAAATTTCGGGCGTACTCCGGAGTTATATACGTTGATGGAAATGTTTAAGTGCCATTTTCATCAACAGTACTGACTAGAGTAGATTTCATGACTTTTGCCGGAACCGTCTCGTGTCATCTGCCTGGTTTAAACGTGCGAATAATCTGAAAAACCAACTGAACTTTTAGAGATTGTGGAACAAGTCAACTAAAACAACTTGTCAAACTTGATAACTGAAAATTTTAATGTCCTGCATGCACTGCAGAATATAAGTTTTCAAAATAATGTGACTTGGGGAAAGAATATTTAGGGCAGGGCAGTTTCAGTTTGCTTACGACTGTCGTATGCGACACACTTACCACTTACCACAACTTTGCCAAGACAGTCGTAAGCAAGATGTACTGGTTTGACGCCCTAGGTTTGACGATCACGGATGTTTAGACCAAATAATTCGTGTCGTAGGTATATTTATGTCGAAAACATGTTGCATACGACAACTAGACCGGCACTAGTTACTGTCCACTTCCGAAGGCAACGTTTGGATTTGAGATTTAGAGCTTTAATATGGAGTCGAAATTAAATATTGGTCGTTTTTGTTCTAATAGATTGCGTCGGAAACTAGGAACCAGGGTTGCCCAGAGGTTTGGGGTTTACGGTTGAAATATAGGTATTTCGTATATTTTGGGGATAGTCAATATAGATATCAAGTGAAAGTACCTTTCATTTATCCTCAATCTAGAGCATATGTGCTGTTCTGGGTGTTCTAATTTTGGGCGGTGAATACCATGCATATACCCCCTGGACGACCCTGAAGAACTGATGGCATTCAATAATTTATCGAAAACCAGCTGTATATATCTCGTCCAAGCACTGCGCATAGACTGAAAGGAAGTTTGCACGAAGATTTTCCACATTGTTGATATCAAGAACCGATCAACGGCTCAAAATTTCATTTCACATGATATACTCTCTCCTGACTGTTATAAACTTCTAGTTATACACCCGGTTATACATAAAATATATATTTCGTTCATTTACCGGCAGAGTTGAAGCCATTAATTTTTTTTATCCAATTCCAACACTGCTGACATCTTAACTATAACCATATGAAAAAGAGTCTGAAGATGAACTGCCCTGTTTCCGATTTTCTAACGTGAGATATTCCATAAAACCCAATATCATTTCCTCTCTTCGCGGCGTAAATGGCCACCATGACTGAAAAAGGTGTCGACTGAAAAATTCCTTTCCTTATAATTTGGGTTGAAAAGGCACCCCTCTGAAAAGGGGACGACAGACGTCTCGCATTGCATCGTTGATGTCCTTCCGACAGATACGAGATGCGAAGCGTGCAAAAAGCGTCTGAAGCCTGGCTATCAAAAATGAATTATATTTTTTTATTGCAGTTTATACTGATCTAAGCCTCTATTTTAAGAGGCACCGAGCTGACATTTAGACACATTTAGCTTACGCCTCATTTGAAATGCGCCGATTCCGCAACAAAACTTTTCAGTGTTCTCAGTCGTCATTACTGCTTCAGTTTAGGTATTTTCCAGACAAAATCATGCAGGTATGAATTGAATTGAAACTCCGCACTAAGAATCGGGCTGGAAAAAACTGTAGCTGCGAGTACAACATATTGCTGACGGGATGTTTACACTTAATAATCCGGCGAAGTGGGAGATGGTAACGAATACACTTTGGACCCCACCGAAGCACAATACATTTTAAGTAAAGCTCGTTGACAAAGGGCGAAATTGCCCGCTAAGTAAAGAAATACCGTATTTCCTCTCTTTAATAAGACTCACGGGGGCTTATTAATTTTAGTTTGATTAATTTTAGGAGTGAGGGGACTTAAAACAGGGAGGAGGCTTATTTCCAAGTCGTCATAGTGTCCTGTTTTAGTTACCTGCAATTTCGCCTATTTCTTATTAGTAAAAATCTACTAGTATACTAATGAAAATTAAACAATCTGATTGGCTGAGCTACTTGTACACTATCAGCCATTAGTGCAGTGGCTGGAGGTCGTCTACAAAATTGCGGTTTCTTCTCGTTTCTCCGAGGTTTCGGAGGAGGATTTAGAGAGTTATTACTAGACAATTGTTATAATTTTTACTAATTAACAATTAGATTATTCGCTCTCAATTTCTATGAGTGATAGTTGATTCGGCCTGCGGCCTCATCAACTATCACGTCACATCACTGAGAAATTGAGAACGAATAATCTAATTGTTAATTAGTTATTCGGCGTTGTGAGAGAAAACGTTTTAGTATGTAAAGGTAAATTAACCGCCGAGTGAATCGCCGAGTGAATAGTCCTTTGTTGGAGCCAAAAACGTTTTGTTCAGATGAAGGGCTTAAACCCTCGAAATGGTCTGCTTGAGAAAAGCCTGAAAGGCTCGCCATCCAACAACTTGTCCATACAAATCTTAATTTTTTCAAACTGCTTTCAAACCGCCAAAAAATCGCACGCATTTAGTGCGAGATTCTTAAAAATATCTAGGGGGCATCCAAGGGGCGTCAAGGGGGGAGGGGGTGTGTTTGAGGAGGGTGCAACCCCCCATCCCCTTTGAGAAGTTTTTCAATTATCTGACTTCTCTTTCTCTCTCTCCCTTTTTCGTGTATTTTTGTTTACCACTGCATGTTTTATAACGTTTCCTTACAAACTTCGCGGCCATTACGCATCAAACTCTTGGAAAAGTCAAGGCCGCGGAAATCGGTTTCTGCGTTTGACCGCTGTGGACTTCGGGAACGCTCGAAGCAAGGAGACTGGGACGAGGAAACCCGATCGACTTGCTTTGCGTGCAAAGACTTCTGGGATTACGTTGCAAGGGTGTTCAAAATGGCGGTGGAGGAATGAAAGTGAAACGTGAGTTTTGGTAGTTTTTCCTCTTTAACGAACGTTTATGGCGTCGGAAGATGGTGAAATAGAACTAGAAGATGGAGAAATCAACGATTTAGAGGATGGCGAAATAGACGAAGATATACTACCGCCGGAATCGAATAACAACGTGTTGTCGCGTTTAGAACCTCGCCAACACGAATCATTACGTGATGAATACTTGAATGATAATTTGCATGGAGCGAAAAACCGAGATTTCGGTTTTCAGAAGTCAAGTCTTCCATCTGACCGATGGGACACTCGGGGTTCTTTCCGAGGAAGATTTCCAAGAGGCCGCGCGAGTCAAATGGTGAGAGGCAAGTCTAGAGGAAAAGCATTTCGTGAAAACGGACGAGGAATGATGGGACGAGGCAAGACTTTCCTCGCGAAAAGAGGTAGTCCACGCAGACGTATCCTTTGTGTTCTCAATATTTCAGGTTAGCATGGAATTCCTGGAGCAAACAAACTGTAGGTCTTTGATTTGATTTAATTAAATTAATAAGCTAATTTTGCTACCTACAACGTCTTCCTGTTCCTGTCGACTTCTTTATTTCAAACATAAAGTCACGTTTATTAAAGCAAGGCATTATTAGATGAATTGTGTAAATTATACAGGTTTATACAAATGTAGTACATACTTACATGACAACTCCAGATAATCAAATACCAGTCAAGCCACTGAAAGAATGAACATTTACTGATCTTGAATGTCTGATTTAATACTGTTTCTAGCGCTCTACAGAGAAAACAACTGTCTAAATGCACGCGCAAAATGGCGAGTTTATGCTCAAGCGAAAATGACGAATTTAGTCTACGAGAATTGTGTAAAAGCGAAAGAAAACACGAATCTCTACACATAATTATTATATGATTGACAGTCAACAGCCAGTTGACAGTCAACAGTCAAACCTGTATAAGCGGTCACTGTACTAAGGGGACACTCTTTACGGACAGTATTAAAAGTCCCACAATTTATCAGTTCCCTTATTTACCGTAAATATTCGTATCTATTAAAAGTGGACACCCTGTATTAGGGGGACACTAGAGCATTCTCCATGGGTGTCTGCTTAATACAAGTTTGACTGTGCTTAACAACAGATGCCATTATCGCAGAAGTTGGTACAATTTTATTACAAAATAATGAAATTAAAGATCATGTCCAAAAGTTCTCAAGGAAATTGTCTTTGGATTGTGGCTGAACCTTATCCACAGCAGATTAGGGTAGAGCATTCAATAGCCACTACTGATGATTTGTAATTAGCCCATACTTAATGATGCATGCAATTTGACCAGGGTGCATTCCATGTACGAACATCCCATCCCGTAACCCTCATTTTGAGAGCCTTATTCTATGCATGGCTGCTGTTTTTGTATGGGAAACTGTAAATACATGTACATGTAGCAGTATGTGCACACATGTACATGTAAGTGTCATGTTACAGTAGAGGGTTGTACCCTCGGCTACGTACCACTACATGTATATGCCCTGTGGCTCTGCATGTACCCCCAGCTTAATGCCCACTGACAAAATTAATTAAGAAAGTCATTATTTAATAATAAATTTAAATATTGTCCAAATTAGTATACACATGGATAAAGGTAGTGCTGGCACAATGGTTAGAGATAAGTTATGCCAGACTTGGATCAAATTTTCCCCTTTAACCAATTGCCTTGTATATATGGAGGATGGGTGCCTGGGATATCCAGGGGGGCCTCCACTGTGGTCAGCCAGCCCCACCCCCCCAGATGGAATACAGCTCCTATGGCTGGCAATCCTCGCCAACCAGCCATGAGCCCCCACGCCAGCTAAGAACCGCTGACCACTATGACAGCTGACTGCACACTTGTTGTTAGTTAACTTGGTTAAATTGCATTTAACTTGATTTAAAAAATTTTTTATTGTGTTTCTTGACAACACTGATATATACAGCCCTTCTTCAAAGACCCAATTTACCACATCCACCTTCTGGTGAAAGAGCAAGGTCACCATACCTTGACAAAAGAGTTCCTATATATCCCGAGAATGAAAGGCCAAGGTTGCCTTACTCTTCACCTGAGAACAGATCACGGCCTCCACACCTTGAAGAAAGGCGGCAGGGTTATTCTGATACTGATCGGCCAAGACTACCGCACCCTTCACCTTTTGAGAGGCAGAGGTTACCTCTTATGGAGTTGGATAAGAAAGTGCGGCCATCTCACAATGAAAAGACCGATTCAGCTCCTGTTGTCCCAGATGAACAGCCTAGAAGAATAACATCTCCTACAGTGGATGAAGAAGTCGATGATTACAGGATCTTACTACAACGGCATCGCCTTATTCAACAACAACTTGCAGCTCTTGAAAATCAAGAGAATTCAACTTTGGGAGACAACAGTATCATTGATGACACTTTTATAGATATTCCTGTTGAGGATGCACAACCTGATTTTCTGCATGGATGTGAAAGAAGCCTAGAACATTTTAGTGATTCGCTTGAACAAACTTATCAATTAGAAGAAAGGAGACAAGATGGTCTACATGTATATCCTCATGTAGACACGACATACATTGAAACTAGTAATGAAATTTATGATTTGGATAAAAGAAAAGAAATGTTGGATAATGGTGAAACAGAGACGCCAAAATCATTTTTACCATTTAAGATTAAACCGCGCTATAGTAATGTTCCCTCTATCAAAGAATTGAGTCAAAAGGATCTGGAAGAAAGGAATACAAACCAGCCAAGCGCAAATGTTGCTGGAGGTGATGGTTCGGAAAATACTCAAACTCTGTCACAGAATAACAAAAGAGGGAGGCTTTCTAAACCCAGGAGAAATCGCGGCAGAAGACGAAAAAGAAAGGTATCGCAAGATGCAAGTCAAAGTAACATTGTATTTAACAGTCGACCGGCTGCAGCAGTTGGATCTAACCAAGGCTCACATGTTGATCCTCATAATGAACTGGAGGCGAGGCTTTTGTCTCTATCAGCAAGCTCTGTTTCAGTTGAACCAATCAGGTACACTGTATGATGACTTGTTAGTTGTGATTACTTAAGCTTGGTTTACATATATGACGCAAGCATAAGTACGAGAGTGTTCACATGTGCGATAAGCATGAACACAAAGGACATGTGTCCGACGAAGTCACCATTTTGGTTGACAAAACAAAAAAAAGCTCAGACATAATAATTTTATTATAAGCAAACCTGCTAATCTAATGCGTTGTCAATGCAGAGTAAACTAGTTTGCGTTTAGAACAAAATGCGTTTGTGTTTGCGTTGGAAGGCAAAAAAACATTGTCCGCACATTTTGTCTGACCCCTGCAGGGATTTCATCGGACATTGGCAAATTTTGGTCGGCCATTGTCCGACGACCGACTGTTATTTGCAGCCCTGCAAGGTGACATATGCAGGCACAGTGCCTTTAAATTTTGATCAACATTGCATCATCCAATATGGCGGATCACACGCATGCTTTCTTATGCTTGTACTTGCGTTATCCCAGTTTACACGAGCAATGCAACAATGCAAGCATAAGCACAAGAAAAAGAAAATATTTCCTTTTGTTGTGCTTGCGTTTATGCTTGCGCTTCTGCTTGCGTCGCCCCGGTTTACACGTACGTTTCTTGCGCTTCTGCTTATGCTTGCAAATGTACGTGTACACCAGGCTTTATTGAAGAACATTGTCAAGAGCCTCTAAGTAGCTTATGAGCTGGTTATTTTACTGTCAGTGGTATTGATCTACCTTACATATGTAGCTAGACCAAAATAAGAAATTCAGGTTGCTGAGAGTTGGCTCTCTATCATCATCTCAGGCCAAATGAGAGCTCGCGAGAGTCATCAACGACTCTCAAGACAAGAAGAATTTGAGCAGGTTCAAATTTGATGAGAGTCGCTGAGAGTGCATGAGAGTTTCAGGCCAAACAAGAGTGAGTGTTTGAATTCTTATTCTTGAACTCTCATTCTTGTTTGGCCCAAGCTCTACAGATGTACACTGTACATGTAGATGCTTTGAACAGTGGTGTTATAGGCTTCTGTTAGGCAGAGATTTCTTTGTAACATGTAATATTGATTTCTCTGGCAGCCATTATACTCTGTAAGATTGGTTTTGTAGTGTAGGCACAGCATGAATACTGTGGAACTTGCCAGTTAATAGCAAACTATTATATTATCAGTCTAATCCACTGTACGGAAAAAGATGGCGGCTGTACATTTTACCACAATACCTTGCGAACCTAACACAGCCAATAGGCACATAGCAGGCCATATTTCTTTGCGAAATTCGTCCCTGTACTAACAACATTGTGTATTCTAGGTTTGAAGTTTTTAGAACTTTTCTGTGCATTTTCATGAGCGTTTTTAGGGTTTTTGTGTGCTAAGAGTTATGAGTAAATGTACCAGTCTCCATCTTTTTCCGTACGGTGGATTACAGTCGAACCTGCACTAACGGCCACCTCTCTACAACAAGCAAGGACCGTGCGCCGATCCATACACTTTACTCTTATTGAAACCTCCCTACAACGGCCACCTCTCTACAATGGCCAGATAATTCTGCACCAGGGTGGCCGTTGTGGAGAGGTTCAACTGTATCAACTGCAGTTTCTTGGGAGTTTAGCCAAATTGCTATCATTTTGGGTTTAGGGAGGACATTGACAAGAAAAGGGAGAGACGTGAGAAGCTCCGACAGTGGCAAGAACAAATGAACAGGGACAAATTTCCTGACCAGAGAAATCAACAGGGAAATAAAGGACGAGATAAAAAGAAGTTATCAAAACTGACCAAAGGCGACAAGAGAAGGTCGAGCTTGCAAAGTTTAAAATCACCTGATGACATCCAGAGAGAGGGTGACAGAGATCCGCACAGAAAGACATTTGAGAGGGATGACTATTTTGAGATTCCCATGGATGTAGAGAGTGATTCAACAGGTGAATATGAAACTAATGCACATGTACATGTACACTATACAGAACAGTGTAGCTTCATAATCCTGGTATAAATTAATTTAGAAATTAGAACAATTTTCAGTTGAGTGTCAGAAGTACAGTCAAACCTCCATTAACGGCTACCTCCCTATAACAGTCACTTCTCCACAATGGCCAGGATTTTTCATCCCAACCGCACACCAATCTATTACATTTATTCTTATTGAAACCTTCCTACAATAGCCACCTCTCTACATGGCCACTTAATTCTGTCCCCAGGCCGGGTGCTCATTGTAGAGAGGTTCAACTATACAATAACCTGTAGTTTCAAAAATTAAAGAATGATTAACTTTGGCTTTGGCTTTGCTATGCTGTATGATTGGTTTAAAAAACGTATGCCATCTACTCAATCGATACTGAACCAATTGGATGTAGAACTAGAACCAGTCACAACTTGATTTTGTAAGTGTGAATAAGTACATAAATTCTGCCTCTTTATCGTGCTTTAGATGGTCCAGCCCTTCCATTGATAGATGAACCAGCTGAAGATTTCCGTCCTCCGCCACCACCATTACCCAGTGGAGACTTTGCAGGTAAGTAGATATGCTACATATACATTTACATGTGGTTTGGTGATAATATCTTGTAACATAGGGTAAAGTAGTTTTCTTGCATATGTGATCCTGTAAATTTGTACATGTACATGTATGCAGATCAGTTTGACCATTTTATCGCTAATAACATGATCAGCCTACAATGTACATTTTTGTTTTGTTTTGGTCCCCTTACAGCAACATCTATTTATATGGATCAACACTCTCAATTGGTGAGTACATGTGTACATATATAACATATATATATAACATACATGTACATGTATCTTGTCAATAAGATTCTAAGGCATGTAAAACAAGTGTTCTTTACATTGGTTCAAGGACAGTAGCAATATACAATTTCATAAGCACATTTCAAATAATTTTATATGATTATATATAATTATATATATATTATTTTTGTTAACAGATGTACTCATCAGGATATTTCCACATGGAACAGGTTATTTCTCAATGCTTAATAATTTATTATAATTATACAAGTTGCATGTTGGTATGCATGTATGTGGATGATGTTTTACAACAAGGAGCCCAAAAGTGCGACCACTTTTAATTAATTCAAATTATTTTGTGCGCGCATACTATCCAGTCAGCAGCAGAGGATACATGTAGCTATCCGAGGCTTCTGATTGGATAGTCTGCGCGCACAAAAGAATGCAAATTAATTAAGAGTGGTCACACTTTTGGGCTCCTTGCTGTAAACTTCTTTGGCATGCAATAATAAAGAACCTTGTTTACTCACAAAAATATAATATTACAGCTATTTCATTGGCAGTGGTCCTCAGTAAAATTTCGCAGAAATCCTTACCATTGAAGTTCCATCATGTGACTCTGAAATGAATAATTTATTTTTACTACCATTTCAGAATTTTGGTGATTGGTTGGTTGGTTCAGTGCCAGTAATGTCAGCATCCCCTGATGACCAACAGTTTAGATATGGAGGTCTGTTATTTAATGAATTAGGAAGCAAAGCTATGTTTTGTACTACATGTATAATAAAAATGCAACAAGCATTCCGTGGTTTATTCATTTATCCATTCATTCCATGGTTTAATCTCACTTACTCAGGTACTCACTTACTCTCTGCTTTCGGCCTCCATGCTTAACGTGTTTCGTCTGGCTTAGATTGAAACTACCTCATGAGGATGTTTCAATCATGCTTAGAATAAACATGTTTCGATCATCATTCGCGCAATGCCCCGCCTGATGTGAACACTTTTCATAGCAAAACATGTTTCATTCGTGATCAGACTAAACATGTTTCGGCCTAGTGTGAATGCAGTATAAGTCAATGTGTTCAATTATGTGTTCCATGTTTTGTTCGTGTACCCAGTTAAACCAAAAAAAACTACTATTTTTCTTGTGACACATGTAGTGTAGCTTTGGTCATAATTTATATCATATATTTGTTACAGAATTTGCAAGTCATGAGTCTTATCAAGCAGACGTTGAAAGAAATGATGAACAGCGACAGGTTGAGAGCAAAGATGTTTCAAGTCAGGATAATTCTGACGAAGACGATGAGGCAGCCCTTAGAGAGCAGCTGCTGAAATCTTTAGCAGTTAAAAGAAAGGCTAAACTGAATGTTGGGGTAACTACAGTAGTAGTTAGTGCTGTTCTTATTGTTTTAACAAAACTGTCACCCGGTTTACTTAAAATTAAAATTGAAATTTGGGAGTAAAAAACAAAAAAAAATGACCTAAAAGTCAACTAAGGTGATTATATTGCCCCCAGCCTTTCAAATCTTCTTTGTTATCACGGTAGCGTAATGGTTAGCGCATTGGGCTCCAGTTCAAGCGCTGGTCAAGGTCATTGTGTTGTGTTCTTGGGCAAGACACTCAATTACTCTCACACTGCCTCTTTCCACCCAGGAGTAATGTATAAATGAGTATGGCGACAAAATGCTGGGGGTAACCTGCGATAGACTAGCATCCCATCCAGGGGAGTAGCAATACTCCTAGTCAGCTTCATGCTAAGGAAACCAGGATAAGCTCCGGCAGTTTGGGCCAGTTTGGCCCGTGTGCGGCTTTACATGTACCTACCCATGTGATGTATGGTGATGTTTTCTTTTTAGAAGGATGCAAAGTCTTCAAAAAGTGAGTCAGGCCCTGGACGTCAGAGTGCACAGTCAACAAATACAGCATCTAACAGAGCACAACAGGCAAAACAGCAGCAAAATTCCAGACAGGTATGATACATGTACTTAACAATATTATTTGATGAGGTTGAGCATTAGTGAGAATCATCAAGGTCAAGGTTTGTGTTATCTGCTGAAGCTGAAGGCTGAGGCAGATAACACAAGTCAAGGCTTTGGACACTTTGTGGAGGCAGCGTGGCCGAGTGGTCAGGGCATCAGACTTGTAATCCGGAGGTCCCGGGTTCAAGCCCTCCATCCTGCCATTCGCTGGATTTCTAGTGTTCTCGGTTGCCCCGGGTTCAACTCCATGGTTGCGCTCTGTAAATAGCCAACTGGTCTGTCTCCTTCCAGTTGGGATTTTCAACCATGTTATGTTTATTTGAAATATTTGTTTATAGGTGGCCCCACAATCTTCTAGCTTTAACACAAACCGTGTATAAATAAAGTTGCTTTACTTTACTTTGCTAAAATGCAAAACCCAAATCCAATAACTGTAAATTATTACTATACATTACTTCATGTCTGTAGAAATTATGCCCAATTAACAATTAGATTATGAGCTCGAGATTAATTTCTATGATGTGATAGTTGATGAGGCCGTAAGCCGAATCAACTATCACATCATAGAAATTGAGAGCAAATAATCTAATATTGTTTTAGTAAAAATCATAACACTTGTCTAGTAATAACTCTAAATCTTCCTCCAAAACTTCCGAGAAACGAGAAGAAACCGCAATTTTGTAGACACCTCCAGCCACTGCACACTAATCTGTATAATTAAATTGAGTAAATAAATAAAAATAAATAATAATAAATAATGATGTCATATTTGCAATACTCAACTTATTTCACCTATTTAACAATTAGATTATGAGCTCGAGATTTCTATGATGTGATAGTTGATGAGGCCGTAGTATACGAGTAGCTCAGCCAATCAGATTGTCTCATTTTCATTAGTATACTAGTAGATTTTTACTAATTGTAGATATGACATCACAATTCGATACCAGCTGAGCATGAATTAGCTGTATGCTCTCAGCTAATGAGAATATAATGTGCAAGGCTTAATGAGCTTCCCCCATTGTACTCAAATGTTTACAAACATGTCTGTTCTTTATGAATTCAGTTAATTCAACTTGTCAGGGAATTTTATTGTAAGGTTGCTGTAGGTTTTGATAATGACATATTATTATGGTCAAGGAAAATTGTGCAAAATAAATTAATGCAAGTCAAGTTTAAAACGTAAATTGACTACAGTGTCTTTTTTTTTATCAGTCCTATTATGGTCAGTAGAAATTGTCTTCTGATCAGTTAAAAGTCAGGGAATTTTTTGTTTTTTTCAAGGGTTGCAACTACATTGTATGTTTTTATCTCTTGTGTATCTTTATTTGTGTAGGTATCATTTGCCGCACCTCCCAAGCACGATCCTGTGGTAATAAAACTGGGTGAGGATTCCGACACTGACGAATCAGATGCATCTGATACAGAAGCAGCCAAGAAACCAGCGTCTAAAAGTCAAGGCTCCGCAGGTGCTGGCTTATTTGGAGGTCTAGAAATGATGATCAAAGAAGCTAGAAAGTCTGCTGAGGTAAAGTAAAACCCAACTGTGCTAACCCTTTTATTTGCAAGACTGATCAATTAATATCCCAAAATAAAAAATACAGTTGAACCTTGCTACATGTATCTTGAACTCGGTTATCTCTAACACGCTGCTATCTCGAGCTCAAACCCATTCCCCTTGCCCTTATTTTTCAGTCATTTACTATAATTGCCTATAATTGCCTGTCGAACTCCCCGCTATCTCAAACTGTTTTTCGTTTACCTTAGAGTTTGAGATAGTAGGGTTCAACTGTACATTCATTTGTTAAGCTGACTGGTGTAGAGAATGCAGGAATGAAAATAAGCTAAGCTGCCAGTTTCACAGTCTTACAATCAAGGGAACGTTTTTGAATCTTGAAAAATTAAGTACTTAACTTTGCTGCCGTTGAATGTTGCACTGTGTAACACCCCTTGCAGCACACTGCTTTCAGCTGTTGTGATGCATGTAAGCTCTAGCACTGCCTGATCATTGTCTGGTGCCTAACAAACAAACTTGTTTGTTCTCCAGATATACATGACCCAGGATTTCACAGTTAGTAGTCTGGATTTTTTGAGCATGTAAAACAGCAGTTTTATTGACTACATGTATGTTTTGAACAGGCTTCTAAAGTGAAAGTGACAGTGCCACTGCAGGCGGCAGATGCAGGACAACAACAGGCTTCTAAAGTGAAAGTGACAGTACCACTGCAGGCTGCAGATGCAGGACAACAACAGGCTTCTAAATTGAAAGTGTCAGTGCCACTGCAGGCTGCAGATGCAGGACAACAAGACAAAGCAGACATACCACCAGAACCAACAACTCCAGATGCAATGGCCCACATGCC
Organism: Desmophyllum pertusum; assembly: GCA_029204205.1. Classification (NCBI taxonomy): domain Eukaryota; kingdom Metazoa; phylum Cnidaria; class Anthozoa; order Scleractinia; family Caryophylliidae; genus Desmophyllum; species Desmophyllum pertusum. Next base: position 1,100,393 of record MU826359.1, read on the forward strand.
TGAACCAATGAAGACTGAATACAAGAGACTCAAGGAACAGCTAGCACTGCGTGAGAGTAAAACAAGGCAGCCACTTACCACTGTCAATCTGGATAAAGGTATATGTGGTAGAATAACCCCCCCCCCCCCCCCCCAAAAAAAAAAAATTATAATTCTCTTTTGTTACTTATTAACTCTTTCACTCCAAAGATTTTCCAAGTTCAAAATTGACAAAATAATCTTGAAAAACAAAGGGCACTACATATAAATGAAAGATTCATATGAATGGACACATACCAGGGTTTCACTGAATAGACTTAAAAGTTAGAACCACCTTGTATAGAATAATAAACAAGATCTCGTGAAAGTACTGCTCAGTAGCTTTCATTTGAATGGTAACACGCTAGTGTAATTACCACAGTACCACATGAAAGTACTGCTTTCATTTGAATGGTCACGCACTGGAGTTTCCTTCGCAGACTTACAGCAAGGAGCGCAAAATTGTGACCACTTTTAATTTAATTAATTCACATTCTTTCATGCGCTCAAACTACAGCAGCTGTATCCAATCAGAAGCAGAGGATAGCTATTCTTAACTTCTGATTGGATAGTCTGCATGCACAAAATAATTAACTAAGAGTGGTCACACTTTGGGCTCCTTGCTGTAAAAGTTAGGACCACCTTGTACAGCATAACTGCTCAGCTTTCATTTGAATAGTCATACACTAGGGTTTCCTTCACAGACTATACTAAAAGTTAACCATATTAATTGAACCTCAATAAGTTGTGAAATGTGAAATGGCTAACCTCCTGGTGTTCTCTTTTGTAGAAGATAGTTCTACGTTGGTAACATCTGAAGAGCAGACAGAAAATGTGACAAAAGAGGACAATAGTCACTTGAAAGATCTATACAGTTATGTTACTGGTTGTGAAGAGAATCTGTCCAGACACAAGTAAGTTAACACATTGACTACTAAAGCGGCCATAAACGGCCAAGAAGAGACCACAGACTTGTACCACTTGTGACGTCATCACTGTTCACGCCAGAGGATGTCTTTGATAATCAACGGATAGAGTTGGCAAATGTCTAACAAAGCATGCCTAAACAAGCACGAAACATTAAATTGGACCGGAGATACACACGAAACAACTTGGATTTTTTTCCTCCAAAATCACCAAAAAACGCGACCTTCACTACCATTGGCACTCTTTGTCAAAAAAATTCCCTTTTCCCAACGTTTAGGCTAAAACTTTTTCAACGTGAAACAAAGACGACTGAAAGGCCAACAAAACCACAAAATAAAATGAGAGAAAAAGGAGAGCAAGAACGGCAAAAAAAATAAAAGGAAAAGAAAAGCCTAAAGTCAGGTGGGTTTTTCAAACCCCAAAACTATGTCCAAATTTTGATTTCTGCGCATGCCCGAGAAAAATATTGAATTTGTCGCTTCTACGTAAAAGGGGATGTTAGTTGCCGTGTTTTAAACCAAGTTTTAGACAGTTTGACATTAAACTGTTGAGATAATGGCCAGAAATAGGCATCTGGGACGTTAGATTGACGTTTTTTGGAAAAAGCCCAGTAGTCAATGGGTTAAGGGGAGCCATACCGGTAAACTACTCTGGTTGAAAAATTAAAGTCTGTGTTTAGTGCTCTTTTTGGCAATTCAGCCCCATACCACACAAACTCTGAAATTAATAATGGTTTCAAGCACACTACTGTAGGTTGCAAGCTTGCAAGCTTGAGCAAACATTTCTTGCTAGCCTGATGTGCATTTTTTTTTATTACTACAGGGTGTTTTGGGTTCTGCAATGATAATAATTTATTATTAGTTGTTGAATTGTCATAGTAGTTCACTTGTGGACAGCTAGTAGATATTTTCACAGTAATAAAGTTATTGATTGATTGATTGATTGATTGATTGATTGATTGATTGATTGATTGATTGATTGATTGAACTGCATGATTGATTGAACTGCATGATTGATTGAACTGCATGATTGATTGAACTGCATGATTGATTGAACTGCATGATTGATTGAACTGCATGATTGATTGAACTGCATGATTGATTGAACTGCATGATTGATTGAACTGCATGATTGATTGAACTGCATGATTGATTGAACTGCATGATTGATTGAACTGCATGTACACTGTACCTTTCTGTTCTTTTTGTAGGAAAGTCATCCAGAAAGAGAAAGTCATCCTGAATAAACTGTTGAGTGAACTGATTGACAAAAGGCGGTCCTTTGAAGCTCAAGAGGAAAATGTGCGCAAGCTTCAGCAGGAGCTTGAGGCAGCACAGAAGGTTACCCTTACCAACAGAATGCTTGTAAGCAGGCTACGTACCAAGACAAAGCTGGTGAAGGATAGACTTGGTGAGAGACAACTAGCAACAAGCAATTTTGAAGAGGAGGTTTTAAGAGCTAAAAGTATCATTTCAGCCGTGAAAAGAAAAATGCCGATTGCAGGGGATACAGGATCTGGGAGAAATAGTCCTCAAGTGGAATCGCCGGGTAGTACTGTTAGTAACGAGAACCAAAAGTTCACAATTACTTCTACTGGCAGCTCAAGAAATTAAAAGCTCCCTGGATGCAAAGCTCAACAAACTATCCTCTTTGACCAAGCTGGAAAACAAGGAGAAAGGAAACTTGAGCCTGGAGGCACTGGGTCGTCTTCAGAAGAAACTGTAAGTTCCTTTCTGGTAAAATTGTTATCCCATATAGTATTTGTAGTGTCTGGCTAATCAAGACAGTTCTGCATGCTCAATGTATGTACATGTACATGTAGTCAACTCATGGTCAGTTCATACCCAATTTTGGAATCAGAAATAGAATAATTTTATACTGTACATGTAAGCACCAGTACATGTACCTACCATACAGGTTCACATAAGTTACATTGTTTGCATGGTGTCTAGAAGCCTTAGCGACTTCCATTATTGCGAGGTGTCATCTTTCAGGATGTGTCCACTTAAAAAGACTGTCTTTTCCTACCGGAGGTAGCATCCTCTTTTTACAGGAGGTATTGCAGGAATTGCCCTCATATAGGAGGTGTCTGGTATAAGAGGAAATGCCTTCTTGTAGGAGGTGTCCACTTTAGGAAGTGTTCTCTTATAGGAGGTGTCTTCCTAGAAGCAATAGGGACTTTAAAATATGAGACGCGACTGCTTTTAGAATAGTGTCCGGTAACAACCTGGAACGAGACTGCTGTTCTGACTGAGTGAAATGTTATCACTAAGATGCTTGAAGTGAGAACAAGAGTCCCTTGACTATACAATGCGAGTATATATGTACATTTGTACCATCAAGTTAAAATTCCTAATGTCTCGTTGTTTTTTTACTAGGTGGCCAAAAAGGCCAAACCAACCACTTTGACACCCCAGGGAAGTCCAGCTTCATCAGCACCGAGCACTCCAAAAAAATCTGCAATGACTGAACGTATTGCACAAGAAAAGGCCAGACTGAAGAAACTTGAACATGAACTGTCAGAAAAGCTAAAGTTGTATGGTAGACAGAAGGGCGAGGGGAAAAACTCTTCTTTAGTGTCACCAAGCAAACCATCACAGAATAACAAAGACAGTTTGGATGTCAAGAGAAGTGAAAGAGATGAAAAACAGCCCGTTCAAGTTGGTACTAGTAGTAGTAATTCAAGCCACCTTTTGTCAGAAAGACAAGATTTTGATTCCAGAGGACAGAGTAATCAGTTTCTTGATGGCGAGAAAGAGGTTGCGTCGTCCAAAGATAGCAAAACACCAGAGGCAGTGGAGTTGACCATTACTGCTCAGCAACTGGAGTGTATCAGAAAATTACAGGTCAGTAATCCAGTGTAAGAAATATTGCTAAAACCCAGGGATGTACACAGAAATCATGCATATACACTTGCCAAGACGCACAAACATACACGTGGAATTACCTTGCACTCAAAATGACTGAACACACAGAAATATGAATTAAAAGAACAAACAGTAATAAAAAAAAAACTCTTACAAAAAAAATTAAAATAAAAAAATATTGCCCTACTACGCGGTCTGGGTTTGTGCCCTGGCTGGGGTGACTGTGTTGTGTTCTTGGGCAAGACACAGGTTTTACTCTCACAGTGCCTCTCTCACAGGAGTGGGTAACCTGCCATGGACTAGCATCCATCCAGGGGAGTACATGTAGCAACATTCCTACATGTAGTTGCTTCATGCTACAGAAACCGGGTTAATCTCCGGAAGTTGTGGGCCACTAGGCTCGTGAAGACTGCCTCAGGATCTCAGTTTGCTATCTATTTTACTTCAAGAGGCAATTTTTCTTATTTATCCACTTGATTACTTTTAGGCTGAAAAGGAAAAGAAAGGTCCCCAGTTTTCTGCTTCCAATCTTGACATCCCATTAACAGCTCATCAACGCTCTACCCTTTGTGTTTGTTTGCCCTTTGGTTGTGAGCTTAAAAACACTGTAACAGACCAAGACACTGGCGGCTTGTGTGGAGAGGAACACAGAGGTACTGAATCTGCTGCAGCTGGAGAAATCAACAGCAGAGGTGGTGATGAAGTATTGTCATGTCCTTTAGAAAAGTATCAGAGTCAACTGTTGCACTTGAAGTCTTACAGGTACAAATACTCATCATGCTACATGTAGTCTGTTCCAGGCATTTGGTTAGTGGGGAGCAGAGAGAAGAATATAATAGTGAGTGGAAAAATGGTGAGATGGGACTTATTCTTCATGTCACTTCCCACTAACCGAATGCCTGGAACAAGCTACAGTACATTGTGCTATGACAGGTCCGGAATCACGGAAAGTATGTTTCTTGATTGGATAATAACAATCAGAAACTCTTTGAGTGCTTCCAAAAAGATTTGCTGAAAATGGCATTTGTTCCCCCAGCTGTGTAATCCATGCTACTTAAGGGTGGACCATTTGACTTCTGAGGGGGGGGGCTGGGAGGGGGTTGGGTGATTTGGTATAGGCGCAAATTTTTTTTCAAACCCTTTCATTCGCAATAATTTTTTTTCCTTGGGGCACGTGTGTGCATGATATTTTTTTCTGAAGTTGTATGTGTCAGCCCATCAGTGGTCATGTGCATGAATTTTGTTTTTTGTACAAGTGTGCTTGCAGGATATTTTTTTTCCAAATCACCCCCCCCCCCCCCCCCTAAGAAGTTAAATGGTCCACCCCTAATCTACATGTATGGGCCCATTCAGTAAGAAATTAAAAACCATTAAAGCAAGGTTTTGTTTTGTAGATTGAGCCCATATTTCAGAATCCAAGGTGGATTTTCTCTCACCTCTCTCACATTCTCAAACAAACTGAATCCTGCCTGGCCACTCTGTAACTTTGACTTGCAAGGCAAGTGTAATGACGAGGACTGTAAATTCCAACACTCCATTGCATGCAAGCTTTCGCATGAAGAAACACTGCAGGATCTGGCTGCGTATGACCCAGACCTCACTGTGGATTGTAAAGACTTGAAGGAGCTGCAAGAGCGCATTGAATCTTTCACAAAGACTTTTACAAAGCAATATCAAGACAAGATGTCCTGGGATGAGCTTTGTATTTTACTGGTTAATGACGTGAAGAAGCACAGGAAAGGAAATGGACCTTTTAATATCTCTCTTCAACCTCGAACCTGGAAGTTACAGCAAACCAACAAGAAACGAGTTGAATACAATGAGGATGATGGTGCGGATGATTTTGGCAAGGGGATTGTTTTCTCCAAGAAAGGCAAAATCCATGGTGCAGTTTCACAAACTAGAGAGTCTAATGGAAGGCTGACAAGGCCTGCCGCTGAAGAAAGGTGAGAGATAGATGTTTTGTTTTGATGCGCAATACTCTACTGAGTACATGTACCTAGTAACCTGGAGAGGTGTCTGTTTAGTGGAAGTTAAAGATGACTGTAGTCTGTATGTGTGGTCAAGACCATGTCTGAGTGTCCACTTACATGTACATTGTATGTAAGAGGAGGTGTCTAACTGTGGGAGATGTCGCTCAGTTTGTGGTTCAATTGTAATTGCCATCATTTCCTTTTGGTACAAATAACTATAAATACTGTACCTCTGTGCAACTCAGTTCAGTTTTTATCAGGTTTGTTCAGTTTGCTTGGCAAAAAGTCTTTCTTATACTGTACAAGATATTTTATAAAGTAAAGTCCCTTGGTTTCAGATGGTTTCCATGAACTTCTGAATTTGTCTGAGCATTTCCTATGACAACACGACATTCACGACATTTCTGATATTACAAAATTAATGGAGTAGGTCCTCCAGTGTCTTGACCTGCATACCTGCTTTTGTTGTGTTGGCTAAGGCTGAGTGTAATACTGTCTTCTTTTTTTGTAGTCAAGAAATACGTTACTTTTTGGAAGAATATAACAGCATTGAAGCTCTTGAAGCATCACTAGACAACTCCCCTGGTGATGTAGCTTTGTGGATCAAGTTGGCTCGGTTAAAACTTCATCAAAACCATGATGCTACCCATGCTGAGAATGAGGACAGCAGGAACAATGTTATGCGGGCACTTAGTACACTCTCCAGAGGATTGGAGGAAAATACACAATCAGAGGTATGCTGAAGTGTAGGAAATACAGGTACATAGACTATGTACCATGTACTGTGGGTTTATACTAACTGCTTAAACATGTAGTTCCTTTTCACTCTGATTAGAAACTTCAGTGGAATCTGATTTCTCGAACCCTCGATTTATCAAACCATGATTATTATTATTATCATCAAAATAAAATAAAAATTCCTAAATTGCATTTTCAAGATATGGAAAAAGAAACAGTGCCACATAAAAGTACTGCTCAAGCTTTCATTTTAATGCTCGTGAACACACTAGGGTTTCATCCACAGACTTAAAAGTTAGAAACACAATAATTCACTTGATGCTTGATTCTGGGAGTAAAAGGGTTAATGAGCTCTCCAGGTCTTAGTCACCATGGTGAGAGGAACAGCTCTATACCGCATGTGCAGACAGTACTCTTATGAGTTTTGAGAACTAGCATTCATGCATTCAATGGATGTTTTATTTTGTACAGGAGTTATGGTTAGAGTACTTGGAGTTATATTCCTCACAGAGCAGCAGACAGGAGCTGAGAGAGATTTGTGACCAAGCTGTGGAGTTCTCGCCGACGTACAGTGTTTGGTGGAAGTACCTGGAATACTCACAGACATACCACGACAAGAGGACTGTTTGTTTACGTTTGATTTCCTTTCTCACAGTGAACCCCTTTGATCCGGTAGAACTTCACTCACATTGTCTTCTTGAAACATTGCTCTATCTCATACAACTAGAACTGTATTCTGGCCATTACAAGTCAGCGCTGGCTGTGTTCAAGGCAGCATTAGCTAAGAAACCTGGCAGCAGCTCCAGTGAGGTCCCGGATTTGTCCAGTCGTCTGCTGCCTTCTGACATTTGTTTTGCCTGGTTGGCGTACATTCATGTGTTTGAATTTCACCGACTTCCTGCACCTTGGTTTGATCCTCGTCATGGCAAGCCATCCAGGATGGTGACAAAAGAAGACTTAGTGTTTCCATGGAAACCATCTCAACAATCCAGAGCTCCCGGGGAGAAACTGTTGGTAATGTTTCAAGGTAAAGAGATTGTTTTGCATTCTGTAACAGTGATTTGGCCTTTGTGGATAATCAACAAGCAAAGCTGCAGTGCGCTTAATTATGCATGTTACAAAATGTAGGACGTAGCGTAACAACCACCTCGTTATTGTGGCCATGTATGATCTTTTATAAATGAGTGTTATCTTTTTGTTATTGAATCAGATGCGTTAAAAGCATGCAGTGTCCTGGCGAAATCCTTCGCAGACAAACTCACCATTTGTCTTCCACTGTACAAGAATCTCATTGCCCTGGAGCGAGCCTATGGACGAACTGACTCTGCCAGAGGAATCTGCCGCCATCTGCTGAAGGACAACCCTACAGTGGTAGTGCTGTGGTTGTGTCTAGCAGCTCTTGAAGACTCTATGGAGAAGGGTGGAGGTGTGGAGCAGGTGTACATAGAGGCACTAGACAAGTGTGAGGGTCATGCTGAGTTGTCATACAGTGCAGCGCGCTTTTACCTAGAGCAGGTTTGTCAACAGTAAAAATATTACTATAAGGATTTTCATTCACATTAAAAAGTGTTGTATATTTTTAGATGGTATGATTTTGTCACATGTAACAGGCTTACGACACGAATTGTGTCGTGTAAATCAAACCTACAACTCGCTTATGATTATCGTGTACGACACGAAAAATGCTGTAGGATTTTGAAACATGTTTTAAAACCCTACAACATGTCGTAGCTACAAACAATATTGAAGATGAAAGTTGTGTGATTTTTACATGACGTGAGCAGCACGCGCTACAAAAGTCGCATGCGACAAAATCGTACCGTCTAAATTGGCTTTTAGAAAGCTAGAAAGTGGTTGGTCAATGTCAGAGTTTTGTTCCAAACTCCACAGTGACACAGGTTTTTGTGGGGAAGTGGAACATACCTGAAGTGCCCGTACATTATCAGATCAACCAGTGATAATCCTTATTAACCTTGTCAATCATTTGTGCCTTTTAACAGAATGAAGTACAGAAAGCAGTGTCAGTTTTAGTCAAGTGTGTTCATTGCAAGTTTGCAACAGCGAGTGAGCCACAGGAAGGTGAAGTGCACAGCCTAGCCACCATCCCTTCAGAAGACCAAGATGTTGATCCTGTGGCACTGTACTGCAAGCTCCTGTCTCAGCCTCTTCCTTATGACTACAAGTGCCCACCTCTTATGCCGGGTGTTAACCCACAGAGCTTGGGCAGAGAGAAGCTCTTTCTTTGGTTGTCTTACTGGTATGTGCTTATTACAGTGTGAATACAGCTGTTTCGAGAAAGGTTGTCGGAAAAAAGCGCACGCGACAATCCCGAAAGGTATTGTGGGTAGTTTTAAGTTCACGGTTCCTTGACTTCAGCATTTCAGGGAAATCTGAGAAAATGGCACGAGACGCCATGGACGTATGTTTGTGAGTGCTAAAAGAAAGCAACAAAAGTAGGTTCGACAGCTACAGTGTCAGGAACATACCTTGCTGATCATATCCCAAATTACCTTTCGGGATTGTCGCGTGCGCTTTTTTCCGACAACCTTTCTCGAAACAGCTGTATATTTTATGTTAACTAACAACATGATGAAATATATTGCTTACTATAAATGGCAAATGGAGGCTGCATGTGTGGATAGCAATACAGGCTATAGTTTAGGGAGATACTTCGAGACAATGTTTGTCATGTACAATGGTAATTTTGTTGCCATATTTGTGAAAAATATACTCTTCAGTATCTCTTCAATTTTATATGCAGTCTACTGGGTAACTTTGGAGTTGCAGTAGCATGTACAGTGGAACCCGGTTAATACGGACACCAAAGGGACATGAAAAAGTGTCCGTATTATCCGGGTGTGTCGTCGGGACAAACAAAATTGTCCGTAATAAGTGGGTGTCCGTATTAAAAAGTGTCCGTAAAGCGGGGTTCCACTGTACCAGTAATGTATTAGATTTGAAAGGTAGCCTCTTTATTTCCTTTGTTATGTGTTTTTCTTTTAGCTTGTTACTGGAGATTTCACCGCCTGCCACTACCTTGTGGGACAACCTGACAGCAGAGTCAGCATTTGAGACTGCTGTGCATAGCCCTCTTGACAGACAAGACGTGCAAACACTGTGGATAGACTACCTCTTCTACCAGAGATCCAAAGCCTCACGAGACACGTCATCATCGTCGCTGCTTCAGCAGCAATCCATGGATGAGTTAGTAAACAGGTGTTTAATGTCAGTGAGCACCAGCTGCTCCCTGCCTCATTCTTCAAGCGCTGTTTGGCAGGATTACAGATTTCACAATCAGGTGAGTCCCAATTTGTTGAACATGCGCAGAGTACTCGTTCTGTATTCTCAGCCAATCAGATTTGTCAGATTTGACGGGAAGTCCGAGATTCGCGGACCTCCGGTGTTGGAACCGGCCAGAGGTCTCAATTCTTGGTGCTGACCAAAAGGATTTTGGCCTCTGGGGACAAGAATGGCCTCATCATTATCCCAAAAACTCAGACCTGGCTGACATAAAACTTTGAAGTACATGATATTTATCCATCAGTGTAGTTGTTACTGCAATATACAGGAGTAACAAGTGGTTTGTTGATTTTCATCCTTTTTCCTTGCCCCAAGGGTTACAAACCTGTGTTTCAAGTAGCAACTCAACCACCTTTACCAGCTATTAAGTTTATCTGCAATGTAGGCTAGGTTTCAAATCATTGGCCACTTTAGAAACAAGAGGCAATCTTGGGCGAGTCGCATCTCACAGTCACTTGTGGGACCATTACTGGGGACGCGTTGTCAAGCTGGCTGCCATTTTGACCCCAGACGGTCCCACACGCGACTGTGAGATGCGACTCGCCCCAGATTGCTTCTCGTTATAAGAAAAAAAAAAGATTGTTTCCCATTTCTAAAGTGGCAAATTAGGTTTTTATCTGGTTCTACAAAAAAACAATGTTCATGCAAAGCAATTTGAAGAATTCTCATGCCCTTGGTGTTGCTATCTTTGCAGGTCATCAGTATATCTTTGAGCTGTCATCCACAGTCATCTTGGTCAGCTGTCTTTAAAAAGTACTTGAGGTTATTTCCTGGGAGTGTCAGCTTAGCATTGCGGTATGTGTTGATAGAGATGTACTGTAGATACAGTCAAATGTCTGGAGAAGTCACCCTCAAGCGGGCACCATGCATTGTGTTGTTAAAGGAGCTATGTCACGATAATTTTTGCGAAGTGCAAAATCACCTTCAAATTGAAGAAAGCCTTAAAATAATAGTTTACAAAGGTAGAAAAACACGAGAGAGGTAATAAGAAACCAAACGGGAACAAGGATGGTAGAGGATGGAGAAGATTAAGACGGCTTGCGAACGTCAAACTTGAAAAAATTGGCCAATTTTTTCAAGATGCGCCAACCGTGACGTAGCTCCAACACCAGCTATTAATGATGAAACTCAACTTGCACCAGTCTGAAAGCAATAAAATTAATTTGATACATAAGCAAGATCAAGTGTTTGAGTACCTTTAGAGCGTGGTGGTCGAATGGTTAGGAAGCTGAGCTCGGGGAGCACGTGCAATATGCTAAGAAATACTTCACCTTGTTTACATGAAAAGTTCAAGAAAAGTCCTGAAAGTCTTGTTGAATGCAGTCGTGCAAACCAGCTACACTGCCAGGCTCTTTGCTGTAATTAATAAAATATTTGATAGCTACTTACCTACATTTCTACAGTTTAATTTGAAGTGTTTTTTTTTCTATAGGGCTTGCAAACACGAGGTGGAGAAGAAACGCTCTGACCAAGCGAAGAGGATCAGTGCTTCTTTCCTTTCAGAAAATCCTTACAGTATTAGCATGTGGAAAGTGTACCATTCACTGACTTTACGACGTATATTGCATACATACGTCATCATCCACTGCCACAAGGAGCTTTTCACCTAACTGAATTAAATTAAAAGAACTAAAAGATAAAACTCCAATGATAGTTCTGTTAATTAACAGAAAGAATGGCAGGCGAATGTGTTGGGCTCTCCTTTCCCTCTTGGTAACGTTTAAAGGCTCCTGAAGATTAAATGTGCATTGTCAACAGAATTTGGCGATTTATTACCAGATTCTGTGCACAGAATTTGTTTCAAATATCAGGACATCGACATGGAGAAGTCAGCAGTGGAATAAATATGTGCCTGTCACCTTTTTGCCCCCATAAATTACGAATCGGGAACTGTTTTTAATTGTGGTAACAATTTCATTAATGACAGATTTAAATGACTGTCTCTTTCCCGTGTCTTGTATTTTTTTCTTTGCTGTTCTTTGCATTACAGGGCCATTTCTATTGAGCTTCAGAGAAATTGTGTCAAAGAGGTAAGCCTTTGTTGTTTTTATAATTATTATGTACTGCTGTGCACTCTATAGATGTTTGTCGAGGTTGGGGTAGAAGCATTGTATAAGTGGACGTTATAGTAGGGGTAAAACAACTACCTGTTTTGGTCTGATCCTATCTCCAACAACTGACTGAGCCCGGGGTGTCAGGGATACACGTTACTAAGCAACGTGACGTATACTGATGGTGACTAGCTGACACCACAATTTTCGATGTGCTCGTGCTATTTCTGATTGGACAAAAACAATCGGATACTGTTCGGGCACCTAGTATGCGAGGATCTGTACCAAGCGGCGCTTGTTTTCCTGACTGCTTTGTGACGTGAATTGTATAATTTTTCAGTGGTTAGTTGCTTGATCATCTCTGTTTCCTAGGCACGCAAGATGTACCAACAGACCACCGAGATTTTACCATTCGCTGCAACCCTCTGGAAAGATGTAAAGTTCAACGACATTCGTTTGCAACCTTTGCTGTTTTGTTATTGTTTTCTGTAGTTTATGCGCTTTTGATCAGTCTTTTTTAAATTTCAGAGTTTCATTTTTCCTCTTTCGTCTTCACAGTTTTTGATGTTTGAGCTTGCTCGGAGTGGCAATGGCACTGCTGTTCAAGAGATTCTGGCAAAGAGTCGACAAATAGGTGTCGAACTTGAGGAGTTTTTGAACACTCTCCTGGGTAAATGAGAGCGTTCTCGTCAATGTGAGTAATCGATGCCAAATGTGACGGTTTATAAAGGCTTGATTACTATTATCAATGACAATTGTCTTGCTCAAAGCTTTTGAGTGAGACAACATAGGCGTAGAGGCGCCATTTCCGATGCACAAAGGAATCAGCATGTAAATAGACTTTTCGTTGCTTCAAAAAAACGTTTGGTTACAGTTAACTGCAGCAAGGCAAGGTAGGCGTTGTTTTTAATGCACTACCCGGCCCTCGTCACCGAAGGGAGGTACTTGCCTGTTACCCTGCGAAACAGAGATTGACTTCTCTTTCGGCGCGTTTGCGACAAGAAATAACTTCTCGTCACGCGCGCGCCGAAAGAGAGGTCAATCTCTGTCTCACAGGTACTTGCCTATGGACTACCTTGAAGGTTGTTTTGTGATGATTAAGGTAACTATGTGTTGATTTAGGTAACTATTAAGGACCAAACAATCTCTAAGACAATGGTAATTGCATGTGAGAAAATTATTTTTCACCGAAATGTCACATTTTTCATACTTTTTGACATTCTTATTTTTGACAGTTTCTTACCATCCTGTGTACTGTAGGTTTAGTGTCATAATATTTCGCTCACAAAGTAAGACTTCCGTCTTGTATAAAAATGATTAGACTAATGATGTACATTCTGATGAGACATTCCAATTGTTTATCAGCAGCAAATATGAATTAATTATTTTTGAAGGCTATTTCTTAGAGGTATATTGTTATAATTTATTAAAGAAACAGGAACATATTGTTGTTTTGTTGTGGTAGTTCGCCTCGTTCAGTGCAATACATTCATTTGTTTGGTCGTTGCTCTGTTGTGTATTTACATGTGTCTTTAAGATCATGGTCTGTTGTTGTTGCTACTGTTGTCAGTTCTTGGCACTCGTTTGCGTGGTTTACTCCATGTGTTTGTGTTTGTAACTGCTATTCAATGTATCGCTCAAGTGTGCAACAGTTTATGTGAGTTCCTTTGTGTTTGTGAAGTCTTTTTTGTTCTTCATCTAAAAAATAAGAATACAACTATAATGTTCACGCATTTTACATACGAGAATATGTTAGTTAAGGTAGTGAGAGGGTTGATGTGTTTGAGTAATATGCACTTGGGCAGTCTGCAGGTTATGGTTTGGTGGAATATACATTTAGCCAAGTTAGAGTAGTCGTACTTTCATTACAGATACAAAGTCAGTCACGCAGTTTGTCAGTGGGTCAGTCAGTCAGTCTAGTCAGTCGGTCGGTCGGTCGGTCGGTCAGTCAGTCAGTCGGGTCAGTCAATCTAGTCGGTCAGTGAGTTTGTCAGTCTAGTCTGTCAGTCAGTCAGTCAGTCAGTCGGGTCAGTCAATCTAGTCGGTCAGTCAGTTTGTCAGTCTAGTCCAGTCTAGTCAGTCGGTCAGTCAGTCAGTCTAGTCAGTCGGTCAGTCAGTCAGTCTAGTCAGTCGGTCAGTCAGTCAGTCAATCTAGTTGGTCAGTCAGTTTGTCAGTCTAGTCTGTCGGTCAGTCAGTCAGTCAGTCTAGTCAGTCAGTCAGCAGTCAGTCAGTCAGTCTAGTCAGTCAGTCTAGTCAGTGTCAGTCAGTCAGCAGTCAGTCAGTCAGTCAGTCAGTCTAGTCAGTCAGTCAGTCAGTCTAGTCAGTCAGTCGGTCAGTCAGTCAGTCTAGTCAGTCAGTCAGTCTAGTCAAGCAGTCAGTCTAGTCTAGTCGGTCAGTCGTAAATTATCTGATTTTCTATTAGTCCGATTAGTCTGATTTTCTATTAGTCCGTCAGTCAGTCAGTTAGTTAGTTAGGTGCTTGTGTTTGTTGTTACTCTGATTTCTTCCTCAGAAGTTGGCCTCTTCAACAACTCAGCAAGGACACGCAGAATCAAATTTTTATTACAAGAAATAGCCTGCTTGCATTGCATACAGTGCGAAAGGCTAAAAGACTGGAATTGTGAACAGTGATCCAACAAAATCGAGTCCTACACATTTGAGACAGAGACAAAGAAACAAGGCCAAGCATTCGATACCCTCTAGAGTAGAATCGTGCCCTGAAGGGTTCAGATAAACATCTCTTTGTTCGCTGAGGTTAAAGAAGACTCTCGGGACCTTGGTGCCCCCATACTTGCCCACCTGTTTCCAGGGGCACAGTTATATTTTTTTTTTGTAAGTAGGACAAACAAACGAACCCAGTGGGTCATACGAAAGACTTTACTGTGTGCAAGAGAAAAACCATTACTGTAAGTCGTTGTAATTGTCTAGTTTACCTGAAGCTGGTGAAGATTTTGATCGGATTGAGATCCGCAATTGAAACTTCAGAGTCGTTTTCAGACACTGAGCTAATCTGAGTCAAAGCAGCTCTTAAAGGTATTATAATCCAATCAGAATTGAAACGCTAGTGGCAAGCGCGTGAAAAGTCACAATCGGCCACTTCCGGGTTGCCTTTTGCGTCTCTTTCAAAACGAGTCCTGGGATACAACCTTGGAAATGAGTTTTATTTGCAAGACAATGAACGTGCAATTAAAACTCATTTCCATTTGAAAGGTTGTGCACCAGGATTCGTTTTGAAACAGAGGCATAAGGCAACTCAAAAATGACTTGTTGCTTTGTTTTGTACCTGTTTGAACAAAGAGAACGTCGCCTTCTCTCTAGGGTTAGAGTACCTTGTACTAGTTGTTTTATTATTTCTAGCCAGTTACGAAGCGTTATTATTTTAAACATTCCTTGGGGAAGCTTTGCGATAATCGTGCTTGTAGTTGGCTTGCATGATCACTTATTCTCAATTTCCAGTTTCTTCCGACTTGTTTAACAGATTTTAAACCTTTGCCAGCTTCCTGTGTTCATATGTGGAGTAAACTGTTGATTTTTATTAACTGAATAGTAGTTTAGTATTGATCTGTACAGTTGCCATTTCCCCTCTTTGATCTCAAATCCATCTACTTTCTTAATCTAGCAAAGGAAAGCTGAAAGGCTCATGCCTATTGACGATAAACAAAACTCTCTCATTATGTTCCCCTCACAGGCGACGTGCTTTTCTGAACAATTGTCGCGCCTTGCATGCAATTTAACTTGACCTTTTCTAAAACTTTTTGTCAGCAGTGGCCTCGCCTGCAATCATGAAGGTTCTTACTGACTGATGATTCCCAAGTTACTTAAAGCATTCGCAGAAGCAATCTGGGGTGAGTCGCATCTCGCAGTCGCTTGTGGGACCGTTACTGGGGACGCTTCCTCAAGCTGGCCGCCATTTTCAGTGTCCCCAGTAACGGTCCCACAAGCGACTGCGAGATGCGACTCGCCCCAGATTGCTTCCCGTTTCTAAAGTGGCGAATTTCTCTGTCAAAGATTACCCTGCTTAAATAAAGTGATTTATCTTGTCTTAAAGATAATGAAAGTTCCCTAACTTATTGTAGCCGGGTTTAAATGCCCATGTCAAGTCTGTCTTGCATTACTTGAATTATTTTCATTAAAATGTGGCTTGAAACGAAATTTGCTTGTTTTACTGTACCGGTTGGTGTATGCACTACCCATGAACAATATTCTGTCTTTTAACCCTAAAGACCTGATGTCAACGTACAAATTACCTTTACTGGTTTGCTGATTTATTTCGTTGTGACTGGAGTACTACAGTAAAAGCTCTATTTAGCCCCCCCCCCCCCCCCCCCCCGGGACTTACAACTGTAATAGAGCTTTCATCCCATGAAATTTTTCTACGTCTATAAACCATAAGAAATAAGTGAAACGACTGAGATCACCATGTGGATTACCAGCAATTTTTGCTGCTTCCGGGATGACTGCTGAACATCCTCCCTCTTTGCGTCCCCAGCCATACCCGTCGTCATTGGTTATACTGGTCCTCGTACCCAGTCCCAGAGAGATCTTGGCGATCAACCGCTGACCGCAGATCCCGTCGCAAGCAAGGGCGTGGCGTTTACAGTTTCGTACGGCTGAAAGTGGAACGAATATTCAAGACAAGAGATCACCGGCTGTATTTTGCAGATGACGAGCGGAAAATATAAAATGATTGGCTACAGTGATCGAAGTATTAGTACGTTTGTTTCCTATTCATTAACTGTGAAACAGTTTATTGTAAGAGAAGCAACCGGCGCTTGTCGAAGGTGGTGCCTACCGTAGCAAATCCTTTGTCAATGGCATTTGTAATTGACAAGTTCGTGTCAATCGTTAATTCTGATTTCTAATGGTTTATTGTATTTTGATTCTTTGGACCATAAAAACTCCCGTTCACAAGGGGTAATTTAAACTTGCCCGGGGCAGTTCCGTTGTTCACTTGCAATTAGCCAGTTTAACGAGTTCGAAGACTCTTCTGAAATTAAAAACTTTTGATCACTTTTCTGTGTGCAACCATATTTACTCGTGTCATAAGTTGAAGTTCTTGATTAAATTTTGATCCAGTCATCGGTCATATGCCGTCATTCCATGAATACGATGTTAGAATTTTCAAAAGATTTTAATCGGAGAACAAATAAGGTATTCTTTGTACAGTATACCGTCTTTGACGCGTTGTTATGTCTCCTATTGTGCAAGGCGATAGTACAAGACTTTTTCGCAATTAAAGCAGAATAATTTATTTCTGCTTTTCATATAACGCAAAACAATTAGTCGTAAATAGGCAGTTTTGGGTTTAGACACTTAATCCAGAAATTACCAGCGATTTTTTTTTAAAGACAATCCGATCCGATCGAGTTGCTCGCATCATTTAACACTGTTTTTAGTGTCAATATTTTGAGGTTTCCTCGGTTTTTTGCCAAAACTCATAAACGTTTTCTGCATTTTGTTTACTGAAGTCCACGTTTCGTCACCCCGGGGTCAACAAAATACCTTATACTACCGCGTTTCTAATGGCGACTCATTCAAACAACTCGTGACAAGCAAACTGCACTCGAGTGGTTCCGATATTGAATTCATCGCACTCAATCATTTGTGCGCCTTATCTCTTGACCATTTGGAGACTAAAATCGCTTTCGATTAGTTGAAATCGTTTGTAAGAGAGTATAACTTATTGATGGAGTTTTCACTTGAAAACTGGTACGCCTGAATGTTTTGATAATTATTTGACTTGTCACTGAAACCTTTGATCGTGTTGATGTATTTTTTTTGTCTTTTATGTGGCAGACCGTGGGCTTGAATCCATTTGAACACAGTACAGTGCATCTGGATGTACTATTGAAATGGCCGTGCATTAGCTTGACAGATGAAAAGATACTTTGCAGCGCAGCAGTAGATGAACAAAGCTCTGAAAGCAGACTGCCCAATCTATATCTAAAGGCTAAAAGGTCGTAGGCACAAATACAATAATCGTGTTATTGGACCGCATGCCGCCACGTATTGTTCACGAGTCATGAGGCAAGTTCTGACATCATAAACATTTCGTCCAAGCGTCACACAGTATTTTGTTTTCAGAGAACGTCGTTTCTTTGAGACTGATCTCAAATCGAGTCAAAGGAATCCGGCTGGCAGTCGAGTGGAACAGAGTTGAACGACTTTTCATAATTTTCAGTGAAGGTAACTCGGGAAAATTAAGACATCCGGATTTGGAACTGGCTCGTATAATAGACAGTCGGCAACTGGATTAAGTTACCCACATCAAAAGCGAGGGATGACAACGAAAGGCCAAAGGAATTTAGGAAGACAACAGAAGAACGGAACTGACGGAGCAGTTTAATTATCTAAATGGAAATGAAATTGGTGCGTCAAACAGCCACATTTGATTGATTGGTGCTTTTGTCCGAGCAGTGGGGTTTCCAGAGGGATATAAATCGTTGCTTCCTCTATCGTGGACTCTATTATTAACCGAGCGAATTTCAGAGTGAATCAACGGCAGACAAGACTTCAAGTTAATTGAAAAGGAAAGTTTACAGACTTCAGAGAGCGCGACGTGCAGAATCCACTTATCAACTACTTGCTAATTGAATTCAAAAAGGTACATTGGCATTGAAATATTGTTAGCACGGACTGTGGTAGAAGCGTGGCAGAGTTTCATCGGACACGCAATGGCCACGAACGTCACAAATTCCACCGCGAAGTGCAGTTATGAGCCCGATTCACCCACCGAACAAGTTTTCAAGTGCATTGCGTACTTCATCATCATGTTTGGCTCTCTGATCGGTAACGTGTTGGTCATATGCGTCGTTATTATGAACAGACAAATGCGAACTGTCACAAATTATCTGATAGTAAATATGGCCGTGGCAGATCTTCTGATTACAGCCTTCAGCATGCCAGTAACCATTAAACTGATTGTGACACGGCAAACGGACTGGTCAAACGGCGTATTCTCGGACATGTTATGCAAGATCATCCCATTTAGCCAATCTCTCTCGATCGCTAGTTCAGTTTTGAGTTTGACAGCAATCGCCGTTGATCGCTTTTTGGCCATAATGTACCCTCTGAAGCGATACATGACTTTTCAGATAGCATACAGTATAATGGCAGTTGTATGGATCGTAGGAATCGCTGTCAATTCTCCGATCCTTTATGCGCAGAAAGTTGTCTTGGCTAGAGGAAAATGGCGCTGCATCGAGAAGTGGACACCAGCTTTCACGGAAGAGGCATCTAAAGATTTCACTGTTGTTCTTTTTGTGATTTTTTACCTAGTTCCACTACTAACTATGTCTGTGCTGTATAGTTTTGTCGTTCACAAACTTTGGGTGAGAAAAGTACCTGGAAATCAAACCGTCGAAAACCACATGCGCTCTCAGAAATCCAAGAAGAAAGTTCTAAAAATACTACTCGCAGTTGTGACCCTTTTTTGCACTTTGCTGGCTTCCCGTGTACATTAGTCAGTTCATTTGGTTCTTTGATAAAAAGAACTTCCCTTGCGGGCCGCCAGCAGTTTTTAGTTTCATGGGCTACTTTTTGGGCCATGCAAACAGCGCTATAAATCCCGCTATTTATGCGATATTCAATTCTAACTTTCGCAAGGGATTTAGAGACGTTTTGCGATGTCGTTGTCGTAGGAACAGGGTTGCTCCACAGACAAACGCGGGGACAGTGATTGGCGGGGATAATACGTACATCGATGGCGGAACTGGTTTAACGCGCGTGCGTCCACGCGGAACCTCCAAGGTTTCAGCCGAGAGTAGCTAAACAGAAGAGGAAACATTGAAGAACATTATATAAGATTTCAGTACTGTATGTCACATTTTTTTTTTCGTGTTCATAAAATCGACTCGCTAAGCTTATAAAACTGCTACGTCACGGATTGCGCATCTTGAAAAAATTGGCCAATTTTTTCAAGTTCGCCATTCGCAATCCGTCTTAATCTTCTCCATCCTCAACCATCCTTGTTCCTGTTTGGTTTATTATCACCTCTTTGGTGTTTGTCTACTTTAGTAAACTATTATTTTGAGGCTTTCTTCAATTTGAAGGTGATTTTGCACTTCGGAAAAAATGACTTAAAATATCGTGACGTAGTCCGCGGTAAAACCATTAGCCGTATATGACATACTTGATGTTGGAGTGCTTGCTCAGTTGTCATAAACCGCAACAAGAGAATACGAAAACACATAGAGTGTGAAAGTAATTACAAGTATTAGTTGAAGGTGATAAAAAGGTTTTAAAAATCTATTCACGTAATCCAATGCTCTAGAATATATCATTCATTTAATTGTTTATTTACCCCCTTCAGCCGTAAAAAATGTAAGTGATTTTGAATTTCCGTTACTTCATGTTGTGTACTCTGTAAACTTGTCAGTAGTAAAAACATAATAAAGTTTATCTTCTTTATTGAAGAAAAAAAAACCTGTAGTTATAATGATGTCTGACCCGACTATCTTTCTATCGACTATCTTTCTTCGTAATTGTGAAGTCCAAATGGAAGATAAAAGCGATAGTCCACAACATTTAGTTCAATAGTTCGACAAGGAAACCAAGATCAAATAATTAGCTTTTGTTTAGACGACATGACATGACTGTTCTCACTATATCTTGATTAGCTGACGCAAATACTGAAGTTACATCGACTAAAAGAGTATAAAAGGGGGCAGTCGGTGTTGCTCTGTGTGTACGTTGAATAGCTTCTTTTAAAACACTCTAATTTAAAAACACTCTTTCTCATTTACGATTCTCCTGAATAAATTTTTCATCATATTTGTTTCAGCTTAACAAGAATAGGCATCATATCATAAATTATAAATTAGGATAGCTTAAAATTCACTGAAGAAACCTGTCGAACCACTCAATTTTAATTGTTACTTCGATACTGCCAACACAAATAAGTGTTAAAACCGTTTTCACCCAAACAAAAGTTCAGTATATTCATTGACTTTATTATAGTTCAGATGAGGTGCTCCATGGTTTGGCTGGTTTTATTTCTCACGACGGGGCTGTATAAAAATTTGGTAAAACATGCGGATGTATATTTTCCATTGTACACTGGATGAGTTGTATATTAAAGCATTCTTTTGTTTAATATTTCATAAGTGTTTCTAACGAAGAAACAACTTTATTTCCTCGTTCATTGAATGAATAATGAGATGTAAAAAGCACTAGGCTTTTTCGATTGTTTTTTCTTACACTGTTCGTCTTCAGAAAACATTCTACTAAGGTAGGCTCGTTTTGCGCCGCTCTCTACTGAACTCTGAGTGGGTCAGTTTAATTCGGCTGGTAATCGAGCATATTACGGACGTACACGGAGAAACAAGAAAATCTACCATGTATTTAAAACAATCTTGAGTGGAAACAGTTCCCAACTAGACGGGGTTCTTTCCAGCGTTGGAAGTAGAAATACATATTCAGTTTCTCCTGAAAAAATTTATGAAAATTGTTTCGATGTCATCGAATTATATAATTAATTAGTAACTCAGTACAAACTTATTTGAAAAGGTTTCTTGATGCAGCAGCTGCCAAACATCAACTTTCTCTCACGGGGCGAATTTTCACCACATTCCACGTCTAATTTGCAACTGTCAATTCATGTGCATTATCATGATAGCCAATTTATTGAAATTCATTGCGTAAATAATTTATATTTACATGAGATACTTTTTGCGATTTTTTGGCTGATTTCTTAGTTGTTTTTTTAGGAATTCCTCTCTTGAAGAATTGTTTCAAGTTCGTGTCTTATGGGTTTAATATTGAAACAGGAGTTTACTTTGCTTGGTAGTAACAGTGATAGACCGGGCGAGAATACACTCTTTTTTTTTAATATAAGAACGTCTAAAAGATTCGAACGTGACCATGAAAATGTATTTACATTTTATGTGATAGAAATTCATGTTGTTACTATAAAAATTGTGCATTCAAGTATTTTGAGCTGATTTGAACTGCTTTTTCACTGAGATATTTGAAATGTTACATTTTGTCCAGATTTTGTTAATTTTTTTAAAGGATACTGGAATATTGTATTGAGAGCTCGATGCAAGAAACAAGTGGTCCAAGTGAATAAAAATGTTCTTAGCTAAGTCTCAACCTGGTTATGCTCTTAGCATGTTCTTAAAATTTTGGTCAATCTCAGCCTCAACGTTCTTTAATATAAAAAAGGTTCTTATAAAAAAAAGAGTGTACAGAAACCAGCATGAAGCATTGACTTCCATGTTTGGTCGGATAAGCCCGGATTTAAGCTAATTTTTATACGAATCCGGAAAATAGCCGGCCTACGCGTGCCTAGAACTGAGGTGTCGACAGAATTCTTGTCAAACCATTTTTACCATTTTACTTATTTATAATTTCACGTTCACGTTTTAACGAGCTTCTCAGCTCCTCAGTGATACGTGTGATTAAATAAAGTATCTAAGCATCCGCCGGCTAAGTACGATCTATCTAAACCAAGCTTCGCAATCATGCACTGCGACCCACAACCGATGCATCGAGATATACATGTAGGTCTTGTTGTCGCTTATCCCGTCGCTTATCAACAGCTTTCAGTGCTGAAATGGCTTCGAACGTCCGGTAAACCTGAAACTGGAAAAAAAGAAAACAGACTAGAACAAAATAAAAACTTCCGTTTATGTTTATGTATCAGCGTGCATGCATGGCAATTAGTGATTTCCTGTATAGGGGCACGTAAAGTTTTTGTAGCGAAAAAAGCATGTGGTCTGACTTATTAGCACGTAGTCAGCCTGTAGAGTCATGAAAGAGCTAACAATATTCTTTTATTGTCATTACCATTAACGATAAAGACCTCGGAATGAGAGGAGATCATGCTTTTTCTCGTGGATGTCGAGGGAAACGTGCTGAAACGCGCGAAAAACTCATGCAAATGACCGCCCGCGGCGATATTTTTGTCTTTTATATCATCCGGGCTTTTATCTCTCCATGATCCAGCATTTATGATCAGAACTAAAAACACACAAGAAAGCGATAGACCTGCGAAGAACTGATTCATGCATCCCAGTTTTCAAACTCAACTACCCGATGAACATAAATTAAACATGAGGTTCCTGACTCAGGTGACTCAGGCAGTTGACGTCAATGACTACTGACAGAACTCAGTCGAACTCGAAAGGAAAAGTCGCAAAATTTATTCTAAAACCTCGCTTTCGCGTTTATTCGTTACCAATCTCCAGCGGCAAGACATATCGGAACCGTATGATTGGATTATTTTCCCCGCGAAATTTCGTTCTAAAAATAACCTCACGAACTGGTTGGTCCGCGTTGCAGTAAGCAAAAAAAAACAGTTTTTAAACACAGTAAAACACAAATATTGCAATTTTTCAAAGAAATCTGAGGATCTATCTTCTTCTTAGAGATAACTATACCTCAGATAAACTATTTTAAGAAATTGTCACGGTACCAATCAATCCCGTCGCTTCAGTCAATTCTTGCCAGGGCACAGTACGGAACAGGTGAATAGACACTTTACAAAACCCTGTTGTGTGACCTGGTCAATCTTCAGGTGGTAGTATCAAAAATGAAAAGAGCGTGGTAATGGCTCCGTCAATTCCAAGCCCGCTCACCCCCCCCCCCCCCCCCGGGCATTTGTCGGGCATTTGTCATTTTTTTGTCAGAACGTTGAAAATGCCCCACGGTGGGTCAGCTTACATGCACAAAATCCCCACGGTGGGGCTTCAGGAGCAGTGCAAATGCCCGACCCACGGGACAAGTTCAAAAACTTTTTTGAGAGGATCGAGGAATTTAAAAATCTAAATTCCAAGCAGAACTATTAATGATGGATACTATAATTTATTGTTCACAAATACATAGCTCTTTATTTATACCTGTAATCATGATTTTTGGAACATGGTGTTGAAAGCTTCGTTCCGCCGTCTTTGACGTCTTTGGTTCGCACGTGGAAAGCAACGGTGTAAATGTTTGCACATGTGGGGTGGGGGTGGGGCTACGGTACACTTGAAAAGTGCGGGACTCAAACGAGGTTTAATATCAACTCAGTTTTTCTATTTTTCTATCGGGGGCAATCAGGAAATTTTAAATAAACAACAAACCGTGTACGTCTTTTAAAATACGAAAGATCGCGTTGCCTTTGACAAATGCCCCACCCCCGGGCTGCCCGGTTATAGCAAATGCCCCACCCTAGGGATGGAAAAGTTGTAAAATGCCCGACAAATGCCCGGGGGGGGGGGGGGGGATGGTCGGGCTTGGAATTGACGGAGCCATAAGTAAGGTTGCCACAAATGTTATGAGATTTTATGGCAGTTGAAGTCTGACAAATTTATTCCTCGCGAAGCGGGGCCGAAGGCCGAGTGTGCGTGGTTTATGATTTTTTTCCGCCATAGATATGGAGCTCAGGCTAGTCTCCTTCGCAGCCGTTATTTCTGTAGTCACGCAACGGAGAAGCGTTGCGTGACGATAGGCGGAACTCAGGCGGATAGAGTTTACGGCCATATTTCTCTCTTTGTGAGGAAGGTGTGTGGCGGAAATGACGGCGCCCTGGTGGCCTAATGGTCTTTTCAATTTGATCATCGGGACAAAAGGTAATAAAGGTTTTATAGACTTTATAGTCTCCAACATGTCCTCAGTACAAGTTGAGAAAGCAGTTTCTGTAGCGTTGCGTGACAGAGAGAATCCCCCATTACCTGCGCAAAGAATGCTGGGAGGTGCCCTGAGATCCCAACTAGTCCCAGACTCTTTCGTCGGTTTATTTTTCCAAAATGGCGAAAAGTTTGTTTCCCTTTCTCTAGATTTCTAAAAAGAATAGTCGTCATCCGAAAACATCATCACTGCAGCTTTAACATAGATTTCAAAGGTAAGGTAAACTGATTATTCTAAATATGATAATTTTAACACTCGCGCGTCTTGTTGAAGAATTCTCGAGAGTAATGGAATCAGCTGTCGACAGCTGTCTGCAGTGTCTGCATGCTACAGGGTCTGCAAGCCTAAGTTGTCCAGGTTGTGCAAATCAAATCAATCAACTCAGCTGTTGGAAGTAAACAATTCCCATATGTATAGACACTACTAAGGCGTAGACACTGACTTCCGGCCATCATCTGTATTTGTATTTTTTTTTCTTGGTAAACACCTTTCTAGTGGTTGTTTTGCAATAACCTCTCCCAACATGGGAAGGGAAAACCTGTCAACTTTCACGCGTCTAAAACTTCGATCCTATCCAGACCAATTTCTTACACCTGGTTCACATATTTTAGCTGGTGAATCTCAAATTTGAAACCATTTTCAGGTGCGGATCCAGGAAAAAACTTGATCGGTTTCCTGGAGTCTGATCAGTGCCGAATCTGTAGAAGTCTGGAGGCAATTTCCCCTGCAAAAGTTTTTAGATTTTCACTCTCTAAAATGACATTACCCGCGATTTTGAGTCATTTGGGAAATTTGACTGATTTCCGTGAAACGGTGTTAAAGCCGGTGTGGATCCGTGCCTGATTTTCGAGAAAGTGTAACTGATTCACTTGGAGAAAAGAATATTCCTTAGTTGCAAATTCTCCGCTTTTGGAGAGAGAAGACTTGGGTTTTCAGCCATCGATTCCAACATTGGAACATCTTCGGGAAGTCTTGGGAAATCTTTGGATGTCTTTAGAGTCATCAGATCATCTTGGAAGTCGTAAAATTCCCAGGACATATATTAAAATCTCATGCATTTGACTCAGAAAAAGTTGACAGGTATCGGAGGGTGGGTGGGCAAACAACAGCAATGAAGTATGTGCTCAACAGTTGAGAAAAACCTTTTGCCTTTTGCCTCAGTGGAGCATGCATCTAGCTTCGAGAGGGTCATAGATGCCTCCGAGTTGCATGCGCATTACATCTCGTCAAGTTCTGCCATTCTTTGCAGGTTGCATTCATGATTGATAACATAAAATACACAATGAAATGCTGTTCGTTATCTCATTACAGCAAATATACTGGACATTGTCTTAAACTATGGGAAAGAAGGGGAGAAGAAAGGCACACCAAGGTACTTCAGAAGCACCTGACCATGTCACAGATAAGGAGGTGCTAACTGTTTGTCAAAGAATATTTGAACGTAAGTATAGTTTTAGTTTAGTTTAGTTTATTAATGTTTAGTTTTAGTTTATTAATTTGCCACACAAAATAAAATAAAAAATTACAATTATTAATAGAAATAGTATATTATCAAGAGAAGGGGGTGGGGGGGGGGGGGGGGGGGGTGCCTTACATATATTACTACCTCTCAAAATGTTAAATGTAGTGCAGTTAGGCAGCATAACAGGAGCAGGCTTTTAGCCAGATGGGCATCCAGGCGTCCCCTGGATGCCCACTTTTTGGAGAAAATTAGTATTTTTTCACATCTTGACCTTTGAATTGCTGGCTTGAGAGTTATTTTGGATGCCCACTTTTCAAATCCTGGTTAAAAGCCTGAACAGGAGTGTAGACAGCAAGGGCTGGGTCCCTTTGTGTGTGAACCTCTTGCCTTTCAAGACTGATCAATTGATGCAAAAGGTCTATTGTAAACCATCTGTTAAGTCTTTTTTCTTGATAGTTATATCTCTAGAAACCCCTGTATTGCCCGTCAAGCAATGGGAAGAGCATCTAAAGCTTCGCGGAATGGTGGAAAAGATTAGAGAAAGGCAAGCTGGTAGGTTTATAAAACTACAGTTGAACCTCAACTAGTAGCCGTCTTCCTTAAGCCAACAATGGCCACCTCTCTACAATGTACGAATGAAACAGCGAGGTATTCTTGTTTTGACAACTACTGATCAATTTGATGCATTCACTTTCCTGTAATGGCCACCTGTCTCAATAATGGCAATTGTCCAGCAAAACAAGTCCCCAACTTTCAAAATAACCTCTCTATTATTTATTATATATGATTAATTATATGGTTCTTATATGACCATGGAGTGAAAAAATATTTTAATTATAAATATGCTTACATTTTCATCTGAAATGAACATGCAATATAAAATTACTACTTCTTGACAGTAACTCGATACCAACTTCACACTTACTTTTAACATTCTTTCAACAGTTTCTATACTGTCTTGGTTGGAGGGCAAAATTGAAGTAAATGTATGGCACTTTCAATAATATTATTGATGATCTTCAAAATCAGATCACTTTTTATATATTAATCTTTTAATATTACTTACTAGGTTAATGCATTAAGTGTGTTGCAATAAAATATTACTACATAACTGTACAATGGCAACCTCAAATGCAATTTCAATCTTCCATATAAATGTCATGAAATGTTATTTGTGTTACAGGCGTCTCGTCATTTCAAACATCAGATCACTCTAGAAGAGATCACATTTCATGTTTCATCCAGTGGTTTAATGAGAATGGTGGCAAAGCAGAGCATGTGGTAATTGATGATTTTGGCCAACAAGGATTAGGTCTTAAAGCTGTCAGCGACATAAAGGTAATAAAAATGTTAATCCTGGTTCTTAACGGGGAACAGGGATGGTGCAGTGTTGAGAGCGCTCGCCTCCCAACAGTGTTAAGCCTGGGTTTGATTCCGGCAGGGAGTGGTTCTCATGGAACCTTGCTCCGATCTATTTTAGGTTGAAGAATCTCTTATTAATTACTGATAACAAACAAATTTGATTTCTTGTCATTCATTAGGCAGGAGAACTTTTCATCACCATACCAAGAAAACTGATGATGTCAGCAGAGACTGCAAGAAATTCAGAACTAGGTAATGATAAATATTGCCAAGTCATTGTACAATTTCATTTTTCCCTGTAATATATATCATGCCTGGAGCAGAATTCTCAATAAGTCACTTTAGAGAAGACTGTTTAACCTGGGTCAACAGCTTAGTGCAATCTGAGCATTTATTATTAATACCATTTGGGGGTAAGCAAGGGAGCAGGCATGGTGCAGTCGTGAGAGAACTTGACTCCCACCAATGTTGCCCGGGTTCAAATCTCGGACCCGACATCATGTGGGTTGAGTTTGTTGTTGGTCCTCATCCTTGATCTGAGGGTTTTTCGCTGGGTACTCCCGGTTTTCCTCCCTCCACAAAAACCAACATAATTTTAAAATTCCAATTCGATCTGGAAACAGTGGAAAAGAAGAGTCACTCCAGATGTGGATTTCCACTGAAATTCCCATTTATTTTATTTTATATGGCGACCAACTGACGAGGTCTTTATAGACGAAATATTGTAAGTCGCGTATGTAAATCAGTGTGTTGAAAGTAAATGTAAATGAGGTTTTTCCTGATCAAGATGATGTTTATTTTATTTATTTATTTAATATTTGTTTGTTTATTTATTAATTAATTAATTTATTTATTTATTTATTAATGGGTACAGGAATGTACAACTGCAGTAAGGTCTGTTGGTCTGAAGAAAGCATTCAGTTGAGTAGCTAGGGGTGGTGAATGGTAAATTCGAGACTTTGCGAGGCAGCAAGACTAGCATTTTTCTCTACGAGACCGAGACGTTTTGAGTTTTTAGATTGCGAGACCAAGATCGAGACTCCAAAACGGCTTTGCAAAAAATCGAGACTGCGAGATGTACAGAACCACTCAGAAAATGAGACTGCGAGAACCGTGAAATTTGACTAAAATTTTGCGAGACCCATATTTTTTTAAAGACCATTCGCCACCCCTAGTAGCTGTTCATGCAAGAAGTCAATAGAATAGTTAATGCTGATTTTGAAGTTAAAATCAGGTCATTTCTGGTGGAGAAATTTGAACAAACTAGGTAAACTATTCATGGGAGGCGCACAAGAGAAATAAAAGAGTCATAGAGGTGCAAATGACACACACTTTTCCTCTTCAGGTTTAATACTTGTGTGCATAACCCGCCAATAATATTTGAGCTTAAGTTGGGTTTGGTGCTGCTCTGGGGACAAGATTGATAACAACAGTGTACTCAAAGGTAGTCAGTTAATAAATTTATATAACAGCTAGGAGTCTGTCACTTTGGGAAGACAGGCTTGCTTTCTATCCAATCATCTAGATTAAGCAAGGATTAAACTAAGTTTCACTTTTTATTGCAGGACCTCTGATTGAGAGGGACAATATTCTGAGAGTGATGCAAAATGCCTGTCTGGTTCTTCATGTGTACTGCGAAAAGCTCAAAGAAAGCTCTTTCTGGAAACCATATCTTGGTATCCTTAAGAGGGTGGTATTTAGTGTGTTACATTCCTTGTAAACATTTATTCATTGGTAGTACTAGAGATACATGTACATGCAGCATGTGAGAGGTGGAGTGGCATGATGGTTAGTATGTAGGATTCTGAAAGTCTTTACAAGTCTAGTGGCCCACAACTGCCAGAGCTTATCCCGGTTTCTGTACCATGAAGCGACTAGGATTATTCCTACTGTACTGCATACCCTCCACGCTTGGTTTCATTGCGTAGCTCCACCAACCTTACAGGCACCTTCCTCAACTTCATGTATTGGCAATTAATTAAATGTTACCTTGAGTTTGTAATGCAAAATTTCCTTAACCTGTGGCTGTATTGTAGATATTCTTCCAACATCATATTCAACAACGTTGTACTTTAGTATTGATGAGATGCAGGCATTGAAGGGTTCTCCAGCATTTGGTAAGAAATTTGCATTCCACACTACTATAGTGTGGAAAAAAGTAGAAGCGGAGCTCTTATTTGAGTGTTAATCCTAAAAAGTGCTATTCCGTGAAAATTATGCCACTGACTGAAAACTCTAATTATTTAACAAAGTCTAAGTTAGACCAGTGGTTTACAGCTGAATTGTCGCCCGGGATTTACGCAGGAATTTCTAACCACGACAGGTGGAGGCTATTCAGTACAACGTGGGTGAGCCGCGGTTAACGTAGACTACGTTTAGACGTGTTGTAACATGTGTGGCTATTGGTTTTAAATTCCGTTTATACCACACGCTCTCTAAATTTAATTGGCCCTGAGCGCCTAACATAAACAAAACAGATGTTTCAGGATCATAATTCAGTATGCTTACATGATATTCAATGTAAGTTCTGTTTTCAGTTGTTGTACATGTGTTTTACATGTGCAAGTTGACCATCTCTTTATGACTTCATTAATTGATCTATTGTAGGCGAGGCTCTCAAGTTGTACAGAAATATTGCACGTCAATATTCTTATATTTATCAACGACTTCACCAGGTAGATGTGGTATCTCAATGTTTTTTTTAGAACTGTTATTTATTTGCAAGCATTTTTGCAGCCACGCAGCTCTGTCAATGAATGATAAACACAATTTTAATATTTCCGCTATCTTTGGATTCAACTTTGTTTATATCGTAGTGAATCCCGGTCTACAGTGGAACCATTCATGTGTTATCTTTTCCAAACATGTTAAAACCAACCAAAAGCGGATCCAGTGTTAGTAGTTATTGTGGCTGTTGATACCACACGAGGTGCTCTTTGCTATCTGACTTTATTTACGAACCATTTGCCTCTTCTTCATGTCTGTAGATCTGCTGTAGACTGCGATCAGTCTCTCTTTCCCTTGTCTTGGGGCATGTGTGTGCATGATATTTTTTTCTGAAGTTGTATGTGTCAGCCCATCAGGTAGTGTCTTGCAGGAAATTTTTTTGGCAGTGGTTGTGTGCACAAATTTTTTTCATGTACAAGTGTGCTTGCAGGATATTTTTTTTCAAAATTACTCCCCCCCCCCCCCCCCCCCCCCTCCTCAGAAGTTAAATGGTCCACTCCTTAACATCGAGCAAGTGAGAGGGAAATAATGGCCGCGCGGAATCTGGGGGCATGACGCACATCTCTACCCCGGATTTCTCGCGGCCCATTTCCCCCCCCCTCGTTTGACGGTCTTAGAGAAAGAGGACTGCTCATAGTCCAGATCTGCTGCTCTTGTGGTCTCTCTAGCTTCTCTAGCATCTCTTTAATAAATATAAATAAATAATAATTTGTATTCGTTAACAGGTTTGTCCAGAGACAGTCAAGCTCCCATTGAGGAAGGCATTCACTTTTGATGATCACAGGTATGTCGTGTATAAAGCGGCTCTTTTGGAGCTAATATATGAACATTGGCCAGGAGTTGTATTATGAAGTTTCTTCCGAGCCTGTGTGACCAGTTTTCGCACAAATTGACCAAAGTTCTCACGTCACCAACAGTAAGATACAAAATATTACTTTCACAAACCGTGCAGGTTCAGGTTATAGAGATCACAGTTTGTCCAGAACAGTTTGTTACTAAGTCATCTGATGTATCATTAACATAAACCCTTGACGTGGAAAAGGCAACTGAACCGTGAACCACCAATCATTTGACTGCCATCTTAGATCCCAGGTGGGGTGGGGGTAGGGGGGGGGGACTCAGGTATATTAGTGACGGGGAGGTGCAAATGAGGCCAAATGTTTAAAACCCAAGTCGCATCAGGCTAAAACTAACCCCCAAAAAGCCTCTTAAGTTTTTTCTCCGCATAAAGAAATAATAAAGTAAAAATAATAAGATATGCTCACTAAATAGATAACAAATATGTGGAAAGTGAGTGTCACAAATCCAACTACAATATCACCTGTAACCATGTAGACATGAGATAAAAATCCATCAAGAGAGTGTGCGATAGTTCATGCGTCCTCTACAGTCATTCATTCAAAGTTGGTAGTTATCAGTCCTTGCAAAACTTTCTACCCCCAAAATCAGAAAATTTCTAACCTCCAAATCTTCAAACCCAAGAAGGTCTTCGCGTCTTCAGTCGCGCCTCCCCGTCACTGAAATACCCGAGTGCCCCCCTCCCCTGGGGCTGAGATCCTTGTTTGCTTTTGGGACTCAACTAGAGCAAGCTAAGTCTTTCTTCACCTATAATACCATGCTAGTCTAAGTAAAACACTTGTACTTACAACTGTTTATTTTGTTGTCGTTTTTTTCTCCTCATGTAACTGCTGTTTGTATTTCAGATGGGCAGTATCAACTGTTATCACTCGTCAAAACAAGATCCCCAGTACCACAGGGGAACCAACTCTGGCGCTCATTCCAATGTGGGACATGTGCAACCATTGTAATGGAATGGTATGAGTACAGACTTGATATAAGAGTGAATGCGATGGTATTTGTCGTAGTTGGTTGCTTGAGTCAAGCAACCAATAGTTATACAGTTGCAAAGGAAGCCAGAAATCAATCTGGGGCTTTCTGGACTTACTATACATTGGAACCTCTACTTTGGGACACCTCCTTTAAGGTGGCTGATAACGGTTTACAGCCCTTGCGCTTCGATGGATCGATACTACCACCCTATATCAGTTGATGTCAAAATAGAGGTATCAAACAAATGCCCAATCATCGGTGAGCAAGTTATGACAATCTTCGTGACATAATATGTTGCCGTAACAACAGTATAACCATTCAAAAACACCCTTAATTTTTGCTTTAAGTGCTAATAACTCAAAAACGAGCTCGGTGACCCCCATTTTTATAATTGAATAATGATCACCGTGTTAAGATACAACTTTTCGCAAAGTTTAAAAAAATTCCTCGGAGTGCATACAGAGCCACTTTAAATTTTCTTAGGAGGCTATGCAAGGGTAGCAGCAGGGAAGGCAGAATAGCAGATAGTCTCTGCGTAGATGTCTCTTATTTCTTTCCTGCGTCTGGCGAAGTGATGAGAACAGGTCAGATGGTACAAGGCGTACCTTGAGGGTCATGGTTTCAAGTCTTGCTTTGATTTGGTTTTATGACACTCAATTGAATACCGCTCTTGCATCTTTACGTATCGTACTAGTAACACCAAGCCCAACAAATAATTTCCTATCCTCCTCTTTGTACTCAGATCACGACCGGCTATGATATGGCAGAGGACAGCTGTAAGAGCCTGTCCGTGAAGGACTTCAAGGCGGGTGAACAAGTGTGTATATTTTACGGAGAGCGCTCCAACGCGGACCTGTTGGTACATAATGGGTTTGTGTTTGAGGACAACATCCATGATAAAGTTGGCATCCAGCTAGGAGTCAGTAAGAGTGATTCACTGTTTCAGATGAAGGAAAAACTACTGGCTTCTATTGGAATGACGGCGTAAGTATGAATTTTGCCTCTACTACACAACTAAACACACTCAAAAGGCTATGAGGCATGGGCGTGTTGGTCAGCCAGGCCCACGATAAGTTTTTGACACATTACAAAATACAAGGTAGCCTGCAATGCAGGCGGTTTGTGCCGTGGGCTTGCGATTGTTTATCTCTTTGGATTCGCAAAACGTGGAGAGTTGGGGCGAGTGAAAGAGGGCGAGGAAGGGGGCGGGGTTGGGGTTGGGGAGGGGTCCAATGTTTTCCTAATCCAAGATGGCGATTTATAAACACTCGATGGAAATAATTAAGTGTAAAGTTACGAGTTTTTTATGTTAATTCAGTTTATCACAAATTACATAATGCTCTGGTTTCACAGTGTCATTCAATCACTGCATCACTAAACAATGTAATAACTAAACATAACTAGAAGAAACAAAACTTATTATCGACAAATTTCGGCTCATTGCCAAACTCGTCAGCAAACAAGACTTCATCGATATATTCACGTGTGAAAATTTTGTATATTTTACTGTGTAAAGCTACATGTACGAGTTTTCTCAGTGAGAAAAATCCTTGACATGTACGTAATTCACTCTAGTTTATATAATAAAGGGATGTATTTCATTTGCAGGTCTAGTCATTGGTATCCAGTTCCATACGGTGATGAGCCGATTAGCAGGGAATTGGTTACCTTCCTAAGAGTCTTCTCCATGAGTGAAGGTAGGACACTTACTGCAAATTACACAGGGAGGAAGTGAAACGTCAAGAATAGTATTAATAGTAGAAGGCATCCGTCCAGTCGGTCTCGAAAGACTATGGATTTGCGCCGCTGGTTGACGTTTGTTGACAGCGTCTGTTGTAGCTGAAGAGACCGATGCGGGGGTGTCACAGTGTGCACGGGTGAACACTGGAAGCTTGTTTGCATGGAGGTGCTGAACTGTGCCTTCCTGTTGCGTCTTTTCTCCTCTGCCTGCCTCGTCCTCTCCGCCTCTTCAAAGTCGGAAAGTCCCTTCCGCTCTTGTTACCTCCTGGCACATCTCTCTGAAGCTGTCTCTTCAAATATGATAGTGTCAAGAGTAGTACCGATGGTGCGGGACTGAAGATCAGAACTGAAGCGCAAACCACAAAATTCAGCTATCAAAAGCTGAAATTAAATGTCCAACAGTATTCGTTGGGAGAATATAGCTGTACACATGTTTATGAATTATGTAAATACTATATGGAGACGATTTTCCTTTGGATCAGTTTGTTGATTCTCGTGACCTGTATGCCTCGAGATGTAATTTCAAAAAAGTGAAAAAATGATCCTTGCAGTTGTGTTTGCAATAGCAGTTATTACAGTTGAGCCCGCAGTCAAATATTCTTTTGTTTTTAAAACGTATGCAAACGATGCAAACGAGTAGGCTCGATTTTCCGCCGCTCTCTCGAGTCCGGTCTTCGTTCTGGCTCATTTTCCCGAACAGCGGCTGGTAATCGAGCCTACAAATGAGGCTAATGGGCCAATACAATGCCAGATTGACCCTTTCGCCTCGTTTGCATGTCAAACGGCAAAACAATACCAGATTGACCCTTTCGCCTCGTTTGCATGTCAAACCGCTGACATCTGTAATAACTGCTATTGAAGCAAAGAAGAAGCCTGAAAACAAAAAACTCGGGTTTAACCTCCGCGTTACCGGTGCGATGCTCTACCAACTGAGCTATGAAGCCACACATTGGGAGCAGGTCAATTGTGAGTTCATATGTTTCCACGAAAGCGATAGAATGATAAGTGATGAGTATGAATGAAATCATACATGTCAATGAACTGCGGATAGAGTGAAATGAAATTTCATTCTAATAAATGTTAGAGGCCGAAGGGATTATTAAAGGAGTGGCCCTAGCGATGTCTTAGCAGTGGCTGTGCATATTAGCTGTTGTAGCCGTTTGGACGTTATAGATATACTGTGAATATCCTTAAGTTTTGTTTAGAACCACTGACGTACATGATAATATTTTTGTAGATGAGTTGAAACAATGGCTGGAAAAAGCTGGCGAAGACAGCAGTGTATGTGAGTTGAAGAAACTTTCAGAGGTGCAGTCTTCCGTCAAACAGGAGACTGAAAGCAAGTGTTGGCAGTTTTTACAAACGCGACTGTCCTTACTGCTTGGGCAGTACAAAACATCGGATGCGGTGAGTGTGGTGGCAGGGATGGGTTGATAATTAACAATTCAGTATTGGATAAGGTTGAGCATGATAGGAAAATGATCAAGGCCGCGGCTTGTGCAACCTCGTTCCCATGGTCTCTGAGGTTTGTGTTATGTGCCGAAGCCGAAGGCCGAGGCTGATAACACAAACCTCGGCTACGGAAACCGCGATAAGCTCCGGCCAGTGTGCCAGTTTGGCCCGTGTGCGGCTTTTTTAATCGCTTATCTGTTTGTAAATCTCAGGAGGAATGCGAGCTGCTGGAGAGTGCAGAAATATCACATCACAAGAAGCTGTGTATTCAGTTGAAAAGAGCTGAAAGAAAAGTGCTGCAAAATGCATTAAAATACGCTTCTACTACCAGGAACAAAACTGCAGAGTCTGGGCTAGAATCAGACAGAAACTGTGACATTGATACAAGAACTCCAAATGATCACGTTGAAGATATTAAGCCACAAACAACAAACACGAACGCAAGCGATGAGATGGATGAAACAGCTTGTGCTGTGAGTCAACTTAGTGTTGATGGAGAATAGAATAGCAAGGTTATAATTACGAACGGAATTTTGTTCAGAATTACCGGTGAATTGTTACAAGAGAGTATGAAAGCGATCGAGGGAGTGAATCCCTGCCACCCCAGAATTTCCCTCAAATTATCTTAGTATCTTCGCTCGCGTTACCAGTGCTCTGAGGGAGAGGTTGTTTTTGCGCGTTCGTGAAAGTGTCGTAGAGTGATTGCAATAATAATTACAGCAGTTTCCTTCTAACTGGGTTTCTCTTATCTGGCAATTAATCGGAGGATAGAAATGTTAAGTCTACTCTTGGGCACAGTTGACCCACCCAAGTGGAGTTTATCCCGGTTTTCTTATTTTAAAGTGACTAGGAGTATTGCTACTCCCCCCTGGATAGGATGCAGTTCCATAGTAGGTCCTCCCACCCTCCCCCCCCCCCCCCCCCCGGCATTTTGTCAGTGTAACAGTTCTCCGGTAGCTATTTATACTCTTGGATGGAGAGAGGCACTATGAGAGTGAAGTGTCTTGCCTAGCTAGCACTTGAATCTGGACCGCTCGATCCATCAAACTACCGTGCCTCACACAGATCGGAGGGTACTTTGGCAAAATATCCCGCCAACTGAATTTCGCTTGAATTCCTGAACACGCTCCTTGTACGCATTTTCCCTATACAGTCAACTCTCGCCTCGCGATACCCCGTTATTACGGACACCCACTATTACGGACAAAATCCAGCCCTCCCCCCGGCGAAAGCTATAGAGGTTTGATTGAAAATGGCTCCCGCTATTGCAGACTCTCGCTATTACGGACTCCAAACTACGTCCCGAGGGTGTCCGCTATAACAAGAGTTGACTGTATGTAGTATAATAATGAACCTGTGGGAATTCATCTTTTGAAACTTAAATATATGTACAGGGATGTGTTTTCCAATCGTTGACATTTTTTGCTGGCGTGTGTCTTAGTATATTGAAGGTTGGGGAAAGCGACTTTAAAATCAATTAAAGGGTCCCTCTCAACCAGTGTGCTTTGCGCGCCAATACTCTTACGGCGGCCATTTTCGGGTGCCGCGAAAATAGCGGCTTGAAGTTAAAAACTACTTTTTGCAGGATTCTGGCCTTGTTCTGGCCACAAAAAGCAGTTAGACGACCCTAGTTAGCACAATTTCGAAAGTATGCCATACATTAGCCCCACGAGAGATCGAGTTCCATGGATGAAAACAATAACACGCGACCGCAAAGGACACTGGTTGAGAGGGACCCTTTAAGCACGTAAAGTTAGACTAAGCTTCGAAATAAAAGGTATCGTTGTCTGCAATGGAGTTAGCTTACTACGGACTTGTCATAGACTACGAGCAGTCCCTCATTTTTCTCAGGGATCGAGTGGGCGAGAGCGCGCGAAGCGCGTGGAAATCACCTCCCGCGAGAAGACGCGGAACAGACGCTTCGCGCGCGCTCGCCCAACTTCTCGTACTCTAGACATACTCTAGACATGTGACGGTCTTGTCTGGGGTTGGGGTGGTGTAAGGCAAATTCCGATTCGTCCTCCCGGAGTTAGAATTGACACATTTTTTTTTTATGCTTTTAATGATTAAATGCAAGAGAACAGCTTACAAAATAATGAAGCAAGTTAGCATGATTAATAGATTAGGAATAAATATTGGCAGTAAATCGATTGATAAGCCGAGATCTTTGATTCGCCGCCATGTTGATAGTCATTAACAAAGGAACATGGCTGCCATGTCTTTGTCATTTGAATCTCTCGAGATTGGTTGCATCTCTCGGGATTGGTTGAATCTCTCGGGATTGGTTGCAAACCAGCAATAGGTTTGATCAAGATTTGAAAAAGCAAGTTGAACCTCAACAAGGTGAACATTTTCACCACAATTCCAATACACTCATCAATTTGGCTTTCACTTTTCAACTTTGCATGCTGCCGTATTAAAATGAAGTAAAACGAAAAAAATATATTAGTAGGTTAGTTAAACATTAAAGCTGCCCTCCTTTGGTGTCCGTATTCCGTTCCATGGTTCGTTCTCAGATCACAGGTAGTCGTTCACGTTCACTGTAGCCCCAGTCTCCCGACTCATCTCGTTGGTTATTGATGGCGCCGGCGTTTCTTGGTCAGCCGCCGGCGTTTCTTGGTCAGCGGCTGTGGGTGGCGAGTCGTACACATTTGGTTCTGGAGATGTGTCGGTGAGTGGACTGGGGTCGATTGAGTTGGATACCTGTGGTTCATCGGCCTGCTGTATGGTAGTCTGTGCTGCAAATCGATCTGAAAGAATCAATTAAAAATACATGAATTTTAAATCAAAGCTTCTGATAAGCTTCAAGTTGGCAAATACTCCTTTAGCATAAGTGACGTTACTTGGCAACCACACTGACCAAGAATTAGCACCCGCGGGCTCATGTTTGAGTTGATAGTCAATCCCAAACAGCCCAGGTTAAGAGTAAGACTTGGACAAACAACATTTTTAAAAACATTGAAAAGAAACACCACCACATGAAGGTATGCTCGTTGGATATCATTTGAACGGACACGCTCGATTTCATCCAAGGACGCACACCTTACGGCTAATTTACACGATTTGTCGGCCTGATTTGATTAAGAAAATGACTCAGTGCAGCGGACGAAAATCGGCCCGATTTATAAAAATCTGTAGCAGCGCCACAGATTTTATAAATCGGCCGATTTTCGTCCTCGCGCTATACTAATAAAAGAGAAATCGCCCGACAATCGTAGCGTGTAAATTAGCCTTACGAGTGTGCCGACAGATCGGGCAAATAAATCGTAGCGTGTAAACCGGCCTTTAGAATGATTGCTTGAAGTTTGACTCAGGAAGTGGAGGGGTAATGTCTAAAATCATATCAAGACATATCACCACATACCTCGTATTCTTCTGAACTTGAAGTTACGGTTCTTTCCTCTGTATATCGGAGTCCAACCCTTCCTTCCTCGCATCTTCGCTTTTCCGTACCGAAACTGGACTCGTCGAAGACGTCCGCGTAACACAGCACGCAGCTTGTTACAGCAGTTCCTTACGCGCCTCCACTTTCGTCCGTGACGTATCTGCAAGGTTCCTCCTCTGGCGGGTACATATCTCCAACGTCTTCCGATGCGGATTCCAAATCGGCTTCCTCGCAACGTGATCTTTCTTCGCCGGCCCAGATATTTTATAGTCCAGCTACGGCGATATCTCGTGACGTACCTCCACTTGCCACCATACCTGAGTCGAATCTTCGCAGGGATCTTTCTCTGTCTGAATCCTCTCCATTTCTTTCTATACAAGACTCTTGGTCGTCCTCGTCTGAAGTATATTGGTCGTTCTTTTCTCTTGTAGCGCACCACCAAGCGTCCTTTGCGTGGGTATATCCAACGTGTTCTGCCATGGATGAACATCTTCAAACGACGAATAATACGTCGAACTGGCTTCCAACGTCTCCCGTAGCGTACAAACACTGCTTTTCGTCTGATTCTGTGAAATAAACGTGAGAAAATGAGAACTTTTAACGACTGCTTTCAAGTGAAGGTCACGTGGTCGATATAGTCTTCACAGTTTCAAGCCCTGAATGATTAACTGTAGTTATAACTCGGTTGGTTCTGTGTTTAACTCGTCGGGTCAACTGGTCAGCCTCCTACCATGGCTGTTGGGATTCATGTCCCGTATTGAGTTAGGTATTTTGGATGTGATCAAATTTTCCATTAAAGAAGAACAGTACAAGTTGTAGTTATTGACAGAATACAAACCCCTTATTACTACAACAAACAAGCAAGACTGACAGATGACTGACCTAGGATGCCAGGGAAGGCAGAGCCTTATTATTAGAGCGTGATGAAAGGTGGACCAGAATATAAAAAAAAGGGGGGGGGGGGGGGGTCACTTATTGGAGAAGGATGGATCAGATGGTACCGGGGTACCACCTTAGAACGTGAGATCGGGATTTCCCTACCTAATCACTTTTGAGTTTACTACCCACGTTAGTTAGTCCTCTCGGTTCTGCTTCATTCTCATCAACTATCTACTTGAAAATATGATGATATTGTAGGAGCATTTGGGGGGATCTCGTGTGCTTACGATTGTCTCGGCAACTACTAATAACAGCAGTGTTAGATTCTCTTACCTAAGGCCATAGGTCTTGGAGCGAACACGGAAACTAAGTTGTCCTCTGCGGTTCCTTCGAACTGGCCGGAATGTTCTACCATATTTGAAAATGATTCTACCATTGCGCTGTCCGTATCGACGTCGACGTCTTCGCTTTGTGCGTCTTCGCCGTCGCCAGAACCGTCTAAGCCTTCTTCGTTTTCGGTTTCTCCTTGTACGGCGACCAAGGCGTGTCGACGGACGCCTCCATCGTTTCTTGTACAAGAACCGCACTTTGCCATATGTGAATCGAATTACTCTGAGCTTCCTCCGGTAAATGACACGAAGGACGTTACGGACTCGTCTCACAGGTCTGTATCTTTTCTTCAAGCGAATCCTTAGTCTCTTCCTGACGTTCCTGACTTGGTACCATTTTCTTCCAAGGCGATATCTGACTACACCCCGTCGAATTCTAGCACGAGAAAGAAAACCAGGAATTGACTTTAGGACGTTCGCGCGAAAATCTAAAGACATTGCGAATTTTTTAAACTTTTACCACAGTTAGATGATAAGTTACTCACATGTCTGCAAAAAATGGGAGGGGGGTGGGGGTAGGTCACCGACCTCGTTTCGGAGATAAGATACTGAAAGAAGACCTTAACTTTGAACATTCGGTCCTCGTAACTCGATATGGTCTCAGTGACTGTTAGTCTGAAAATATTGCAAATCACTGGCGACAAACTTTCTTTGCCAAATTTTATAGAAATGTGTCTATTAAACAAAACAGTTGGTAGCGCCCCTTAACGACGGCATTTGTAAACTCTGAGAGCCGCAATTTTTGGCAGGATTCGATGGCACATGGGTAGAAAAGTCGACTTGTCCACAATTCAGAGGTTTCATTTAAATCTCTGAAACAGAATCGCACATCTCACACTGCCGTGAATGAAAAATGCACATTCATACCTTACACCACATGTTTTGCGTCCATAACGGAAAAGGAATTTTCCACGCCTCCGGTAGACTAGTCTCCAGCTTCTTCTAACTAGTATACGCATTACGCCGTAACGCTTTCGCCTGTTCCGTCTTACACGTCGCGAAGGTCGTCGTTTGGGTCTTCTAACTTTGCGCCGTCTGAGGGGTAGCCAACGCCGTCCTTTACGAACATAGGTCCTCCTGGTTGTGATACGGATTCCGGTGTATCTTCTACCAACACGAGTCACGAGCTTGATTCCACGTTTTAGTATCCTTCTCCATTTTCTCTTTACGCGGGCGTAAAGGCGATACTTTTTCCTTTGAACTCGTCGCCAAACTTTTCTAAAATTGTAATACAACTTGCCGCGTATGATCCTGTTTTGAGATGAAACAAAAATACAGCGAGAGTTGAAATAGACCGGCCTTAATGCATTCTAAGAGTTAACAACTTACATACTGTTTCTGTGGCTAATCTTATGTGATGACAAAAATTCCTCTTAAATGGGGTTATCAAGAAGAAATTTTTAATCGCAAAATATTGATAACACGCCAAAATTGTGACCCTTCTTTAAAGATTAAAGATGATTTACAGCCCGTACTGCGCAGCCCCAGGGTCTGTTTTAATTTTTTTTTAATTTGTTGATATGTTACACTTCGGTAGTAGCATACATGGAGTAAATTGTAAGTTTCGGAGCCGCCATTACACTTGATGAGCAACCTCGTTCCCAGGGTCTACTCCGCTTTCAAGTCTTGAAAGCGGAGTAGACCCTGGGAACGAGGTTGCTTGATGAGCTGAAACGTCGGTTTGGGAAAACATCGAGGTTCACTAGTTATTATTGTTTGGCAAGGATATCTGGCGTTAACAATAAAGAACAAGGTAAGTTTGTCCCGGGATTATTTATTTTGGCTAGTCGCATTCCATCGTGTGAGGCTCGCAAACATTGCAGGGCGGAAATTGCGCAGTACAGTCAATTCTGTGCATTTTGACTCACTCTCTTCTCACTTTCCACTTTAACCACCAGACCCCTCCCCCCTACAAATGTAAGAGTGGAGAGAAGTCAAAACCGAGCTTCAGAAAATCTGAACACAGACTGACTTTCCACTTTGTTAAAAATGACTTTTCATTTCGCTTTTCGGATGTTTCAGTCGACGTTTCAGAAAATCTATGTTTGAGAAAAAAATTGACTTTTGATTTTGAATTTTGACTTTCGATGGCCGAAAGCTAAAGCTGCCAAATTCTACTATAAGAAATGCATTTCGCAAGTTAGGAGAATTTTATCTTATCGATTACCTGATTTTCCTTCGCCGACCTCCAAGGCGGACTGTTAATCTTCCCTTCCACCTGTAGATTATCCTTGTCTTTTTGCGGTAGTAAAT
Source organism: Desmophyllum pertusum (assembly GCA_029204205.1). Lineage (NCBI taxonomy): Eukaryota > Metazoa > Cnidaria > Anthozoa > Scleractinia > Caryophylliidae > Desmophyllum > Desmophyllum pertusum. The sequence continues at coordinate 1,142,359 of MU826359.1, forward strand.
CTTCAAAGTGCTATTGCGTCGCCTGAATCGCCGTATACGTCTGTTTCTGCGCCTGTTTCGTCTTTGGTTACGCCTAATACGTCGTATCTTTCGCCTGTAGCGTCGGTATTTACGTTTGCGCTGGCGGCGGCGTTTTCGTCCTTTTCGGCGGCGTCTGAAAGAGATTCGTCTCCACTTCTTGCCTATTCGATACACAAGCCTTCTGCGGATGAACCTGATTGGCCGGTATTTTCGTCCTACCTTGACTCTGCTCGTGCCTCGGTATCGACGTGAAGGACGCCATCGCCGTTTAATAAGGAACTGAGGTTGACGTCTGATGACGCGATATCGTTTTCCGTAGCGGATTAAGATCTTTCCTCTTCGGTATCTAGAATACGCAAAGAGACAGGTTGTGGTATCGGTGGACAAATGAACGTACCTTGTTATAAAGTGATATTTGAGATCATTTGGTTTTTGAACGTTTACAGGGTTTTTCTTTCTCACTCCGACCTATCTTAGCGAGAAGAGAAGGCTGAGCATTTGCAGGGACATTCTTCACTTTGTCCCTCTTTAAATAAGCCGGGGTAAAAGTCCAGGCAGTACCCGAAAATTGGGTCGCGTTAGCTCCTTAACAGCGCAAAGCAAGTGAGTTAAACTAAACACATGTTCATCAAACAAAGCTAAACCAAGCATGAGCTGTGCAGAAGGTATGAGCTAAGATGGGCAAAACGTCGAGAAGACGTTTGCGATCTTTTAAATCTAGCTGTCATTTTACGGATTTAATTTGCAAGTTGCAAGCAAAGTTACTGCGTTTTACAATGCAGTTCCGGATGCTTTATGTCCCGTATTGGAGCAACAGAGCAATTAACCTTACCTTACGGGTCTATTTCGACGTTTGTAACGCAGCACGAACTGCTTTCCTCGCCTGTAAATCTTTCTGTATTTTCTTCTGTAATAAACACGCATCACGCATCTGCGTCTTACGCGCTTTCCTCGCCTTCTTCGTTTCCTCCGTTTACGTTGTCGTCTCGTTCTTCTCTTTCTTCGGCGCAACCTTCTTCGTCTTCGCCTTCGTCTTCGTCTTCGTATGGCTCTGCGTGTCCTAGGTCTTTTCCATCCTTTGTAATATATCCGCACTTTGCCATATTTTATACGCAGCCGCCGTTTTCCATTTCTAAATCGGATACGAGGCTTGCCGCGGTAATATCGCAGTAATCGCCAGCGTCGACCAAATCGGATTTTTATCAGCTTTGGTCGCAACCATCGCAATCTTCTTCCATATCGGATTCCAATCCTGCCATTGCGGTACCTAAAAATCGAGAAGCATTTTATATTATAACGACTGCTGCTTGGAAAACAAGTGAAAAATAAAAGTAACCATCTGTCACTAATAATTAACAATCGATGGAAGTTTTCCAACTGAATCTTTTAAAAAGCTAGGGCTAAAAAAAACTACTAGGGGCTTCTTTAAAACAACTTACAATAGACCTTTCTTCAAAATGGCCGCCGCAAATTCATATTAAACTGAGCGGAAAATTAATACTAGCACCTGAAAGACCACCTGAAAGACCACCGTAATCGTTTCGTTAGGTTAGGTCCTACCTGAGGGGGTATACGCCATACCCGCAGTCATACAAACGTCTCTAAATTTTCTAGTTTTCAACTTCTGTTTTTCTCGACTCAGGTAGAACCTAACCTAACGAAACTTCGTACGAGTACCAACAAAAGGTGGTAGGTATTTAAGGTACTAGTTTAGATTTTCCGCTCAGTTTAATATCAATTTGAGGCGGCCATTTTGGAGAAAGGTCTATTTTGCCAAAAAAATCAAATTTTTTAACTTACCTTATTCTTCTCAATACACGCCCGATTCGACCTCTTAGGTATCTACCATGTCGGTAAACTTTAATCCAGCGTCGGCCATATCTAAAGCGGAGAACGTTACGTAGATATAATCGTCGTCTGCGTCGTCGGTATCTACGACGCTGCCGTCTCACTTGTCGCCTTCGTCGTCGCCGTTTTCTACGTCTCCACGTTTTCCTTCGCCTTGGTCGTCTCGGTTTCCTCTGGAATGCCCTCCAGGTTCTACCGCGACGTATCATGAACCGTCCTCCCGTTAACTTGAATGTCACGTACCGTTTCCTGTAGCGGAAGGCGAGCTTTCCACGACGTATTGTGACATACGTCCATCGCTTCTTGCTCACACGGACCATGCAACGCCGTCTGATTCGACGTATTATGTGCTGTTTTCCTTTGTACGTTACTCGGAAGTATCGTCCTGTTCGATATCTGTTGAAATTCAAGAAAAATTGATTTAAAACCTTGTTCTCCAATACTGATTAAAACTATACAATATAGCAACTGGTAATTGGAATGAAAAATTGCTTTTTTAAAACCCTCATTAACTCCACTATTTTACCCGTACGCAAATAAGGCAAATATAACATATTATGGCTTTAGCGAGAGCAACAATGTTATAGTTATGTATGCGAAGGATATCTCGAACAGTGGACTTAAAAACTATATATTTTCAACGATTTTTAAATGGTCATTTCCTTTGTCAAAATGGGAATTTTACTCACCGGAACCTTATCCATCGACGTCGGTAACGCATTCCAAATCCACCACGCCATCGTACAATTGGCCTCCATTGTCGGCGATACCTGAACCGTAGAACAGCCCGCTTGCTTCGGCGTACATAGCGCCGTCTACGTCTTCGACGGCGTCGTAGCAATCGTTTTCGCCAACGTTGTCGTCTTCGTCGCCCTTTCGTGCGTCCATAACGTCCTAGTCTTCTTCTCTTTGGTCGCCTTTTCCTTTTGGGTTTTGGTTTTTTCTTTGGTTTTGCTCGTTCCTTATGTGCTGGGATACGTATCGACACGCGTCCCGACGGATAAAAACCCTCATATATTTACGGTGATATTTAACCACCAACGTTCGCGTCTTTCGCCTTGTTATCACCGACCGCCAACGGTTCTTGTAAACTACTTGCACTCTACCTATGAACTTAGGCCATCTTCTACCGCGGCGGATCCGAATTACACCACGGTAACACCTGTGTGGTAATCATACACTGCATTAAACAAGTTTATAATACAGGCTGAGAAATTCAGGTGATTGGTTGAACGTCGAGCTGTATTCTGAAGTACTGAAATACCTACAATATGTCGAAATTACAGTTTCCAAATACGGCAAGCTAAGTGTAACAATTGATTCTAAAAAAGCAAGATGGTGGACATTTCTATCGTTTACATAGGCAAAATTCATACAAGCGGTATCCGAGCGGTCAATATAATTTTGATATTGGTCTTGAGACTTTTTTATACTAATAGTGCGACTACTCCAACCAAGGTCACCCAAGCAAATTCTTTGCAAATTGACAAATAGCGTTTGAGTGCTAAAATAATAAAAAATGTATTGCTTTTGAGTATGACGTGGAGACGTGACTGACGTAACAACCTATTCTGGATAATCGATAATGTCGTGGACCACATAAACGTAGTTTAAATCAAAGAGTCCTGTGAGCCGACTCGTGAATGATAAATTAATAGCTCGATTGAAGTTTACAGCCCACGACCGACCGACCGACCGACCGACCGACCGACCGACCGACCGACCGACCGACCGACCCGACCGACCGACCGACCGACCGACCGACCGACCGACCGACCGACCGAACCGACCGAGTGAGTGAAATTTGTCACCCGTTCATTGCTTTCGCATTCACGATTTAAAATAGCCTTCCATGTGTGGTTTTAAACTGAGCTAAACAATCGACCTTAAACCATGCCTTACCAAATATCTTTTAAACTCGTTTAAGTTCTAGCGCGATCAATGAAACCAATACCAACGTACAGTAGTACAGGTCGATCGATAATTTGCTGTGAAAATGAGGCTGGAACAGTAAAAATTACGTTATCTATCCATACCTTATTAGTCTTGTCTTTTTTCGATATCGGAATCTCAGGTAACGTCCAATTGTATAAGCTTTTTTCCATCGCCTTCCCAATTTGACTCTAAACACGCTGGTGAGTTTTCTCCTGCGTATTATTTGTCTCCATCCATATCTCCTACGTCTCTTTACAGGTCTCCTGCGCCTCCCAATTCGTCTTCTTCTTCTCTTCTTCTTTTTCTTCTTATTAATCGCTTTCGTAGTCTTCTTAATCTACGTCCTTTTTCTCAGCAATCTACGTCTTCTTCTCAGCAATCTACGTCTTCGTCGCTGTCGCCTCTTTCGTCGTCGGATTTGTCGGATTCGCCTTCGTTTTCGTCGCCTTCGTCGTTGCACTCTCCTCCTTCTTCTTCGCAACTTCGTGCGCCGTGACACCCTTCGACGCCGCCGTTTAATGCGGTACCAACGTTTTCGTCGATATATCTTAACATATCCCTTTATGATACGCAGCTGCTTCAGTTTCCTACCATATCGCAAGAGAAGCTTTCGTTTTCCCACAATAACACTTCGCCATCGTTTTCCGTACCTGACTTGAAGGCGCTTGTTGGGTCGACTTAGGGCGAACCCATCTTCTCTTGCGCAAAATCTTCACTTTTCCAAGCCACATCTTAAAATAACAGAGACGAAAAATTACTGCCGGACACATTCATTACTCAACTGAAAAAAGAATGGACTAAAAATTCTTAAGTATAGCAGTGCAAATTTGTTCGACGTTGTGAAAAAGCTCAAGTTCTACTATCCAGATAACTTGAAATAATTAATTAATTAATAATTGCGAATATTCTGAGCATATTCCGCATTAATATAAACTAAAATTCGATTTTGAGACGACATTACGGCTTTATAAGGACGGCTAGTTGGGAGAAAATATATTCCGTATTGGGCGGAGGATAAAGCCGTAATGTCGTCTCAAAATCGAATTTAGTTTATAAATGTGCACGAAACTTGAACGCGAAAGCATTTTATCGTCTCGAAGAAAGTCGGACTTTTTTCGCCGGTAAATTGCTTATGGAAACAAAATCAATTCAGAATTATGTCCCACAAAGTTTTCTAAAGTACCAAACAGCGATGAAATGGGAAAATAATCCAATTTTGCACCGAAAAAGTTGATTTTACAACTTAGCGCGTGCACATCGCGAAAACAAGTGAAAACGGTAAACAAACTCTTACAATAAATAAATGACTTTAATACTCACCATACGCTAACTTTTAGATTGAGCAAGTTGTACCGGCGAATAAAGCACTCCATAAATTAGCAAATGACAAAATATAAACGATTGCCGACGAGTTAATCGAAGAAAACTTTGAATTTTTATGCGTACGTGAGGAACCCAATTCAGTGCCCGGTGCCAATCTGTATCTTCAGAACCAATCACCGGCCCGCATTTGAGACGACATTACCGCAAAATAATGTCGTCTCACTCGTAAGCAAAACTATAGGTGGATCGCGATACTATAAACTAATTGCGATTTTGAGACGGCAATACCACATTATATTGGCGGCTAGTTGGAGAAAATATATTCCGTATTGGGCGGAGTCGCGAAGCGACGGAGCCCAATACGGAATATATTTTCTCCCAACGCCGCCAATATAATGTGGTATTGCCGTCTCAAATCGCAATTAGTTTTGTATCGCGATTCAAACATTTCTGGACAGATTAAAAGGAAAATTCAGATCAGTTGTTGTTGATTGAAATAGAAATTCCCACTATACGCGACGTAATGTACACGAATACTTGAACGCGAAAGCATTTTTGGTCTCGAAGAAAGTCCGACTTTTTTCGCCGGTAAATTGCTTATGGAAATAAAGGCGATTCAGAATTACGTCCCATGAAGTTTTCTAAAGTACCAAGCGACAATGAAACGGGAAAATAATCCAATTTTGAACCGAAAAAGCTTGTTCAAAAATCTTACGACAAGTTAGCGCGCGCACATCGCGAAAGCAAAGCAGTTGAAAACGGTAAACAAAACTTTTTCAAGAAAGAAATGATTTTTATTACTCACCTTACGCTAACTTTTAGATTGAGGAAGTTGTACCGACGAATAAAGCCTTCCATAACTGAGCAAATGGCCAGAGATACAAGATTGCCGACGATTCTTCGAAGCAAAACTTTTGAATTTTGATGAATACGTGAGGAACCCAATTCAGTGCCGCGATGTCAATTTGAACTTTGTAACCAATCACAGACCAGAAAGTGAGACGGCAATACCACATTATATTGACGCCTCGCTCGCTAAGCAAACCTATAAGCGGATCGCGATACACAATTGAAATCCCTTTTCGTCGATAGTGGTAAAATATCATCATTATTTCATAGAACTATGTTTGTTTTCATCTACCCGAAACACACCAAACCTACTCGATCTCGTTTTTCTACCAGCGATAGACAATTGGGTATGAACTTTTCAGTTCGCCAAATGACACAGTCGCAAACCATTATTTATTGTATATTTATGTTAGCCAGGCTTATTTTAAATTGTCGATAAATTTATGGTAAGGAGGGTATCAAACAAAGCCGACGTAACCAGAGCTCATCGTAAACGAGAACGTGATGCCTTTATTTACCGTATTTCCTCGAATAATAGCCGGGGGCAATTCTAATTTTTTTCGCTCCAAAAACGGGGCGATTATTCGAGAGGCGGGGGGATTAATCAAGGGGGCGATTATTTCAAATATTGCTGGAAGTGCTATTGTGCTGCTGATGTGCAAATTAGGCCCAGTTCAGACGCCGTACTTCGCATGAGCCGAATCGAATTCGATGAATTAAGTTCATGTGAGGTACGTACGGCGTCTGAATCAATTCAGAACGGCTGAATGAATTCGGATCGGCTCAGCCGTTCTTCCGCCTGGCTCAGCCGGGAATAACGGCTGTGGACCGGCATTGATTCAGACACCGAACTTCACATGAGCCGAAACAAATGCATGAATTATTATAATGTATTTTTCAGTATAACAGCAATTTTCCCCTATTAATTTAAGTTCGGCTGAATTAAGCTCGGCGTCTGAATCAATTCAGTCGGTCTAAATTAATTTGGGTCGGCCTAAATTCGAATTCGATTCGGCTCATGTGAAGTACGGCGTCTGAACTGGGCCTTAGAGAGCTCCAAGAAATAAAGGAAAGAGTCAAATTCATCAACATTACTGTAATAAAACCTGTGCTTTTGTAACCTTTCTATAGTAACCATTAAATTAAAGGGACACTGTCCTGATTTTAGCATGATTTTGGGAAGCTCAGAAACATATCTAGATTCATAGGAAGTTGAACAATAATGGTTTGATTCTGTAGAATAACACTCGACAAATGACAGGAACCCATTAGGAAGTGAGGATGACGAACGACAGCAAGGATGGAAATGGATTGCAATATGGATTTTTGAAAAAACGTCAGGATGTCAGTTTTTCAAAGTTTCAAATTTGTCTCGGAAATCTTTGTTGCAGTATGGAATTTCTTGAAGAAATGGCTTTTTATCATTTAGTTAGAGTTTACTAAGTTCTTATTTGATAGATTTAGGGACCATTTCGTGCATTTATAACAGTTTTGAGCAAATACGCCAGGACAGTGTCCCTTTAAAGCTTGTTTCCTATCCAAGGTGTAAAGTTTTAACTTGACAGGGAGGGGGGAAAGAAAGGGGAAGGAAGGGGCAGTTGGAGGGGGCAATTATTCGAGGGAGACGAAGGGGTAGAGGGATTATTTCAAATACCTTCACCAAAGGAGGGTGATCATTCAGTGGGGGGGGGGGGGGGGGGGGGGGGGTGGGGCGCTTAATACTCTTCTGCATACTCGTGTTATTTTATCGGGTAATTTGTAAATGTGAGCGAGATGAAAAACAATAACGTAAGCAAACACCGCCCTTTAACATAAATAGCAATAGGGCTAAAGCCACATTGTTATGTACAGGACAGTTAGGGAGGAATATCATGAGAGCTGGATTCCTATCACTGCAATAGTAGCTGACGTTTAGCACTGTCAAGTCTTATCAATCTTACAATTTACCTGACTATGCGAGGTGTACGGCCGACTCGGAAGATCAATCCGTTTCGTCTTCTGTAAACAGGCCTCCACCTCCTGCCGTACTTGATTCGTAGTATGCTTCGGCTTCGTCGTTTTCGGACCCTTCGTCTGCGTCGCCTCGTTCTTCTCCTTTTTCTTCTTCTTCTCCTACTTCGTCGCCTTTTCCTTCTGTTTCTTCTTCTTGTTCGCCGTAACTTTCGTCTTTGCAATCTTCGCCTTAACCTTTGCCGTCTCATTCTCCTCCTAAGTCGTCTCAGGCGTCTCAGGCGTCTTAGGCGTTTCAGGCGTCTCTGGTATCCCAGGCGTCTCTGGCGTCCTATTCGTCGTGCGCGTCGCAGTCTTCTCAGGCGTCTCAGGCGTCTCAGTCGTCTCAGACGTCTCAGGCGTTTCAGGCGTCTCAGACGTCTCAGGTATATCAGGCGTTTCTTGCGTCCAATTCGTCGTAGACGTGACAGTCGTCTTAGACGTCTTATGCGTCTCAGGTATTTCTGGCGTCTGATGCGTCTAATTCGTCCTAGGCGTTTCTGGCGTCTCAGGCGTCTTATTTGTCTCAAGCGTCTCAGGCGTTTTAGGCGCCTCAGGCGTCTCAGGTATATCAGCGTTTCTTGCGTCCAATTCGTCGTAGGCGTGCCAGTCGTCTTAGACGTCTAATGCGTCTCAGGTATTTCTGGCGTCTGATGCGTCTAATTCGTCGAAGGCGTCTCTGGCGTCTCAGGCGTTTCAGACGTATCAAGCGTCCCAGGCGTCTCTGGCGTTTTAGGCGTCTCAGGCGTCTCAGGTATATCAGGCGTTTCTTGCGTCCAATTCGTCGTAGGCGTGCAAGTCGTCTTAGACGTCTTATGCGTCTCAGGTATTTCTGGCGTCTGATGCGTCTAATTCGTCGTAGGCGTCTCTGGCGTCTCAAGCGTCTTTGTCGTCTCAAGCGTCTCAGGCGCCTCAGGCGTTTTAGGCGTCTCAGGCGTCTCAGGTATATCAGGCGTTTCTTGCGTCCAATTCGTCGTAGGCGTGCCAGTCGTCTTAGACGTTTAACGCGTCTCAGGTATTTCTGGCGTCTGATGCGTCTAATTCGTCGAAGGCGTCTCTGGCGTCTCAGGCGTTTCAGACGTCTCAAGCGTCTGAGGCGTCTCTGTCGTTTTAGGCGTCTCAGGCGTCTCAGGTATATCAGGCGTTTCTTGCGTCCAATTCGTCGTAGGCGTGCAAGTCGTCTTAGACGTTTTATGCGTCTCAGGTATTTCTGGCGTCTGATGCGTCTAATTCGTCGTAGGCGTCTCTGGCGTCTCAAGCGTCTTTGTCGTCTCAAGCGTCTCAGGCGTCTCAGGCGTTTTAGGCGTCTCAGGCGTCTCAGGTATATCAGGCGTTTCTTGCGTCCAATTCGTCGTAGGCGTGCCAGTCGTCTTAGACGTTTAATGCGTCTCAGGTATTTCTGGCGTCTAATTCGTCGTAGGCGTCTCTGGCGTCTCAGGCGTTTCAGACGTCTCAAGCGTCTCAGGCGTCTCTGGCGTTTTAGGCGTCTCAGGCGTCTCAGGTATATCAGGCGTTTCTTGCGTCCAATTCGTCGTAGGCGTGCAAGTCGTCTTAGACGTCTTATGCGTCTCAGGTATTTCTGGCGTCTGATGCACCTAATTCGTCGTAGGCGTCTCTGGCGTCTCAGGCGTCTTTGTCGTCTCAAGCGTCTCAGGCGTCTCAGGCGTTTTAGGCGTCTCAGGCGTTTCAGGTATATCAGGCGTTTCTTGCGTCCAATTCGTCGTAGGCGTGCCAGTCGTCTTAGACGTTTAATGCGTCTCAGGTATTTCTGGCGTCTAATTCGACGTAGGCGTCTCCGGCGTCTCAGGCGTTTCAGACGTCTTAAGCGTCTCAGGCGTCTCTGGCGTTTTAGGCGTCTTAGGCGTCTCAGGTACATTAGGCGTTTCTTGCGTCCAATTCGTCGTAGGCGTGCAAGTCGTCTTAGACGTTTTATGTGTCTCAGGTATTTCTGGCGTCTGATGCGTCTAATTCGTCGTAGGCGTCTCTGGCGTCTCAGGCGTCTTAGTCGTCTCAAGCGTCTCAGGCGTCTCTGGCGTTTTAGGCGTTTCAGGCGTCTCAGGTATATCAGGCGTTTCTTGCGTCCAATTCGTCGTAGGCGTGCAAGTCGTCTTAGACGTTTTATGCGTCTCAGGTATTTCTGGCGTCTCATGCGTCTAATTCGTCGTAGGCGTTTCTGGCGTCTCAGGCGTTTCAGGCGTCTCAAGCGTCTCAAACGTCTCTGGCGTTTTATGCGTCTCAGGCGTTTCAGGTATATCAGGCGTTTCTTGCGTCCAATTCGTCGTAGTCGTGCAAGTCGTCTTAGACGTCTTATACGTCTCAGGTATTTCTGGCGTCTGATGCGTCTCAGTCGTCTCAGGCGTTTCAGTCGTTTTTGTCGTCTCAAGCGTCTCAGACGTTTCAGCCGTTTCAAGCGTCTCAGGCGTCTCAGGCGTTTCATGCGTCTCAGGCGTCTCAGATATATCAGGCGCTTCTTGCGGCCAATTCGTCGTAGGCGTGCCAGTCGTCTTAGACGTTTTATGCGTCTCAGGTATTTCTGGCGTTTGATGCGTCTAATTCGTCGTAGGCGTCTCACTCGTCTCAGGCGTTTCAGGCGTCTCAAGCGCCTCAGGCGTCTTAGGCGTTTTAGGCGTCTCACGCGTCTCAGGTATATCAGGCGTTTCTTGCGTCCAATTCGTCGTAGGCGTGCCAGTCGTCTTAGACGTCTTATGCGTCTCAGGTATTTCTGGCGTCTGATGCGCCTAATTCGTCGTAGGCGTCTCTGGCGTCTCAGGCGTCTTTGTCGTCTCAAGCGTCTCAGGCGTCTCAGGCGTTTTAGGCGTCTCAAGCGTTTCAGGTATATCAGGCGTTTCTTGCGTCCAATTCGTCGGAGGCGTGCCAGTCGTCTTAGACGTTTAATGCGTCTCAGGTATTTCTGGCGCCTAATTCGTCGTAGGCGTCTCTGGCGTCTCAGGCGTTTCAGACGTCTCAAGCGTCTCAGGCGTTTCTGGCGTTTTAGGCGTTTCAGGCGTCTCAGGTATATCAGGCGTTTCTTGCGTCCAATTCGTCGTAGACGTGCAAGTCGTTTTTAGACGTCTTATGCGTCTCAGGTATTTCTGGCGTCTGATGCGTCTAATTCGTCGTATGCGTCTCTGGCGTCTCAGGCGTCTTTGTCGTCTCAAGCGTCTCAGGCGTCTCAGGCGTTTTAGGCGTTTCAGGCGTCTCAGGTATATCAGGCGTTTCTTGCGTCCAATTCGTCGTAGGCGTGCCAGTCGTCTTAGACGTTTAATGCGTCTCAGGTATTTCTGGCGTCTAATTCGTCGTAGGCGTCTCTGGCGTCTCAGGCGTTTCAGACGTCTCAAGCGTCTCAGGCGTTTCTGGCGTTTTAGGCGTTTCAGGCGTCTCAGGTATATCAGGCGTTTCTTGCGTCCAATTCGTCGTAGACGTGCAAGTCGTTTTAGACGTCTTATGCGTCTCAGGTATTTCTGGCGTCTGATGCGTCTAATTCGTCGTAGGCGTCTCTGGCGTTTCAGGCGTCTTAGTCGTCTCAAGCGTCTCAGGCGTCTCTGGCGTTTTAGGCGTTTCAGGCGTCTCAGGTATATCAGGCGTTTCTTGCGTCCAATTCGTCGTAGGCGTGCCAGTCGTCTTAGACGTCTAATGCGTCTCAGGTATTTCTGGCGTCTGATGCGTCTAATTCGTCGTAGGCGTTTCTGGCGTCTCAGGTATTTCAGACGTCTCAAGCGTTTCAGGCGCCTCTGGCGTTTTAAGCGTTTTAGGCGTCTCAGGTATATCAGGCGTTTCTTGCGTCCAATTCGTCGTAGGCGTGCAAGTCGTCTTAGACGTCTTATGCGTCTCAGGTATTTCTGGCGTCTGATGCGTCTAATTCGTCGTAGGCGTCTCTGGCGTCTCAGGCGTCTTAGTCGTCTCAAGCGTCTTAGGCGTCTCAGGCGTTTTAGGCGTCTCAGGCGTCTCTGGTATATCAGGCGTTTCTTGCGTCCAATTCGTCGTAGGCGTGCCAGTCGTCTTAGACGTTTAATGCGTCTCAGGTATTTCTGGCGTCTAATTCGTCGTAGGCGTCTCTGGCGTCTCAGGCGTTTTAGACGTCTCAAACGTCTCAGGCGTCTCTGGCGTTTTAGGCGTCTCAGGCGTCTCAGGTATATCAGGCGTTTCTTGCGTCCAATTCGTCGTAGGCGTGCAAGTCGTCTTAGACGTCTTATGCGTCTCAGGTATTTCTGGCGTCTGATGCGTCTAATTCGTCGTAGGCGTCTCTGGCGTCTCAGGCGTCTTAGTCGTCTGATGCGTCTTAGGCGTCTCTGGCGTTTTAGGCGTTTCAGGCGTCTCAGGTATATCAGGCGTTTCTTGCGTCCAATTCGTCGTAGGCGTGCCAGTCGTCTTAGACGTTTAATGCGTCTCAGGTATTTCTGGCGTCTAATTCGTCTAATTCGTCGTAGGCGTTTCTGGCGTCTCAGGCGTTTCAGGCGTCTCAAGCGACTTAGGCGCCTCTGGCGTTTTAAGCGTTTTAGGCGTCTTAGGTATATCAGGCGTTTCTTGCGTCCAATTCGTCGTAGGCGTGCGAGTCGTCTTAGACGTCTGATGCGTCTCAAGTATTTCTGGCGTCTGATGCGTCTCAGTCGTCTCAGGCGTTTCAGTCGTCTTTGTCGTCTTAGGCGTCTCAGGCGTTTCAGGCGTCTCAAGCGCCTCAGGCGTCTCAGGCGTTTCAGACGTCTCAGGCGTCTCAGGTATATCAGGCGCTTCGTGCGTCCAATTCGTCGTAGGCGTGCCAGTCGTCTTAGACGTCTTATGCGTCTCAGGTATTTCTGGCGTCTGATGCGTCTAATTCGTCCTAGGCGTCTCTGGCGTCTCAGACGTCTTAGTCGTCTCAAGCGTCTGAGGCGTCTGAGGCGTTTTAGGCGTTTCAGGCGTCTCAGGTATATCAGGCGTTTCTTGCGTCCAATTCGTCGTAGGCGTACCAGTTGTCTTAGACGTCTTATGCGTCTCAGGTATTTCTTGCGTCTGATGCGTCTAATTCGTCGTAGGCGTTTCTGTCGTCTCAGGCGTCTTAGTCGTTTCAAGCGTCTCAGGCGTCTCAGGCGTTTAGGCCTCTTAGTTGTCTTAAGCGTCTTCAGGCGTCTGAGGCGTTTTAGGCGTTTCAGGCGTCTGAGGTATATCAGGCGTTTCCTGCGTCCAATTCGTTTTAGGCGTACCAGTCGTCTTAGACGTTTTATGCGTCTCAGGTATTTCTGCCGTCTGATGCGTCTAATTCGTCGTAGGCGTCTCAGTCGTCTCAGGCGTCTTAGTCGTCTTAAGCGTCTCAGGCGTCTCAGGCGTTTTAGGCGTTTCAGGCGTCTCAGGTATATCAGGCGTTTCCTGCGTCCAATTCGTCGTAGGCGTGACAGCCGTCTTAGACGTCTTATGCGTCTCAGGTATTTCTGGCGTCTGATGCGTCTTAGGCGTCCCAGTCGCCTCGGACGTCTCTTCCTTTTTCCTCTCCACAGCCTTTTTCTTTTTCGCCGTCTTCTTTTATTGCGTCTTATTCGTCGCCTGTACTTCCTTCTTATCCTTCTTTTTCGCTGTCTCCTCCGTCTAAGACGTCTTCGTCGTCGTCGGTTAATTCTCCTGCGACGTCTTCTTATTTTTCGTCGCCCCTGCCTTCGCCTTCGCTTAACTCGTCGTTTTTTCCTTCTTCTATATCCTCGTCTTCGCCTTACAATTCTCTTCCAACGTCGTCCATACTTAATCCTAATTATACCGCGTCCGATATATAATCTACGTTTTCGCCGGCCATATAGCACACGGAATGTACGCCTGTACGATACAACATTTATCCATTTCTTGTTAACCCGGAGTTTGAGTCGTCTGTTGGGTTTTCTCAAAGTCGTCCACCTTCTGCGACGGAGTACAGATACCCTGCCTCTGGTGCACCTTAAGGATAGAATAAAAACAATGAGTCAAGTTAGAAAGGAAATAGTTCTCTGAAAGGGGATTGCATGCAAAAAATTGCAGAAGCGAGCGTGTTTTATCAGGTTGTCAAACACCGAGAAGAGAAGAGAGAAAGCGACGTGAAATTCGAGATGTTTATATCCTGATCGAACACTCTCGAATATTTGATATAACGTTTCAAGCAAGTCTTTAAATTAAAGGGAAAACGATAAGGCAATGATATAAAATCACTAAAAATCTATCCTGCTAATTAAGAACAGTATCAAACCACTGTCACCGATGATGAGTTCGCAAATGATACACAAAGTCGTTTCCAGGCTCTCTTCTTCTTCTTCTTCTTCTTCCCGGGAAGAAGAGAGACCATAGTGCTACATCTGTAGACTGAAAAACAGTCGTATTTTTTGCGTTGGTCTGTCAAACAAATGCGCGCGGTCTTTGAACGAAAGGTCTGGAGCGAGTGTGAAAACGGAGAGTGGAACTGGGGAGAGACGCTGAAAAAATACGACTGTCGGCTTTCCATACAATGAATCCGTTCTAATTTCCCGTTAATTGGTTGAATTTTGACGCTACCTGTCAACAAAATGTTCATCGCACCTCATCAGAGATATTCGAAGCCGTGTCAATTTCACAGTAAAACGAGCTCTTCGTGAAATTTGCATATTTACGACAACTGAAGTTTCGGGACTGCTGTTCGGGAAATGACTGGGAAATGATAATGATGGCGCTACAATAGCTCTGTTGATACACGCGCGCACTTTTATTCTGTGAACAATGTAGAGATGTCGGTTATTTACCGGGGATATTTACTCCTTCGTTTCAATCTCAAACCGTCAAGTTGCGGCCTTGTGATCAGTAGCGATGGTGAACGTTTGATTGCTCTTATCTCTTTTAAAATTTGCGAACGCAGAGCAGAGGGCACATGGCGAGCAAACTCTCAACGAAAGATAGTTCCTTCTTCAAATTGAAGCGACAGATCGACTTTGATAACCTCGGTCAAAAGCTGCAACGTTTTTCCATTTCTTTGGGGCTCGGCAAATATCTTTTCTGGCAATATAGAACCAAAATTAATCCTCAAGTCTCTCGTTGAAATCAACACTGAAGAGCGAACTTGGACAAACAAAAAATATGGATGGAGCTGTCAAGTATTTTTAACGCCTCGGCGATATTATTTGAACCCCCGGTCAGAACGAATTTGTTGTATAGAAAGCCGACAGTCGTTAATTCTCGCGCCTCACACGCCCTACGGGCGTGTGAGGCTCGCGCGCTTCGCACGCGAGGATCCACACTTTCGGCGCTTCGCGCCTTGCGACCAGCGATTTAGAGAAAAAACGACTGTTTTGCAGTCTACTACATCTGCGGATATTATCTTATGTCAATGCACAAATATGGGAAAATGTCGTCTGGGACAGGACCGAGTTCCTCTTTTCACTGCATTTACTCTTGCGTGGTTATAATCTTCGCTACCGGTTTTTAATTTCTGTTCATTGCATTTGCTTTGTTTTCGTTCGGGTCGATGCAATAATAGCCTCGCTTTCATGTACTCGATCCAGAATTTTTGCGGGCGTACGCCATTTATGAATATGGTGTATCATTGTGCATTGGACATTATACTGTTGGTTTGCTAAGCTTCAAAGCCAATCACATATCTGCACGTGCAATTTATCAACTTTCAGTTTAATTTCGGTATGTCAGACTAAAGCAATGATTTCAAAAGATATCTTGTAGCAAATATCAGGGTGTAAACAGACAGACACAGACAGACAGACAGACAGACAGACAGACAAACAGACAGACAGACAGACAGACAGACAACAAACAAAAAAACAAAACAATGATTGTAAAAGGTTTGTCAAATTTCAAACCTTATTCTTCTTGGCTTCTTTCTGTATCGGAAGTATAATAGGCGTTTCTGTCGGTAAACACGTCTCCATTTTCTTCCATACTTCAGTTTCAAGACACTGTAGCGCTGTCGCCTTCGTCGACGGCGCGTTCGTCTCCTTATCTTGCGGTTTCCTCTTCGAGTTCTTCTTCTACGTCTTCGCCGTTTTCGTCTTCGTCTCCTAACCTTTCGTCTTCTCCTTCTATTCCTTCTGTACTTTCTACGCCTTTGTCGTCGTCTTCTCCTTCTTTTGATCCTTCTCACTTTCCTGTATCTGCGACTACGCCGATTTACAACTCGTCTTCTGCGTCCGTATCTTCGTATTTTGCGTCCCTTTCGCCTCTTCAGTCTTCTTCTGTTTCGCCTCCTTCTTCGTCTTGTTCTTCGCTTTCTCTTTCTTCTCTGTCTCCTTCTTAATCTCCTTCTACGCTTGATCCTCCTCGATCGTCTTCTTCTTCGCCTGCGCTTTCGTCTTCTTATTCTTCGTCGTCGTTTCCCTCGCCTGGAAACCTTTCGACGTCGATACCCAATCCTCTTCCAACGTCTCTTGTATCGTATTCCCACTCTTCCATTCCTGTAGATTCTCACACGTCTAATTTTTCCCCTGTAACTAACGCGGGATCCTCGACGAACCTTTCTCCATAGTTTTCCAATTCTGACTTGCACACGCTTGCGACGCAGCTTAATGACTCTTCTTCTACGGCGAAGTGTTATTATCTTGCGGCGGATACTGAAATGAAATGGAAAGAAAAGAGTATTGAACAAGGTGTAACAAAGGTTGTCAAAAAGGAACCCCCAACAATATTATGTTGATAAACGAAAAGGCATCCTGCCATTCTAATTGTAGTTTTATTGACTCAAATTTACTCAAGTAAATTAAACTTCCAAACAAGGGGCTATTTACGTAGTGATGTAACATAATAGCCATCGTGAGGTGATTTTCTATTGGACCTATTCTCATCCATCCTTTCAGTGCGTGGTGTCATCAACTTCAAGTCGATGGATGTTCCTCTGAACACAATTTCACGCGGCACTAAATTTTTGCGGGAGTTTCTGAATTTTGCAGCCGGATTGGCTGGCAATTTGTTGTGTTTTGCGGGAACTAATTTTTGCGATTGGCAAAGACTGTTTTTTTCTTGCAGGGAATTATTTTTTGCGATTTTCAGCAAGTCGCTTACAATTGAAATTACAAACATGTTCATAATACAACGTAATATTGTTGCTTTTCGATACATGAAGCTCGAAGTACAGGTGAAACACTTATAAAACACGTCAATCAGGGTTTAATTATGAGCCTATTACAGTAAGATCTTGTTCTGCTATGGTTGATTGTTCTGATAATGGTCAAAGCAACAAAAGACAAAAAAACCCCGAACATTCGGACGATGTCTTATGCTCTTAGCAAATATAAGTTGGGTTTAGAATCTAATTGGCAGAAGGCGGACCAATTGGCTATTTACAAGCGTGGCCAAGAAGATTAACTCGGGAAAACCAAGAACAAATCCAGCTAGTGGGGCAGGGGGGTGGGGTGGGGAAGGGGTTGATCCCGAGACTTCCGGATAAAAAGACTAGCGCCCTGAACCACTCGGTCACGCTATCTCCGGGTGTTTTCACTACTGATCAGAGAAGACACGCAGTGTACTTTTGATGAAGGACTGAATTCCTCCTCAGTTGTTGCCGAGTAAGCCCTTATGGAGACACGTTGCGAAAAGGGACGAGGTCAAAATTTTCCGATGCAGACCGACAAAGCTCGGGCAATAATACGTTTATTTTATGGCCAAAGTTGAAGTGCACAATTAAATCCGAACCTGCGAAATAAAACCTATTAAAAAGTTGTGGAAAAAACGTGCGACAAACTTGTAAATTTCCCTGATGAAAATTACTGCTCCAAATGGTTTTATCCAATCAAATTTATGGATTTGAGTGATTTGGTAGCGTCCAGACCCCACAGAGGCACGCCCACATATTATAATGGTTTACAAACGAATTTGATCCATTGGCAGGCGGCAAAATAAATAACTATGCTCTGCTAATAGCTGAAGTAGTTACCCTGTTGAAATATGTTTTATAATTATAATTGTTATTACCTGACTCGGTAACGCGTCTTTCTGATCCTGACGATGAGTCGCTTTCTTCTCCTGATCACATATCGCCATCCCCTCCTGTAATAAAATCGTATCCCACAACGCCGTTTTCGTCTTATTCTTCTTCGTCGTCTTTTCCTTCTCCTTCGCACCCTTCTCCTTTTTCGTCGTCGCCGCCGTCTTCTTCGCAGTCTACGTTTGATTTTTCTCCTTCTTCTCACCTTTCGTCTTCTACGTCTGCGTATTCGCTTGCGTCTACCTCCACGTCTCCTGCGTCGACGCTTCCTAACTCTTCTCCATTGTTTTTTGTATTTCAGGTAAACCTTTCCACGTCGCAGTTGAATCTTACAGCTTCTCTTCTTGTACCGTATCAGCCAGCGTCGTCCGTATTTTCGTACAGGTCGCCATCTTCTGTTCACTCGAACTTGTAAACGCTTGGTGACACGTATCCTACTCCATCTTCGTTTCACTTTCAAGTAAATAAGGCGTTTACTGAATCTGGTCACATAAAGAAAACAAATAAGAATCACTACAATATATAAAACACTAAAAAAGAACAAAGAATGTCAACTACTGGAATGCGTTAAGTCGCGTTAGTTGAGTATTATCTCAAATCAAACGGAAATTAATTGCAGTGAATGGCTTGTTTCATCCACTCCGCATAAATACACTCAAGCATACTACAAGACGACACACCAAATTATATACAGTTGTACGTACAAAGGAATCCGAAAGGGTTCAACGGGATTCAAACTTTTGACTCCGCTATATCGGTGAGATTCAGTCTGCAAATGACACCTTCTTGAGAGCAGTTCAAGTATATACGGATTGATTTGCTCATGTTATAAAGTCGCTCAGTCCGTGGATATCGCCTAACGCGACTTTTCGTAAAAGGAAGAAAACAACAATCATAATTAATAAAGATTTGAAAAGAACATTTTACTGCGCGAATCAAAAAAGCGTGAACACTTTGATTTGATTTAACTTTGATATGATCAGACCGCAAGACGAATAACCAAGAAACTCAAATTTACACTTTTACAGAAAAGCAAACGAAAATCCAAGCGTGGTTTCAAAGTGTTCACGCTTTTCTGATTCACACAGTAAAAGGAAAACGAACGATAAGAGAAGATAACAAGTCTCCAGGCACTCGTTCGTTTTCGTTTTAAACCTAAGAATTGTTTTCTTACTACTGTGCGGCTAATACTATTAATTTGTCAAGTTTGGCTTTTTATTTCAAGTAACTTTCAAGCCGGTCGTGTTATCAGCACAACCACTTAGCGCATTCATATTAGAAGACGGGAAACTCGTCTCAGACGACATTCCGTCTGACAGAATTCCGTCTAATATGAATTTAAGGACAATAAATTAGACGGATAAATGACTTAGAACCGTCGGAGACTAGAACGAGTATGAGGCCAGGTTACATTTCTATCTCAGAAGCAATTGCTGAATTGTAGCAAACAGGAAACCCGTCCTGATTTTCTCGTCTAATGTGAATTTAAGACGGTGTTTTGTCTAAGACGAGTTTTCCGTCTGATTTTCCCGTTTTTACTCGTCCTTCACCAGATTCATATCAGGCGAAGACGAGTTTCCCTTCTAAGACGGTTTTCCGTCTCTAATATGAATTCGGCTTATATTGTTGTAGATATGAATAAAAGTACCTTAATTGTCGTAGCCTTCGTTTGTAGATGAATGTGTACTTCTGGCGCCGTCGGATCACTTTGTACCAGCGACGTCGATAGTAAAAACGTATTCGGCTACGCCTCTTCCGTCGTCGTCTGCGTTTCACCTTGCGCCGAGATCGCCTTGCCCTTCTTCTTCTTCGTCTTCTTCTTCGCCTTTTTCGCCGGATTACTCTTCGCCTTTTTCTTGTTCGTCGCCTTCTTGCTCGTCTACCGTATCGTCTTCGTTTGCGCGTTATTCTTCTCCATCGTTTCCCGATGAGTATCCTCACTCGCCCACGGCTGAGTCCTATCCTTCTGTATTTCTTTCTATAGCGGAGCCCAAATCGCCCTCGATAAACTCGTACTCTTCTGAGCCGTCTGCCATACTTGATCTTAATAATCGGTCGACGTAACACAAGTTTCTTTCTATTTATATAGATCACTACAGTCTTGCGTCGGAACCTGTGATGATAAAACGATGATAAAATGTTACTCCATGCAACGAGAGAATTGCGATGAATGGAGTAAAGTATCGCTAGAAAATAGTGTTCTGAAGGGAAATTAGAACAACGCGTCATTTTTAATTGTTGGCGTTGTTTTCAAAACTACATATTTGTGTTCTTAGTTACTCACACGTCAAACAAGAGCTAATACCATTTGCTACGTGACAGTCATATTAATATCAGCTCCTTTTTATTGATTGCCTGAAATTATTATTTTTTACCTGTTTGCTTCGCAATACATTGCCGTATATTGTAAGGAGACATTAGACGCCGATCACTCAAGCTGGGTACAATAACCTTGATCAATAAATTTGTTCAGAGTCTATTTTCTCCTCAGAATATCAACATGTTTCAACTGTAGGTATGTGAAGTACCATTTTCTATGGAAGGTATATGAAAGGGTTACCTTTTCTGTCAAAAATGGTATATAAAAGGGTAAGGGTTTGGACCTCGGGACGGAGCCTCCCCGTCGTATAAAACATTGTGGAGTACCCCCCCCCCCCCCCCCCCCTCCCGGGGGCTGGAGCTAAATCAAAATATAAGCCCATTCCTGATATTCGGGGGACATTATCGGAGGGTTTATCACCAGTGGTATCTGAGATCTGGGGAGCTTATTTTCGAGGGGGCTTATTTTCCTTGGGCTTATTAATGTTGACTAGTAGATAACGAAGACTGAAGAAAAGACAACAAGCATACCCGATTCTTCTATATCTGCGCTTGTACATGATTCTCCATGCCTTTCGTTTCCGGTATACGCGCCTGTACTTCTTGCGGAAACGGATAATGATACGTGAACCTCTTCTCTTTGTTCTTCGCCTTCGACGTCTTCGTCTTCTCGTTCTCCGTCTTCGCCTCTTTCGTCTTCTCCTTCTTCGTCTTTGCCTTTTTCGCTTTCGTCTCGTCCTCCTTCTTCGTTTCTCCTTCTTCTTTTTCGTCGGATTCTTCTAGTTCTCTTTCCTCGTTTAGTTCTTCTTAATCCTACCCATCGACGATACTTTCTCCTTAGTACTTTTCCGTAACGGATTCTTATGTTCTTGTACTTTCGGCCGTAACGTACATATAGTCGTCGTCGACGTACTGTGATCGATCGCCATTTACGGTTGTAAAGTACTTTAACGGGGTTCTTCGCTCGTCGTATGATTCGCCACTTCTTTCCGGGTTTGACACGGAATAGCCCGCGGTAAAATCTGACGATTGAAAAAATAATAACAGCTATGTTAATAGCAGATATGTCAGAACTTTAATTTGTCAGCCGTTTTTGCTACAAGTGGCGGAGACAGTTTTTTTTAGCCTTCATCAATCTCGACGAGATTCCTACAAGGACGGATAGACAGACAGACAGAAACTTTATTCAAACACGGAATTTCTGATCCAAGATTGGATTTTAATTCCAGATCGCAACTCGGGGGCGTATTCAGTTCGAGCCGAACCGAACAAATTTGTTTCTCGTCGGGGATATCATCGTCGACAGCATACAATAGCTTTCACAATAATCATATTATGAACCATTTCGTCTTTCAGCTGAAAGTTCAAGGGAAAGAGAACTAATTTGAAGCGAAGAAGTTGAGTGTCTTAAAGGAGCTACGTCACGGATGACGAATCTTGAAAAAATTGGCCATTTTTGTACAAGTTCGCCGTTCGCAATCCGTCTTAATCTTTTCCATCCTCAACCATCCTTGTTCCCAGGCCCGTAGACAGGATTTTTAATGGGGGGGGGGGGGGGGGGGGGGTGCGTTATAGATGCAAAATTGGGATTGTACGAGCGCCGAAGGCGTGAGGTACTAGGGGGTCCGGGGGCATGCTCCCCCCCGATAAATTTTGAAAGTTTAGGTTGTCTGAGACTGCATTTCGTACGTTTTGAAGGCAGTATGATATGAAACCAGGCAGCCAAAAGCAAACGTAAAAACATGAATATTTCGGGAACTGTTCAGTTAAAGAAAATATCGATGAAAGAATACTAAAAATACATATTGCAGACCTTCGATTAAAGACATTTTTAAGCCAAAGGAGTGAATATTTGGATGAAGAAAATGACTCGCTTGATGTTGTCTTTGTCGATGAAGACGATATGTAAACACGTTCAAAGCTGCGATTGTTTTGATTCAGACTTCATAGTTCAAACTACACATGTCCAGTTTTCGAATTAGAGCACAAGCACTACTATTTCACTTTCTTTTGAACCGTCGGTCCACTATAAGTGGACCTCCACAGCTCGTGGGCGGGGGGGGAGGGGGGGGGGGGGGGGGTGTGGACGCACTCATCGCACCCCCCTCCCTACGGGCCTGGTTCCTGTTTGGTTTATGATCACCTTTTACATGGTTTTCTACCTTAGTAAACTATTATTTTGAGGATTTCTTCAATTTGAAGGTGATTTTGCAGGTAAAGTCGCTCGAGCCAAACTGGCCCACACTGCCGGACCTTATCCAGGTTTCCGTAGCATGAAGCCGACTAGAAGTATAGCCACTCCCCCCTGGATGGCATGCTAGTCCATCACCGATTACCCCCAGCATTTTGTCACCGGGACCAATTTACACTCCAGGGTAGAGAGAGGCACTGTGAGAGTTAAGTGCTTTGCCAAAGAAACACAACACAATGACCCGGCCAGGGCTCGAACCCGGACCGCTCGATCCGGAGTCCAACGCGCTAACCATTAGGCCACCGCGTCTCCCACACTTACCTACATAAATTGAACGTAACTTACAGTACCAATCGAGAAAACGAGGTGATAACAAGTTTCTTATATCGCTGAATTTGGGAAAAAGAGTATTTTCAAATGAGCAATAAACGGCTCCAAATGACGATTTTGGTGTTATGTTTTTTGAGTCGTTAACTTCTGTTGTTTCGGTCTAATTTCGGTCTAATCTCATCTTTGACACGGGTATTTGTAGCAAAATACACATAGTAGACCAAAGCTGACTGATCACACCGCCCGTGGTATCTGAGAGATAATAACTGAAATTGATTAACTTTGTTAGCAAATGCATATTTGAGATTCTGATTAAACACGCTTACCTGAGTCTCACTTGTCGTCGTTTATAGCCGCGGAAAATCAAGGTCTTGCCTCGCCGACAAACTGGTCTCCAGCTCCGCCGCCATTTGACTCGCATAACGCATCGGCGACGACGTCGTGTTCTTCGCCTTTGCCTTCGTCTTTTGCGCCTGATACGCCGCCTTCGCTTTCGCCTTCTGTTTCTGCGTCGTCTTCGCTTTGCTCGCTTTCCTCTGTATCGTCTGCGTCTGATTACTTTCCATCGCCTTCTGACACGGATTAGTACTTTCCCTCGTCTGATCGACAATATACGGTTCTTGCGCTTGAATCGCAGATACAAGCGTCTCTTATAGACTCGTATGCGACGCCATCCTTTTAGCCAGATTCGAACTGTCTTCTGTGGGCGACGTACAACGAACCATCCTCGTTGTTTTTTGATCTTCAATGTACCGCGTATGTATCTATCAATTGAAACAGGAGATAGAGTTGTTTGGGGGACTCAGCAAATAACTTTACTTGAACATCTGCTTCATTTGAACATGACATGCATTGACGCATTCTCTTCAATTCGCTCCCCGTTATTGAACAGGAATATTAGGTGTCGACCAAGACTATGGTTTGTAAAGGAAAGGGTAATGTTCTCATCCTGTTTCCAGTCCCTATTTTCTATTTACCGAACGACGAAGGTACGGACGAGACGGGGACAGGACGAGGGAAATAATAATGGAAGGTAGGATTGTAGGAAGGTGAAAAACGTGACTTGACTTGAATGTCCATTTCTCCTCTGAGTGGAGAATTGAGCTGCATGCCGCCGTCTGTCGGCCGCTGCAGCTGCCATCTCTGCCCAGGTTTTCAAACCCTCCCCGTTTCACGTGGACGGCCCCTTTTCCCTCTGCGTTCGGATAGGAAGGTGAAAAAGACCAGAAAACATCGAGGAAGATACATTCAATACAAAATGAAATCACAAGTCATTTTTGTTATCAAATGAAGCGTTTAACTGCTTTTTCTCCTGAGCGCCAAAATCAATCAGCAAAATATCCCCGATCAGTTCTCGTGGAACTTAATCCGCAGGCTGTTAGTTTCTTTTTATCATTACTCACCTGACTCGTCGCAGTTTTCTTCCAATTCGTACAACGAGGCCACGGCGCCTTCGATAAACTCGTCTCCAGGCACGCCTGTATCGAATACGCATCACACAACCACGCTTTCGTGTCTTACGATTTCGCCGTTTCACCCGCCGTCTTCGTCTTTGTCGTCTCCTCCTTCTTTTTACCTTTCGTCTTCTTCGTCTTCGCTTTCTTCTCCTCCTGTTCGTCTTCTTCTCCTTATTTTTCGCCGCAATTTTCTGCGCCTGTAGCGTCGACTGCGAGTTGTGATTCTTCTATACTTTTTCCCGTACCGAACGAAGAATTTTCCACGTCGGATCGTCAGTGTGCGCCGTCCTCGTTTATAGACTATCGTCCACTTCTTACGGTATATAAGCACGCTTCGCCATACTTTCCCACGCGGACTGCTACACTGGGACGTCGTATAAATCGTGGTCTTCGTCCGTAAATCCTTATACCTCCTCTCTGGTAACTGTTTTGGAAACGAAAAAACAGCGAACAAAACAGTCAGTGAAACACTCGAGAAAGTCTCACGAAGGTTTAAAATTTAAACTGTGACCGATCTCTTTATTTACTGCTACTTTCCTTTGTTTTCAAGAAGATCGCTACGTTTAAAGACAATTAGAAGAATTCCGAAGTAGTAGGGGTTACTATGTTTTGGGCTGGGAGAGGGCCTGTAGCCCTGACAATGTCCTTGTGTTGTATTGTTGGACAATATACTTTACTCTCACAGTGTCTATAAGTAAGTACTGTCGAATTGGTGGGAAAAACTGGTGCGGGTAATAGTAACACACTTCTAGCTGTTTCTTGCAAAAACAAACTGTAAACCATCGTGAAGAACCAATGTTTCGGGACTTTTTTTCTGGCTTATAATTTTTACCGATTCTAATGTCCCTTTTTCCGTCTATCTAACCCGGAGGGGGGTGGGGGTACTCTCGTATATAACTGTATAGGTATGTGTGGCGCCAAAGGGTATGGTTTTTGAGACGTTTTGATCTGAAATAGGGTATGTTTTGTGCAATCGGGCCTGGAATTTGGTTTGGCTTTTAGACGAAACTATTTTTTTGTCATTAACATCGGGGAATTTGAAGCCCTTTTCAAATGTTTGCGCAAACGGAATCCATTCCTGGGTAGCTGAAATCATATATCAGACAAATGTACTAATTTTATAAGTCTGAAATAGGCTAGGGTATCGATTTTAGGGTCAGGTCTGAAATAGGTATGGAAAATCACATATTTTGGTCTGAAATAGGGTAAGGGTTTCAAGAAGCAGGCCGCACACCCCACCAAACATTTCAGGGAGTACCCTCCCGGGCTATCTAGCTATCAGGAATGCCATTTTATCTTACTTTTTATCGTTTTTTTAATAAAAGCTGAATTCTCACCGGATTGTTCTGTATCCTTTTCTCACGCGGATAACCAGTCTGCGCCCAACGCGATATACCTTCCTCAATGTACGCCTATCACGGAAGCGCATTACGTAACGCGGACGTCTTCTTCGCCGTCGCGTTCGCCTTCTTCGTCTTCTTCTGCGCCTTCTTCTTCGGCTTCTTCTCTTCTTTCGTCGTCTTTGCCGCTTCGCGAGCGCTTTCTTCTGCTTCTTCTCCTTCTACGTTTCCTCTTAATTTTTCTTCTCCTTCTTCTTCTATTACTTCGCCGTTTGCGACGACGAGGTCTCAGTGTTCTCCAGCGTCGTCCTATATAAACATTTAACTGTTTCCGCGTCTGATCCTGACAGATCGGGGTTTCTTTTTGTAGTAGATCACCAGCTTCTTTTGTCGGATACGTGCTCTTCGCCATCTTCTTCCCACCAAGAATTTTAATCGCTTTGCGATACCGCGGCGAATGGTTTTCTTCTTTCTTCCTATCCTGATAAGCACAGCCCGTCTTCTTAAACTAGGAGAGTGAAATATGATGATTGTTAGTTGAACTTTGTAAGCTCCAAAAAGTCAGTCTGTAATGTTGTGCCTTATGTTGAACATTTGCAATCAAATAAGCCACATTCCTGTCTCAAACTGCCTTGTCATCTTTGGCGTGTTACGTAAATGAAGTGGAATAAGATATTTTCCGATCATCTTCTGAACCTGATTGTTATCATTGTCAACGAAACTGCGGTAAATTAATGAACCCAGGGGTGTAACAAATGTGTGTACGAAGTATAAAAGATCTTATTTGAATCTGTGATTAAATAAAATGTACAGAATGTAGTGTTCTTTGACTTCTTCTAACTGCCCCAGTTTCTTTGATTTGGCAACTCTCTGAAGAAAATATTCAACTTGGTGAAATGTATTTGAGGCGATAGTGGGCGCGCGAGTGTTTAAAAATCGTTTCTATTCGCCTGGAATGACTTCTACTTTAATTTAAACTTTTCTTTTGCATAAAGTTCTCTCTTTTTTTCAACAGCGATTATCTTTACTTTCATTGTTTTTACTCCACCTTGTTTACATTTCCCTCTCCTCCCCCAAACAGTGCCACTAATCGGTTCATACCATCACTCCAGCCTATTGCTTTCTATTACGTTTTATTAGATAATTCCCTACCCAGGAGTTAAAATTCATTCATACAGTATGCAAATGGTAAAACTTACTAGATTCTCGCGGTTCCTCTTCGCGTGCGGAACCTAAGGACTCGCTTTTTACGGTACACCCTTCGCCATTTCTTTCGGTAACGGAAACGTATTACACAACGTGGTCGCGATCTACGTCTTCTTCGTCTTCTTCGTCGCCTCTTCCGTCGTCGACGTTGTCTTCGTCGTCTCCTTCTTGTTCTTCTGCGCCTCACCGCTTTTTTCCTCCGTTGGTAACGTTTGCGTTGTCGTCTTCGTAACTTTCGCAAAATTCTTGCTCGTTTCCTTCTAATTCTACGCCTTAATCTGTTCCTTCTTCGTCTGGAATTCCTTCTTCTTCTTCGTAGCGTTTGCCATCGTTTTCTCAAGCGGTACACACACTCTTCCTTTCCTGATTTTAACTGGTCTTGTTTTTTTCCTGTAGCGGACACCGACGCCTCTTCTGCTGAACGTACGCAATGAACGCCAGACTCTTCCAACTCGAACTTGGAATCGACGTCTAGTCGTTTTCAGAACATACCGTCTTCGCAAGTAGGAAACTGTCGCCTTGCGTCCATAGAATCTAAGACAAAAATGGAAACAGAGATGGTTTTACATTCAAAACGTTTACAAAATATTTGATTGTTTCTTACTGCAAGGTGGTAGGTATGGATATTTAAAATTTCAAGGGAAAGATAAGAGATTTGCCGTGCTTGATTTTTTTAGTCGTAAGTGATTGGAATAGCGTATCTAGTGATGGTACCAACACTTCCAGTTTAAGTTTATTTAAAACATAAAATGGATCTTTCTGCTTAAGATGCATGCCTTTACACAAGTCATTTATAATGGTCCAGTTTTGAAGCTCTCACAGTAATGAGATCTGATGCTTATAAGTGATGATATTTTCAAATGCCTCGCTATATAACATATGAAATTTGTCGGTCTCACAGAAATCAGGTTAAGATGTTTGCAATCTGTTGTGCAAATGTGAAAATCCCTATTTCTCCTTGACGGTTTCCTGATATTTCTGCCGTTCGACCTATAGTGTTGACATTGATATACAGTATATTTACTTTTTATTTTATTTTTTTATACAGTTTTCATGCAACATAATACCATAAAAGAGTGTCACCTACTTCATTTAAATCACCAGTTAAAGAAAGGAGCTACGTCACGGATGGCGCATCTTGAAAAAATAAGCCAATTTTTGTTTTCAATTTCGTCGTTCGCAATCCCGCTTTATCTATCTCAGTCTTAACTATCCTTGTTCCATTTCGGTTTATTATTACTTCTTTGGTGTTTTCAACCTTAGTAAACATTATTTCGAGCTTTCATTCAATTCGAAAGTAATTTTTGTTCACTAATCAGAAAACTGAATGCCTTGAAATATCGTGACATAGCTCCTTTAATATGACAGCATTCCTTGTAGTGATAAAACCTTACCTGACATATCCAACTGTTCGCTTAATGCGGAACGTTAGTCTGGTTCCTCGGCGAACGAGATTCCTCCAGCGGCGATTGAACTTGAAACGTAAAACGCAATTTCGGCGCCTTCTTCTCTGCCTTCGTTTTCTCTTTCTTATTCGTCTTCTTCTTACCCTTCGCTTTTTTCGTCTTCTTGTCCTTCTTCTTCTTCTTCGTGTCCTTCTCTTTCTTCTCCTCCTTTTTCTTCTTCGCTTAACTCTTCGTCGTCTTCTCCTTGCTCGTTTTCCTCTGTACTTTCTTCTTGTGATAGTTTTCCAGCGTTTGCCTATTCGGAGTCTCGGCTTACCACGATAGAAGTTCAAGATTCGTCTCTTGCGTCTGACAAGGATGGAGAATTTTCGACGGTACCGTCTCACGGGTTTCCATCTCCTTCCTACTCGGATTTGGATTGGGTATTTTTTCCTTATCACGCGTCGTCCATAACGGATGCTGGTTACACCTCGTGTGAACCTAAAACCAAACAAATATAACAATTATACGTCGATATAATACATAGCTTTTATTTGCGAGGATAAACATCATATTGATCGTTTATATCTGGAATTTTACGGTATATGATGTAAATCATGGATGAGCTGATGCAAATGAAACTGATTTTCGCAGTTCTCAATGAAGCAAGCCAGCTCATTCAAGGGGGTTGAATAGCAGCGATTACCATTGGTCAGTCGCTAACGCCTGCGTGGCTTTTTTCTGGGCTTTCTTGATTATTTGGGACATTATTTTTCTGGACTTTTAGATCTTTTTAGTTTAGGGCTTTCTTTTTTTCTTTTTTCTTTTTGCAGCTGCCAATCATTTCTTTCACTTGCACCGTTCATCCGCAGTACTATGATGACTTTATTGAAATTTATTTCATACATAAATGTACATTGACATGGGCCTTAATCACAGCCCGCAAATGTTGGTAAAAACAATAGCTTTTTATTCCCCATCGACCCCCAAGCCTCGCATTCAGACGTTTCACAGCGAGTTTACGCGGGGTTTCAGATGCGGAAACAAAGGTTTTAAATCCTCTGGGATTTAAGATGGCCGCGCGTGATTAAGGTCCATAAAGACCACGATGACATTCACTTCTTTTATGACGTCACTTGTTTATTTAGGAGCCCGGTTTATTGCATTGTTTGCTGACTTCATTCACATAAGACTCGGGCTGTTTGCGGAAGGAATCATGACCGCATCTAACGAGACTCGACGAGGGTAAGGGGTAAATTAACTTCAATTCTCATCGACTATCATCAGCGTGCGCTCAAATTAGACGAAAGTAGCGATACTGGCCACATCTGCCTGTCCAACGAGCGAAAGCCTGTGTCACATCCGTCATCTCCCTCCCTCCCGATTTTTCTTTTTTGAGGGGAGGAGGCGGATGTACACAGGCTAAAGCTCTCAACGACTTTCGTGAAAATTTTGAACAGGTTCAAATTCGAGGAGAGCGCGTGACGAGAGTCGATGAGAGCGCACGAGAGTCAATGAGAGCGCATGAGACTCGATGGGAGCGCATGAGAATGAGAGTCAATGATAGCACATGAGAGTCGATGAGAGCGCATGCGTGAATGTGAACTTTCGAAAAACTGTTTCTCGTCGACGACTTTCGTTTTCGATTACTCTCAGCCACAACCAAGTTAGTGCCTTACCTGACAGTCCTCCATACCCGTCTGATATACACTCTTAGTACACGTCTCTTCCTGATGACGGGATACCAGCGGCGTCCAAGGCGAACACGTATCACACATCTGCGTACCCGTCGTCGCTTAACTCTCCTTCGTCGTCGTCGTCTTCTCTTGTTCCTCTTTACTCGCCTTTTTTGCCTCCTTCGCCTTCTTCTCCTTCTCCTATTTATTCTTCGCCGTCGTCTTGTTCTTCTAGTTACTCTTTTCCTTATAGTCTTCCATCTTCTTCCAACCAGCAGGCGTACTTTTCCTCCGTAGACACGCACTCTTCGATATTTTCGTAGGTATTTAATCACCAATTTACTTCCCCGTTTTCGGAAACGTCTCCAGGTTTTTCCGACTCTGACTCGGAAGCGATAGCTCGGTTTACGGATTGTAATCCATCTTCTTCTCAACCTGACTCGGAATACGCCACGACGATAACTGGAACACGACAGGCAAAGATATAATTAGCTCGTACGTATATTGCTATGAATGTCATTTCATAGCAAATATCATGTCATGTCAGTTGTAACAAATATGACGTTTTTGAGAGATGTTAAATAAATATGAACTATTTAACAAATAAAGAGGCCAAAGCCATGAATTATACTGTCATAAAACACGACGGGAATTTGAGAACAAGAGAGAAATTTAGAAAACACGTGCCGCGGGCGAGTGATTTTTCGAATGTTGACTCTTTTGCAATATTTTTTTTGTTTGAAAGATCTTAGTTTAAAGTTTATGAAGTAGCATGAAGTGACAAGGAGTATTGCTACTCCCCTGGGCGGGATGCTAGTCCATCACAGGTTACCCCCAGCATTTTGTCAGGTTTCCCTAACAGTTCGCCGGTACTGTAATAACACAACACAACACACAACGACCCCGCCCAGGGCTCGAACCCGGACCTCCTGATACCAAGTCCAGATTCTTTATTATAATTCCATTCTTCCAATCGTTTTGAATTGTTTAGAATTTTAAAATAATCATTGTTGATTGTAATTGATTTCGCTTCCACGTTACGTTAAAATTTGTATCTTGTTAAGCATACGTTAATATGTTGTACGAATTTGTCTTGTTTGAAATATGTTTTTTGTATTGTTTGATGGGTCCATATTACAAGCTTTGCTTTCTTTGGACTCCACTCACTTTACACAATTATGATTTTGTTTAATGTTACATTTGTAATTTATGTTGAAAGTGAAAATAAAAGATTGATTGATTGATTGATTGATTGATTGATTGGTTGGTTGATTGATCGATTGATTGATTGATCGATCGATCGATTGATTGATTGATTGATTGATTGATTGATTGATTGATTGATTGATGATTGATTGATTGATACCGAGTCCAAAGAGCTAACCTATTAAACAGGCTATACCACGCCTCCCACAATAATTCAGTGAGGTAAACTGAGATATTACATATATCCATTTTTTAAACAAGTAATAATTTAAAGAAGAACTTAAGGATCCTGATCTAAGAACAAATCTTCTTTATTCGTCCTTATGGTTTGGGTAAAATTCATTAATAGCGGAACACAATCATAGTGATACGAGGACATACAAGTGTTATTAATTCTTTTGGAGAGATTCCCAAATAAAATAACAGCAGTTACTTTTAGTCAATTGTATACAGCTGTTTCGAGAAAGGTTGTCGGAAAAAGCGCACGCGACAATCCCGAAAGGTATTGTGGGTAGTTTTAAGTTCACGGTTCCTTGACTTCAGCATTTCAGGGAAATCTGAGAAAATGGCAAGAGACGCCATGGACGTATGTTTGCGAGTGCTAAAAGAAGGCAACAAAAGTAGGCATCGCGGGCTTGATGTATTTATTTGACCTTTTGATAATATCCCAGATTACCTTTCGGGATTGTCGCGTGCGCTTTTTTCCGACAACCTTTCTCGAAACAGCTGTATTCCATATGAGACAGATTAAAAGAAGCAGATAAGTTCGTACCTTAAAATCTTGTATGTCCTGCCATATCGGAAGACAAAACGTTTCTTTCTTCTGTATACGCTCCTCCATTGTCGCCTAAATCGGAAACGCAGCACACAGCGGCTTTTTCTTCTCAAACGCTTCCTGCGTTGTTTACGTCGTCGTCGTTGCTTTCGTTGTCGCCTTCTTATCCTTCTTCTGTACCGTCTTCTCTTTCTCCTCAGTTCCTCTTAAGTCTCCTTTTTTTTCCTCGTCTTCTGTAAACGATCGTCTTCCAGCGTCTTCCGATCTTCACTCTGACCTTTCTGCCAATTATCAACTGTCGGGGCCTTCTTTTGTATCTCACTCGCAGGCCTCTGCCGAACTTTTTGACGTATCTCCACTTTCTTCCGATACGGACAAGGATCTTCTTACGGATTCTGCGCACGGTCTTTCTTCCAATTCGTACTACTCCTCGTATGAACCTGAGTGGAAAAAACCACAACAGACCAGCGAATCAATAACAGTTAAAGTATATATATATATCAAAGACAAGTACAGCTGCTGAACACCTGAATTACGGGATTCGAAGACATGACCTTTGCGATTACTGTTATTACGTACTAAAACACTACTGTTAGTTACCCCTTTTATAATTTCTTCTTCACCTCCCGCCTCGAATAGCCCTGCTAATTTGCGGGAGGTGAAAATATATGTATTATAATCTTAAGACAAAATAAAACTTGTTTTTTTGTTTGATTTCGGTGCAAACGTTCTATCACTAGGTTATATATAAAGTCACTGAGAGCTGGCTTCGTTACAAGTTATATTCTTGGTTTGCATCTGACGTCATCAAACTTCTAAAATCTAAACTGTTAATTCTACAAAGCTATTCTTTCTACATATTCTAGACATACAAGACATTATGCAAAGTTTGGTATCGATTCAATGCTTTGTTTCGAAAATAAAGCATTTTGAAATGTGCGATGTCCGCATGAACGTGTTTTTGAACTGTCACAAAAACGGGTATTTTTTATGTCATTTGTAAATTTTCATACGTGATAATAATTTAGAAGTGATATCTTAAGAGCTTTACAATGTGCGGCCGAAGAGTTGAACTCGGGACTACCGAGAACAAATCCAGCTTGTAGTAGGTTAGATGGCTTGAACCCAGGACCTCCAGATCTCAAATCCAACGCCCTTAACCACTACTTGGCCACACCGCCTCCACAATCCACATCATTTTCCTTCAAGAAAATAAACAAACTTTCCTCACCTAAATGGCTTCCAGCGTCTTCCAACTTTACACCTGAGTTTTCCACGTTTTCTGTACACCTTTCTCCATATACGGCCATATCGGAACCGCAACACACACTTACCACGACGCCTTCGCCGTCTTCTTCGACGTCTTCTTCGCCGTTTTACTCGTCTACGCCGTTTCTTTCGCTGTCGTCTTCGTCGTCTTCTTCTCTTCCTTCTTAGCTTCCTTCGTCGACGCCTTCGTCTTCGTTTTCGTCGTTTTCTCAGGACTCGTTTTTTATACTTTCTTCTCCTTCTATATCTTCGCTTTCTTCCAAGTCGTGTCCATCTTTTTCCTCTTTTAACACTGATTCGTCTTCGCGTTATTCTGATCGGTCTTCCTCTTCGACCCTTTCTGGTGTAATACAGTGTCCTGCCATACCGTCGTACCCTTCGCCAACGTCGTCCTATTAGTACTCGTATACGCTTAGTTGGTCTTGTCACTCGACGCCATTTCCTCCCACGCCGGATATACAGCACTCGTCTTGTGTACCTTATGTTTAAGAGAGAAATATGATATTTCGTACAAATGAGAAATCGCGAAAGAAACTTATGCCATTTAGTCTTAAAAGGAATCATCTATTTCATACTAAAATAATCAGAACGTCAGGAAAACAGAAATATCACGAGAATAGAGGAATAAGGTAAGAATAGAAGTACTGGTATCATTTGGAGAAAAATTTGCATGGGTGAAAGAATTGATCATTCTCTCTAATTTTCAATTTTCCCTTCCTCCCCCCCCCCCCCCCCCCCCCCCCCCCCCCCCCCCCCCACCACAACGTTGTCTCCTTTTACTAAGATATATAAAAAATAAAACAACAACTGCAAACAACATTATTTAGGACGAAGGGTTGGAGGGAAGTTGCAACCATCATTGCATCCACTGTGAAATTAGTGTCTCAACAGTTTTATCTAGGATTGTAGGTGGTAAATCTCTTGCTGAGCAATGAATATCTTTTAGCAATGCGCACTGAATCAATTACTTGAAATATAATACCAACTTACCTTACTCCCACATATCTCTTTCCCACACGCATCACCAGACCACCGCGTTTTCGATACACTGGTCTGAATCGACGAAGATACTTAATACGCAGCACACATCGTGGTCGTCTTCTTCGCTTTCTTCTCTTGCGCTTTATTCTACGTCTTCTTCGCCTCCGTCTTCTTCGTGTTCTTCTTCGTCTTCTCCTTCGTTTTCGTCTTCGTCTTCTGCGTCGTTTTTGTTTTCTCCTTCTCCTTCGCAACTTTTTCCTTCCAGTGTATCTCTTGCGATATCTGCGTGTTAATTTCTTCCATTTTCGTTTATAAAGCAACTTCACTCGCCTGTTTGTTATTATTAGTCGCCTGTATTTTCCTTTATAAACCACCTTTAATATTCTGCGGCCATACACCCTGGGTTTCTTCCACGATAAACCAACTTTTACCTTAAGTCGTTTCTTGACTGGCTGATAGCGTCCTTTACGCCCCACTTTCACGCGTCCTTTTCGGAATCTAACAAGGCAAACAAATTACATTACTAGCTTACAGTTGGATAAATGATTTTTGGAATTATCTTGCATTTATCCCAGCTAGGTTATTTGACTAGTGGGGCAAACTAGTGTATCATTTTGTTGATTGTGATAAATTTCTTATTCGTTCGTTCATTTTTTCTGCGCCAATACTTAGATAGCTCGGTCACACTATTTTAAACAATTCCGTGAAATAGAGACTGGTCTTATTAAATATATAATAAAACCGCTAAAGAATGCTTTCCAATAACAAGTACTTAAGAATAATAAAAGAAAAACAATGAAATGGAACGATCAATATTTCGATGCCATCATGGCATAATTTTCAAGTTAAAAAGGGAACGCGGCTGCAAGTAAGTTCCCAGGGGGGACTCTAAACAATAGAAAACGTTTTCCCTGCGTTTCCATCAGTAGAGTTATGGTAATGCTCGTTAAAGTTTGGGAGAACTCGCAATTGCTGTAGACAGCATTTCTCGTTCTCCCAAACGTCACTCGTGTTACCATAACTCTATGGAAACACATGGAAAACGTTTTCTATTTGGTATATATGTAGCGGTGTAGTTGAATTTTTATCAGTAAATTAATATTTTTTAAATTGTCAATTTCAAGCATGTAGTTCACAATTTAGCCAAAGCTAGAGTGACCTAGCACTTCAGTCACATTTGCTTCCTGTTATTATACCCTCGCAAATAATTCTCAATCAAATGCCTCCATTGGGGTCACGTGTCTGTCCAATATATTTTGCCATGTTGGACAGCAGCATATTGGACAGAGTTGTATATACAAATCGTCCAAGAAAATATCCAGTCTGCGCGATTTAGCAGTACTTTTGGCAAATTCAAATTGCATGGAACAAAAGAGATTATTTCGATAAAATGCCTAACGAAAAAGTGGTATTTTTAAAGCCTAATCAATAGTTATATTTGGAGTACAAAAACATCATCACTGAATGACGAATGGCGTTCTTCCATTGCTATTATTGACTGCAGGTTTATCAGTTTGTTCGGTATAATAAAACGCTTGTTTATAGGATTCATCTTCACCCAATATGGCAAAATATTAAAGTCTCGACTTTCAATTTGATATTTGTTACCTATAATTTGTAGTTACATTTCTTTCTCTTTTTAAATAAATATGCGTGAGTTTAATACGATATTGTCTTGTCTTGACAACATTGGGCTAAATGAATCCAATAATTGTATAATGTGGATTAATGAGCCCCCCCCCCCCCCCCCCACTCCTCACGGGAACGTTTTTTTCCGAGAATCGACCAGCTTTCGATGGCAACACAATTTAAAACATTTTATATAGAAGAACACCTAGCATTCTTATTACCTCCATGATTTCCATCTCCTTCCTATTTGGATTTTGAAGCCTCGACGTCGTCTTATGACTGGTCTCCAACGACGACCATACAGGTAACGCACCACGCAAACTGGTCGCCTTCGCTTCCTTGACAATTTTCTGCGCCTTCTTCGTCGTCGTCTTCGTTTACGTTTTCGTTGTCGTCTTCTCCGTGTCCTTCGCCTTCGTCTTCTTCTTCTTCTTCTTCGTTTTCTTCTTCGTCGTTTGGTTCGCTTTCTTCTTTTTGATATTCTTCGCCTTCGTCTTCGTCGCCCTCTGATTCTTCTCCATTGCCTCTTGATTCGCACTCTCAATCTCCCTCTGTATATACCAATCTTTCTGTACTTCTTTCCGCTTCGTATGTATAATCGTTTGCGACGAACTCTTGCCGTTGTCCAACGCTTTCCAACTCGGATCTTTATTCTGTTTCGTAGCTTACGGATTGGACGCCATCTCTTTCCTCGTCTCTTTACGTAAACTTTACCTTTGCGACAACTAGTTGTAAATAAAAAGATCGCATTAAGAAAACATTGCAAGAGCAATGGTATATTATATTATAAAGCAGTTATAAAGCATTTATTTATTTCCCTAATTTTTCGAAATTTTTATTTTGTATTTAGTGTCCTCCATTAACTGTATAGCTAAATACTTTGACACTCAAATAAAGTTATTATTATTATTATATTATTATTATTACGTCTCCTATAGGGATCAAGAATGACACAGAAAATTCTCCCAACGTACGTTCACAAGAAAGTGTTTAACTAGCACTAACATACTTATTTAGTAGCCTTGTACTGTATTTTACTGTGCCTTTGTATTTTGTTGTGTGTTATTGTCCTGTTCTTCTTAAGATTATTTTGTTGTGTTGAATACAATACTGCACAGCTGATTAAGTAATATAATGTTAAAAGTGATGTAAGTAGTTTAATTTAAATGACATAATGTAATGATGATGATGGTTGTCTGGATTACGAGCCGACAACAGACGTGTCCGCTTTACATTGTATTTTACAACGAGATCGTACGTCAGCATATAGAAGGCGCCTCTGGCTGCCGTTATCAGTCCATTGTTGATCTCGTTGTTCCCCACCCAAACCATGGCATGTGAAGTGAATGAATGGAAAAGCCAGACCACACACCGGGGACTACGTCCCCTACTCTTATCGAACAGTGATGTGGGTTCTTTAACGTCCCCTACTAATTTCACTATGAGAAGGTGTAGGAGACAAGGCCAACGGCTTAACGTCACCGCCCAATGACAAGATTATAACTGAGGACAAGGTGTTGAGCACAGCCAGTCAGTGATCTGATAATGTAGGTATTGTCATTAAATTGATGTCATGTAAGTGGTGTATGTGATTAAAATAAAATGTTAAAAATGTCTGCAAAGTTAAAATGTTTTGGGAAATTAATGGCCTCATGGGCCCGTATATCAGCTGTGAACAAGAATTCCTTGTCCTTGGATACAACTTATGGGAACTATAGGAAGAAGGTTTGGTATATATTGGGGCAATAAAGCAAAGTAAAAAAAAGAGCTTTTACAAAACGACAACTAGATTTCCTTAGCGTGATTTGGTAAGAGCCAGCGTGGTTTCTATCATAATGGCCGTTTTCACACTAGAGACGGGAAAACTCGTCTGAGACGGGTTATCCGTCTCAGACGAGTTTCCCGTCCTAGCATGAAAACGGGACGGTTATAATTTTAGACGGGTAACTCGTCTGATTTTACCCGTCTACTTTTTCCGTCGCTTCAGACGGATTTCTAAGACGAGGTTCCCGTCTGTGACGGATAACTCGTCTTAGAAATAAGGAAAGGTAACCGCGCCTCAGCTTCAAAGTGAAATTGACAAGTAGTTAGACTCGTCTCGAATTCACACTAGGACGAGAAACCCGTCAGATGAGTTTTCCGTCAAGACGAGTTTCCCGTCTCTAGTGTGAAAACGGCCAATGTTCTTACCTTTAACAATATGCGACGTTTTTTGTATCGGAAGCCGAGTTTTCTCCTTCTTCTGACCACTCTTATCCACCGACGTTTAAATCGGAAAAGCATGATGCTACGGGGGCGCCTTCTTCTCCTTCTCTTTCGCTTTCGCAGACGTTTCCTTCTTCTTCGTCTCCTTTTCCTTCGACGCCTTCGACGCTTTCGCTTCCTTCTCACTCTTCGTCTTCTGCGTTTTCTTCGCCTGCGCTTATTTCTCTTCACACCCTTACGTCGTCGTGGTCTTTTTATCGTCATCCAGCGTCGTTTGTATCTGACAGTGATTCTTCTTCCCAGTTTGACTACTCTGTATTTCTTCATGTATCGCAATTTCAGGTATCTGCCATACCTACGCACGACCCTCCATCTCTTGGCAAATTTCACCGTTACCTTCCTGTTAATGGGAAACCAACGTCCTTTCCTACCAACTCTTGCTCTTCCTTTTCGGAGTCTGTAAAAAAGAATGAAAACCGTGACTCCTCGAGAACAAACGAATTACCGTTGCTGACTACTTTACGAGTACACTGTGCTTTTGTGCAGGGACTGAAAATTCAGTTACGGCTTTTCGAGCAAAGGGCATTATCCGAACATCTTAGCCGACGACCCACGGAAGAGTCCGAACGTTCATCGCCGGCTGCCGGAGCTTAACTCAGGTTTCTGTAGCAGGGCACAACTTGTAGTATTGCTACTGCACTGGATGGGATGCTAGTCCATCGCAGCTTACCCCAATATTTTGTCATATGCCAGTACCCATGTATATTCAGTGGTGTAAAGAACACAGCGGAAAGTTGTATAATAATACTGCTGGGTATTTTTACTCGTCGGTTCTTAAAGGCTCAAAAAACTACAATACAAAAATATCCAGCCGTATTATACAACTTTGCGCTGAATAACCTCTATTTTTTGGGGGCTTCTCTACAGATAATTTTCTACAGTCTGCCGTTTTCAACGAATAGAGCCACGACTATAACTTACCTCAACAATTTCCATCTACGCCCAACAAGGAGTCTCCACTTTCTTCCAACTCTGCTCAGGGGCCTCCATCGGCGACGGTATTTGAGACGTATCACAGATTTTCGAAGTCGCCTTCGCCTTTTTCGGTATCGTCGCCTTCGTTTGCGCGTTCTACGTCGCTTTCGCCTTCGTCTCTTTCGTCGCCTTCGTTTTCGCTGCCGCTTTCTTAGACGTCGCCTCCTCAAAATTCGTCTTCGTTTTCCACGTCGTACTAGCATAATAATAATTATAAAAGCATATAATTATAATAAATGTCTTTATTGTATTCAAAGATAAAAATACATATCTTAATACATCAATTAATTAAAACATAATTATAAAAGCAATATATAGTTATAATAAATGTCTTTATTGTATTCAAAGATAAAAATACATATCTTAAATTACATCAATTAATTTAAAACAAAAGATAAAAATTCAATTCAATTTTAAAAGTTAAATTCTAAATAGCTAGGTTATAGTTAACAAATAAGCCTATTTACAAAATAGTTTTTAAAACGTTCCGTATGTACTACTGGGCGATGGCTAGCGGTTATTCGTCTGAGGGAGTAGAACGAATTCGCATAAGCCGATTTTTATGCTAATGAGTACCATTACATGCTAATGTAGAGGAACAATAGAGAATTCCGTGCGCTGAAATAACTATTGTGTAAAATTCGAATTTGTGTAGATACCAGCGTATAATACAGTAAAAACCCGCATAAAAGAACAAGTGGATTAAGAACACTCAGGCTGAAATTTGGTCAAATTTGGTCAAAAAAGTACCAGAAAACACCCGATATATAAGAACAAAATCAGCCTGAGCCCCCAAAACACGTGTTCTTTTATGCGGGTTTTTACTATATACGTTTGGTGCGTGTGGTACGTGCACAAATTCGAATTTTAGACAATAGCTTATTTCAGCGCACGGAATTCTCTATTGTTCCTCACATTAGCATGTAATGGTACTCATTAGCATAGAAAAATCGGCTTATGCGAAATCGTTCTAGTATGTTGAGGTCTTCTTTTTTGGCATAAGATTATCCAAGGGTGAATCTTGCAGTGATGCAGCTTTAAAAAATTTTCTATCCTGTCTCTAATATTTACAGCATTAGATGTATATTTTCGTCTATAGCATCGATCCAATAGACATTGCATAGTATATAATTCAGGTGCAGCCGAACCGTGGACGGAAAGGCCATAAGTAAGATTAGGAAGAACTATAGTCTGAAATAAATGATCTATATCACGCTGGCTAAAACCCTCTTTTCGGAGTGTCCAAGCAATTATGTTTTTACGCCCTTTGCATAATGCGGTCACGGTTATGACTGACATGGTCATGCAAAGGGCCTATTGTAAAAACAAGCATGATTAATGGTTAAATGGTTAGAGCAAACGAAAGGTAGCGGCAGAACTTAGTTTGTTATACCTCGAAGATAAAATGATCGACATCCTCTTTGGGTACAAAATGAGGATTGATTGAACTTTAGCAAAATATTCCTCCTAGGTCAGTTTATTTTTGTCGACCGTCATTATTAAAAACATACTAGATGGAAATATTACAAAGAGTTGTAGTGCTGCATTCGCATGGTGATATAAACACGAAGGAAATATCTAAGGTATTACTGAAGCAGATATACGCATATTATATCGTAAATGGTCATCGAGACCATCATGGATTACATTCATTATGTTTTGCACGTGATACGTGCCTATGTTTTAGTCACACTGCTCACTATTCTCTTTACCTCGTCTTTTGGGTCGTTTATATTTGAGTCGCCTGGCTCTGTTCCACTTCCCACGGTAACGAACAGATGCACGCCTTCCTTTCCTTCTCACCAAAAGTCTTCGTCCTTTGTACTTTATACCAAACGTATATCGTCTCGTGATAGGTCGGTACTTACGACCAACTTTCACAAAGTAACGTTTACCGCGACGCTTCAAGGGACGGTAACGTTTTTTAAGACGGATCTGGAAAGTGCTGGGCTTTCGAATGACCCTCTTCAAACGTTTCCCGTAACGTAGATACCACCGCCGTCCTTTACGAACAACACGACGCCATCTTGGTCCCACTTTTATTTGCCATCTGCCTTTCACGATTCGCAATCGACGCCGCTTGCCCAAGAACCTGATCCTCATTAGCCTTCCAATCTTGCGAAACGCTATCTTGCGTCTGCCAACTCTCACGCTATATTTAGGTCTTCCTCGCGTTAACTTTCGGAACTTTCTTTTGAACAATATTCTGGGCCGCGTTTGTCCTTATGAAGAAAAATATATATTGAAGTAAAAAATTAAATTACGCTGATACAATGAAACTGGATATAACGAACAATAATGCGAAATAACGGACTCGAGATAAGTAATTTCACTGTTCATATAAAATACCCCATAATTTCCCATTCTATAATAAAATTTAATATTTAAAGCCAATTTATACGTCGCATTAAGTCGCATTTCATTTGCGCCCAATGTAATTCAAGTCGCAAACATCTCGCTGGTATTACTTGATTCGACTACGTTACAATACACCATGGAAGCATCGTGTTCTATTTTGCTACTTGTGTGGGCTTTGCGCTGATTTTAAGCGATTTCAGCGAGATTTCTGGGACTTGACGCGACTGAAATGCGTCTGAAATACGTCGTATAAATTGAGTCTTAAGATTCCAGCGAAATTTTTTTCTCGCTAAAAATGTAAATTAGTGACTGTTTTTTTGTTAAATTTTTAAACTGTGGGAAATAGGAGATAATTCAGTATTGGCGTATCGGAAATGAAATAGTTACTTACTTCGCCTTTTCGCGTAGTTTCTTCTTCGCACTGCAAACAAAGTGATAAAAAGGCACTTAGTTACATCAATACTCAAACTTTGATTGATTGATTGATTGATTGACTGACTGACTGACTGACTGACTGACTGACTGACTGACTGACTGACTGGACTGACTGACTGACTGACTGACTGACTGACTGACTGACCAATTAGCGCGACTGAAATTGAGCTAGAAAGACTGACGCATTAATCAAGTTAGCGCGACGGAAAAATTGAGCTGACTGACTGACTGACGCATTATCAAGTTTGACTGACTGACTGATTGACTGATTGACGATGATTGATTGATGATTGATTGCGTAATTTTCGATTGATTGTCGAAATTAATTATCTGTTTTCTTTGGCGTTGCATTTGTCATGTTGTACAATTGGTTTCAAAAAAAAAAATCCATATTTTTCACGAGTAAAACCTAAACCCAAACACTCACGTGCATTTTTGTTTCGCAGTTTCATTGGAAAACTGCTAAAAAAAAAAAATTTGTAGTCACTGTTTAAAGTCTTATTTCCTTTAATTGATTGTGAAGAAAGCACCCTATTAGATGATAGGTTTTCATAAACTCTTAAATTATATCGTATCAATCCCAAAAACGCTGAGTTAGTGATTTCTTAAGCCAGTTGACCGAACACGAGTGCGTAGTCGCTTAGGGGGATGTTGGGGAGGGGGGGGGGGGGGGTGTGATCCGTCAGTGGAGGTTTGACAGGATCTTTTTTCGGGAGAAGAAGTGAAGTTAACTTGTTAGTGTTCAATTACAAAACACTTAAAAGGACGCCTTTCTTGTCTTGACAATTAACAATCATCACAACAACAACAACAACAACAACAACAACAACGACACTAAACAAATAATTATCATTTACTTCCTCCAGCTTAAAGGAGCTACGCCGCGGATGGCGCATCTTGAAAAAATTAGCCGATTTTTTCAAGTTCGTCGTTCGCAATCCGTCTTAATCTTCCTCAGTCTTAACCATCCTTGCTCCATCTCGGTTTATTATTACTTCTTTGGTATTTTTCTACCTAGTAAACATTATTTCGAGTTTTCCTTCAATTCGAAAGTAATTTTTTTTCATCAGAAAAATGACTTCAAATATCGTGACATAGCTCCTTTAAAATGGCATTCAACGTGCAGTATAACCGTTAAGCTTCTTACGTCTTAGTCGCTTTCGTTTTTTGTAGCGTATCCTTCGTGTGGTAATTCTTCCTTTCACCCGGAACTTGACGTATCTTCGTTTTCCACGTTTCACTCGCCTCACTATCAAACGCTTTCCACGGTAAACGAAATATCGCGAAGACTTGAATGTAAGCTTCACTGAACGGCGTTTGTAGGTGATGTACAAGCGGCTTCCGCGCCGTGTAACCCTTTTGTAGGTACGGTTGATGCGTAACGTAAAGTCGACGTGGTTTTCCAGCGTCGATTGTAACGCACGAGCCAACGCTTTCCGCGTCGGATAACGCGGCACGGTCGTCTACCAACTCTTATCCGCCAACGACGTCCGCGACGCACGGGGCGGTACCACCGACGTCGGAAGTAAATCTTCACCCTTGATGTTAAATGTCTGACGCGGTAGACACGGCGTCCCAGTCTGTACGTAACCATAGGACGCCCACGTCTTATACGGCGGATTCGTTTCCTGAATCGGATCTTTTGTCTTCGGTGGCCTGATAAAGAAAATATATATTAGACACTTATGGACTAAGTAGGGGGGGGGGGGGGGGGGGGGGGGTTATAAACAAACATTATCCTGATTATGGACAAAGTACGGGGCTTTATAAATCAATATTTTAGGCACTTATGAACTAATTGGGGGAGGCTATATAAACAGAGATATTAGACATTATGGACTAATTAGGGGGCTTATTAACAGCGCATGCTCCCTGTTCCCGTGATTTCAGGGGAAACAGGGAGCACGTGCATTAGCTAATCATTTCTGATTTAGTCGGGAGAACAAGCACCGTTTTTGGCAAATCTTCGTTGAAGCAAGAGTTTCGATTATTATTATCCAATCAAACACAATGAGAAATATAATATTCGGTCAGTGACACAAGCTACTCGGAAAAAAGCATTCAGAAGTCAAACGACAGAAGTCGAACGTGTGAGCTTCCGCACACCGGTCGGACGCTCTCGACAAAAACTTATACTCGAGGTAATCTGTTTAACATCTCCGGAATAAAATTTTATATGATAAATAAGTCCAGGACATACCAGTGCTTCATAGTGAAGGAACTGAGTCAGACGTTATTTCTATTATGAACAAAGATGGCTCCTTTTACCTTCGCAACTTACAGTTGATAAAGAAAAAGCGTGAATTGAACTAAACCGATAAACGTACCTCTTCGACGTCGCCTCCTTCTTCTTCGTCTTCTTCGTCGACGGCCTGAAAATCAAAATATATTTTAGTTAACGTGAAATATACCAAATTAAAAATTATTTTCATACACGGCTAGTCTGCCGAAGGTTATTTCTTTTCCAGCATGAAAAGGAACTATTCAAGTTCACGATGCAGTTACAGGCACTTACATACATCTTAGCATCGCTAAGAACCGGGAATGATTATTGGTGTAAAAATGTACATGCGAATTTAACATGATAATCTGCCCTCGCAGCGCAGTACAGGCGTTTTTTGAGGAGTTTTGGAATGTTTTTATAAAGGATAAGAAAGGTTGTGAAAAATTTGTGAATGTGAAAAAGTATTTGGAAAAATAATTACTTCATATTAACCAAGCGCGAGGGCCGTACTGGGAGAATATCGCCCGATGTCTTTCTGGCAGCGAGGTCCGTACAAGAACGACCGAGGACGATATTTTCCCAGTACGGTCCCGAGCAGTTAGGCTCTCCCTAACATTTTACTATTGCGCGCGCTTTGGCAGCCGGGGAACATCGATCATAATGCCGCATTACGGGAACAGGCCCGAGTATTAGCCAATCAGAGCGCGTCCTATCTTTACCTGCTCCAGCCATATAGTAATGACTGCCATTAATGAAGATATGAATGTTTAGTTAACAATTATAGACAAAGTGATTAGTTTTTTAATGAAACTGTGCTGCGTCGGCGGGCAAGTAAAACACTTAGTTGATTATCAACTCGAAGTTGATAAAGTTAAATTACCGCCGTAGCGAATTTCTAGAGGCTGATGTTTCGAGCGTT
The DNA here is from genome assembly GCA_029204205.1 of Desmophyllum pertusum. Lineage (NCBI taxonomy): Eukaryota > Metazoa > Cnidaria > Anthozoa > Scleractinia > Caryophylliidae > Desmophyllum > Desmophyllum pertusum. The sequence goes on from MU826359.1 coordinate 1,187,159, forward strand.
AGCCCTTCGTCGGAGCAAAAAGGGGGCTAACTTAACTGAATTATTAGAACACTTACGCCTTGCTTTCTTTCCACGTCTTCTTCTACGCCCTAAGATAAACAGCATTTATGTGATTATGTTGCTCTCAGTTAGCGCACGACTCCACAAGCATTGTCATGCTTTAATTATCATCGTGTCAAAATAAAAGTTATTGTATTGTATGTAGCTCCTATTTGTCCTTAAAATCAATAATCGACATTTAAAGATGTTCGTTGTTCACTATACTCCACATGTAATGAACTTGCTGTCAATTTAAAAGGTCGACAACATGCAAACTCGCTGCCACCTAGCAAAGAATTTCTTTTTATCATAATTTTTTGGTAGTACTTTTTAGCTTCTTACTGTAATATTATAGAGCGGTTTTCAACATATTCTGTGTTCTAGTTATTGTCCTCTTGAAAAGCATGTATAGTAAGGCTCAGCTGAACTACTAATACTTTCAGTGTATGAAAAGAGGAGACTGTTCGTCACCTTGGGCGCTAGACGTCATGTAGCAACCACACAGACAACAGAAAAATCTTCAAAATGCTCATCTGAATAATACAAACCGCTGCGAGTTGTTGCCACTACTTTCTTAGCTTAACAACGGCAACCATGTTCTTATCTAACCGCTGAGATGTTTGAGAGAAAAAAATTGACTTATTTAAATAGTATGCATATTTTATATTTGAATCAACTTACGTATGAAACGGATCCTCCTTGCTTTACCATATCTGCCCTTCCGCAACACTCTTACACTTCTTCTGCCAACCAATTTCACTCTTATTCGCTTTCTTCGGATGCGTATGCTGCAACGAACTCGGCGCTTAACTCGTGTCCATCGCTTCTTTCGATATACGTACCACGTCTTCTTACGCCGTTTAATTCGTAGTCTTCGTTTCCTCAATCTTAAAATTAGTCTGACACGTTTTATTCTCCTCAACTTTCGCCGTTTTCTTACGTACCACTTTCGACCGATTCTTCGAAGTCCGCACCATCTTCTCTTGATGCGTACTCGCCACCGCTTGCCACGACGTTTTATTCTCCTTGATTTCCGGTTGATATAAATCCTTATCTTGCGCCTAAACCTACGGATAGGTCTCTTAAGTCCGAAGTAGTATCTTCTCTTTATTATTACACGACGTTTTTTGCCAAGGTAGCGGATATATCTCCTACCTGCATAAGTCAAGAAGAGATTATATTTAATCATTATTCATTTGTACAAAGAAGAGACTAAATAGCATATTGTAACAATTTATACGTCGCGTTTCAGTCGCGTCGAATGTAATTCAAGGCGCAGAAATCTCGCTGTGGTATTGATACTTGATTCGACTACTTGAACATTGTAATAAACCATGGCAATAACGAGTTCAAATTTGCTATTTGAGTGGGAATTGCGCTGATTTCAAGCGATTTCAGCGAGTTTCCTGGGACTTAAAGATGATTTACAGTCCGTACTGCGCAATCTCCACCTGCAATGTTTATGAGTCGCATACGAAGGAATGTAAATACTAGCGAAAATAGAAATTGTTGTACAAACTTACATTTTTCTTCATTATTAACGCCAGATATCCTTGCCAAACAATAATAACGAGTAGAAGAACCTCGACGTTATCCCAAACCGACATTTCTGCTCATTGAGCATTCAGGAACTCAACGACACGTAATGGCGGACTCAAAAACTTCATAACAACTTCATGCACGCCATCACCAAAGTGTAACGTATCAACAAATTCAAATCATCTTTAAATTACGTACATTGAACGCGACTGAAATGCAACGTATACATTAATTTGGCGTTATCTCACTAAATAATACCAATAACAAGACAACTATTAGTCTTTACAGAAACTGTTTTGCTGCTATCGGTGTTAAACAGTTGGTTAATTCTCCACTTGGAGTTGATAAGTAAATTAACCGCCATGCCCAAGTCGAAAATGTGATAACGAAGGCTTGTGTTTTAGGAAATTCAATGGAAAGGTAATTGTTAGCCTGATGCAGGCGTTCGGATAGTAGGGGAGCGACGCGAAAAGACGCGCGAAGCGCGAAGAGTGGCGAGTGAATAATAGGCGTGGGGATTGGGGAGAGGGGGCGATATCCGAACGCCTGGAACAGGCTAGATAATTGTAAGAAACTTTTATTGGAAAGAACTCCAACAGAATAATTATTAGAATGGGCACACTTTTGTCAATTGCCTCCATTGTTATAGATATTTCTAAATATAGTTTTGTTTGTGTTTAGGGCTCGGTAAATATGTACTTACGTTTTGGTCGTCTTCGTCTTCCGCCACGTCTTCGACCTGAAACCAAATAACGATGATGATGATGATGATGATGATATTGATAATGGATTTATAGCGCATTTTCTATATTCGATATTCAAATGCGCTTTAAAATGTTTAACTTAGGAGTGAGATCGGACGCCGGCATGTAAAGGCGCCTATCGCAGCCCATCCCAACTCATGAATACAACATGTGAACAGGTCGGACTTTTTGAATAGTGATGTGGGTTCTTAAGCGTCCCCTGCTAATTTCAGAAAGGTGTTGAGCACAGCCAACATGATAAGACCCTGGTTGGTCCAATCGGGATTTGAACCCGCGACCTCCCGCCGGCTCTACAGTCTGGCGCCCTACCAACTGAGCTAACCAGGTAGCTAAGCTTAGATTAAAATTATTTACTTACGTCGTCTTCTCCTTCGTCGCCTGCGTCGTCGTCGCCGCCGCCTCCTTCTTGTTCTTGTTCTTTTTCGTTTTCGACCTACAGGAAATTCACACAAACGATTTTACCTTTGTACGAACACGTGCACGAGTAACACAAATTATGACGATGCCCTTACATGGCCAGGAAGTGAGCCCTTGTTATCTATCACGACAGATATCCAGAGTCCGACATCTACGCAAAGCGACATCAAAGCGCAAAGTTCTGAGCTTGAGTAGTCGTAGAAATGTCACTCGTTGACAACTGCTCAATCTTGCGGAATATCGTCTGATTTCAGCCAACTCGGCTTATGGCCTCGTCGGCTAAGTATCAGGCGATATTACGCGCGACTGAGCAGGATAATATAAATATCCTCCAAGTGATATTCCCCCAGTTTTCAAAAGTTGCGTTTTACGTTCGCACGTTCAGTTTTCGTCCAGAATAAATTGTTAAATTGAATAGAACTGAATGATTTGAACAGACTAGCAATAACATCTTGGCCGAGATCTCTCAAACAAAGAGGCCTTGTGAAAAAATATTTGAAGGATTATAAACACAATATATATATAATACAGTGATCTCTTTACCTCGCACGCGACGTCGCCTTCCATACCGCACACGTCTTGTTCTCAGCCATTTTCGGCGGTATCTAATCTGATACCGTCTTCTTCCTCTTTTCCTTACTGTAAGTTTGCGTCCTTTGTACCTCATGTAATAAACTCGTCGACGTCTAATAGGTTTCCGTCTTTTACCGATGCGAATATAATTCCTCTTACCACGGCGTGTCACTGTTCTCCATTTTCGAAGGAGCCGTACTTGATACTTGGTAGTTCTGGTAAAGACACGCGTCTTTCGGCCGCGATACTTCACACTGTACACCCGGCCGTACCGTCTAATACGTAACCATACCCGACCGTATTTCAAATACCGAATGCCGCGCCTACGTTTTAGTGGTCTCCACCCTTTCTTGAAGTAGACTCGTGATCGTTTTCCACCTCGTCGGATGCGGTAGCGGCGTTTTCTGTAAACCACGGTCCATCGCCTTCTCCCTGCTCTCACGCGTCGGCGTTTACCACGGAACACAATTCTGCGACCACGCCATACTAGAGAGATGTCAAAATAAAAACGGATTTGTAAAACTATGACGTTTCGTATGTTTCAAACTGAAAACGTACAGAATAATCGTTCATGATATTTTTTAAATGGGTGAATTTATCCTTCATAGTTTATAAATAAATTCATCTGTATTTAATTAACCATTCAAATTTCTTTAAATGAACACAATACGAGTGTTGTAGTTGTAATATTATAGCAAATTTAAAATATTTTAAAGTAAGGATGTTGGTCACCCTGGGTATCAGAGGGTTTTATTTTCTTGTGGTTCGGCGCAAACAAAAAAAGATATATAGGAAGGACCAACTTGAGCTTACCAACCTATAGAAAGTAGACGTATCACTAAATATTGACATTACAGTCGAACCCCTATTAAGCGGCCACCTATTAAGCGGCTCGACTGTAGTTGTTTCGTCAAAGTTCATCAAAAAGCAATTTTCTGAATATTTTGGAGACGCCTGGTAAGGACAGGCAGTTAGAAATCCAGTTAAAAAACCTGCCAGATTTCCAATTTTGTGACGTCACGATCGCCACGGGAATTCAGTGGCAAAGGTAAGGTGGCCTACACTACCGGAGCTTATCCCAGTTTATGTAGCGTGAAACGACTAGGAGTATTGCTACTCCCCTGGATGGGATCCTAACCCATCGCAGGTCACGGGTAACCCCTCGGCGTTTTGTCAGGTTGCCTCGCCAATTCGCCGGTACCCATTCCTGGGGTGGAGCTAGAGCCTGAGGCAATGTGAGAGTTTTACCGCTCAATCCGCGGAGTCCAACGCGCTATAAACCATTAGGTCACCGCATTCCTACATTTTGAAAGCGGCGTGCGCTGTCTAAATGTAAAAGCTGTACTTACTTCTATATCGTTTTCCTCGACGCTTCCTCCTTCGACGCTTTATTCTACGCTGTCTGCGTCGTCGTCTTCGACGTCTTCTACGCCTTCTCTTTCGTCTATTTACTCTCTTTCCTCTCCTCCCTAAAGCAGAAAATTGCCAAAAAAACACGATATGAAATAGGTTCGTTATTCCCATTCTTTTCTTGACTACGCCTTTCAATAACACGCTAACTCTGAAGCCATCTAACCATTGCGTTGTTCACTGCCGTCAATCATAATTACGACGAAAACCAACGAACCCTGGAAAAGAAACCAACAAAATAGATGGAAATCTACGCGCAATCTACCTTGCAAACTCGTGGAAGTGAACCTGTTTCCTGAGACCTCCGGTAAGATTATTGACGGTAGCGATAAACGTAACCGTTGGAACATACAGCTGTTTCGAGAAAGGTTGTCGTAAAAAGCGCACGCGACAATCCCGAAAGGTATTGTGGGTAGTTTTAAGTTCACGGTTCCTTGACTTCAGCATTTCAGGGAAATCTCTGAAAATGGCACGAGACGCCATGGACGTATGTTTGCGAGTGCTAAAAGAAAGCAACAAAAGTAGGTTCGACAGCTACAGTGTCAGGAACGTACCTTGCTGATCATTTCCCAGATTACCTTTCGGGATTGTCGCGTGTCGCGTACGCTTTTTTCCGACAACCTTTCTCGAAACAGCTGTATGTACGGCATGTATTTGCTGTCTTTTACTTTAAGCGTGTTTAGTAATATACCTAATTGCAATAACGTTGTCATATAAAAAAGAAAAATGAAAAAAGCCAAATAGGAATTAATTAGGTTGATCATCAAAGCTTGCAGCATTCTCAGAGAACTCACACGTTTATAGCTGTATATTAATCGTGTAATTAAGATAAATTGAAGACTTACGTACTTGTATTTTGAGGCCGTTTCTTCGACATGAATGTACTTTGTATGCCTAATTAATTCCTATTTGCTTTTTTCATTTTTCTTTTTTCTATGACAACGTTATTGCAATTAGGTGTATTTGCCTATATTATTATTATTAGTTTATGCTTAATCAGGGATTTATTTAAAGGGGCAGTATCACGAGAATTCTCCCATGTTTTTGTGCAAACTACGCTTGAATTACGAAGGTACGTATACACTCGCTGATGCACAAAATGGCTCCTCGACAACACGAGAAAGACATGAATTCATTATCCTGAGGTAGGAACAAGCCAGAATAATTGATGTTGAACTATTTTTCCCAAAGGTAAAACTTGAAAACTTCCTTCCTACCCGTCCTTCCAGGTAGTCAAATAAATTTGTAACAGTTTTTTTGTACTAGTATAGTAACTTTTAGCATGACCAGGCCACTATTAGTGGATTTCCATTGATACAAACACTCTGCTAGGATGTTTAAGTAGTACTAAATCTTGGTGACACTGCCCCTTTAAACTAATTGTAGCTAAATTAGATATACCTGAATAAATATTGAATAAATAAAATGAAATTAACGAATTTGCAAATGGCATGAAAGTAGAAATTTAAGGGAAATGAAATATAAAAATGAAGAGTAAAAAAACTACATACGTCTTCGTCTTGGCTGTCGCCTTCGTCGACGAACTGAAAGAAAAAAGCAAACGTTCACGATGAGCCTGCGAACGATTGAAGGGGGCGTGAAGTGAAAGCAAAATACTCTCATGTGATCATTAGCTGTTCGACACAGTTTGAACTAAGTTAAAGTGCAACACCAATATAACGAACACCACAACCTCCCTCCCCCCTCCTCTTGTGTGATGAACGAACGAACGAACGAACGAACGAACGCATGAAACCTTTATTCAAGTGTCAATACTTAGATAGCCGTAACTATAAAATAATAAATAAAATTAATTATATCCGAAGTAAAATACCGCACCTTCTGGGTATCAGGTCGTTTTAGGTCTTTTTTTTTATATAGTTTTCGTTTGCCTAAGGTACATGGCCGAAAAGCCACCCTGGGCGTTTGTCAAATAACTAAAACCTTAACCTCCTATGATGGCAGCCGAACATGATATAGCAGTTAATCAAACCGTCAGCCCAATTAACAACGTAGTTAAGTTATTATTATTTCATTATTATTATTTGTATTGCTATTATTTACTTATCTCCTATCTATTTCTGGAAGAACCTTTTGGATGCCTTAACAATTTATCTTTCAGCTTTAGTAATTGTTTAGTGTAGTTTTTAATTAGTGTCACCAATTAGTGTGTACAACGCTAGAACAACTGACAATTTAATAAAGTTTTACATTACATTTATACATTACATTACAAGTATAAAAACGTACCTTTGGTTGGTCTGTTAATTTTTTTCCATTTTCTTCCATATCTTATTCTCCATATTCCCTTTCTTCTCTTCAACCAGCGTTTCTTTCTTCTGTAGCGAACATAACGTCGGATCCTACATCCTATTGTCCTCCATTTCTTCTTCAGGTACACCCGCCATTTCTTTTTGCGACGTATGATTCGAACACGACGACGTTTGTAGATAAGTTTAAATTTAAACCTTCTGATAATAGTCGATCGCCTTCCTAAACGAACCCTCCAATAACGGCCGACTTTTCTGATTGGTCGCCAACGACGTCCGTAGAGAACATATCGCTTTCTTCTGCTGATTTTTAGCCGTAACCATTTCCTTCCAACGTACACAAGTAATTTTCGTCGTAGTCTCGGTACTTTGTACCGACGTCGTCCTATTTTAACCGACCACTTCCGTTTACGTCTTAATATAAGTTTGCGTTTTCGGAAATATACGAGCCGGTGAGTTCGACCTGCCGAAAAAGAGATCAAAGGTATTCTTTAATAAACTGATGGAAAGACAGGATAAGCTACAACTTGAATTGTCTTCAGTGAATGATCGAATACTCCGCACTTTCTCGTTACACTAAAGAGGGGGAGGGGGGGGGGGGGGGGGATGGGACAGGGGGGTCGGAACTTTCACACTTCCCGTACAAATTTCTTCCTGTTCCTGCTTTTTCTTTAGTGGCTTCCGACTCTTTGTGCTGTTACTAAATTGCGAATTTTATTCCTATTTCTCCCGGTTCCCTCCACCTGTTTCCCGCCCTCTCTTTTCTTGCCCTCTGTAGACTTCCTAGGTTCCCGTGCCCCCGTCTCCACCTCTAAATAATTTAACAAGGATTGCTCAACATATCATGACTTAGCCTTGACACATTCACGCTCATAAGAACAACGAATGTTTATTTATAAACAAAATACGAAACTTCAAAGCAGGGCTGAGAATAAGCAGGGCTGAGAATAACTCGTCTTTTCAAGTAATACATGTTAAAGCTGATTATGTATTGTCATATTACTTACCTCGTGGCAACTTCCTTGCTCTGCCAATTATTCTAGGACCTGGCAAATAAAGAAAATAAATCAGTGCTTCACCTTATGTTAACACGTTAACCGAACAAAAATTGTGAAACAGTTTTAACAGTGGAAGATTCGATTCCTTTATGAATGTTACCGGCAAAGTAAAAACGTTGAGTTCCGGCTCAGCTTGAACTGCAAATTTCAGGTTTTTGTAAAACAGAGTGTACACGACAATTTTCAGTCAATATGTCTTTGAAAATAATGGAGTTCACAAAATATGTTCGATATATCGAGAAGCACAATGTAAAATGTCACCACTGTAAGGTAGAGAAACGCAGTAAAATCATTATGGATACTGAAGACGCTAACGTAAACTTTGCTTCTTTCTGTTGTGATATTAATTTTAAAAGTCATCTCGAGTGGGTCTTATAAATTATAATATATGACCCGTCCGTCCCCGCTAACGCAATCCTATAGAAAAGAGTACTGCGAGCTGACGAGTGTAGAGCCTGTCCGAAAAAAGCCGTCTGGCCCCGCTCGAGCAACTCACGTGGCTCTGTTGCAACGTTTCTTTGGTAAAATATATTAAATTTGGCCAGCCACTCAGTCCGTCCCCATGATGCATGACCTCTAACCAAGTATTTTCCCATAATATTTAAAATACAAATAACAGTGTTAGATTATTGGCTTCCGAATTATGCTATTTTATATCAATTGTTTGAAGAAGGGCAATGTTTTCATGAAAATGCTGTTCCAGTTTTAGATCATGACATGCAACTCTGATGTATACACCTATTTCAATTAACGTTGTCGGATAGAAATGGTTTTAAAATACCGCAAAGCCCGCAAGACAAGACCGAAAGGTACATGGGTAAAAGTAGAAAACTGCTGCACGCAACGAATACTAATGAGAAGTAACATGAAAAACATTATTTATAACGTTTCCTTTTTGTTTTAAACCTGTAGAAGTAAGCTACTTTTAGCCAAACTAAATTGTAGCAGAATAAGCTAGTGAAAAAATATGGAAAAACAAATTATATAATTCGGGGCAAACCAAATACATCACGTGCGAAATAAAAACGTGTAGATTTCTTTTCCAGCGATATGCAAATTCTAATGAATACCCAGACTACCATTTGGTCTTGTCTTGTAGGCTTTACGCTTTTATCCGATTTTAGTCCGACAACGTTAATTGAAATAGGTGTAGTTTAGCGACGCCTAAACCCCATTCGTTAATATTCAGTATATAAATATTTGCAGAATTATCTCATTGTCTGTGGAAAGGCACTCACGTATTGTGATTTTGACTTTCCTCCATCGCTTTCTTATACGAACGTTCCATTTTCCACGTCTTCTCTTCAGCCATCGTTTCTTTCTCTTATACCGCACGAAACGCCGTATGCCGCAGCGTATGGGCCTCCATCTCTTCTTCGTGTACACACGCCACCCTCGACGTACCCGCTTGATTCTCTTGTAACGACGACCGACACGGATCTTGAGCCTCAAACGTCCGATGCGTTTGTATCGGCGATTGTATCGGAATCTCCAAGTTCGTCCAAAACGTCTCAAACCGCACCAGCGTCTGCCATAGCGGATCTTAAATTTTCTTCCTTTCCTGATCACCTTTCTATATTTCTTCCCGTAACGCAAATAAAGACGCTTTCTCAATCGAGGAATCTTGAAGACTCTTTTCTTGATTTTGTACGTATATTTTCGGTATCGCTTCACGCGATACTTTCGTCTACCGAGTTTGACATAACGGCGGCGTCGACCTGCAATGAGTGTTCAAATCAGAAAGATGTATAAGCAATAGGCTTGCAATATGAAAATGTACACAAAAGCACAATAATGCATGTTCGTTCAAGTTATATGGCTAAAATTCTTCACTGGTAAGAATTAGTTATTATTCAACAAATTGTAACACTGTCCAAATATGGTCATGATGCACTCAATATATGTCGACCGTACTCAACAGATATCCTGCGATATATGTAATTTCGAATGCGCGCAGTAAAATGTTCAAGTCAGTTCTTGAAACAAGAGTGGAAGAGTATTTTTTTTTACTTGTGTTATCAATTTGTTGAATAAAAAACAATTATCCTGCTCAATCTTGCGGAATGTCGCCTGATTTTAGCCAACTCGGCCTTCCGCCTCGTCGGCTAAGTATCAGGCGATGCTCCGCGCGATTTCGCAGGATAATTGTTAATTCTCGCTAAATTTAAAAATCGCTTCGATGTTTTAGTTGAGAATTTTAAAAATAGTCGCTAATTATTGGTCAGTGGCGAGAATTTTGTGTTACATCAAGACAGTATCTCGGTCTCAGCAGTCTGCATGACAGTGTACTGATTACTGTAACGAAAAATTAAAGGTTGGTCATTGTTGCGCGGATTAAAGCGTTAGTGTTTGCGCTTCATGAAAGTAACTACATACGTTTTGGTCGTCGCCTTCGCCGTCTACGGCGCCCGATTCTTCTGCCTTTCTTACGCTGCCGCCGTCTTCGTCGCCTTCTTCTGCGACGTCGTCGTCTCCTTGTTCGTCGTCGCCTCCTCACTCGTCTTCTCCTCCGTTTTCGTATTCGCCGTCTGTGTCGTTTCGCTGAAAAAGTTAATATTTAGTGATACTTAGGTTCAATACGAAAGTAGTATGTTTCATTTATTTTCATTAAAAACAGTAAAAACCCGCGTATAAGAACCCCTGTTTTTCCAAGGCAGGCGGTTCTTATATATTGGATGTCTAGTGAGAAATCGGGTTGTTTAGGTTCTCAAATAGGTTCTTATTTTTGACATGGCAAATGCTGCTTTCCGCTGGCCATAAAAGTAATGGGTGAGACAAGTCCAGGAGATATGCCCCTTCAATTCATGGGACAAATCGCAGGAACCAAAGTTTGGTCTCAGCGACTAGATTTCTTGACGAAAATGGATAATTCACACAATTAGGGACTTGTTTCCGAGATTTGTTGCAGGGACTAGTCCTGGGGACTAGTGACTTAACGCACGTCGCACGATTTTCTTTTCAGACAGGTACAAGGCTCTGAAAATGCTAAACTTAACCAAACACAGGTCATTTACGTTTGACAGTCAATCGAAAGACTTTATACATATAATCATAGTTAATAGAGGGAAATGGTTATGAAGCCCGGCAAACTTCAAAGGAGCAAACAAAGAGGCCAAGATTTATGTTGAAAGGTCCATGACCGTGCACATCTTTTGTTTTGCGCTAATACACTATGCATGAATTACGTAATCGCAACGTTTCTATTGGATAGTTGCTTGAACACACGTAACCACCTATTGTATTTTGTCAGGTCAACCCCCAAAATAGCGAACAAAAACATATAACAAAGAACTTTGCCCGGCTTCATAACCATTTCCCTCTATTAACTATGATATAATAATGTAGTTTCAGTGGTTTACTTACAGACACGACGTGGTCGTCTCCTTTTTACTACTTTCTTGCGAGACCATTTTCCATGATATCTCACGCGCACTTTTCTTCCTTTCCTTCTTACTCTCAGGTAACGCCCGTGATATTTGATGCGATATGTCTGGCGACGAATAACCGGTTTCCACTTGCGCCCAAGCAACATGTACAGCCGTCTCTTCATCATCATCATGCGTCTCATCATTCGTCTGAACCTAACCATTAGCTGTTTCGCCTTTACTCGGAGGCGTTGTAATCGTCGCCGATATCTCAAATACCAGCGGCCATTACGTCTCACAACGCGTTTCCACTTTCTTCCTAACAGGATGGACCATCTGCCACGTTCCTTTTTGCATGGTCGCCATCTTTTCTTGTAGTAGAGTTTCACTCGTCCGCCGCCGGATCTGCGGAGTCTGTATTTTTTACGGCCAATTTTCACGTACCACGTTTTACCGCCTCGTCTCAAGCGTCTGTAACGTCGTCTGAAGTAGACTCTATTGCGAGCTGATTGGGTGAAAGATAAGTGATGGGCAGTGAGACAGTGATACTATCGCCAGAAAATGCCTTATTAAGGTCGCGGGGGATACTTGGCTATGAATAACTGAATTCATAAGACAAATTTTAGGTAGGGGTGTTACTTTTAAAAGCTTTATATTTTGAACGTCTGGAAGCCGATTCCTCTAAAACTTAACAGATGTATGGGAGTTTACCAGGACTGTATTATTTTCAATGAATCGCGCTTTACGGGAATGCTGTAAGCTACTTAGGTTAAAATTGTGTAAAACGTGATTTTGTGTCCAAGTTTGTTCCTGGAGAAGAACACAAAGCAAGTTGATTTTACCACTCAGTGATCAGTTAAAACCTCTATATCGTGTCATATCTGAAGCCGATTTTTTTATTTCAATTTAATTAAAAGTTATTAGCCTTTAGCGAAGTAAAATTGTCCATGTTAGAAAAAACATTTGCGTCAGATATGACAATCTACAATACACCTAGTTTACCTCCCTGCTGTGTCAGCTGATGAAATTCTATATCCGCGCTGAATTCTTGGACACAAAATTGCTTGTTTTTACGCTTCCAAGGCTTCCCGAGCAAACACTCACTGATTAATTTTAATACGCGTATTTTCGGTATCAGTCGTCGCACTTCGTGCGTACTATTTTCATAAATGCATACTGTTGAGCGGAACCGGTCCCCCGCGACCTTAAAGAAAGCCAATTTCGCGTACCCTTTGTTTGACGTAACAATTTTGCATCATTTGTATTTCTAACTAATGACCTATTGTTTGTATTTTTCATTGAACACATACTTTGACTTGATAATGAGGTTCAGCTAACGTCAAAACGTCGTCAGATTTACAATTTTCAAATGCATTTAAGAAGTCTTTTATCGCATATTTTAAAAGTTAAATAACAAAGAGAAGTACGAAAATAGTAAGTGCTAGGATCATAGGATCATAAAGAAAACACTTACTTGTTCGTCGGCGAGGTACTCTCCTTCGTCTCTTTTTTCCACGTCGCCCCTTTCGACGAGCTGAAGTATTGACAAAAATAGTTAGATAATAATAATAAATAATTAGTGAAATATTCAAGTGATGGGGGTAACGCCCTGGTAACGTGTATCAGTGTGTTTTGATGGCCTCCGACGTAAACAGAATGAGATTATTAATCCAAAATAAGTGCATTTTAGAGCAGTTTTCAATTGAGTGTCGTAAAACCAAAACCAAAGCAATTACAATGGCCAATAACAACAAACGTAAACAACAGAACGAACCAATGAGAACTCGAAGCAAATACACGTAACCGACACCAAGGGCGGGAAAACGCGCGGGTTTGGTTTTACACCTGATTGGTTGAGCAGGTTGGCGCCGTTTTTAAACCAATCACAGAGCGCAGTAAAGCAAAACCAAAGCAATTCAACGATTACTTTCGACACTCAATTGAAAACAGCTCTAGTTTCGGGCGGATTGGTCGGAGACCTGAAACTGTAAACCGCGCAAGAAGAGCCTCTGGGCACCCAGGGTAACGTAGTAATGATAGATAGCCCAACCAAGTTAAGTTCTTTTTTTTATGTTTTTTACTGCTTTCAGTAACACCAGTGTGTTTATTCTGTAATCCACAAAACGTGAGGGTTTGTTCGCCGAAGTACGGATACCTTTGCTGACCCGTTGGACGCCTGTATTGTCATAGCAAACTTGTATTGTCCGTCAAAGAGCTGTCCTTTAGAAGAAGAATAATTCATTCACAGAGGCCAGTTTGGGATAGTGTCATTTCTAGGCAATAGTCCATTTTACAGTTGTGTGCTTAGAATCCAGACGTTTGAACAGAAGCGAGGCTGGAGGTGACTTTGTTGTGATACAAACCTTCCTTCTTTTCAAATGTAAATTATTCTGTTATTATGTAAACTAATTTCTGATCTCTATCATCTCATGGTCACCCCCAACCTCGCTTTCATACAGAGGCTTGGTTACATTTCACAGAACTGTGAAATGGTCTATTATCAAGGTAACATTTGAATAAAATACGTACGTCTTCGCTTTCGTCTCCTTCGACGTCGCCGCCTCTTTCGTCTTCTACTTGGTCTTCTTCGTCGCCTTTTTCTTCCTTTTCTTCCCCTGTATCTCTTTAACCCATATTTTCTTCGTCGCCGTCTCCTTCTTTTTCTTCGTCTTCGCTTTCCCACTCGTCGTCTCCTCTTCTTTCCCCTCCTCGCTGCAATAAAAATGTCACCAAAGTGGAATGGTTTATCAGGAATTAAACTGAGAATGTTTTATGGAACCCGGCGCCTTAGTTAAACTTGGCAAACAAACTAAGAACAAGCGACAACCTGAAAATATACTTTATGGATTTTTTGTAAACAACAAACAAAATAATATTAAGTGAAGAATTGGTCCTCGCAGTTGTGTTTGCAATTTTAGAAACCTGAAAAAAATTCAGGGCTTCAACGGGATGTGAACCCAGGATCTCCGCGTTACTAGTGCGATACTCTACCAACTTAGCTGTGAAGCCACACGTTGGGAGCAAAGGTCAAATGACTCGGGATCACATGAACTCACAATTGACCTTGCTTACAATGTGTGGCTTCATAGCTAAGTTGGTAAAGCATTGCACCGGTAACGCGGAGGTCATGGGTTCAAATCCCGTTGAAGGGGGAAATAGGAGACGTCTGCATGCAGGCTAGATACTTGTTTGAACTCTATCATTACCCCGGGAATTACCAAGAGTGATCAGAACTTAATCTCGTCCAAAAAATGTCAATACACAGTCAGGTATGAAAGCAATGAGAATAAAGGTACTGAGTACAAATGCCGGGGGATTGTCTCTACTGATTCTCCTAACTAGAACTAAAAGAAATGCATAGATCGCTAAAGAGAATTTGTATGTTGATATTGGGGATTTCAGGATTCACCTTTCACAACTGACATTGATTATCCAAGCTCCTTGGTGCGCAATACTAAATTATTTTACTTTTTCATGTTTTTCTTTTTATATTTTTTGTTCATATTTTGGTTCCTGTTATATCGTCGTGTTCCAAGATAAGGTTGGCCTGTATTTATTGTATTATCATTAAACACAGGAGCATATCACCCCGGAACCTCTATCTGCACTGATTAATGACAACAGCGTAGTTACACCTTAGACTATTTTTAGAATCGTTTCTCCCGCGAAAAGATTGCCGTGTACGTCCTTGGACAATAGTGATAATTCGTAGTAACGACATTCCGCCGTTCTAGTTTTATTCCACGTTCCTCTCGTCCATTCCTGATTTTATTTTTAATCTGAAACATGAATGACAACTTCGTCCTCGTGCTCGCAACGGGTGATTTTCGCGGCAAAAGTAATTCTAAAAATAGCTCAAGGTGTAACTACGCCGTGTCATAGGGCCAATAAGGGAAATGGAGGCTCCAGGTGATATGCTCCTGTTAAACACCATTTCCATCTTACCTCTTTTGGGCTTTCCATAGCGGCCTCGATATTTTATTCTGTAACGTCCACGTATCTTCTTCACCACAAGTCGTTTACCGCGGTATTTGATCCTATATCGTCGTTTTCGTATCACACGCCTGTAGCGCTTTTTAAAGAATGGAATATCTTCGTCCAGTACACTTGGCCGGTCGATATCTCTTCTGGAAACGAATCTTCAAAGTGCGCGAAGTCCTGCGCAGGCGGATGTACCGCTTGTTTTTGCGTATTACCCACTGCTTTCTGCGGCGGTAGATGCGATTCCAAGTCTTTCCGATACGGATGTACCTGACTTTTCGTATACGTTTCACTGGATTCCATCTTCCACGGTACTTGATCTTCATCCTCTTCAGGCGTAATCTATATCTTATTCCTTTCACTTTGACAATACGTCGACTTGTCCACTTCTTCAAAACGCGTGGGCGTCCCTTGAAAATGATTCTACGTCGGCGCCAGCCTAACGAAAACAAATGCGATTAAATGAAATAGTTGTTGTACAACCGTAAAATTGATTTCCTTTTTCCTCCTTCCCAGGGCCCTGGGAACGATATTGATTCGTCAATGTTATGTCATTTTCACGCTACTCCTTCCCAGATCCCCAGTAGTGTCCTAATTGATTCGGCCTAGTTTCATCATTTGAGGAAAGCTTTGGCGCGAATGGATGGATGCGTTTTCAACTTTTGCATGATTAAAACTCGCGACGGCTGCTGGAATTTTTCAATTTCTTGAGGTAATTAATTTGGATTGAATGAACAACGGTATTCAGACATTTCAGTATCAATTGAATTTAACGGAATAGGGGATAACCAAATGGTGCCTAACTGGAAAAATATTTCTTTTCGCAGATAACTAAGGCTCCTGTCTACTTTCTCGACATGACTTGTTGAATACACTTTTTGCCCTTCAAGAACACAATTGTTATTAGCACCACTGCAAAGTTCATTAACGCGAGGCGAAAGTGTGATTAAGTTAGCGAAAAAATAATTATCACGATTTTTGAAGGTTACATGCATTAAAATGAAACTTCATTGGCGTTAATGAATGTTCGTCTTGATGCAAAAATCCTTAATGAACTTGAAAACTGAACAAACATTAATGAACTTTTCATTGACGCTATTAAAAATTTATGTTGTACTGAAGGTGTACAAAGAAAGCAAATTTCAAGTTAATCCAAACAAGTTACAAATCCCAGACGTGGAAAATAAAACAGAGATTAAGCATCACGTTTGCTTTTCCCGCAACCGTTTGCCGTCCGCCGTTTTCCGACGTCTTTATCCCAGATTCGTCCACCTGTGTGTAAACGGCAAAACGAATCCATGCCAAAACGTCCCGGATTCGTCACGAATCCGGAAAATCTCCTCTCAGTGTAAATGTAGAGTTACCTCTTGTTGGCTTTCTTCTTCTCTTTACTCTTCGTCGTCGTCTCCTCCTTCGCCGTCTTTGCGTGTCCTCCTTCGCCTTCTACGTCGGTTGCGACGTCTTTTACGTCGTCTTCTTTGTCTTCGTCTCCTCCTCTTAACTTTACGCTTGTACCAACGCGGTCGTCGTGGACCTAAAATAACAAAATCGTTATATGTAATGAGGTCCATACTACGGTAGAAAAAATAACAAACATTATGTTGAAAGCATAATGTCATTTTATTGAGAGGCGTTCAGTCCTGTTGTTCGACAGTCTGCGGGTTTGGTCCTAGTTTACAACAATTGTAGTTCCCTGACCAATCAGAAGATCGCGCGTGTCCAAGTTCTGAATAAAAGACTTGTTATCTCTTACATTCGCCCTTTCCTTCGATCACCATCATCGTGTGAACTATCTTGACGTCAAGTCGAAAATTTTCCCACCACCTCCCCAGTCACCGACCTGCGGACTGTCCATATATTTTATTGAGAGTTTCTTTACATTGCATTGGTGGCGGAATGTTTAACCCCACCTTTCCTGAAGAGAATTCAATTATTGGCCGTTAACATTAGTTTCAAATAAAATCGTCACATTTGTGGCCATTTATCCCAAACAGTTGGTCATTATTTTGTGTTCTACATTTCTCTTCAGCAAACCAGTGCGACGCCTTGCGGAGCTCTCGATATATCAGCTCGTAAAATGACTCGAACTAAAATAACCACTATTAAAATCAAACCGACAACCTTGATACTCATATGTTTGTAGCATTACTTTTTAACGCACTTTACAATGTTGGAACCATCGAAAACCATTTTTGTTTTAAGGATTAACAGACAAATATACGCGCAGGTTTGCTCAAAATGTGAAATTTGCCGTAATTGTGTGAAATTTGTTATAGACCTAAATGTTTTGTTTTTCAACTGACACTCTTCGCAGCAACGAGATACAGGACTTTACTCATAATAATGTATGACTACATGTTCACACTGTCACTTACGTCTTCTTTTTCGTTTAACTCTCCTTGCTTTCGTCCATCTTTTTCGTCCAATTTTGATTCGATATCCTTTGCCTCTCCGTGCTCTTTTCACTCGGTATTTTCGTCTTTTCACTCTTATATAGCGTCGTCTGCGTTTCTTGATTCGTCTCCATGTTCTTCCTATGCGGATTGTCCACCGTTTTCTACGACGCCTCACCAATCGTGTAACACGCTTGAAACGGACTCGGAATGTAAAGTTAAATCGCACGACTTTTCTCCCCTCCGGATGTACCGTCGTGCGCCACGTCCATAAACTCGAACCGTTCTTCGTCCTATCCTTACATACCATCGTCTTCCCTTCCGGTAAATTCGTCTATAACGTCCAAGTACTCGGACTGTAAATTTCCGGCGTTTGAATCGACGGATTCGGATTGTTCGTTTCTTGTATCGCACTGTATATCGTCGGCGAGATATTACCTTACGATAGCGACGGCGGTAAAGTATCTTGACACTTCGTTTTCCTGCAAGATATTTCAACCTTAGTAATACACTCT
This sequence comes from Desmophyllum pertusum, assembly GCA_029204205.1. NCBI lineage: Eukaryota > Metazoa > Cnidaria > Anthozoa > Scleractinia > Caryophylliidae > Desmophyllum > Desmophyllum pertusum. Next base: position 1,205,483 of record MU826359.1, read on the forward strand.
TTTTTATATATATGTATGCTCACTAGTTTATATATATATACATGCGTATGCTCACTAGTTTTACTAGTTTGAGCACTCTGGCAAGGTACGATGATACCACATTTGTGGGATCGTCTGAGATGGCTATATATATATATATAAGAACGTCTAATTTTTGAGCTGAGGCTGAACCAAGACCGAATGTTCTTATTTTTTTGGCGATTTCAGCCTGAAAACGTTCTTAACATGTTCTTAAGTTACATCGTGGCCATAAAAATGTAGTTACAGAAAAATCTGATAGAAATTCATGTTGTTGCTATAAAAATTATGCATTCAAGTATTTTGAGCTGATTTGAACTGCTTATTCACTGAGATATTTGAAATGTTACATTTTGTTCTGATTTTGTTAATTTTTTAAAGGATACTGGAATATTGTAGTGAGAGCTCGATGCAAGAAACAAGTGAATAAAAATGTTCTTAGCTATGTCTCAAACTGGTTATGTTCTTAGCATGTTCTTAAAATTTTGGTCAATCTCAGCCTCAACGTTCTTATAAAAAAAGGTTCTTATAAATAAAGAGTGTAATTTAGTGATAATTTAGTTGACTGTTGAGTTGAATAAATTGGGTTCTATAATGTCTTACTGCAACGATTGTCAAGTTCTCTGAAAGGCTTGCCAACTAGTAGCGCGTTCAACGAGTTATAAGGTAGCCTAAATCAAGTTCCTTATTTGCAATCTTCTCTATACTTAACAATCCTTGTTCCTATTTTGTTTATTATAACCTCTATACTTTCCTAGTTTTTTTTTCTACCTTAGGAAACTTATTTGGAGGGTTCCTTTAATTTGACGGTGATTTGAACATCTTCAATTTCGTCGTCCGTAATTCGTCTTAATCTTGCTCAGTCCTAACCATCCTTATTCCATTCTTTGGTGTTTTAATATTACCTTAAGCCTGGTTTTCACTAGCGACGCAACTCAAGCGCAAGCAACATACGCAGACGCAGTAACGCGTTGATCATCAGTGCCTTTTGTTTAGGACAAATCAACACGTTACTGCGTCTGCGTATGTTGCTTGCGCTTGTGTTGCGTCGCTAGTGAAAACCAGGCTTATTAAACGCGTTTATCATCAGTGCCTTTTGTTTACGACAAATCAACACGTTACTGCATCTGCGTATGTTGCTTGCGCTTGTGCTTGCGTCGCTAGTGAAAACCAGGCTTTAGTAAACATTATTTTGAGGTTTCCTTCAATATATTCGAAAGTAATTTTGTTCATCAGAAAAATGACTTAAAATATCGTGACACAGCTCCTTTAAAAATGACTGAAAATACCAAGATATTAACCAAAGTCGTTTATGATGCCCGTTTTGCCTCGTTTTAGCTTGGTTTCGACACTTTAGACAAATTCACAGCAAAAGAGTTCTTAATCAAAATATTTCAACCTTTCCATTAAGGCATCGTTATTAAGAAGCGAAAATGTCATCTCCTCCTTGCACACTTACGTCTTTTTCGTTGCTTTCTTTTTCGTCTCCTGATAATCCTTCTTTGTCGTCTTCGCCGTCTTTTCGTTCGTCGTCTCCTGCGTCTGCGAACTCGTCTCTTTCTTCGTCGCCGTCTACGGATCCTGAATCGTCGTCCAACTACAATAATAGATTGTAATCTCAATTAAATGTACGTCTAGAACTAAAGCCTGTTCTAATCCAAACAACATTGGAAAATCCAAGCGGCTCCACAATGCCATAACGTGAAGCGACTTGGAGTATTACTATACTCCCCAAGGGTGGGATGTTGGTTTATAACAAATACTGAGCCGTTACCCCTGGGTAGCATATTTGCATGTCGCGTTGCCGCCAACACTTCTTCGGTGGGAAGAGGGGCACTGTGGGATAAAAGTGTCTTGACGAAGAACACAACACTGGCAGTGACCCTGCCGGGCTCAAATTCACAATCTTACCACCTCAAAACTATGCTACACGTCTGACCATCAGGATTTGGAATTTTCATGTTTTTTTTTAAGGAAGAAAATATAACTTTCGATTCTGGCAATAAATTTTTTGATCATTTTAGCGCAGCATTCATTTTATTGGGTTTAATTACTTTTGAGTCATTTCTGGTGGTTTTTGGAAAAATCACTAAATCCAAGATGGCGGCTGTTCGGAAATCATGACGTAATTTCTATGTCATATGACGTCAACATCTCGTGTAGCAAATGTCAAAATAAATAGTCTTGCCTTGTTACAGAATTAGTATTCTAGAAGCGAGTAAAACTTGAACTTTGAAGTCCGAAAACTGCTCTCGCACGCTTCAAATCACCGTAAAAACCGCATCAAAGCAAAGTCAAACAACGTCCAAACATTTTGACTTTATTTATAGACAGTCCTATATACCAATTTTAGGAAGATTATAAATGTTCACAATAAAAATTATATTGTACTAAGAAATTTGAATATCGTAGATACATGTGACTACACAAACATAGGATGGTAAGCCTGTGGTTTATTTAACGTGGTCAATACACTTAGCTATGGAAACGGTGCGTTCTACAGACTTGACGAGGGTCTGCAGGGACGCACCAACTAATTCTCAGGTACGCCACAAAATAACAATAAAATAAATTATTGTCGTGAACAATCCATAACGTTGTCCACCAGTGTGTTAAGAAGCTAGTCTAAATTGCAGTACTATTGCTGGTTTGCAACCATTCCCGAGAGATTTAAATGACAAAGACCCTGGCGGCCATGTTGGATGACAGGAACAATAAAGCTAATTATAATTCTTTTGTTAATGGTCATCCAACATGGCGGCGATGACGTCAGTTGCAAACCAAGAATACGTTTGCTTTCGAATTTCAATCGCTTTACTTGATACGTTTAAAGACAATAAAGTTGTAAGTGAGAAAATTATCGCGAACCTATTTCTAACGTATTAGTTACTTACGTCTTTTTCCTCCCCTTCTTCGTCTTCTTATAACTCTTGCTCTCTTCCATTTTCTTCTTACCCTGACTTTGTATACCTTTCCTCGTCGCCTGACCGGGTATCGTCGACGCCCTTTCTTTATGAAGCGGAACGTGCGTCTCCTGATTGGTCTCCATTTGCCTCGTTTAACTTTAATGCTCCACCTGCCGCGGCGGCATCTAACGATGCGTCTGACGCCCTTGAATCGTATGACGAATAGTTTCCACTGGATATAGACCTTCCTTCTTCTCAATCGGATAAAGGGCCTCATACCACGTCGTCCAATCACTCTGTACCTTTTGCGTCCCGAACGTACAAACCATCTCCCTTTTTTCTTTATTATGGGCTTAGGTTTTCCACGGAATTTGATTGTCAGGCGGCCACGCTTGAAACCACGGATTGCATAATTTTTCCTACCGTATTTTACTACATAGCGTCGTCGGGTCAGTACACGTCGGTATTTCTTTCCAAAACGTAATTTTACACCGCGTCTTGCTGTAGAAAGAAAGAACAAAGAAACATTAACATGTGTTCTAATAGCCCTTTTCACGGTTAACTTGCGATATTTGCATAACAATACACTTGAACATAGAAGCGAGGCAATTTAGGGCACAAGCTGCAAAACATCGTGTTTTTCTTGAACTCCTTGAACTCTTTTAGTATAAAAAACAGTTTTAAAATGTAGAAGATCTACAATTCTTTTAGTTCACGTTGTTTTTAGAAAAAAAATGTAAAACGACTTTTCTCTATTAATAAAGAGTAGATTCGTGTAAGCAACAGGGAGATCGGATTACGATCTTTACGGAAAACTTTAACTAAATAGTTGCATATTTAGTTCTTCTCCGTTTTAAAACTATTTTTATGCTAACATAGTTTAAGGAGCTCAAGAAAATCACGATGTTTTACAGCTTGTGCCCGAAATTGCCTCGCTTCTATGTTTAGCTGTATTGTTATGCAAATATTTCAGGTTAACCGTGAAAAGGGCTATTACATACTGCACGGTAAGTGGAGTCACCTAGACCCACTCCGGTTGGTTTGATAGTGAATGGAATGCGCCTCGTGCATTGCGTTGTCTTACGGGTGTGCAAAGTGAAAAATGAAGTTCTTTTGGTACTTTGGCACTTTTGTCGAAAGGTTTATAGCGCCTAATATGTCCTGGTTATTTTTTAAACATTTTTTGATACCTCTTGGAAATTGACGGTTGAAATGGCACGGCATTTCAGTTTTAACTTCCTTCGAGCCGACATAAATCTAGTTTTCCGTTATACAAAATGTTTCAGTTGTACACAATTCATCTAGCATTGTGTCAAATACAGCTAGCACTCTCCCACGAGAAACATTGGCCACTTGTCTGATGCTCGCAGAAGATTTAAATATCTCTCGAGTGCAGTAAACTTTGAATCTCCGCCGTTGTGAACAAAACTGATTATGTTACATTTTTCTCACTATCTCTATTCTCGATGGCTGAGAACATACAGCTAATTTTCGCTGACATCGTCTAATTGTGATGTCATATTACAGACACCAGGATTTATACTTCAACTGAAAGCAGAAGTGCCGCCACTTCATTAACCAAAAAAATTGAAGCTATTTGGGGTTTTGAATTTCCGCAGGCTGCCATTTTGGATTTGATGACGTTTCATGGTTGCTTTTTTGATACACAACAAAAGAGCTATTGTTTTCTGATAATGGTGGCAACCATGTGACGTCATAGGATACAAAATGGCGGCGCGCGAGAAATTTAAACCCCAAAATGATTGATATTTGTATCCAATTTTTCTGTACACAAAGATGTTTTTCACATTTTTTTCAACAAATTTTCAGTTCAGACAATATTTCCAACAATTTAACGTCAATTTGTTTCAACAGTGGAGGTTTCCTTTAAACACCGTATTTACGGTACAAATGCGGTACTCCAGCTCATTACAGATTCTTTTGTTACGGAAAACTTTTCGGTAAAAAGCATATTTCCGTTGTTTCATTTCACTGAAACAGCGCAATGCTCTTTAATCGTAAAAAGTTGTATAGGTGTTCTGCACATGTTCTTAGAACAAAGCCTTTGAATAATAAATGAGCTGTTGGTTAGTAATATCCTTAGAATTGCCTATATTTGCTTAGCTTACACAAGTCAAACTGAGTTGTCGAAATACGATTGGCTACAACATGTTTATGACAATTTTACTGAGTGAGTCAACACCATGTTCCTTGATGATGTTTTGGTCCACTTGATATAAAAGATCCCGGAGAGTAGCAGGGCACCTCGCTCCCGCTCAACCATGGAGTTACATTCCACAAAATACCCTGTTACAGTTTGTTTGAACTAATGTTACTTACTTCGTCGCCGCCGTCGCCGTCGTCGTCGTTTTATTTTTCGACGTATTCTACGTCTCTTTCTTCTGCGCCGTTGGCGTTTTCTTTGACGTCTCCTCCGTTTTCTCCGTTTTCTTCGTTTTCTCCTTGTTCTTCGTTTTCTTCGCCTTCTCCTGCGAGATCGTCTTCTGCTTACGCCTTCAAAAAAAATGTTTAACCGTTTAAAATCTGTAGCTAACATTCAATGTTAGCTGATTGGCTGATTGTATATAATTATGCAAAGTACGTCAACCAGTCATTTTGTTTTCGGTAGCGACTGACGTTACTGAACATATAACTTAAAGCTAAAGCTAAGGAAATATTTTGGTGTGATGTTCTAACAAACCTTCCAAAAATGCTCTCGAGGAGAGGGGAAACTGAGAACGAGGTTGCAGCGTGGCGTCGGAAGTATGCATCATGTCACTTAGCAACGTCTCTCTTAAAAACCACGCTTGCGCTCTGACAGTTATCACAAAAGAGATTTCAACCTAAAATGCTAACTTGTCTACTGTTCAGCCAACAAAAACGAAAATGATGAATTTTCCGACTATATTTGATATCATAAACTAGTCACTAAACAGCTTGGAAAACATAGTTAAGTAGTGAAACAGAATTTCATTCGGCGCGCGAGGTGGGGAGGGGAAGGAGAGAGAGAGAGAGAGAGTGGGGGGGGGGGGGGGAGGGGGAGATAAGAGAACATATGTTGGATAGTTTTGACAAAATATTTGGGATATGTCGCGAACTCTTGAAGCCATGAATACGTCACAACTTGTTTGCAACCTCAAGTCAGTATTGTTGATGAATAGGCTTATTTTCTTTAGTGCATGGCGGTTATGTTTTAATTTGTGTTACACCTACAGCGCGATTTACGGCCTGGCGTTTTTGGTCCTGCATGCTGAAAGCTATCCATGTTAACCCGGATGGACACATTGTTGATACGAACAGTACACTTTTTGTGCTCTCTACGGCGTCCATATCAACGGAATTGGAATGTATTTTGTTTCGCTTTTTCTATTGTAATATGTTCCATGATGCTTCTTATTTTCGCTCACTTCATACTGTTTTCCCGAAAATTAAACGCTTTAAAAAAAAATTACCCTTAGAACGAATAAAGTAAGTGTTATCTTTTTTATGACGAAAATTTTCCTCCGCAAAATTTCAAACGGCCCGTTTTGCAGGCAAAAACTAAACCGTACGGACCCAAAACCTCGTGAAAATGAAATGCTCTTGGCTAGTTTGCTCTATATTTCTGATATTAATATTATATATAATACAGGCTCAGAAATTTCTGAAAGGTGATTGGTTAGAACGAGCTGTATTTATCTGAAATACTGTAGTACCTACATTTTGACATTACAGTTTCGAATTCCAAAATGGAAAGCCCGTAAAAAAAAAAATACGATGGCGGACATTTCTATCGTTTAGAACGATATTTTCTGTCAACTATACAAAAAAAATACGAATATTTAAAGCAAAACACTTTTTATGTGGTGTAACTTAATTGAAAAAAATATTACGTTTTAAATATGCCTTCTTCTAGCTTATCGATCCATGTATTCGTAATGCGTTTGCGTAGACAAGAGAAACATAAATTTGCACTTACGTCTTCGCTTATATCGACGAACTCTCTTCGGCTTGGACAATCTTCCTTTGTTATACACAGAATACCTCTTCTTTCCTCTTCTTTTTATCTTCAGTGTACGGCGACGGTAACGAATGTAGCTGATTCTTTTCGCTATTAACAGTCTGGATCTCTTTTGAAAGTGATCCTCCATCCACGTCTTGTACGCCTCAGTGTACATCTTTTGCGTTTGTAGCGCACCACAAATCTCGGTTTTCTTATTCTTATCCATCTACGACCGTAGCGATAGTACCACAGTTTACCTCGTCGCTTTAATCGACGCAGCCGCCCTCTAATTCGTGTTCTCCAAACTCTTCGCCTCACAACAACCTTGCGATATTTCCTTTTCAAGTACACGCCTATTCGTCGGTTAATTCTCGGGATTCTCTTTCGTCTTCCCTTGTACTTGATGAAGTATCTCTTTTTGGTTATTATTCGGCGGACCTTTTTACGGTAACGGATAAACCTTCCACCTGTTGGAAGAAAAAAAAGATGAAGTTAATTCGATGACATTTTGTAAACCGGCGGGGGGGGGGGGGGGGGGGGGGGGCGCAATAAACCGAAATCAGTCACTGATAGGGAAGTAAACATGAAAAGCCGCATCATTTCAGATTTGTTTCATTCCGATATTGAATGTAGTTATGAGCTTGGCTAGAAAATATAAATAACTCCTAATAGACTAGCCCAGCGCGAGGTGCTCTCGTGTTGTGGCCAGTCTATTTGGTGGTGGTTTTAAATTTTTTTTAACTCGATTTAATCCTTCTTCAACTTTCATCATCCACCTATACGCCCCCTTAAACTAACAGGGATGTTGAAATGTTAAAGGGGTGTTCATAAGCCCTAAAGGTACGAGGATGGTTAAGATTGGAGAAGATTAATATGGATTACGAACCGTCTTCCTGACGAGCTTGAAAACTAAAATTAGGCTGAGGGTGCACCATGATTATGCATACATGCCTTGAACACCTTTGCCCTCAGCATTCTTTTCAAAAAAGAAGAACAAAACACCTTTGTAGCTACAATACTATGCAAAATGGTTGAGACACTCTTCGTAAAAACCGATCTTCCTTTACCTTTTTCAGTTTTTTTTTCACTTGCTGTGTTAAGTTATTTCTATTTACCCCCCTCTCCCCATTACAATGTTGTAACTGAAAAAATGAAACGTAAATTTGACGTCGAAACAACATTGATTAGGGGGAAGGGGATGTCAAAGGTAGAAAATTAATAGTGTTAAAAAGACGCGAAATTGGGAGAGTGTGCCAAGTGTTTTTGCATAGCATTGTAGCTAGTTACTCACGTGTCCTTCTTCGTCTTCGTTTTTGTCTTACTCTTCGCTTTCGTCGACGAGTACGACGTCGACGTCTTCGCCTTCGCCTCTTTCTTCGCCTCCTGCGTCGTTTTCGCCTGACTCGTCTTTTGCGCCGTCTGCGCTTTCGTCGTCTGATTCTTCTTTTGGTTCGTTTACCATAGCGGCGTCCAACACCTAAACACGCCGATCAAAATACGCTTATGTTATTCGTTATTAATCCTACACTCTACAGTATCATCCTGAATAAATAAATGCCAAAGTTGAGTCTACACAACATAGCTTTTTATTCGTATTTAAAACATAGACTGAAAGCTGCGCGCGCTCTGATTGGTTAAAAAAACATGTTTTCTCAGAGTATAAAACACAGAAAAGTGTGTTTTATCGTTTCGCTGGCGTTAAAACTATATTTTAAAGCACATAAAGCATAAAGAAGCCAAAGCCATGTATTATATTTGTCATAAAACAACACTCCGGGAATTTGAGAAAACTTGAGAAATATAGAAAACACTCGCCTATGGCTCGTGTTTTCTAAATTTCTCTCGTGTTCTCAGATTCCCGTCGTGTTTTATGACAATATAATACATGGCTTTGCATTAATTTATTTGTTAAATGACATCTGAAAATTCATAAATTATTTTCAAACGTTCTCGAGATACCGAGATTAAGACCGAAACAAAGGATCAAATGCAGGTGATATAGCGGGAATGTTTCCGCATTTATCGATCATACTGTTAGACTTATGGGGGCTATGATCTTACTCGACTGATATTTTTTTCGAACGAGGTACTTTTCATGCAGTTAGCAAATGACTTTCAACAAACTGTGATCATACTCACGTCTTCTTCGCCTGATAATCTTTCTCTTGATCGTGAATCTTTTTCGTTTGTACACAATCTTTCTCCTTCCAACACGCCTCACATAACGCTTGCGTCTTTTATAGCGGAAATAACGTCGAGTTCTTCGAGTTATTCTTCTCCATTTCTTCTTGTATTTAAGTGTCCACCGTCCCCTTCGGCGCTTTACACGGTATCTTCTGCGTTTGATGCGGATCGTGATCCTGACACGTCTTATCTTCCTCGGTCTGCGGCGGGGTCCGTACGACCACTTGCGACCTATTTTTCTCAGACGGTACCATCGTCGCCTAACGCGTACATTCCATTTTCGACCCTTTCGACCCCTTGTTATCTTGCACCATTTTCGTCCAATGCGGATCCTTAGCCTCTTTCTGAACCTTCTGATTCGCGTTGTTACACGCTTTACTCTAACAGTGTACTTTTTCCCTTTACGCACGCGACGGTTCACTCCACGGTAACGGAAGACCAATACGCCTGAATAAAAATAAGGGGAAAATGTTTTTAACACTTAGGGCCTGTTTACATAGAGGGAGAGTGACCCTCATAGAAGGGGCACCCTCTTAGAAGGGTTACCCTTCTCTATTGTACCGCAAATCCTCTCTATTGTACCGTAAATTCTCGAATGAGGCTATGTAAACACGGTTATGACGTATTCATTGCATTTTACTGGCGTTATGTTATAAAAGAAAACGGCCACTTCTTGTTTACATAGGCTGATGCAAACACGAGAGACAGTTGGAGAGAATTCGAAAGTACTTAATACAAACCCTCGCCTGCCGCTCTGCCGGCTTACATAAACTTTCGAATTCTCCCAAACTGTTTCTTGTGTTTGCATACGCGCGCCCACTATCTATTTCTTAAATATTTGAACATTTTAAAAAATTTAAGCGCGTTGCCTTGAAATGTATGTTATATTTGAAAAAAAAAAAACTCTTTCGAAATAGGAAATTCTTCATAGATAATTTGAAGTGGAAGACTTAACATTGTTTGGAAAATCCGTTCCATCGGTGACAATTGTTACTTTGGTTTGATTAAAACACAACACAATTGAAAAAGTCAGTAAAGTTTACAGCTTCGAAAAAAGCAAATCGCCGAAACTAAAGGCCATGTTACACGAGGCAATATTATTTGTCTCGCAATTTTGTTGCGGTACAAGTTGCACGAAAAGTTGCTTCGTGTAACACCCCATTTTTGCAATTGCAACGCAACAAAATTGTTGTGTTGCGAGTTGCAAGAAAAGTAGAGCTATCCTCTACTTTTCGCAACGTTGCGACACAAGTTGCTGCGTGTGACATGTCAATCGCAACTTGCAACGCAATTTTGTTAAAATTAGCCAATCAGAGCGCGTCCTTCGCTCGCACAGATTTCAAGATGGCGGACGGAGAAAGGCGCGTTGCAAGTTGCGAAAAAAAATTGCGAACGTGTGACACCTTCTCTGCAACTTGCAATGTTTTTCAGTCGTCATCGTTGCGTTGCAAGTTGCAAGGAAAATTGCCTCGGGTAACATGGCCTTAATTCGGGAGTGTTCCGTCTAAGCGGTATGTATTGCAAAAGTCACATCACTATAGGAACCATACGTCAAAATGAAACAAACCTCACGACAATTAACGTAGCTGTGTGGGACCATGAAAGCTATTGAGTAGAACTTTTGTGTGGACTGAATTGTTTATTGGGCAATGGTCAACATGAAAGAGGACACAGTTTTAATACGGTAACACGGGATTACAAAATACTTACGTAGTGTTGGTCGTCGTCTCTTTCTTCTCGTTCTTCTTCTACGCCTCTTTCTGCGTCTCACTATTCGTCGCCTTCTTCGTCGGTTTCTTCGGCGCCTTCGCCTTTTCTTTCTAATCCTCCGCCTTCTTTTGGTTCGCCTTCTTGACACTCCTGCAGAGATTTCACTGATTAGAACTCTCAATCCCTGCTCTTATTCAACCCTCACCGGTACCAATGACCAATCTCTATTGACTTGCCATACGGGCCTTGTAAATAAAAGTCGACCGAATGACTCTATCGGGGGTTGAAGCGGAATAGTTTCACCTGATGAAAACGCATTAAAGGAGCTACGTCACGGATGGCGCATCTTGAAAAAGTTGGCCGTACGCAATCCGTCTTAATCTTCACCATCCTCAACCATCCTTGTTTCTGTTTGGTTTATCATTACCTCTTTGGTGTTTTTCTACATTAGGGCCTCCACAGACTAGAGAGATAGTTGTTGACAACTATTTAGTTGTCGATCATAAAAAGTTGTCGATAACAAAAAAGTCAATGTGTGAAGCTAGTTGTCGATAACTAAGGTCCTAAGTTATCGATAACTAGCTTCACACACTGGCTTTTTTGTTATCGACAACTTTTTATGATCGACAACTAAATAGTTGTCGACAACTATCTCTCTAGCCTGTGGAGGCCCTTAGTAAACTATTATTTTAAAGCTTTCTTCAGTTTGAAGGTGATTTTGCACTTCACAAAAATGACTTAAAATATCGTGACATAGCTCCTTTAATCCTAGCCTATTTTACATGAGTATTTTAAGGTCGATATTCATTATTACTTTAAACGGGTTAATGTTTCTAGCCTATGAATAGGCCCTGCGGTGGGCATGGGGTAAAAAGAAAACGGCGCGCGAGCGAGAAGCCTGGGAGAGAGGGAAGGACGTCCTTCCCCTCGGCCCGCTTACGCGGCTCGCTTCGTTCGCAGTTTTCTTTTCACCCCATGCCCACCACGTGGAGCCTATTCATAAGCTATTCATTTTTCAGAGCGTCAAAAAAGGAACGGTCAAATGAATCTATTCAAATTCACACGTTGAAAGACGCGTCTTGGTTAGGGAAGACGCACTTTCTCAAATAGACGCTTGCGGTGCAGGCCGGATTATCAGTTAGCTTGTAAATTAGCTTTTTTTTTTATCCGAACACACTCGAACTTGCTAAAGCTACTAATTTGACGCGACCTTTCATATAATGGACCACTGTTTCGAAATATCTCAACTTCAAAGAAAGTTTTGATTTTTGTTGAGACATCAGTTTTTGTTCAGTCTTTTAAAAAGTGGCAAATTAATTACTGTTGAATAAAACTTTGTTCTTCTTGTTCTAGTTGTTGTTGTATCAACGAACCTGATAACATCACATATTTTAAAATTGAAATTACGTTCTCCGGTCACAGTTAGAGCCGGCGATTTTCAATTGAGTATCGGAAGTAATCCGAAATTGGTTTTGCTTTACTACGTTCTGTGATTGGTTTAAAAAACTCGCGCCACCTACTCAACCAATCAGATGCTAAACCAAAACCAATCATGGTTTTGGTTTTGGTTTTGGTTTTAGACTACGATACTCAAATGAAAGCCGCTCTATAAAGCAACTACAGTATATCAGTTACAAGCGACGTAGAAAGCCCCCAAAAATAAGTTTTATAACCAATTTGTCTGATCAGTTTTCGGTTGTATAGTCTTCACTAATAGAAATACTGACATTGAAATGACGTTCTTCATCACTATTCATTGTCATGCATTAGCAGGCTTACACTGAAAATTATGCTTTTTCGAAGGAATATTTCTGGGCAATTTTCTTTAGTTGCTTAACTGCAAAGGTCACTCATAATTCACAACTCTTCTCCATGCGCAGTGCGTACACATGATCAACATAATATCAATCTCGTTCCCAGAGTCCTCGTTACCCTTGTCCAGCGGTGGAGCGGCCAACAAGGACCTCCTCTGGGATAGAGTGATCCGCCTGACTTGCGCAATAAGACCGGAAATCCAAGAATATTGGCGTCCGTTAGCTGAAACATGGGATTGAACACATGCGCAGTAGAGCCGGAAGTCCTAGAATCCGGTCATGGCGGATCGCTTCCCCCAGAGGTTCTTGTTGGCCGCTCCACCGCTGGACAAGGGTAACGAGGACTCTGGGAACGAGATTGACATAATATTTTCCTGATTTATATCTCATGAATACTCACGTCTTCGACGAGCACGGTAAATCTTTATCTTGTACCTCCTCAGTTTTCCTAATTTGCCTTTTCTTCCTATTACGCGGTAGCCCTTTCTCCTTTTTGATCTTCTCACAAGGATTCTCCTTTTTCCGTACCTAAAGTACCTTGTAACACGGCGCTTGATTCCTCTAAAATACCTTCCCACTCGGACACTCCATCTTCCTCGTTTGTATTTCACTCGGCGTGTTTTGCCTTTGATACGACAGGTCAGTCTGATGCGTTTTTTTATCTTTATCAAACGTCCTCTCCGCCTGAGGTACCAGTTTCTTCCCCGCTTTTTCAGTCGACACCACCTTCTCTTTATACGCACGCGCCATTTCCGGCGGAAACGCTTGATCTTTCTGCGTCTGCCTAATAATCGTATCCTCACTCCGCGTAAAAATCTTGGGATAATTCTCTTTTTTTTGCCGATGCGAATGGTATATTTTCTTCTTCTTTTAATCACACAGGTTCGTCTGCGGTATCTGATCACTCTTCGCCCTGTTCATGTATAATGGAATGAAAAGTGGTGTTTGAATTTCCTGAGCCTCCACAGAAATACGAAAGTAATGTATATCTTATACAGCAGTAAAACTATTGTCACATGGTATGTCAAACTTGCCTAGCAATATTTACCCTTGTGTCAGATTTCTAAACATTATTCATAACAAAATTTGTTTCATATTAAGGCGGGATTTTACTTAACATGGGTTTAATGACAATATCTCGTTCACGTTTCAAGCAATCCAAAAACTCTCCACTCATCCCATGAATCTAGTATGTTATGGGGTGTTTTGTAAATTTTTGGGTGATTTTTGGGAATGTTTGGGAGGAAATAGTTTTTCTCAAAGGATTTGTAAAATTTAGGGAAATGAGAAATATTGAAGATTTAATTTAGTTTTAAAATTAGAATTCGAAGTTTAAAATTAGTAGATTGACACCAACAGACAGTTGATAACCACGCAAGAGCACCCAAGAGCACCCGCGTGGGTATCAACTGTCAACTGTATCAACTGTCAATTGTTGGTGTTCCAAAAATCATTTTCTTTATTCTATCACTTCTGAAAACTCGTAAAATGTCATTGAAATTCTGGTGATCGTGAGCGTGGGCTCATTTTCCCGAAGAGCGGCTGGTAATCGAGCCTAAGCCTAGGCCAAGGACGGCATAGAATTTTTTGACTCTTACAAACTCTGTGATTGGTCAATAAGCGTGTGAAAAGCAACTCGGATCGAGTGGTACTGTAGTACTGTTAGTTTTTAACAATTTTGCAACATGAAAACTGAAATTCAAGATTATTTCCTCAGTTTGGAACTTAGCACTCTTGGGAGTGAAAGGGTTAAACTAATTTAGTCTACCCGAGTCTAGAACCAAGTCCCTTACGTCTTGTTCGCCTCCTTCGCCCTCCTCTACGACCTCCTCGCCTGGTTCGCCCGATTCGTCGTCTTCTTCTTCGTCGCTTCCTTCGGCGTCTTCGCTTTCTTCTGATCTTCCGCCTGACACGTCTTATTACTCTTCGTCGTCTACGTCTGATTCCTCGTAATCTCCTCTTTCTCCTTCTTCGTACGAGTCTTCGTCTGAAACGGCCTGCAAATCATTGAAAAGATTTGTTATGATCTTCAAATCCGGGGCTGCTTGTATTTGGGTCGTCACGCAACCCTTCTTCAGAAACGTTGCGTGACCACCCAAACCATAGCTGTAACCATACTCGTTACTCCATATCTTCTAAACGCGCAGCGGTCCATGTGAACTGTCCATGTGAACCTCAATTCAGCCACAAAAAACTAGAACTAAGAGTTTTCTGTCTGTATTGTTTAATCTCCGGATCACACTGACTAGAAAGACACCTGATACACACCAAATACAGTCAGAACATATGTAAGTCCCTTAACGTTCTTTTCACGATAACGTGGTTATGATGATTTTCTACCTCTTGTGCGAGCAAACAGATCAGTTGTCTTATCTTAATGTAAACCAACTTCTATGGACGTTTTCAATCAGTTAATTAATTAATCAATTATTAGTTAATTAATAAATCAATCAATAGCGCTTGTACATGAGAAAACAAAGCAAAATTCCGGCACTTACGGAAGCGTTTCACTCTCAGAGGTCGAGTCCATTTTCCTCTACGACCAACAATAACTTTCTTTCCCCTCCTCTTCACTCTCAGACGTTTTTTTCCGTAGCGTATAAAACGTATGAACCGCGTTTTTATACGCCTCAAACTCCGCCCGATACGCGCGTACAATCTGCGTCCACGAGGGCGTATACGACATGTTCTGCGTCCAACGCGCGCGGTGAGCCTCACGCTCTTGACTTTGGTCATGCGTCCCTTGTTTATGTAATACCAAGCGCGTTTCCCCCGAATGACTCTGACCCAGCGTTTCCTTGTAAGCCGTACCATCAACAATCCACGTCTTCTCCTCAAGGGCTTATACCTTCCTCGAATGTATATTTTCATACGCGTCAATGGTTTGACTTTTCTCTTGTAGATGACCCCGTACCTTCGCACCCGTTTGATGGGACGACCTCTTCCTTTGTAAAAGACGATTGTCCTTCCTGTTTAGGAAAGTGAAAATGAATTATGTCAGTTCAAAAGTTGAGAACTTTCGCTTTTAGCTGTTCGAGACTTATGTATACTATTTTTAAGTGTCTTGTATTATTCTGGCCGGCCCATAGGGCGAGTCAAAATACAACTGACCAGTAGAAATGTACAGCGATACTACGCACTAAAATGTCTAATAAAATATTTATTATCCAAAGTTTTTCTTTTTTTTCTTTGAACTGTGTTTTGTAGCTTGGCGCGGTGAGAAGAAATAAGACCAAATAAGAGGTTTATAAATATTGCCATGATGCCCATATATGGTCAGGACGGGACGTCCTTGTTGCCTGTCATCCGTATATGACAGATATCCTGCATTAGTATCACTTACTAAGCTAAGATCATTCGAACAAACCATCATTTCCCGACGCAAACTATACTATGAGAAGTGAAATATTTTACTTAAGAAAGTTGTGGCATACTCCCCCGGGGGACGGGGGATTGTACTCAATTGATATCGTTGTCGGGCGCAAGGTCGGACAGCAGCCGGGCCTGCAGAAAATGTCGTGGAAAATAAATCCTGGTAACTGAAGGGCATCCATTTACCCTGTCTATGGCAGCGTCTAGTCAAAAATCCATACCCTGTTTATGCATCTGGGCAAAAAACCCATACCTTATTGGGCGGCACATCCCCTGTATTGGCTATATATGGAAGGGTTAGTTATTTTTCGAGTGTAACAAGCATACCTTGTTTAACTGAGGACCTCACAACTTCGTCAATTCCCGATCAGGCGTCAATTTAAAGACTTCTAACGTTGATGAGCACATAATTTCTCTTTACGCTGATTAAATATTCTCAGAACGTAAAAGGGTGAGCCAAACAACTGAAGTAAACTTACGCTTTCTTCTTCGTCGCTTTCTTCGTCTTCTCTTGACCTTTCGTCTTCGACGTCTTTGTCTTCGACGCCTTCTCCTACGATTTCTTCGCCGGACCCTTCTTCTTCGTCTCCTTATTACTCTGCGTGGTCTTTTTTTATAGCCTTTAAAATATGAACAACTCACTTAAATTATTATACGGCAAACTCGACCATGAACAAAAGGAACCGTTCCCTAAGCGGTCCGAATTTTGAAATACGAACCGCTGAGATATACCACTCACAAATAAATGTCGTTGAATTCCTTTTATGAAATATTGAACAAAAGAAAACTGTTTTATATTAATTAGAAACACTGTTCCTTTCTTATAATTCAAGTGCCAGAAAACTCGCTGGATTGAAATCGTTTTCGTTCAGCGCAATACCCCATGGTGTGTCACAACTCATCAAACGTTACCAGCAAGATTTCTGCGCCTTGAATCTACATTCGACGCGACTGAAATGCGAGGTATAAATTGGGCCTAAGCATAAATCTGAGTTTTCAAAGCAACTTTTCCGGGTTCAAGTTTCTTTAGTTGCTTCACAACTTCAAAGTCATGTTTCACAACTCCAACTCTTATCTTCTCCATGCACAGTGCGTGCACGTGATCAACATAATATTTTCCTGATTTATATCTCATGAATACTCACGTCTTGGACGTCGACGTCGACGGTAAATCTTTATCTTATACCTCCTCACTTTTCCATATCCGCCTTTTCGTTTTCGTACGCGGTAGCCCTTTCTATTTTTTGACCTTCTCACAAGGATTCTCTTTCCTCCGATCTTTATGAACCTTCTAACGCGGCGCTTGACTCTTCTCCAAGTCCTTCTCTTCCCTCTCCTTCCACGTATAAACCATCTTCTTCCTCGGTATTTCACTCGGCGTATTTTGCGTCCGATACGACAGGTCAGTCTGATGCGTTTTATCCTTCTCAAACGCCTTTTCCGTCTGACGTACCAGCGTTTTTTTCGCCTTACCAGTCCACACCAGCGTCTATTTATACGCACGCGCCATCTGCGGCCGACGCGCTTGATCTTTCTGCGTTTGCCAAACACTAGTACCTTCACTCTGCGGAGAAATCTTTTGATGATTTTCTTCTTTTTGCCGATGCGAATGATATATCTTCTTCTTCTTTTAATCACACAGGTTCGTCTGCGGTATCTGATCACTCTTCGCCCTGTTCATGTGAAATGAAATGAAAAGTGGTTTTTGAATTTGATGAGCCTCCGCAAAAATGCGAAAGTAATGTATATCTTATACAGCAGTAAAACTGTTGTCGCATGGTTTGTTAAACTTGCCTAGAAATATTTACTCTCGTGTCAGATCTCTAAACAATATTCACAACAATTTGTTTTTTCATAAAGTACTCTTCGTGGACTTAAAATAAATATTTCAACCACAGAAACACTGGCTAACCATTGAGAGACCTGTTGTACATGACCATGTTCATCATCGCTTTCTCAGTTTTATTGTACATGGCAACCCTTCGCATTCCGCTATTAAGACAACAGCATGCCAGGGAAAGTGCTTTCTATACCCTTTATAATCACTTTTATCTCAACCTCGTTCTCAGGGTCTGTCTTCTTCCTACATGACCTATCATCATATCTGTCTGGTTATCTCATATTAAGACTGTTTCTGACTGATCACCAATGGCAGTAAGTGTGCGAAAAGCAATTTATTCGAGTCGAGTTTAAGTAATGAGATATCTGTGGGAAGGGGGGGGGGAGGGGTCCCATACAAAAGATACGGGGGTGATCGTTGTACCTTTAAAATTCGTGGTTTGGAACCGTTTAGGGTTTTTTTAATATAAAGAGGCCACAGTTAGAAACTTTTAAGCTGGAAAAATAATATGAGAGGAACTGGTAACCTCTTAGGGGTAACAGTGAATTCGAGCCACACCCAAAAGCTAGATTCTGGTTTTAGGGGTTCCTTTGAAAATTTACGACGTTTAGCCTCGGAAAAATCCCGTTAAAAGAAAGCAAACAATTTTAATTTGTCGAATCAAAATTTGAAAGTTTCAGGAAAGCTGTTACAATTGATGATTTCTGCTAAAAAATAAAAGTACAAACATACTTCGTGTTCCTCTTCGCCCTATTCGCCGTCTTCTATAACCTGAAATACATACACATCAATAGAATTATAAATTGTGACAAAAATAAATCATTTCAGTGGTGCTAGGAAAATTACTGTCCTCTACTTGTTTTCAGGAAAGGTCGAGAGTGAGGCTACCTCGCTCTCGCGCCACATTCCCTCTACACCTGAAAACATTTAGGCCCAATATTTCACCAGAAGCCGTTAAGCAAGATTGTTATATGGCTAGAGCTTGTTAGGGAGAGTCATATAATAAACTTCTTAATATAAAACTTATTTACAAAATAATTCTAGAACACCAAGATAAAGAAATCAACCGAATTCATGACAGAGGAACAAATCATGTTCTATTCTGATGCATTTTGGAAACGAAATTGCGAGAACTTGAAAAAAATTAGCCCAATTTTTTTCAAGCTGAAATCCATTTTGTAATTTATAACAAAATCTGACCATTATTTTTAGGTTGCTGTTATACAAAAACGTTTTTAGTTGTTGAAATGACACTAAATCCCCGTGATACTTCCCCTTTAAGAAAGACCGAGAGCAATATTCTCCCAGTACAGCCCTCGTGCTCGGCAATAAGAAGTAATTATTACACTCTGACAGTCTGACGCACTGAAACCGACTGCCAATGGGCCGTTAATTTTAGGGCGATCGATGAAACGAGTTGGTTCGAATGAAAAGCCATGATACAGTAGACTGGGTCCTACTGAAACGCGTAGATTCTACTCATTTCAGTGTGGAGTCCAGATTCCACGCAGAATTCCAAGGCACATCTATATCTGTGAGTAACAGCTTTTTCCCCAAAAACAGTTTTGGTTTCGAGCTAAAGATAAGAGGTGACTTGTTCTGCACGGTTAAAAGCAAGACGTCAACCCGCGTATGGTATCAGCCAATCGATGACCAATCGATAGTCACAAGTAAAATTTCCTTAATTTTTTTTTTCTCAAGCGCTGTTGTATTTGCTTCAGCAAAATCTTTGAAAAGTCGCAAAATTAAAGCACTCGCAAAATACGCAGTTTCCCAAATTGCAAAATGTAAGTATCACAATAAATAGTAGCCTTAAGGTAAAGCTTAGTAGATACTACTGTATATCTACTCACGTCTTATAATAGGGATGCGGACCCTCAATACACTTGGACCACGTTTCCGTCTACGGCTTACTTCCTTGATCCAATACCTGCGACGACCAACGTTGCCAATAATAGCATAGCTACCCCTGACACCAAACCTAAAGTTCCTTTTCTTGGCGCCAATTCTCCGTAGAACGTTGAGGACTCGTTTACCATACCGATATGCCTCATCTTGTACGGCAACAACCACAATCCTCCTGTGAATAGTACAAGATAGAACAACGAAACATCATCTTGGGCAACAAAGGACTGTACTGGATGGTGTTCTATCGAGAGGTATTTCCCATTACGTGGGAAAAGAGCGCTTGATCACAGTTGACGCCAAAGCTTAAGCTCGTGAGCTAACTTGCCGTATTTTCTCGGGGCGTTTATTATCAATTCGGTACCTTACGGGGGCGTTTATTTAAGCCTGGTTTTCATAGGTCGGGAAAATCCCAGACCATCGGCGATTTTGTTATTTCCCGACCGTCCCAAACATTCCCACCCTCTCAAATAAGCCCCCTTTCTAATAAAGACACCTCTCCCCTTTTTTGGAGCAAGACATTTATTAAGCCCCCTCTCTTTTAAGCCCCACCCCACTCCCCTCCTCCCTTTTCCTTCACAACCAAAACTATAAACGACAGACTGTATTACCGATGCATTTTTATCGTACTAATCCAAACACTAATTCACATACAGCACTTGCGGGCTTTGGGGAAAATATTACCGGTACTTGTACTCAAAAAAGAATCGTAATTAACTTCATTGTTCAAAGTACGGTTTATTGACGTTTATCCACGTACTGGCGCTTCGCTAAATTAAATAAGCCCCCCTCTCTATTGAGCCCCCCTCTCCATTAAAGTCCCCCCCCCCCCGAAATGTGCTTGAAATAAATAAGCCCCCCGGGGGACTTAATGGAGGATTTACGGTATTAAAGTTCTTGTAAACCGTGCAGCCCAAAGAAGGTGAAACTTACCTGCGCTTGACCCTTTTAATGAATTTTTTAAAATTCGTTGCTTTTCTAGAACTGCCATGGGTATCATAAGAACTCCTTTTTTCGACACGACCTAGAGCAGTAAAATAGTATCAGCAAATGTCACTTATCGTTAACTTTACTTCAACAATCCATTAAACCATTATTTCCTATTCCGCTGGTCCAAATGTTGAATGGAACTTTCTATAAGGATAGAACATTCCGAAGCCGAAACTAAGCAGATGCACTGTTCAAAATTTCAAACGGCACTGTTTATTCTACATTTATAACACATGCTGCACTTTGTTGGTAACCATGATTTTACGAAGTTAGTTCCCTGGGACGGGGGAGGACTCCCATATAAAAGTGACGTGGGTGATCGTCGTACCTTTTAGGGGTTAATATTTGTGGTTTGTACCGCTTAGGGTGTTTAGGTCTAAACTGACCACCATTAGAGTTATCCCGGTATCTTTTAGGGTGTTAAGCCAGAAAAAATGGCAGGAACGATGTTTTTGCTTTAGAATTGGTACCTCTCCGAGTCGACTCGGACATCTAAGAATCAGGCTACTCTTAGAGGTGAAAATGAATTCGTGCTACGTCCACAAAACGAGACACTGGTACCTTTAATTAACCCTTTCACTCCCAAGAGTGCTAACTTCAAAATTGAGGGGGAAGTATTGAATTTAATTTTGCAAAATTGTCAGAAAGTATTGCTCAATAGCTTTCATTTGAATGGTCACACACTAGGGTTTCATCCACAGACTCAAAAGTTACAACCACATTTATTGACTCAAGACTCTGGGAGTGAAAAGGTCAACGGGTTTCTTTCAAAATGTTCGACTATCATTCTCGTCACTTTTATATGGAGTTCCCCGCGGGAGATCTTTTAACTTTTACTATTACGTAAGGAATTGTTAATGGAGTTGTTCTAAAACCTTCTTCTGTTAATGGAACTGTCTTAGTATTTAACCGCAATGAAATTGAGCTGTTCAGTGGCTGGTTCAGTATTAAACGAAAAACGAACTTTAGACAGCGTTTAAGAAAGCCGTGGTCGAAACCTGATTTAAGCCAATATCCACCGTGACTTGGTACATGAACGTTAACTGCGGTTCATTCGCCGTGTTGTAATAATGCAATTTAGCCTCCACCTAATTCAGCCATAAACGTCATAAACTACGTCTAACTTATCGGACATTTAAAGTAATAGGCAACGTTTCTTGAAACTTGTTTTTCAACACGCGTCTCTCCATCGCGTTTCCATCGCGTCTCCAAGCTGGTCTATTTGAAATCTCTAAATAATGGTTTTACTGATTTATACGAAATATGGAAATCTCAATATTGCTGTATGTAGCTATATTTCAAGGGATAGGTCACAAACAAGCAGTGAGCCATAGGCTGTACTGTAGTTATTTTCACTAGCAAAACAAGTGATATCTCACCCGTTTTCCGGTTGATAACCACAACATTGAAACCACGCTTTTTCGGAGAATATTCTTTTCCGTTGACTTTGATGTATGCCCGAGCGCGTCCTGCTAGCGTGCGCTTATTCTTTTTGTCTTCGAAGCCTTGACTGTTAACCGTTACGTAGACAAATTCTGAAAACAGAAAACACATTTATAGAATTAGTTGTGTACTAAACCCGGCCTTTTTTCAATGCTTTTGTTAGTGTCCCCAATTAGTAGGCCACTTGTGACCAGCTAGTAGTTTTGACACCTGAATAAAGTTATTGTATTGTATTGTATTGTTGTTATACCCGCTGATATTACAACATCTAAATTCTCCCTTAGAAAAAAAATACATTTGATTCCTGTAAATGATATGAGCAGAGTTTAGCGATGAAAGGCATCGTACGTTGTGAGAGGGGACAGCCCCGGCCGGAGGGGAGGGGGCAGGCCGGCGGAAGACAGAAGAAGGAAAATCATCAACTAGGAGATATCCCCCGGGGAGATATCGTCTTGATGTACAGAACAACCCGCATTGGTTTGATTAACAAACTTGAACACAACGAACGACTGAATAGAACGAAAAACCTTGCACAGCAAACCCGGCCATTTCATCGGTAAAGACTAAACTTTGTCACGTATATAACGAATATCGGATACAACGAACCAAAGATCAGGACAACCACCCTATTCAACATCGCAGCATGATGTCCTTGTTCTTGTTGGAAACGATTTGAAGCTATTCGACGAACGTAAAGACTTAGATAATCAGGAACGACAAGGTTTCAAGACTGGAGCTGAGTGGAAATACAGTCGAAGCTCTCTGAGCGGACACACTCGTAACCGGACAGCTCTACCTACGGCCACCCTGACAAAACTCCGTCTGAACTCTAGGCATACAAACTCTGTAATTACACATTCCAAAAGCGGCCAACTCCAGTTGCGGACACTTTTTCTGCTTCCCAAGGGTGTCCGCTTACGGGAGCTTCGACAGTAATTATAATCACACGAAAAAACTCACTTCGGTATCGTCGCTTTCTTCGTGTTCGCCGACGCCTTCGTCTTCGGTGTCGTCGTCGACCTATAAGGCAATATGGATAAGTTTAAGATACAACTGAAGAAAATGTTCTAAAATTAATGCAAATCCTCCCGGTTTAGCACCTTCTTTTTCTTTCACTAACCTTGAAGATTTAATCTCTCGGCAAGACAGTTTACTGAATTCCGCTACAGTGTATTCTACGTTATAAATATTGGTGCAGCGTGTATGAATTCGTTAACTAGAACTTTCTGCTCTCAAATGAAATTTAATTACGCCGAATTACATTCGGCGCGACTGAAATGCGACGTATAAATTGGGCCTTAGTACATGTATGATCTAAAAATGTTGGTCAATCTCAGCCTCAACGTTCTTATATATAATAAAAGTTCTTATAAAAAAAGAGTGCATTTGTTCGTATTCTTACGTCTTCGTCGTCTTCTTCTTCGACGTCTTTTCCTTCTGTTTCTTCGCTTCTTCCGCTTTATTCGTCTTCGGTATTTTTTTCTTCGGTATCCCTTGCGTAATCCTTTGCCGTATCGTCTTCTTGGGCCTTTTAATTTGAAAGAAAACAAGAATGATCCAGGATAATTATTTATCAAGGAAGAACTGGAATCTCCTTGGAATCTTGCACAACTTTCTCAGTTGCACCATAAGAATAGTAGAGGATTTACTAAGTTTAGCTTTATTTTATTCAAAATAGTGCACAGTGAAAGTGAGACTGGCCCCGATGTTAATCTGGACCAATACTAACACTCCGATGTTACTTATTTTATACTCACGTATTCCTTTGTATCTTCGTGGACGGCGACCACGACTACGACGGCTTGGCCTTCCTGCAGGATAAAAAAAAAACGATTGAAAATTATATTTACAGAGCATTTATTTGCATTGAAATTTTCAGCAGTCTGAATTTTCCTTGAAGTCGATTAGCTCCTGAAGTTGATATATATAAGCCTCGAACCAAAAGACGAAAAATAACCAAATAATATAATGAACTATAATTATACCAAAACTTTCAGTTTCAGTTACATTTTGTTAGTTAAAAAAAAACTGTTAAAGACATTTCTACACCTTATTGTAAAACGTACTACTAACATAAAACTAAAGGAAAAATAAGTAGCAAATTACCACTATTAGAATTAGAATTAAAATTATAATTGAAATTACAATTGAAAAAAGATTACGATTACGATAACAATTAAAATTTAACAATACTGATAATGTCATAGATATTTAACATTGCAGAAAATATTTCCACTCTATATTAAAGCGATTAAAATTAATCGCTAATTTCTAAATTTATACATTTTATGAATTTTGCCATGTAAAATGACCATGAGAAGAACTTGTCTCGAAAGTTTTTGCTGCATGAAACGTTGCACGAAGTCCCGGGGGGGAGGGGTACTCCCTATAATGGACTATACGGGGAGGCTCCGCCCGAAAGGGGTAGCTTTTTCAGGCTGGAGGTATATAAAAGGGTAGGGATTTCACGAGTTAAAGTATAGAAAAGGGTAGGGAAAACTGTCATTTAGGTGTTTAAAAGGGACTTTCAAAATATCTCGAACAGACGCACCTAACGGCTGATTCATCCAATATTTTAAGGGGCTACTCAAGCGAAAAGTTTAATAAAAGTCGTAAAAGGGATGCAGTGTTTCAGCTGTAGGTATGTGAAAGGGGTACCATGTACTCAGAAAACTATATGAAAGGGTTACCTTTTCTGTCAAAAAATGGTATATAAAAGGGTAAGGGTTTGGACCTCGGGGCGGAGCCTCCCGTCCTATAAAACTTTGTTGAGTACTCCCCCCCCCCCCCCCCCCCCCGGGCACGAAGTAGAGTCAAGTTCTTCTTTTCGTAACGATATCGATTGACGCAACGCTGTTACACTTAGCAACGTTTCGCGCAACCTGTCGGCGCAACACAATTGTGAGACAAGTTGCAGGAAAAATCAGTGCCT
Source organism: Desmophyllum pertusum (assembly GCA_029204205.1). Classification (NCBI taxonomy): domain Eukaryota; kingdom Metazoa; phylum Cnidaria; class Anthozoa; order Scleractinia; family Caryophylliidae; genus Desmophyllum; species Desmophyllum pertusum. The sequence goes on from MU826359.1 coordinate 1,230,579, forward strand.
AGTGTAACCGCGCCTTAGTCATTAATACGTTAAAGCTAAGCTGTGATTTACTCTTTGCAACTTACGCCTGTAACCTCGACGCCATTTCAGCCATCGGCCACGATACCTTGGTCTGTACCGTTTGCCTCGCTTCTTAACCAGGACTGATCGACCTTTGTACTTTACACGATATGTAAATCGAGTTGCGATAGGTCGCCATAGCCTGCCATACAAAATGTATAAACGCTTCTTGCGTCCTTTAATCCGGACCTTAAGCTGGCGCCATCCACGTCTAAAGCGTATTCGCAAAGTCTTGGACGTTCTTCGCAGACGGTACAACCTACGTGCATATCTGATGTACCACCGGGTACCCTGACGAATAACTCTGCGCGGGATCTTTTTGTATTTGACATACCACCGACCACGAACTCGTCGCAGATAGGACCACTGGTTGATGACTTTGATCTGATACCTGCCCGTTCGACGGACTCGGTACCAGCGCTTTTTATAACGCACACGCCAGTATCGTTTCCACCGTCGAACTCTGCGGTAGCGACGTTTAAAATAGACCTTCCGAGGGCGCCATGCTGGATAAGAAAGAAAAAGACACCTTCCTCTTAGTTGTTATACAAGGTCGCTTTGAAAATGTATTTGTGAAGGTTGGTAAAAACACATCAGTGATACAAGCTACAAGCTACATCGGAAAAATAATTCCGAGTTCTCCCAAAGAGAGTCGAACCTATGACCTTCCGCACACCGTCGGACGCTCTACCACTGAGCTACAGGAGACTCGTCGGAGCTTAGATAATATAACTAGGGTGAAAATGTAACAAATTTCCTACAAATTGCTAGGAATAGTTTTGACGCTTCTCTGAACCTTTAGGTCAGTAGTAGAGCGTCTGACAGGTGTACAAACGGTCATAACAGGCCGCTGACATTTCTAGCGCCTGCGCCTCCACGGTTGTTGAATTTCTCTTCTTTTCGCCTTGTTTACATTGACTGATTTCGAACTATATCAAATTGCATTGCAAACGCTTTTTAATTTTAAAAAAGTATAAAACCGGGGATAACTTTGAATCCAGGACTAGCTTTAATCAGCTTTCGAACAACCGCGGTCGTTCAAAAGTCGATTGACGCTAATCCTGTATTAAAAGCCAATCAAGGATTAAATTTTTCTTATGTAAAAGTATTTCTCACTGCTAACTGCTATTAGTAAAACTCTACTAGTATGCTAATGCAAATGAGAAAATCTGATTGGCTGAGCTACTCGTACACTATCAGCCATTAGTGTGCAGTGGCTGGAGGTCGTCTACAAAATTGCGGTTTCTTCTCCTTTCTCCGAAGTTTCGGAAGAAGATTTAATACTAGACAATTGATATGAGTTTTTACTAAAACAATTAGATTATCGCTCTCAATTTCTATGATGCGATAGTTAATTCGGCATACGGCCTCATCAACTATCACATCATAGAAATCTCGAGCTCATAATCTAATTGTTAAATGTTTTGTAGCGTTTGAGATTAGTCAAAGTCAAAACTTCACTATAAAAAGTTCCAAAATTTACGCTAATCCTGGATTACCTTAATCGCGCTTTGAACGACCGGGCCTAATTCTATTAAGTCACTGATTAGCATTATCTCTTATAATAGTATATCAAGTAGAAGATGTTACATATATTTTTTAGCTGATGTTTACCTCGTACGCCCCGCAGTCTCCGTCGCCGAGCTGTGAAAATGAATTTAAGAGACGTTAATGGTACGTAACAACCTCGTTCCCAGGTTCTCTCTTCTTCCCGCCACCTCTTCGGTGTTTTTCTACCTTGGTAAACTATTATTTTGAGGCTTTCTTCAGTTTGAAGGCGATTTTGCACTTCGCAAAAATGACTTAAAATATCGTGACATGGCTCCTTCAAAGGAGCCATGTCACGTTTGCCGCATCTTGCCAAATTGGCCAATTTTTTCAAGTTCGCCATTCTCAATCATCCCTGTTCCTGTTTGGTTTATTATTACCTCTTTGGTGTTTTTCTACCTTGGTAAACTGTTATTTTGAGGCTTTGTTCAGTTTGAAGGTGATTTTGCACTTCGCACATATCGTGACATAGCTCCTTTAATTGTTAAACAGTACTTGTTTCTCATACACAGCGCTTCACTCTAAAAATGTCAGATTATCGAAGGATTCCTCTTTTACTCACCTCGTATGCTGAGACACACTTTCTTTAAGTTCACCCGCTTCCGCCAATCTACAAAGAAACAAGGACACAAAATCAGTATCAACATAAATAATGGCTCACGACCGTAGTAAAAAGAACACAACATAAGAGCGGCCTCTCCCAGGCCTTTTCATAGTTTGTCAATTCCATGGTTGGTCCCCATAAAAGGTAAAAAAAGGTAAAGCCGCACTCGGGCCAAACTGACCCACACTGCCGGAGCTTATCCCGGTTTCCGTAGCATGAAGCGACTATATCCCCTGGATGGATTGCCTGTCCATTTCAGCAGGTTATCCCCGGCCCCAGCATTCTGTCGCCGGTACCCATTTTTTGGAGAGAGGCACTGTGAGAGTAAAGAGTCTTGCCCAAGAACACAACACAATGATCCAGGCCAGGGCTCGAACAACTTAACCTGGTCCAACGCGTGCGCTAACCATTAGGCCACCGAGACTTCGATGCGCTAGACGGGCCTACTTCTTCTGCGCTTTCCAAGCGTTACGATAGTTTTATTTCAAGTTGTATTGGTTATGTAATGTGCGCTGTGTCCGGCTGCGACTCCAGAAACTTGGTCGCGCAAATGCTTCTGGGATAGTTAGGTTAAATTTCAAGATGGCGACAACACCGAGCTAGAAAAATAGCTATCCTTGTCTGCTTGTTGTAGCTGTTGTAGTTTAAAATGATTTCAAACTAGTTTGATTTTGATTTTGATTTGTCTTAGGATTATGGTAATAAATCTGGAACAAAGGAAAATAAAAATTAAACTAGTTTGAGATCATTTTGACCTAAAATTCATTTTAAACTACAACATAGCCATCTGATAGCATAGTTTAATGTCTTGCGATAGCTTATAGGTTAAACCAAGAATACAACAATTCACTTGTTATAATTTGAACGAACATTTGACGTCATCTTGTAGACTATTCCAAAGAATTACCCAGACATCCTAGTAGGCTGACTAAGCTCAAGGCTAGTAGACAGTGATCAAATGGAAAAACGCAACAGTAACTGCTTTCCACTTGCAGTTTTGCTCAAACCAAATATTTTAAACTCACTTTTGCCAAAGCAGATGTTCTTGACTGAGGGCCTCCGTCCAAGACCTGAAAGGAAGGAAATAACAAATTAAACTAACTCCTTTTTAAAAAGATTATGTGTAGGGTGTGGATTGTTATTGTTTTCACTATTCGTTCCCATGCTATGGGAATTCCCAAAAACAAGAAAATTACGTTTCCTATTTTTGAAAATGGGGAAATTGCAAGGACGCCGTACTGAACGTTTATCATGGTGTGGGCGATCCGGCGATAAAATCGATATCGGAAAACCATTCGATACATCGATAATGTTAGGTGATTAGAAAATATTTAGAAACTTTATTGTAATAGTAAACTTGTCAGAACTGGCCATGGTAGAGTATGTTTTCAACCTTGTTCGTTCATTCTACGAATAGGGCAAGTGAGTGAAAAATCTTATCCAAAAAGTCGAAAATTTTCGAAATTGAAAAATACGATAAATACCGATTATTCACAACAGATCCTTTTAAAGATTGTCATCGCTTTCCGATATATTTTATAACTAATTTCAATCGACTTTATCAAAAAATATCGATTGCCGAGCGTTTATTCACGAAGAATATTGTTTAACGATCCCCCCACACCCTCCCCCCCCACCCCCACCCCCCCCCCCCACCCCCCGAAAAAAAAACATGATAATAGGGTGAGCGATAAATGAAACAAGTCAAAGAAATAGAAACTTAGAGGTTTACGCTATGAATCTAAAATATATTTTTTGCTTACCAGAGATACGCAGATTTCCATATTTGGTTTTCACTGTAAATCGCTTACTGGGCGCTAAAACAAAGCAATCATGAAATTTCAAGTTAAGCCTGTTACAGATAACTGGTTTAAGACACATAAAAAGCACGCTACTGTATACCATAACTCGAACAAAACCCCAACCTTGTTCCCAGGGTCTCTCTTCTTCCCGCCAAAAGCGTTTGAATCGCTTTTGGCGGGAAGAAGAGAGACACTGGGAACGAGGTTGACAAAACCCCAGTTGTCACATGAGGGGTACGCAACGAAAACAAACGTCCAAACTGACAGTCGGGTGAACAAGTGCTGGTTTTGGAAAATCTTCGCGAAAGCACTCGAAGAGTTTCCGAATCGTTTTATTCAATCAGAAACTAGCGCGAGCACTCAAGAGTACTCCGAAAGCAATCGCGCCAATAAATACGTCACGGGCTCAGTCCCGTATCGGTTCACATGGCACTTGTTCCCCGACTGAATATACTTATTTATTGTGTAGCAACTTCAGTGCGTCACAGAAGCGGCAATGTATCGCAATCTCGCGATAAATGAATATGCTTGTGGTTAGGCAAATATTAGAGAACAAAATACCTGCATCGGCACTGGTAGCATTGGCCGTTGCGTCCAGGATGGGATCCACTGGATCTAAAAAAAACATATTAATTTGTTATTTAAAAATTTATAGAAACAGGAGTACTTCTTGCTGGAATATTTAGTAGAGGTGTTTACGATATGGTTACGGTCAAAGGCTATATGAAGTCTCAATTCTGACCCACACATCTCCCCTTCGGCCGATCCTTAACCCGAGCACGGTATCCAGGATATTTGGTTCATAAAACGCCTTCAAGCTATAATTAAATATTTTCTTTACTTTTTTCTAGACCTGGGCCCGGCTGTTCGAAAGCCAGCTAACTGCTAATCCGGTATTGAAAGTTGACCAAGGTTTTTATTCCTATCGTTCAAAGAGTTTTCTTTCCTATTTAAGTAACAGTTTGACTTTGTTCAAAGTTTAATACAGTGGAAACCTCCCCTAACGGACAGCTCCCGTAAGTGGACATTTAGTCATGGTCCCAACCACATACAAACACTACATTTGTTTACCCCTCATAAGCGGAGACCTCTCCTAAGTGGACAATTTTTCTGGTCCCAAGGGTGACCGCTTACGGGAAGTTCGACTCTATGTGTTGCACAAAAAAAACTCGGTCTTCAGTCCCAAAGCGGAAAGTGATCTTGTTTCAGATCGAATCACATGAGGTTGCTTCTCGTTGCCTCGGAATTTCCTTCAAAGAGTAGGGTTCAAGTTCAAGTTCTATAACATTATTTCAGAATAAAACAACTCGCTCAACTTACTTATACTTTCATCTGGTAATTTGTTTGGGTCTGACCCATCTTGTTCGATGGAATCTTTTGTTAAAGTCCTTTTAACACGAACTGATTGTTGACTTAAGTCAGAATCTTCCACATCGGAAGAATGTGATGAGCGAATATCACTCGTAACAATTGCCACTCCATATCTGAAACATGAACAAGTTATATGATCTTAAGGAACAGCTCACACAACACAAAATAAATCAGTAAAAAAATAGTTGTTTGGCTATTTCGCGCAGTTGCCGCGTTGAACTGGGACCTAGCAGTCGCAGTTTTGAGCAAACTCGTCCCCAGCTCTAACGCACGGCTGGCTAAGACACTTGAAAATGTGTCCACCCTTGCTTAAAAGTCACAGAGAAAGGAGAGTTGAATCCTCAGAGCCAAAATATTTTACTGATTTGTGATAACAAGAGAGGATGATCAAAGAGAAGGATCGATTCCCCATGCTCCATGATAATCGTTTGAAATCTATTAATAGTTTCGCGCCATGCTGTGAAAGCTATTTTTATTCCTTGTGATCGAGGCTTCGACATCATGTTACTCGAACTGACCAATCAGGTAGCGCTTTTAAAATAGCTCAGCTATGGACTGAAAATTAAAAATAGATTTCAAAAAATTATCATTGGAGTGACCCATGTATGGGGGAATGCTTCTCTTATATCATCCTCTCTTAATCTTTTGTTTTCTTTTGTTGGTTTGTGTCTTTTGTGTCTAACAGACACTAAATAAAATTACTCTAAAACACAAATTATCAGGTTAAACAAACTTTATACAATAGAAGAGTTTATAAATCCTCCCAGTTTACATGTATGTGGACAATTTTACGGATTGTCTTGCCAACGTTTTATAAAATCTTACGACAATTGAGTTAACCACCGGTAAACTTGTTGATATTTTTAATATGGTACCTGTTGATATTTATATTTCATAGCGTTATCAGCCATCATTTTTTTCGTGATCTATTTCCAAGCAATAAAACCAACGCTGTAGTTTGTTTTACTCTTTGAAATTTTCCCGATTTTTTTTCGTGATCAGGTCCCTTATTCTTATAACCTGCATTGATGCATTTGTATTGATATTATGAGAGGAAATTAGACGTTGATCGCACTTAGATGATTTTGTTTCTGCTGGTACGTGTCCAGCTAACCTGTAGATCACGAAAATAAAGCCAACTGAATGCGTATCAACTGTCTGTTGTCCAATGGGATTACAGCATGTGTCAAGGTGTCAAGATAAACGTTAACATTTCGTACACATAAAATAACTGAAATTAGAGCAGTAATACTACTCTAACCACTTGGTGGATTTTAATAACAGGGTTAGATTTTTTCTCGTTGAATAACACTAATAAAAAATATAGGTTATCTTTTAAAAAAAATTCCCTACGACGAGTACTGTTCGTAATCAAATAGGTTATTAAAAAGCAACGTACTGTATACATGGATGGCTAATGGAAGATGCATTGTATTAAGTGTTGGAGTTAATTATTTTCTCGTTAAATGATGAAATCACACTTCAGATATTTGAACTAATTGCGTTAAAAAACGATAGAAAACTAACATTTCTGACAATTATTTTACATGTCATCGCTTCACAAGTTGCCGGTTATGATAAACAATTGCAGGCCGTAATGTCAAAACGCTATGTGATATTAATAAAAACCTGCCATGACTTCGATAAAACGTTGTTAAAACCAACATCAGAAATTGCCAATTTCAAGTTGTTTGAATCCGAATTAACCAAAAAATCAGATTTATTTTCACAGTTTTGAACCTTTTTTCAAAGAGGTTTCCTTGACCACAAATAAATATCTCTTTAAAAAACTGACGAATACATTGATATTTGCAAATATTCTTTCGGCCAGTGTTAATTTAAAGAGAAAAATAAAGATCTTATATCTGTTGCAAATTATAATGCGACATATCTTCGACCAGCAAGTGATATCGACTTAGGTTATTCAATCGTGAATTGCCCGACGAGATCTTATCATTTGTATTATTATAAATCTTCCCTTTAGTTCTAGCGATAATAAAAGTAGATCTTTTCCATGCAGTGATTTTAGCGGTATTTCATGGTCGCTGTCGGACCAATTATAGGAAGGCAATTGACTTAAAGTGACCTACATGTCTCACTTAAGAGATCGCCTAACGAACGATTCAATTTTTGTCATAAATGATTAAATCTGGTTCAAAGATGAACCTCTTTGGGAAGTGATAACTGATTAACATAGTTATAAGATCAACGTAATCGAAAGTATAACCCCTTCATTTCCTTCTGTAAAATACTTGTATATCGTTGGGTTTCTAACTTTTTATATTTGGAAAAGAAAAACGTTTAAAACTAAACACAGAAAGGGTTATTCTTAAGACGAAGATAGAAACACAATCTACAAAGGAACTTACAACGCAATCTACTTACATTACACAGTATCGTTAATAGATCTAACACTACTTTAAGCTTCGAGAGCATAACAGACGCGCGTACAAAATAGGCTGTTAAGATTAATGATAGTAAAATACATAAATGACTTAAATAAGGAAGCTAGAATTCAAGAAGAAAAAAATGATTTGTACTTACAGGAGTAGAAAGAAGACCCTCATGCTGGGGTCGCCCGATCTATGGACGATCCTTACCCATGGAGGGAATTCTAGACAAAGGGCCAAGTGTCTCGAGTCGCTCGATTAATACGTTCAGACATTCCTTTGCATATATTCATCGCTTAATTTTACCGTTTGTTTATGATATTAAAGCCAAACGAACGCAGGTACAAGAAAATTTATTTTGTAAAACCTGTTAAATGTATTTCAGTTTTATTGAGCCCCTATTGTTCACGTGCAAGTCAATGAACACTCGATGTTCCCGCATCAGTTTCAAAATGGCTGTATATTTCGAGTTTTGAAGTTAAGATTTTTAAAGTGAAGTGAATTTCATTCTAAATTAATATCCCACAAAAATTGTTGGTGGAATATAATAAAATGATATAATACCTGCTTCACTTTGACAGTAAGCTTATTAATTGATAGCACAATCGTAAATTCAAACCAAAAAGATTTATCTAACACCTTTATCACAGAAGGGGCGTTTCAGCCCTCATTTTAAACTTAATTTAAAGAAAAATGTTATTTACGACAAAGAGCAAGCCGCCGGTTATTGAAATAAAATAGTGGGACAAAAAGATGTTTATTTTATCATCTATAGAGCATTTAGAAAAAGGTGATTTTTTAATTTGGTAAAAAGGAAAATATTTTTACTTTGAAGACCATCAGTGCAAACAGAACACCTGTTATTGTTTTTGACGCTCTCAATAAGACACAAGCGATGCTTTTGATAAAACAACATTTAACCGACGAAAGCGTTACAAAGTAGTGAAATGAATACATCAGTTGTTCTTTTCTTGACGCCGTTTAGGATATATGCAACACTCTGGTTAGAAATGACAATAAAGAATCTTAAACCGCTTGCTGTGGATTAACAGTTACACTAACAGTGCGTCGCTCTAAACGGCCCACACAGATTCCTTTTTTTCTTTCGTCAACAGCGTTCGTGTGCAAAAAATTAGTTAACAAATGTTTTTCAGCCAATTATTAGAACTAAGGACGTTTATTGAGTGTTTTGTCTTTCACTGAAGCGAAAGAATTCACACGCTGATGCAGTACAAAATACACTGGAGATAATTACCAATTTACATTGGTTATATTGTTTCCGATTTTAGTGCTTCTTTGTCACTCTTTCCTTGGTTTGACCCAAGCTACATTTAATATATAGTATTAGTTCTGAAAAGACATGTACCTGAAGCCCCGATCAAACGGTCTTAGCATTTGTCTCAACATTCTCTCAACATCTGTTGAGAGCCGATGTCGAGGCCGTTTGACACCCCCTCTCATTTGAGAAGAGCTTGATTTCGTTTAAACTTTGTCTCAACATCTTCTCAACATATTGAAGCCGTTTGACACAGCATGGTCTCAACATCACTCAACATCATGGCTCAACAAATGTTGAGAGAATGTTGAGACAATTTGATCGGGGCTTGATGGAACATATACATACCATTTTTTTTAATAGTATTCGCCATTATGTATTTAATTTTAAAAGAACTGGCATTGCCATCTCTGGGGGATTTCGTGGAGGTTATCTTATCCGCATGTGCACTTGTCTCAGTTGTCCTATATGCATTTAAATTGACTATGTTTTCTAGCTTTTGTACATCCAGAGCGTATGTACACACGCCATTCTAGTTGTAAAATACTGTTGGCGGTACTTGGCGGTACATCATGATTATAACCATCTTTAGTATTACTCGGCGAAATAAGTATTCCTTTTGCAAACGGCTTTGCATTTCGCTTGTTTGTATCATATACTTTGCTTCCCTAGACTCAGTGGCGGTGAAAAAGATCAATCAGTATTTCTCAGTGAAATTGAATTATTCAAGTTTAAATTTGAAGGCAGGAATCTCGTCTTATTCTTATTTTATGAAACATTTCGTGACACTTTCCCGCGCCTTTGATCCTCTGCGGTTATTATCAATCTTTCCCTTAATTTATTCCTCCCCTTACATATCTTATTAACCAGGCGCGAGGGTCGTACTGGGAGAATATCGGCCCTAGGTCTTGACTGTACGGATTGAGCGCAGCAAGGTCCGTGCAGACCGAGAAGCAGATATTCTTCCAATACTGTTCCGAGGGAGCTTGGTTAACACGAGATTTATTACACGACTTTATGATTGAAAAAGAGCTGTAGAAACCTTACCCGGTCCAGTACTTAGAAAATATTGGGCCGGCAATAAAGAATTCTGATTGGCTGATTTTAGTAATTGACACTCTCAACTGTCGTAGTCGTGTAATAAAATTGCTTATTCGACCGACGGGTATTCTCCGCGGGATATGAGTGACTTTGAAAGGAAACAACGGGTAGACATGGGTAGAGAATGGTCAAGAGCTTGTAATACAAGCAGATTTTACAACTGGACATCAACAAGAAAAAATAAATAAAATAAAAAGTGTTATAACCCATTGGATCTTGCTTGGTGCGAAAAATCATTTGAGGACGGTTTGACGAATAAGAAACTCTAGTGTAGTTCCTAAATACAATGGATCCACCACCATACAACGAACACACTTTAAGTCAGGGCCAAACGAGAACGGATAGTTTGCGCGCACGACAGTTTTCTTCAACCCTCTGCGACTATCACCAGCCAAACAAGACGGCTCTCAAGAAAAATTGAAGCAGGTTCAAATTCGGTGAGAGCGCTCGCGATGGGAGACGCCGGCCGAGAGTGCATGAGTTTCAGGCCAAACGAGAGCGGCAACTCTTGTCTTCTTTTGGCCCAGGCTTTTCGTCCATACCACCAGCTGTTTTCGATTACTGAACCGTGAGTGTCATTAAACCACTGTTCATCTCCCATTCTATGTTCTATATTTTAAAATTAAGCCTGAAGTACGCCTCTCTTCTCTTATGAAGCAATGTCCGCATAGCAGGCTGATTTGTAATTGCATGGACAAATAAGAAATCGTTCTGTTATGGTGCTAAACGTTTAAACTTTACTAAAAGAGTTACGAAAAGCAGTTTACAAACAGGAACAGGATTTATTGCTAAAGCGGTCTTAATGAGATTCACGCCAAAGCCATCGTTACCCTTATTCAGCGGCTGGAACGGGCAACAAGGACCTCTGGGATAAAGCGTTCTTCCAGTTCCACTGCGCATGTGTTCGACTCCATGTTTCAAAGAGACGCACATAAGATTCTTGGACTTCCGGTTTTACGCGCATGTTGCCCGTTCCTGCCGCTGGATAAGGGTAACGAGGACTCTGGGAACGAGATTGCTTTCGCGCAGCCTGCTCATATGTGGTCCAGTCCCTGAACTCTTACTACACCGCCATGCATAGGGTTCAACTCCTTTGTAGGGTGGGGTAGGGAAGTTTACTATCTTCATCATGAAAACATATTGGTCTTTTCGATTTTTATTTTCCAATCAATAATAGCTCCAACACTCGGAAATGTTCACGCCAGCGTTTTCTATAAGTACATGTTCCTTAGCAACCTCTTTAACGGTAACCAAGGGCTCAGTCAATTCTCTCAAACGGAATCGGTACTTTTTTCTAATTTAAGAAGAAAAAAATTGATGCTACAGATTAGGTTAACCCTAAACATGCCAACTGGCCATTATGGCCACTTTAAGGTCTTACACATCAAAGCCATTGCGACGTCATCAATTAACACGTGACAAGATTAATTTGACACGCATCTGATGCAGAAAGGATGGATCTTTGTAACCGTGCATTAATTTTGGAAATGTAACAAATTATTCCAGAGTTATGCTGGAAAAACCTGTTCAATTTTTGTTGAAAAATCAGTGGCAAAGTCTTTTTTTGGCTATGCACTTTGGCCAACGATAAAATTGAACGTTTTTGCCCTAAATCCTTTTCAAAATCTTCCCCTAGTTCTCCAAACGGCATTTTAGCAACGGTTAGCCAAATTTCGGGTGACAGCACCAAGGAAACGGGTTTCGTGACCCAAAAATGCGTTTAAACGAGCTAATTTTGGTATGTTAACGGTTAAAGGGGTTTTGAACTTTTTGTTAGGGTTTTTTACTACGCTGAAATTTGTTCAGGGATGTGCTTTCATGACCTGTTTTCCATTGCTGAAGTTTCTGGTTTATCCGTTCTTTGTTTTTGTTTTCCAGTAGAGATAGAAAATCGACAGGAACAGACCGTTTCAATTGATTTCTGTAAATGATCACGAGCAGAGCTTAGCGATGAAAGGCATCGTACGTTGGTTATTTCAAGCTTTAAATCTAGAATTGAACACGGGAAATCGGAACATTTCGTTAGGGAACATTTACGCCAGGGCCAAACGAGGATGAGAGTTGGCAAGAGTTCAAACCAGGGGGGGGCTAGCAGCGAGGTCTGGGACCTAGTATACATGATTGCACATTTAAGAAATTTGGCCGAGCGAGACTAAGTACTGGTTTGTTTAAAATAAACATGGCGGACGATGGCGGACACGACGTGCGTTTGTGTTCGTTCAGAAAATATTTTGGCGATTCCACGTTCAAATATCTATAGGAACGATTCGGTCGCTGTTTAACTGAACTTTGGTCATTGTGGGACACCATGGATGAAAATTCCACAGCAAACTCCCGTAGAGGTACGTTTCTCGAATGATTGACAGATTTCTTTACTTGTGCGATCATGTATAGCGGAACCCCCCCCCCCCCCCCCCCCCCCCCCCCTGGTTCAAACTGTTGCCCTCGTTTGGTCTAAAACTCTCTCGCACTCTCGGCGACTCTCATGCGCTCTCATCGAATTTGAACCTACTCAAATTTTTCTTGAGAGTCGTCGAGAGTTTTGTTCCGTTTGTCCCACGCTTGATGATAGTCTCATGAGAGCCAACTCTCGGCAACTTTCATCCTCGTATGTCTTTGAGATCTGCGTTCCTCTCGGAATCGAGTTAACCACTTTTTCGTTTTTCATGTCTTTAATGATTATATACAAGAGAACAGCTTATAAAAGAATAAAGCAAGTTAGCATAATTAGTACATTAATTAAAAATACACATTGGCAGTCTTTATTTTGCAACTCCAGTCGGGGAACAAGTATCGTTTTTAGCAAATTTTCGTTGAAGGACTCGAAGAATTTCCAATTCTTATTATCCAATCAAGAAACAGCGCGATACGTCATGTTGCTTAGCAACTTCGGGACAAAAATTGCGGGCTCAGTCCCGTCTCGGAGACGGGATTTCGTCCTCAACTGGTACTTATTCCCCCGACTGACTTTGCATGCTGCCGTAAAAACAATAAAATTAAGGGTGCGTTCGATTGACCTTATTCCGGAATAAGAATAAATTTAATAAGCCCGAATATCCGTTCGAATGAGTCGCTATTCCGATTCCGGAATCCAAGTATTCTGCTCTGGGAAGCAGAATACTCGGACTACTCCGGAATAATGACGTCATTCTTCCGCTGGAAACAAATAAAGATGGCGTCGGGTTTACTAAAGTGTTGAGAGAAGGAAAGGCTTTTTTGTGGAGCAGAGAAGATACTGTACTGTTTATTTCACAACATAGGGAACACGAAAAGCTGTTCAGAGATGTAAACTATAAGAAAAAAAGCGTGTGGGAGCTAATAACAGTGAGTTTGACGACAGAAAATCCAACTTTTGCGCACGACCTGAGCAGATTGAAGGAAAATGGAAAACCTTGACACTCGCATTTGGAAAGTGCTGTGACCACAACATATTTCGGGAAATGTTCAAGAGGAATGTCCTTTCTACAGGAAAATCGCGGGCCATTATTCCACAAACGGAATAATGGTTTTATTGACGTACGAACGCCGTAATGGCTATTCTGGAATAATCCGGAATATATTCTTATTCCGGAATAAGGTCAATCGAACGCACCCTAAAATAAATTATGGGTTAGTAAACGTTAAAACTGTTCTCTTGTGGGGTCCTTATTCGATATAATTATGTCCATCGTTCTCCTACAACTGAGTATCGGGGAGTATTAAAGCGGAATAATGATTAATGGTTAAAATAGCGAAAGAAAATTTTAAAAAAGTTTTAGATTTCGAACTTAAAAAAATAATGAATACTTGTCACAGAAAAATAATAATAATAATAAAACTGAAAACTCTGTTGAATGAATTATTCTCTCTTCTTATTGATCTTCTTTCTCCCCAAAATGATCTGCGCTTGTAATGAAATTTCTCGAGAAAATATCGAACTTTTAGCGTGTGGAATTATGTCTTCGTTTGAATCAATAAAATTCGATTACTTGGATTTGCCTTCGAATATTTCACGTAGAAGAGGTTTTTAAAAAACATACCATCCAAAAACCTTGAAAAATCCTACACGAGATGTTTGCCTTTTAATTTGGGCGAGGGTTCGCCAGCAAACTGTTAAACATGATTTACAGTCCGTACTGCGCAGCTGCGCAGGGTTGATTTTTATTTTATATTTTTTAATTTGTTGATAAGTTACGCTTCGGTAATAGCGTACATGAAGTAAATTGTAAGTTTTTTAGTCCGCCATTTTACGGCCGTTACGTTTAGGAATGCTCGATGAGCTGAAACGTCGGTTTGGTAACGCCGAGGTTCTTCTACTCGTTATTATTCTTTGGCAAGGATATCTGGCGTTAATAATGAAGAAAAAAGTATGTTTGTCCCGGAATTTTTATTTTGCCTAGTAAACATTCCTTTATTTGAGACTCAAAAACATTGCAGGGCGGAGATTGCGCAATACGGACTGTAAATCATATTTAAGGCTGGTTTACACGTACGAAGCATAATTATATAAGCGCAAGCATAAGATCAAAATACACGTGTTGAGAGCTTAGCTATGCGATTCATTACGCAACGCAATTCATATATGGATTTATATTGAGATTCATTACAGATAGACATGTACGTTGCAGAAGTGACGATGTCGTGCCGGCACTGCCATGATATATCTATAACAATATGTTATAAACCGGCTGCGGACATTGCTGTTAGATCCAATCAGGAAATGGACAACGACCAATTCACTTTTACCAAAATAGAAAATCGCATGCATAAACTTTCCATTTCCAATTTATGTAATGTACACAAAATAAGAAATAAAATGGAACGCACTGAATGAAGTGAAATAGCACTTTTTAGAAGAATCAAACGACCTGTCTACCATTTGGATACGAATGAAATAGTTCTTTATTGTCTTTTCAAGACCCTGAAAAACATGATTGACGTCCGATCCCACCCCTGAGTCGAATTGTAAAGCGCATTTGAATATACCATGGAGAACTGATGCGCTAAAAAAATCATTACCATTACCATTATACGTGAACACTTGGCTAATAATAATAAAGTGAATAATGAATGTTGAATGGAAAACTCAAAAAGAATTAAGGGACGATGGATATTCGTATAGAAGATAATTCCGCTTTAATCCCCAAACAATATGTCGCCCACTCTCATCTTAGCCCCAGTCTCCCGGGCGCTTTTCATTGGCCATTGGTGGAGCCAGTGTTTCCTGGTCAGCAGCTGTGGGTGGCAAATCGTATAGATGTCGTACTGCTGATGTGTCGGTCGGTGGACTGGGGTCAATTGAATTAGACAAGTGCGGTACTGCTGATGTCTCGAACAACAGTGGACTGGGGTCGACTGTGGACAGTGTACTTGGGTCGATTGAGTTGAACACGCGTGGTACTGCTGTCTCGGTCAATGGACTGTCGTCGACTGCGGACGGTGCACTTGGGTCGCCAGTTGAGTTGGACACCTGCGATATATCAGCGTGTTGTTTAGAAGGCTGTGTAGCAGGTTGGTCTGAAAAATAAAGTATGGATACCTTCTGTAAGCTTACACCTTCAACATGCCCACACCTCACGTGGAGAGAACTACTAATGAGTGGATACCTCCCGTAAGTTGACACCTTCCATAGGCTGACGTCTTCAATATGCTCACACTTCCCGTGGAGAGACACCACTACTTAGTGGACACCTCCCGTAAGCAGACACCGTCCATAACTTCCGGACACCTTCACTGAATATGCACAGACCTCGCGTGGAGAGACACTTCTAATAAGTGGACACCTCTCGTAAGCTGGCACCTTCCATAAGCTGACGCCTTCAATAAGCAGACACCTTCAATATGCTCACACTTCCCGTGGAGACACCACTACTAAGTGCACACCTCCTGTAAGCAGACACCTTCCATAAGCTGACACCTCTCGTAAGCTGACATCTCCCGTTGACACCTCCAATATCCAACAGCCCCTGTGAGCTGACAACTACCTTAAGCGTACATCACTGCGCGTACTTAATGTTCAAAATGTCATATATGTAAAATCGCATCACTACATACCTCTGAAACCAAATGCACCATTTTTTCGTATCTTTCTCCAACCCTTCTTTATTCGCATCTTCGCTTTTCCGTACCGAAGCCGGATTTGTCGAAGACGTCCACGTAACACAGCACGCAGCTTGTTACAGCACTTTCTCACGCGCCGCCATATTTTCTTGTGACGAATTTGCAAGGCTCCTCTGGCGGACACATATTTCCAACGCCCTCTGATGCGGATTCCAAATCGGCGCTTCCGCAGAGTGACCATTCTGTTCCTGCCCCCATAGCGTATAGTCCATCTACCGCGCCTTTTCCGGACGGATCTCCACCTACCTCTGTAATGGAACCGCATCTTTGCGCGGGTACGGTTTCTTCGTTTGAAGCTTCTCAATCTTCTTCTATACGAGACCCTTGCTTTTCCTCGTCGAATGTGGAATGTCCGTCCTCTTCCCTTGAAGCGCACCATCAAGCGTCCTTTACGACGGTAAATCCAGCGCGGTTTTCCGCGGACGATCACTTTCAAGCGACGAGTGACACGTCTAACTGACTTCCAACGTCTCCCGCCGTGGCGTACTAACACTCGTCCGCGACGGATCCTATGAAATAAAACGGAAAAAGGGAAAAGTCAATGAGCGCTTTTAAGCGGGGCAACGGAGCTGCGTGGTAAGACGTTGGACTTGACATTGGACTTGTCCGGGTTGTATCCAAGCAGTCTGGTCACTAGTGGAGCTTGTAACTCGGTGGTACTGGGTACAACTTCTCGGTCATACTAATTAAACAGCCAACTGGTTGGCTTCCCATTAGTTAAGTTGGGAGTCTTAACAAGTTCGTGTCCCGTATTGTATTTTGTATTATTATTTTACAATGGCTTTACTTTTTGTTGTGCTTATTTTGGGGGTAGGGTACTTATTATTGGGGGAGCTTATTATCCAATGGAATTTCACGTTTCATTGGGCTTATATTTGGTGCATTTGCCGGGATGGAATTTGTACCTGAAACTGTTTAATGTGCATGCAAAAATACCGCATGGTAAAGCTTTCTAAACATATCAATATGAAACACATCACAAGTCTCTGAGCCTTCTGTATACATAATGACATAAAATACAAAGCAAATCCTACAATAGGGAGGTTATAATCGTAAAAACGTTATACATTCGAAGCCCCCTAAGCGGACACCATCGCGAAGCAGAGAAAGTGTCCGCAACTGGAGCTGGGCGCTTACGAGAAGGTGTAATTACAGAGTTTGTATGCGCTAGAGTTCAAAACGGAGTTTTCTCAAGGTGGCAGTAAGTAGAGCTGTCCACTTACGAGAGTGTCCGCTCACAGAGTTTCGACTGTACCTTTGGCTAAATCTAAATACAAGCACATGGCCTTTCATTTCGTTCGGGAAGGTTTATTATGGGAAAGATTTTTGCACCGGAGATTTGGGGGCTTATTTTTGGATGAGAGGGGTGGGAGGGGTGATTTTTATCCTTTATTTTACGGCGTCTTTGATTCTCCGCCTTACCTAAAACCATAGCGCTTGGTACCAACACGGAATCTTAGTCGACCTTTCCTCCTCCGGACTCGTCTGTATTTTCCACCATATTTGAAAATGATTCTA
Organism: Desmophyllum pertusum; assembly: GCA_029204205.1. Taxonomy (NCBI): domain Eukaryota; kingdom Metazoa; phylum Cnidaria; class Anthozoa; order Scleractinia; family Caryophylliidae; genus Desmophyllum; species Desmophyllum pertusum. The sequence goes on from MU826359.1 coordinate 1,248,348, forward strand.
CCATTGCGCCGTCCGTATTGGCGTCGACGTCTTCGTGTCTTGCGTCTGAACCGTCGCGTTAACCTCCTTCGTTTTCGTTTTCTCCTTGCACGGCGACCACGGCGTGTCGACGGGCGCCTCCATCGATTCTTGTAAAGAAATTTTACTTTGCCGTTTACCAATCGAATTGGTCTGGGCTTCTTCCGGTAAAGGACACGAAGGGTGTTACGGACTCGCCTCACAGGTCTGTATTTTCCCTTCACGCGAATTCCAAGGTTCCTTCTTATGTTCCTGAGTAGGTACAATCGTTTCCCACGGCTATAGCGGACTACACCCCGTCGGATTCTAGCACGAAAAAAGAAATTATGTTTTCTTTAAGTGAGAGAGTAAAATTGACAATTGAACTACAAGCCCGGGTTTTCTAATGGGCAAACAGTCAAAGAGGCGCAGCTGAGTAGAATGTCGCTCATAGGGTGAGTAATCTAATTGTTTAATTAGACACCATAAAAGAAAGCCGTCAGAAACCTACTGCAGTTGAGCCTCTCCACAACGGCCACCCTGGTGCAGATATTATCTGGCCGTTATAGAGAGGTGGCCGTTGGTGGAGGTTCGACTGTAGTTTGGGTATTTTTAAGCTAAAAGTAGCCTATAATATTTACTTTCAAGAGCACTCGCGATCGTCGTCTGTCCATAATAATCAACGATGAGGGAACAAAGGCCAATCATAAAAGAATAATAGAGCGATTTTCAATTGAGTATCGAAAGTAATCCGAAATTGCTTTTGCTTTACTACGTTCTGTGATTGGTTTAAAAAAACTCGCGCCACCTACTCAACCAATCAGATGCTAAACCAAACCCAATCATGGTTTTGGTTTTGGTTTTGGTTTTGGTTTTACGACACTCAAATGAAAACCGCTCTAATACCTTATGAAACACAACAACAACAACAACGCTGTAGCCAGAAAAAATCGTATTCTTACTTTAACTTAAATGATTTTCTTCCACAGCGGAAGGTTAATTTTCCACGCTTCCGGTAGACTAGTTTCCAACGTTTTCCAACCCGTATACGCATTACGCCGTAACGCCTTCGCCTGTTCCGTTTTCCGCGTTGCCCAGGTCGTCTTCTGGACGTAACACGTTTGCGCCGTCTGAGGCGTAGCCAACGGTTTCTTCTGCGAATATAAATCCTCCTGTATGTGACCCGGATTCCAGTGTATCTTCTACCAACACGAATCACGGGTTTTCTTCCACGGATTACTACCTTTCTCCACTTCTTCCTCGCGCGGGCGAACAAGCGATACTTTTTCTTTGGAACGAGTCGCCAAGCTTTTCTATAAAAGTAATGGAGCCGTCCTTGTTTGTACCTGTGAAATGCAATCAAAGAAAGAATAGGCGGAGATCAAAAAACAAACATGAATACCAAGCATTGAAAACATCTACTCGTAGAAAACCAAAATCATTTTGCCTTTGAAAATAAGCGAGGTTAAGGTTACGCGAAAATATGTGGCCCACCCCTTCCTCTTGGCTCAAAACTGACTGACCCACCCCTGAGCAAGGGCTGAAACTTAATTTTCAAACTGAAACTGAATTCCAGCCGTCTCCTCCGTCTGTTGCTTACTCCCGAAATAGAAGCGACAGTGAGAGGAGACGGCCGAAATTCAGGCTAACAATTTGACACTTTATTCCAATCTGTAGATCCGAGGAGAAGAGGAGAAAAGGAATACAGTTAACTCTCTCTAAGTGGACACCACTGTAAGGCGGACACCTCCCTAAGGCGGACATGGATGGTTTGTCCCGACCGAATTTCACTTGTTTGTCTGTGTAACTAAACTCTCTTTATGGCGGACACCTCTCTAAGGCGGACAGCGGACACTTTTTTAGCAAAATTCTGGTGAAAAATACCTCTCAAGGCGGACACTAGAAGTGCATTTTATGTACAATCAATAGATTATAGGCCGGATATTAATTCAAATTGACCTAGTGGTGGACTTATCGTTCACTTTGCATGAATCAAACTGACAATAGTTTTACTGATCAGCTTTGAAAGGGACTAGTAAATATGCAATTGTAACTTGCGTTTAATAAAGATCTCGTTCCAGTTCTGACTCACGCGTTTCTATAGTGTCAAGTTACATTAACTCTTTATAAAGCGGACACCTCTCTAAGGCGGACAGCTAGAGCTGGTCCTGAGAGTGTCCGCTTTAGAGAGAGTTGACTGTAGGCTGTCTATTCCTTTTCTCGTCTCCCCCGCAGATCTACAGAGGTGAACTGATCTTCTTTCGGCGAAATAACCCGCCAGCAAGCGTCAACAGCCGTCAACAGCCTGCAGCCGCTGTGGCAAAATCTGCCTGTCACGAATAGGCCTCGTCACAACCTCGTTCCCAGGGTCTACTCCACTTTCAAGATGGCGGCTGGGCGCGGAGAACACGCTGGTGAAATACTCCACGAATCGTGGAGTATTTTGTCACGTGACACACGATCGATCGTCTTCGCTACACTTGTGTCCCAGGGAGTCCCAGGGTCTTCTCCGCGCCCAGCCGCCATCTTGAAAGCGGAGTAGACCCTGGGAACGAGGTCGGGCTCGTCAGCCATCAGCGTGCCAAGCCACGAGATCTCAACATCTGAAAAACTGTGATCTTTCAAGTAAACTGACGTTATGTTAAAGAAAAAAGTGTGATAAATATCTAACTTCTCCTTACAAGATCAATAGATAATCAAGCATACAGGTTACGAGAATTTAGGAAAGAAACTGAATTTTATATTTTCTGTTACCTGATTCTCCTTCGACGACCTCGAAGAGTTATTGTTAATTTTCCCTTCCACTTGTAGATTTTCCTTTCTTTTCCGCGAAAGTAAATCTTAAAAGGACTGTTACGTCGTCTGAATCGCCGTATACGTCTGTTTCTGCGCCTGTTTCGTCTTTGGTTACGCCTAATACGCCGTATCTTTCGCCTGTAGCGTCGGTATTTACGTCTGCGCTGGCGGCGGCGTCTTCGTCCTTTTCGACGTCTGTAAGATATTCGCCTCCACTTCTTGCCTGCTCGATACACGGGCCTTCCGCGGCTTAGCTTAATTCTTCGGTATCTTCCTCTAACACGGACTCTGATCTTGCCTCTGTATCGTCTTATACCACACCATCGCCGCTTCACCAAGAGCTGAGGTCGACTTTTGATGTAGCGCCATCGTTTTCCGTAGCGGACTGCGATCTTTCCTTTTCGGTTTCGATATCTAGGATACACAAGGAGACATGACAAAAGAATTTCACAGGCTTTGCCTCTCCGTGGGGAGGGAGGGAGGGGAAGGAGATGAGATAGGAGAGGGAGGAGCGTTTGAGGAATTAAAAGCTCTAAATCAGCAATTAAAGGAATTGTGAACCGTTTTGAAATCGTTTCCCTAGCGTTCCACAATATTCAGAAAGTGCTTGAAGTTATGCAGAGTAAGGTGGTCAGTCTTAGGATGTCGATCTGCAAGTTGAAAACTAAACTGAGTGCATTTTTAAGTGCAATCCCGTATGCTGTATGTCCCGTATGCTGTATGTCCCGTATGCTGTATGCCCCGTATGCTTATGTCCCATATGCTACATGTCCCGTATGCTGTATGTCCCATGTGCTGTATGTCCCGTATGCTGTATGTCCCATGTGCTGTATGTCCCATGTGCTGTATGTTCCGTATGCTGTATGTCCCGCATGCCGTATATGTCCAGTATGCTGTATTTCCCGTATGATGTATGTCCCGTATTGTGCATGGTGCAACATAGCGATTACACTTACCTTACTGGTCTAAACACACGTTTGTAACGCATCACGAGCCGCCTTCCTCGCCTGTAAATCTTTCTGACTCGCCTTCTGAACCTCACACGCATTACACACACCCTTGGCCTCCGTCGGCGGCGGCGTCTTCGTCCTTTTATTCGCCTCCACTTCTTGCCTGCTCGATACACGGGCCTTCCGCGGCTTAACCTGATTTTTCGGTATCTTCCTCTAACACGGACTGTGATCTTGCCTCTGTATCGTCTTATACCACACCATCGCCGCTTCACCAAGAGCTGAGGTCTACTTTTGATGTAGCGCCATCGTTTTCCGTAGCGGACTGCGATCTTTCCTTTTCGGTTTCGATATCTAGGATACACAAGGAGACATGACAAAAGAATTTCACAGGCTTTGCCTCTCCGTGGGGAGGGAGGGAGGGGAAGGAGATGAGATAGGAGAGGGAGGAGCGTTTGAGGAATTAAAAGCTCTAAATCAGCAATTAAAGGAATTGTGAACCGTTTTGAAATCGTTTCCCTAGCGTTCCACAATATTCAGAAAGTGCTTGAAGTTATGCAGAGTAAGGTGGTCAGTCTTAGGATGTCGATCTGCAAGTTGAAAACTAAACTGAGTGCGGAAAGAAATGATGGTATATTTTAAGCTTGGTAGAAATATAAGAGAGATATTATTCTGTCAGTGACACAAGCTACTCGAAAAAAAAAACAATTCCGAGTTCCCCCAACAGGAGTCGAACCTATGACCTTCCGCACACCGGTCGGACGCTCTACCACTGAGCTACAGGAGACTCATGGGAGCTAAGGCCATAAACTGAGTGCATTTTTAAGTGCAATCCCATATGCTGTCTTGTATGCTGTATGTCTCGTATGCTGTATGTCCCATACGCTGTCCCGTATGCTGTATGCCCTATGTGCTGTATGTCCCGTATGCTGTATGTTCCGTATGCTGTATGTCCCATGCGCTGCCGGATGATATGTTATATGATGTATGTCCCGTATTGTACATGGTGCAACATAGCGATTACACTTACTTTACTGGTCTAAACACACGTTTGTAACGCATCACGAGCCGCCCTCCTCGCCTGTAAATCTTTCTGACCCGCCTTCTGAACCTCACACGCATTACACACACCCTTCGCCTCCTTCGGCGTCTTCGTCCTTTTATTCGCCTCCACTTCTTGCCTGCTCGATACACGGGCCTTCCGCGGCTTAACCTGATTCTTCGGTATCTTCCTCTAACACGGACTCTGATCTTGCCTCTGTATCGTCTTATACGACGCCATCGCCGTTTCACGAGGAGCTGAGGTCGACTTTTGATGTAGCGCCACCGTTTTCGGTAGCGGACTGCGATCTTTCCTTTTCGATATCTAGGATACACAAGGAGACATGGCTCGGATATTTGTAGTTAACCGGCAAAAGAAGGTCACAGGTTTGCCTCTACGTGGGGTGGGAGGGAAGGCGATGAAATAGGAGGAGGAATTAAGCTCAAAATCAGCAACTAAAGGAATTGTGAAACCTTTTTGAAACGGGTTTAATGGTGTTCATCGTTTCCCTATGGTTCCACAATGATTCAGAAAGTGCTTAAAGTTATGCAGAGCAAGTTGAAAAGTATGTCCCATATACAAGCTCTCGTAAGCGACCACCTCGGGAATTCGAAAAAGTGGTCGTGACTAGAGCTGGTCGCTTACGAGAGCTTTTAATTACAGAGTTTGAGTGACAATTCAGTCAAACGGGGTTTCACAATGGTGGTCGTAACTAGAGCTTGGTCGCTTACGAGAGCGATCGCAACGAGAGCTTTGACTGTACTTATGTTGCGTATAGTGCAACAGAGCGGTTACACCTACCTTACTGGTATAAACACACGTTTGTAAAGCATCACGAGCCGCCCTCCTCGCCTGTAAATCTTTCTGACTCGCCCTTTGAACCTCACACGCATTACGTATCTACCGCGCCTTCCTCTTCGCCTCCGTCGCCGGCGGCGTCGTCTCGTTCTTTTCTTTCTTCGGCGTGACCTTCTTCGTCTTCTTCTTCGTCTTCGTATGGTTCTGCGTGCCCTAGGTCTTCTCCAGCCCCCTTTGTAACGTATTCGCACTCGGCCTCCTTTTATACGCAGCCGCCTTTTCCCATTTCTAAATCGAATACGAAGTTTGCCGCGGTAATATCGCAGTGATCGCCAGCGTCGATCAAATCGGAATTTTATCTTTGTTCGTCCAGGCAACCATCGCAATCTTCTTCCATATTGGATTCCAATCCTGCCATTGCGGTACCTAAAAGCCGATCATCAAATGTCAATATACAAGAAGCATGTTTGTAATAAACGATTAGCACTCTGTCTTGGTGTGGTACAGTTACATTTAATCAATGGTATAGCTTTCAGTTAAAAAGAACAAAGGGCAGTGTCGTGGTCCCAAGGACACAGTAATTCAAAACTGAGTAGAAGGGCAATCGCTTTAAAAATTATCAACATAAAGTGTTTTTACTTACTTTATTCCTCTCCATTTACGCTTGATTCTACCTCTTAGGTTTCTACCCCGTCGATAAACGTTAATCCACTTTCGACGAAGTTTAAAACGAAGAACGTTTCGTCGTCTTATTCGTCGTCTGCGTCGTCGGTATCTACGACGCTGCCGTCTCACGCGTCGCCTTCGCCGTCGCCTTCGTTTACGCCTCCATATTCTCCTTCGTTTTCTTCCTCGCGGCGGTTTTCTCTTAACTACTTTCCAGCTCCTACCGTAACGTATCTTAAGACGTCTTCCAGTTAACTTAATTCGCCTGTACCTTCCTCTGCTGTACACCACGAGCTTTCCACGACGTCTTTTAATATACGACCATCGTTTGTAACCCAAGCAGACCTTGAAACGCCGCTTGATTCGACGTATTGTGCGCCGTTTTCCATTGTACGTTACTCTGAAGTTTCGTCCTCGTCGATAGCTGTTTGGAATTTAAGGAAATCTTGAATTAAAACCGTGAACTTGAATTGAAAACTCGGTTGCCGCAGAGGAAAATGATGAAATTGCCGGCACTCAATCTAGCATCTAAAAGTTGGCCATGTGAAAGGCTTTTTTTTTTAAACGTTCTAGTCATTTTCATTAATTCACCGACGCAATGGATGAATGGATTCTCCGAGGGTTAACATATGAACATTTCCTTTGTAAAAATGAACCGATTTTACTTACTGGAACTTTATCCACCGACGTCTGTAGCGCATTCTATATCCACCTCGCCATTTTACAATCGGCTTCCAATGTCCGCGGAATTTGAAACGAAGCACAGCTTGCTTGCGTCGGCGTACGTAGCGCCGTCTACGTCTTCGACGGCGTCGTCGCAATCGTTTTCGCCAACGTTGTCGTCTTCTTTGCGCTCTGTTACGTGCACCTTTGTGGCATTATTTAAGCCATTAGATTATGAGCTCGATATTTCTATGATGTGATAGTAGGCCGAATCAACTATCACATCATAGAAATCTCGAGCTCATAATCTAATTGTTTTAGTAAAAATCATAACAATTGTCTAGTATTAACTCTAAATCTTCTTCCGAAACTTCGGAGAAACGAGAAGAAACCGCAATTTTGTAGACGACCTCCAGCCACTGCACACTAATGGCTGATAGTGTACGAGTAGCTCAGCCAATCAGATTGTCTCATTTGCATTAGTATACTAGTAGATTTTTACTAAAAGCCGTTAGATTAGAGACTAGGGCACTATTTGTAGCGATTCTATATGGGCTGCAAACTTGAACTAGGTTATAGATTATATATCGTAGATTACACATACATTGAAGAAAAGTCTTCAAATTGTGAATTTTTTACCACAAGCAAGCGCTTTTTCAATGGAACATCTAAGTCGTGGTTTATTTTCTACTGGCCGAGGAACGAAAGAAGTGGAAAATGAGGTTTCTTTCACGCACCGCTGGGGCCTGAGTCGGTTTTACAAGATGTAAAAGTGATGCGAGATGTGCTTGTATGAAATGATTTGCTGTGTTGCATAATTGCGGCTTGGCAAAGCTCCCAGTTGTGTACGAAAAAGATTATTATAAGCATTTCATGAGTATTGTTCTTACTTACCTCGTATGGTGATACACAGGCGCAATAATTTCACGTGTTTACGCCAATCTGCAGTAAAGGAAGCAAGAACGCCAAATCAACGTTGAACGTTTGGATCCACTGGCCATTGCATTGGTTTTTTACGCAGTTTTTACATTGGTATCCGTCTTCACCCTAGAATCAGTGAAATTTTGGGTGCATTCCATCGTCTTATACGAGGCGGACGGCGAGAGTTCAGTGGCAATGTTTTTTCACAAAGGAAATCATAACCGTGACGGCGGTTTGGATACCTGGATTTCATTCGCATACATTTTTACGATTTTATTTCTCCGTTTACTCCTTAGTTTTAGTTTTGATTGAGAAGATATATCAAACACTCAAGACTGAGTGTTTCATCCGATTGCCAAACACCTCGAATTTGTCAAAAATACTCCACTACGTATCATATTTTAACTCTATTCTTGATGTTTGAAATCGGATGAAACACTGTCTCTCAATAGTGCTTGATATATTACGTCAAGTTAAATATTTTTACACTTACTGCCGCTCGTACAGACGTTGCTCAATCGGAGTTTTGATCCAAGACCTGCAAGAAAAAGGAATAACAGTTACAAACAAGTAAGGTCAAGTGTAAACTGCCCGGGCCAAACTCTCATCCTCGTTTGGCCCAAATTGGAGTTGACACAGGACTTGGCGTCTAGGCGGAGGCTAAACTGTATTTTTTTTACTAAAACGTGAACGAGTCGCAGTTTACGTAGACTGTGTTTAGACGCGGTGTAACAGGTGTGGCTACTGGTTTAAATCCGGTGTAAACCACGGCTTTCTTAAAGGAGAAGGTCACTCCAGAAAGCGTGACGTCATTCCCTTCATTTTACGCTTCCCGCCAATTCAGGTTGGACGGAATGACGTCACGATTATGCTGCCAGGTTGCTGAGTACATGTAGTCTTCAAAATGGCGGCCGCCTTAGTCGAATTTTTCGACACTTTGAAGGCAAATTTCGCGAGGTTATGAGGCTCTTTGGAACTTCAAACTACGGTCAGTAATTCATCTTCATATTTACTTTTTAATGGTAGTGAGGGGAAAAAACGCTTTCTGGAGTGACCTTCTCCTTTAAACACTGTCTAAACTTTGTTATATAATCAGCCCGTATTCTTCTAACTTAATCCTAGCTTATAGCAAAACAAAATGTGCAGCAACTTGAGCAGTTGCAAAGATAGCCCTAGGATAAAAATCAGGCTCCAACGTGATTCTAGCCCTTGCCATTCCATTGCAAACGCCGCTCTACCACTGAACTATATTCATGAATTTATAACACAGCTGAAAGCGATTAAGAGCAATGATGATACATGACGAAGAAAGGATGAAGAATGGATCGAGGCGTTACACTCCTTTGAGAAAGCAAAAGTAAGAAGTATAATACAAAACAAGAGAAGACTTTACAAAATAGTTTTCTTACCAGAGATTTTCACATTTCCAACTGAGAAACCACCCTTGGATGCTTCAAAACAGAAAAAAAAACACGACACAAAAGTTCAGAAGCCTTGTAACGTTGTGGTATTAGCCATTTAAATTAAGGAGACTACGCCTGCCATACCCAAAGGATAACTTGGTATTTCATGTTTTGGAGGACAGTATACTCCGAGTTACTAACGTACAATATTTTGGCACTGATCATGTTCATCGAGGTTGCACTGATGTAAGGTGTGCAGGGGGTGGGGTAGGGGGTGATCTGCAACGTTTTCCAGGAATGATCTAATGAGACAACAGGCAACAACAGAGACAATGCTTCCGGTCTTTAAAGCAAAAGAGGTGTAATTTCCGCAGCATCCTATTCAGTGCGGGCTGTCATCAACTACATAGCGTCCCGAATGAAAATGGGCTACTAACGGTACTTTAAAGTGGTGCAGATCAACCGATCGGTGGAACCAAATAGGTCATCAGTGACGGCGATTGGAGCATTGCTATTCCCCCTCCCCCCACCCCCCAGGACGAAAGGCTAGTCCGTCGGACTGTGAAAAGGACTTGATTTCCGCCAGGACTGTACTTTTCGTGACGTCATTACACATCATGACATAACAGACGTTTTTGAGCCACGGACGGCAACCGGAACTCGAATGTTCTCTGTTTTGGCGCGTATCATCGACTTTTCGTCCATAACGTCAAGTTGCAAATGCTAAAACAAGAGTTTTCCAACTCTTTGGTGGGGGTGAAAGCGCGGCAAAAACTAGAACATTCGCCTTCCGGTTGCCGTCCGAGGCTCAAAAACGTCTCTATTGTCGATCAAAAACCTAAGCAGTTGTTTAATTTGTTGTGCGGCAAAAACGTTTAGAAAACGTGAAACAACCATACGTTTCGAGGCTGCTGCCTCTTCTTCAACCACACCGTATATCTGATAGGAACGCAGGTTTATAGCTTCATGATACTGTGGTACAGTATTGTGCATAGTGATTGATATAAAACAAATATTCGTGAACAAGATATTATAGAAAATGTACCTGCATCAGCATTGGTAACATTGTTCGTCTTGCTGGGCTCTGGATCTACAATCATATATTTTATGAAAATCAATAAAAGTACTTCGGTACCTTTCGCATGTTCCCTAAATTTCATGCACTCATAGGCTCCTGAGATGGCGAAAGAGAAAACCAACTGACATACTCAGCTATTAATTAATGTTCTGGATGAAAGCATAAAAGGACAAACTTTGCTCCGACGAACGAAGGACTAACGCTCGAAACGTCAGCTTACAAAACAAATCACTCTCGTCTTCAGACAAGTTTAGCTGTAATGTTGCAACATCCAACAATAATGAACAATGTCTTCTTTTTTCCAAACTCTCCATGATATATCGTACGATATTAGGTCAGTGGCGTGTATCGTACGATAACAGCACAGTAGATAGAGCTTCTGATTGGTAGATTCTATATTTGGGTGCAGCAACTAGCAATATCAAAAGCGACTTACTTTCACTATCTTTTGGTAACTTTTCAGGCTTTGGTCCATGATGTTTGATGATATTCTTCAGTAAAGTCCCTGATCGTTGACTTTTAAAGTCGTTGTCTTCCTCATCGGAAGAATTCGATGAGCGAGTATCACTCGTAACAATGGCCACTCCATATCTGAAACATAAACGAGTACATTATGTTAAAGCTGGCGTAGCCAATACTCTAAAATAAAAAATATATAAATTTATATTGGCCTTTTCTCAATTGCTTTGTAAAGTTAAATGCCGCCGGCAGTTGACGTGTTGGAATAGGAACTAGAAGTCCCGGCACCAGAAAACTCTGCCTTATCTGGTACCTCAGCAGACACATCTACTCATTGCAGACCTATTTTTCAAATCTTTAGCGGGCCATTGCGAGTCATTTTGCCTCTGTTTCAAAGCGAGTCCTAGTTCAAAATCTTTCAAATAAAATGAGTTTTATTCCCATGTAAATTTTCATGCAAATCAAACCCATTTTCATATGAAAGGCTTAACACCAGGCTTCGTTTTGAAACCGAGGCACAAGGCAACTCGGAACCACCGGTTAGCTAGTTGATATTTTTAGTATGGTACCGGCCGGTATTTATATTTCATTGTGATAACAACCATCAATGTTTGCGTAATCTATTCCAATAAATATAAGATGGAGTTTAAACCTGACTATAATACAAGGACTGAAAATTTCCATGGCAATTTGTGATCAGTATCTTTATTCTCTTGACCAGTATTGCTGACTTCTTTTAATATTTTGAGAAATTTGATCGCACTGATTTTTCTGTTGTTGTTTTTTTTCCACTGGTGCGTGCACAAAATAACCTGCAGATCACGAAAATAAAGCCAACTGAATGCGTATAAACTGCTCATCACGCTGACGTTATCCAATGGAATTACTGCATGTGTCAAGAAACATTTCGTACACGTAAAACAACTGGAATTGGGGCAGTGATATTATTTTAACTACACGTTTTACCCGTTATGGCAGTGTTGAAAATCAAAAACAATAATCAATTTTCTTGCTTCAAAAAAAAAATCGTTAAAATGATTTTCACGACCAAACGTTATAAAAGCAACTATTACTGTAAACATGAGTGGCAAATCGAACTGACAATTTCATATTTAGTAATCGTGGAGTAAATATTTTTCCCGTTTCCTTAATTAATTGTGTTCAAAACCGAATCAAAACTGTTAATAACTTTGCATCACAGATGATATTCATCGTTTTACAAGTTGGCTGTTATTGTCGGAGATGTTACGCTGGCGATGAAAAAAAAACAGGCGAAATTTTATTCTGAGGCTGAAGGCTAAAAAAAAAAGAATCGATATATTGCGTCTAATATTTTCTCCGGTGTTGGCTACGCGTGTTATGCTTGTTGTAAACTACAGGGCGAAAAGTCAAAACGTTTTCGGATATTAATAAAACCTGTCATGGGTTCGACGAAACATTGTCATTGTCATTGTCATTTCGTTTGCCGCCGAATTACCAGAAATGTCTACTTTAATTTACAGTATTGAAACATTTTAACAGTCCATTGCAAGACAGAATAAATGCAAGGTTTTCTTGATCGCAGAAAAATTTCATTAAAAACTGACAAATGCAATAATGTTTGGAAATATTCATTCGCCAGAAAAAAGAACTCTGACGTGCAACAAAAAACAGGAGTGGCTGTGCCTTCGACAAAGCAAGCCCGGTATCAACCGAGTCTCAACCTTGGGTCATTCAACTTTTTTCGACGAGATTTGACTGTTATATTATCATTTCATCTCTCAAGTTGCCTTTAAATTTACTTCGAGCTAAAATCAAAGCAGAGCTTCTCTTTCTTGGCTACAAGATCAGGTACTTGCAAAGTACGGAAAAAAGATCTCAGGCTTCGAAAGAATCGAAATGCTCGTAGCTCGTTAAAGAAAATGGTGATTACGATTATTGATACTAAAATCAGACATGGCCTATGTAAAAGATTAAAACAAGAACGCTACAATTTTGAATTCATTCGTACTTACAGAAGCAGAAAGAGGAACCTCATATCGCGGGGTCGTCCGAATCACGAAGGAGGTAACTCCAAACGATGGGTCGAGCTTCGCGGCACGCTCGATTAATAGGTGCAGATGCCTATGCATTTATTTATTATCTAATTTAGTCACAGTTTGTTTATGATATTACAGATGTTACTCTGACTACTGTAACCAGAAACAATGTTGCACGACGAAAACCAATCACATTCCGGAACGGAAGCAAAGAATTCCAACTTGCGTTGTTTGAGCCAATCAGTTGTTTAGTGAAAAACAATGACAACATTTTAACTAAAGCTTGGTTGACATCCGATCAAAAGAAAGAAGTAAAGACCCACAAAAAGAGAGAAGTAAAAAAAAGCATTATTCTTTTGAGATCTAAAATAAAACTCAGTTAAGATCAAAGCACGTATGGTGTGCTGTCTATGTTGGCTTGATACTCTCTCTAGCAAGTCTGGATTCGTATCCAGATTTATGGCAGCTTGAATATTTAAACTGAAAACTCAAGGATTTATATCAGTTGCAACCAACGAAGAGGGCAATATTTGCTCAAAATAGATTTTTCCAAACAAATCCTCGTAATATGTCAAAAATTTAAACTTCTACAGTAATTCACACTTTTAACCAAAACTTGGGCAGGTATCAAAAAAATATTTTCATCAGTTTCCTAAAACCAGTTAAAAAACTGACTCTCTTTTACTGTAATCCCTACATTGGCAGTCATAAGACCGACTGTCTTTTGACTGTATTCACCTTGTCGCATTTATAGTTTGCACAAAATTAAATTCAAGTTTCGCTTCTTGACGTTAAGCCTTCATGCAAGGTTAGTCATTTATGTACGAAGCTGTTTATGGCTCGACCTATGACTACTAACACCGACGACACATACAAATAATGTAATCACTATAACAACAAGGCAGCCTTCTTTGTGCCGTATATTTTCCAGGTTACTGTGATTATAGCCTACGATCGAAGATTTAAAATTTCAACAATTTTTTTAAACCACTTTGAAATTTAATAGCTTTCGATTAATCTTGGAATCGCGGTAAAATCGGCGTTGTTTGAGCCAATCAGTTGTTTAGTGACATGTTTTTTGAATCCGATCAACGGCAAAATTGGCAGCCAAGCTCGAGCCACTGAAAAGCTTGAAAGCTAGAAAGGCAAAACCGGACACGAAAAAATTAAAAAATTAAAAAATCGCCGTTTAACTCTTTTAGGATTTCCAAGTCTTCAGTGGAGGTTGATCTAAAAATAACTCAGCTTATAAGAGAAAGGCATGTTATGGGGTACTGCCTATATTGGAGTCATACTCTGTAAGTCAGGATTCGTATCATAGCTTTATGGCAGCTTGAATATGAAAATTCAAGAATTTGTTTTGAAAAAAAGATGGCAAGACGTTATCTTACAAACCCTCGTAATCGATCGTAATATGTCAACAATTCAAACTGCTAGTTTTTCACACTCTAAACCAAAACTTGGGCAGATACAAAAATAAATATTTTCATCCGTTTTCTAAAACCAGTAAATGACTGATTTCACTCTGATCCCTAACTTGCCAGTAACAAGGCTTTTGAACTGGTTTGACGCGTTCGTTGAGGTCGCACAGCGTCCTTACTATGCGAATCAAAAAAAGCGTGAACACTTTGATTTAACTTTGACATGATCAAACCGCAAGAAGAATAGTCAGGAAACTCAAATTTACACTTTGTTTTTGCAGAAAAGCTTTGCGAAAATAGCAATAAAATAAATACAGGAAAAACAAAATAGACCAATTTTTTGGCAAAGGAAAATCCAAGCGTTAAATCAAAGTATTCTCGCTTTTCTGATTCGCACAGTAAACTCATTAGCATTTTATGACGGTTGTAAAACGAATACAAAGTCGTCTTGATTTAAAAAGTAAAGTCTTTGGTCTTGGGCTGGGTCAACATTTTCACTAAAAGCGTCTTTACCGGTGTATCTAACTTGAATATTTACCGCACATTAATCCTCAGCAGAAATCGTGAACGAAAAAAAGGCAACACAAAATATAGCAAAGAAACCCAGCTTCAAAATCACGTTTGTTAAGGGAGGCAAGGGTTCTGCGTAATAGTTTTTTTTTTGAAATGATTGCTTTGGTTGAATGTCAAGGTGAAATTTACAGTGTCAAACAGCAAGTTACTGACAATCGTCAAACTTAAAATCTCATTTGTAGGATATGAACTGTTAAAAGTATCTTTTACAAGCCTTGGTGGCTTATCAGGCTGGCACACACCTCCGGTGCCCAAAGCATGAAGCGACTAGGAGTATATTGCTACTCCCCCTGGATGGGATATTGGTCAATCCAAGGTAACCCGCAGCATTTTTGCCAGGTTACCCTGACAATTCGCCGGTACCCATTTATACTCCTGGGTGGTGAGAGGCACTGTGAGAGTAAATTGTCTTGCCCAAGAACACAACACAATGATCCAGGCCAGGACCACTTGATCCAGAGTCCAACGCACTAACCATGTACCATATATATACTGTCTATTCCCTGATACCCCCAGATTAGTAAAGACAAACGAGGCTTCATAAACAATTATATTGTCAGTAGTGACTGGTTTATTTGCTTTTTAGTGACCCATTATATAAACCGTGCTTATAAATACATTTTCTCAAAAATTTGATAGTATTTCCTAGTTCCCTACCTGATAGCTTATAATATACTTAACAAAATTTCTAGATTCTGACTGGTCAATGACAAGTGCATATTGAGGTTATACAGTGCGAGCCTGTATTTTATAGAGTGCAATACGAAACGACGGTAAGGCGCCATTTTAAAAATGGCTGCCAGGCGCCAGTTTTCTTTTTCAAGTCAAAATGCTGTTGAACAGCTAAACGAAAACGCGAAAACGAAAATAGCAGGAAAACTACCCAAACGTGAACTTCTGGAAGAAAAGGACAAATAAAGAAAAGTGAATCCAAAAATTGAAGAATACGATCACGAAACGTTTGAATTCGCATCCATTCGCAGCAAAATTTTGTTGAGTTTATTATAAATAAAAAATCGCATGATCTGCTGGTGCAGTGTGCGATTTATGGTCGCTCATGATGTTTTGAAAGTTCTCAAATTTTGAAAACTTTCATAACATCACTCATGCAATTTCAATATATAGTGGAACCCCGATAAAACGAACCCTTTTATAACGAAGTCCCCGGTATAACGAAATCCCCTTTATAACGAACACAATCCAGAAGCCCAAACGTAAAATTTACCCCGATATAACAAATACATGTCATCACGCGCCTGAAGTTGAATGCGAAACAGATCAACAGAGATGAAAATCCTGTCAACAACTCATTATATGCTGCCAGAGGGCACTATAGCGACGACATCTATGCCGCTTTATCCTCTACTGAGTGGTGCAACGTAACACTGTTTAATTTTAAGGCAAACTGAATAATTATCAATTTAGATTCTGGTCGTTTTCCCACATATTCATTATAACGGGTTTCGTTTACAACGAACACATTTTCCCAGTCCCTTGGCTCTTCGTTATATCGGGGTCAGTTCCACTGTATCCCAGTTCCCACCCATTTGCGTGTTTCCTGGTAGGCAGTCCACAGGTTGACAACTGGTGCTCTACTTCCGACATGTCTCGTAGTTGGCCAAGAACCACTCGCAAGTTTCCTTGATGGCTGAAAATATAGAAAAAACACAATATTATGTAAGCACAAAAAATATTTCTTAGCAATCATGAGTTGTGTTAATTGAGGCATATTAGATACAAGAGGAATTTTAAGAGTGGACTTTTTATGATTTTCCCGCTTATATCCTTTCAATAATAATTGTGAAGTACGTTTCAAAAGCACATCTCCTCAAGCTGAATCGCAAAAAATCGCAACAACGTTTCTTGATCACACTGGTAGACTGCGAGCAGTCTCTATTTTTCGTTAAAGTCCGCGAGGCGAACGCGCGATTTACGAGTGGCGCCCGCCGCGAGTTGCGTGGGCGCGAGAGGGTTTTTCGCTTCCTCTCGTTCGCCTCACGGACTTTAGCGAAAAATACAGACTGCTCGCAGTATCAGACTGGAAATACTTAATTAACATAGCTTAATATAACGTAATCAGTGTGACAATATGCCAAGTTGACGTGACAAGAACGCTGGTGGGAAAATGTCTTGTCTGGTTGGCACCAGCCAATTGTTGCTCAAGAAACATACCACTCTTGGATTCAAAGCATTGCCTCGTTATCGTGTGTTGTGAGCAATGAATCTCATGCTCAAGGAGTAAATAGAGATAGGTAAAAAATACTCGATATTAGTACGATAAAGTTCTTTTCAATTGACTGTAGAAAGTAACCTCGAATTGCTTTGGTTTTGCTTTAATACGTTCTGTGATTGGTTTAAAAAAACCCGCGCCGCGTACTCAACCAATCAGATGCAAAACCGAAACCAATCGCGACTTATTTATACGCGTTTTCCCGCGCTTGGCACCGGTTACGTGCAGTAGCTTCCTCATTGGTTCATTGAATGTGTTGTTTACGTATGCTGTGATTGGCCATTGTAATTGCTTTGGATTGGTTTTATGACAGTCAAATGGAACCCACTCTTCTGATTTATTACCTTTCTTGGGATCAGTGAACTTGAAATCTGGCCGGTACTTCTTCAATTTTGCGTTACTTGCAGTCTTCTTAAACTGGCCATCCGACTTGCTTGTGTCATACTAAACATGTGTCAAGGATTTGCGAAATTATAATACTGTAATACTAGAGAAATAATAGTGTAATACTAGAGAAACACCTTGAAGATAGATTTTACCTGTACCTTGCTATGCTGTACCATCTTAGAATACATTCACTCACCCGTCAAATATTTTCACTATCAGCTTCTCACTATCGGT
This sequence comes from Desmophyllum pertusum, assembly GCA_029204205.1. Lineage (NCBI taxonomy): Eukaryota > Metazoa > Cnidaria > Anthozoa > Scleractinia > Caryophylliidae > Desmophyllum > Desmophyllum pertusum. The sequence continues at coordinate 1,265,984 of MU826359.1, forward strand.
CCTATCTACCAAACATTCTCTAATGGCCCATCAGTAATCTCTACAAACACTTGTTAGTAAATGCCCTGGTTTCTCTGGATTATGAAGAGAAATGAGACGCCAGTAGCTAGGGATGTAAAATGTCAAATGGACAAATGGAAACCTTAAGTCTTTGGGGCCAGCCGTATGTCTGAGCTCTAACTGTAACTGATTTTGGCAACTTCATAACTTCCCACTTATAAACATTGTTTCGTTAATTATCTAGCAATGCGTGCGAAGACACTAGATAAATTATCTAGCGTCAATATAGGTCCGCAATACGTGCAAAGACGCTAGATTATCAGTTTACAAACTGATAGTTAGACTGTTCACAGCCTCTCTATTTTCTCGACGCTAACAGAGAGCAGAAGCGAGCACGGAGCGCGGCGTCTATTTTTCTCCTTTCCCGCCCCCTACCCCCACGCTCGCGCTTCGTGCTCATTTCCAGTTCGCTCGCGGCTACAACGATCTGAGAAAATAGAGAGGCTGTGAACAGTCTAACTGATAGTTGAACTATTTGGGTCAGTTATAACATAAGCTTGCACAGCTGGCAGAGAAGAACTCCTCTTGCCGCTATGCCCCCAGCCTCGACATTCAGCAGCCCCTTGAAAATCCAACAGAGGATACTTCTACTTTTCCTGTAAATGCCATTCCTTCCACAACCAATTCTGCAGCCTCTTTTATTGACAGCTCATCCTCCTCTCCAACTGCAAACAATCAAACAGATAAGTGCAATGAGTATAAATTACGCCTTCTGCTTGAAAACATCATTGCTCTGTCACTAATTATTAACTTGTTCCTCCAACTCTGATTGTCAGGAAAAGGCTATCTTCTGGATATTACAGCTGTACATCATTATTATTATGATCAAATCCTAAATCAAACAAGCTCCTTCACAGTTGTCAGTTGTGCAAGGTAACAGTAAGGTCTTTTCTTATTGATCAAATAATTATAGGAGTCAGGTGGCGCATTCACCATTGCTTTACTCCAGTTTCTGTAGCATGAAGCGACTACGAGTTTTGCTACCCCCTGGATGGAATGCTAGTCCATCGAAGGTTAATGGCATTTCTCAGGTTGCCCTGACAAGAGAGACACTGGGAGAGTAAAGTGTCGAACTTAGACCTCTCGACCCGGACTCCAGTGCACTGACCATTAGACCACTGCATCTCACCCAAATAATGGCTGCAATAAAGACTTAAGTTTGCAAGTAGCATTGCGCTGAAATTTAGTGAAAAATTCACCAACCTGACAGGATGATTGGGTCAATTTCATTGTAATCCCTCAGCACCCAGATCATTAACCTGGCAAGATCCTAGAAATAGAAACAAAAAGGTCATTAGACAACAATACAATATTATCTAGTGATAATAGGCCTGCAATGCATGTGAAGAGACTAGAGAATTGTTTAAAGACATTCTTTAGCAAATGACACTAGGCATTGTAAGCCATAAACTCCAGCAGTCAGATTCTATAACACCAAGGCTCAAGCAAACAGCAACTTACAATGATGTTGAAGAGTGACTGATGTGTATTACGTGTATGATGGAAGAGATTGTTTGTAACTGATGATAATAATAATTATTGTGTAAAGATGACAGATTTCAACTACCAAATTACCCATTTTGAACAGTTATCTTTCAAAAGCAAAGGCATGCATAGAATCTACCAAGCAAAGGTCTACTTAATATTAAGTATTATGATGTATATACTAGTATAACCAATGGTTAGGGAGTGCGGGCGATATCGATGGTTGGAGTTCCAGGATTAACAAGAGCCAGAATGGCTTTGAGCTAGCTCGGGCAAATTGCAGGATGTGAGTGGTTGCAAAAGCGTTGTGATGCAAAAACATGATGTCAGTCGGGTATCATGGGTTACATGATGATGTTCAGCGGCTGTGGAACTGGCGATAAATAAAATTTTAGCTCACAGCCGTGATTCGTTAATTAAAAGTATTTTTAACTAGAATAAATTGAACCCTTTTTTATAGAAAATGAATTGTTAAGATATTCATGAAACTCAAACGTTTGCATTTGTAAGCGAGATGAAAGTGAACGATACAGTACAGAAAATGTATTTTCGGCAAACCAGACTGAGCCGTCACAGAGATTGCGTGACGAGTCCAAACAGCCAGACCCCGTGACGCCTGCTCCGTGCTAAATATAAAATTCCACAGAGTTTTATTGAGATTTTTAGCCACTCGAAGCTATTTTTGCCTCGGTAATAATTATCCATAGATTATTTTGTTATTTTCAAAACGTTTGTGTTGTCTGAGCTTCGCATGCAATAAATTATATTACCAGAAAGAATGAAACAATCACTTTACAAAGTAAACTTACAACGTAAACATCAGTCGCCGATGAGTTTTGTAACATCCGAATATGGTACGGTAGCAAATTGCTGCAAATCGTATGACCTTCCCTGTGATCGCGAAGAACTCGGGACACCTTCGTGACAGTTTATTAGACTTTGAAACCCGCAACTCCAGTACAGTTACAACAGTATAATTTTGCTTTACCTCTCATGACAGTTTTGTATTAACTCGTACGCAAATTTTGCCAAGTTTCCCAATGTCATGCTTGGATGAGTACAACCGTGTTTCCTTCCAGTTTTGCTCTTTGATTAAAACATGTTCTGAATCAGTTTTACAATGTAAACGTCAGTGTGGAATCCCGTGTGGAATAGCATTATAGCCGAAGACAAAGTCCGACGTGTTGAATAATTTGACCTCCCATATTTGGAACGTTTCATGTGATCGAAGGTCAAAACACTCGTGATCACATTCCATTCATTCTTGGTGGAAGATTCATTAGGAATGTGCCAAGTTCTGGGTACTAACATGCCGCGCATGCGTAATAGCAACATTGAGATTAGGATTGCGGGCTTCTCTGGGCGCCCGCAATAACATGACCTGTCACATGAAAATACACCACCAACATCATTCAGCACCATAAATCTTTCCTAACTTGACTTAACACTTGGACAATGTGCCAAGAGAAGGCGTCATAATCGGATTATGTATTTTCCATTTACCACTAACCTTTGAGTAGATGAACTGTCTTCGTGGTGAACCAGTCCCCCAAACTACAAGAGGCTTGCCTTCCTCTAAGCCACACAGTGACAAAAACAGAAATACAATGTATTAAACTTTTTGCACACTCAGTAAATGTGAGATGAATATTGAATGATATACAGTATATGTATCTCCTTTTGGAGAACATCAAAAAGATGTTCACTTTGGTGTAGCTGTTACGAGAGTTGCCATACAAATCTCTATAAATATTGCAGCAACTCATGAATGCATCATTTAATTATTTAAAGCAGGCTTCCTTTCAAAACTGGCACTGGCGATAACTAAATTTTCCACACTTTTTTTTAATCAGGTGAATTTCGAAATGCGAGATGACATCAGCAAAGATCACCCTATATTGTGCCAGCTACAGTATTTTATGTGGTTACAGCGGTTTATCCCCATGGTGGTACACAACCTAGCTGCGGGACTGCTTCTATGGCTTTGTAGGATGTCTTGTTACTTACACTACATTCTTGTTGCATTATGAGCTGATCTTTTGAAGATCAATAATTATTGTTCTGAAGGCAAATATTTGTAGGATGGTTCCTGCTCGAGCGCAGGTTGTCATGGATACCTCCCTGCTGTGCCTGAATTGCAGCAGGCAGCAGGTCCCCCTGCTAACCTTTATGGCACCAGATCCCAAGTTCATCTATTTGTGATGAGCTTAATTACAATGCATGCTGATGAGTGGTGTTCTAACTCACTTTGCGCTAAGTAAACCTTGTGAATCAATCCTGGAAGGACATGTGAGTCCTCTAGATTAAAATTATCATGCATTCCATAAACATTGGTAGGCACAACACTGGTGAACATGCAGCCATCAGGATACTGCTGCTTGTATGCCCTGTGAAAAAAATTATCACACACAGCTTTATTAATTTGATTATGTGTGGGTCATATGGGCCTTGAAAAATTCAGGCAATCTGATTGACTCTTAAAAAAGTAGACAGTTGCTAAATTAGAAGATTTTTTTGGAGTAAATAGCTGCATTTGTTTTAAACACACTCTACATATCACATAAATTATAAGTATTTAATTTTTTTAATGAAACTATTCAACCGCATTTTATTTCAAAATGCCCGATCATATAATTTTTTTAAACTTTGTTAAGTCTTGAAGAACTACATCTAGGCTACAAGGGACATTAGGTCTAGATGTCGAGAAAAATGGTCAAATGTAAAATGCATGACGTCACCGCTGCACTTCTATGGTAACACTGATGCCAATGAAACCTACTGTTTTGGAAAGTTTTTTTTTTTAAGTAGCTAGCAGACAGTGCTTCGACAGTGAACTATCAGCCGTTCAAATTGGGGAAGGTATGCCCAAGCAAAACTAAGATGAGCTGCCTTAACATATACAATATTCTAATGGAAAGTGAAATGCAAACAAAGTCATCTTTTTATTTTATTTTGAATCTAATTCTAAAGAATTACAATTCTATCCCACTACTGGATTTTAAATGAAATGACTCATGGAAAAATTTGTCTATCGGGCATAGAACTTTACCTGTTTTGCACATCAATCATACGTTTGGAATATGCATAGCCAAAGTTGGATGTGTGCGGAGGGCCATTATGAACCATTGTTTCATCTATAGGATATGTTGTCTTGTCTGGAAAAATGCATGTCGAGAGACAAGAAACGCACTTCTTCACCTACAATCAACCAAAAACAACATTGGCATTATATGTAATGGTTTCAAATCAAATCAAATGATAAAGGCAACATAACAGTCTGATTGAAATGTTGGTTTTGGTATGGAGGGACTGGGAGGGAGGAAAACCAATTTGAAGAATGACGTACTGTCACATCACATCCGTAACAATCCAAAAATGTATTGAAAACATGTACTAAAATAATTTTTAAATACAACACAACGACTTTAAATTTTACAGACATGTTTCGGCAGAAACTTCTGCCTTCTTCAGTGCAAATGTTACAGAAGATGCGAGTTTGAATATAAATAAGTACATGCTAATTATGAGTACGTAAAAAATGCATGAGAATTACAAACTGAGATAGGCTTAAATTTAAAGTCGCCGTGTTGTATTTAAAAATTATTGTCAGTTTGTATAAATATGTACTGAAATAATATTACTGATTAAGCTCTGAGTTACATGTACCCACCTTACTTAGATGACAATTATGGAGAACATTGTCATTTATTTGTGTATTCACCCTCTGCAAAACAAAACAAAAACAGATTTATTTTTAATTTGTTTATAAGAAATTGGGTTTATATAAAATGTTAGCCTCCTCAACTTTTTGTTTTGCTCAGATTTGCCAGAGTGTTTGTACGCGGCTTTCAATATTTCATTAAAAAAAACACCCTGTATTTTTTCCTGGTTTAAATGGCCTGTAATTTTGGAGAAAATTCCATGGATATGGACAGGTTTTTTCCGAAGCCATAAACCTTCATATCACTTACTACTGACAGCAACTGTAGTATAGAATACGTCAAGTCATACCAAAAAATCCAGATTGTATTTGAGGTTCTTGAAGAGTCCACCAACCAATGCTGCCAAGTGAATAACATGAGTTGGCTTGTATTTGTCAAATATGGCTTTGGTTGCTGCTGTGTCACTAAAAAAATAGTAACAAATAATTAATTATTACTAGATAACGTCATGTAGAAATTTAAATTTAATATAATTATTATAATTTTAATACACCACTTCAACAACATGATGTAATATTAATATTTAATACTATCATGACATGACCTAAATAGGGTTATTTTATAGCTGCATTGTTAGTACAAACTGAATATCATTTTGCTATTATTATTATTAAATACAGATACAGTAGCTTACTTTTCACAATCAAATAACTGTTATTATTATACGACATGGCATTTTGGAGTGCGAATACGCACCAAAACGAGTGCAAATATGAGACTGTATTACACAGGTCTTAGTCCCCCTGACCGTGTGCTACGGAAAACACTGTTGAAAGCCTATATTTCAGGAAAGATGTTATGTCGTATAAAGGCTTGAAAAAATAAAAACTGACTCGTAAAAATACCCAGCCGTATTACACAACTTTCCGCTGAATAACCTCTTTGTTTGCTTAGCTCCTTGATCAATACATAATTTGTCAATAATTTTATTTGCAAGCTGCCAGCAAAAAAGTCATATCTTAACCAAGGAATGTATAGAACATTTTCAGCATTAACAAAGGAAGGATTTTTCAACAATATTAATCTGAGCAAGGATTAATACTTGAGGTTTATCAGTGAAAAGCCTAAAATAATTATTAGTTCAGGCCTTACCTGAGGTTACCATCCTTAGAGGACAAAAATATCCAAGTTTCATCAGATCTGTCCTCCTCTGTTGCTACTATGTCCTTCAAAGCCTTACCAACAAGACCAGTGCCACCAGTTACAAGAATTCTTTTTTGCTCAGCCATTTCTGGACAAAGTTACGTGCTTCAGAAGAAAGCACAAAATAAAAATAATATTGTAAATAAGACATACACTGTATGTTGCCAGAATTTAAATAATTCAACTTACTATAAGTGTTGGTCTCAAGAGATGTACATGTATGGTGCAATATCAGTTTAAGTTACAAATAACTTGGTCTGGAAATTTGTTTATTTATATATATCCTATCAATAACTACTTTAACTTGTATCATGGAGACTATAACGATCTGATATAACAGTCAAACACATCAGATATAACGAACGTTTTCATATCGACACCAGATGTTCATAATTTACTTCTGAGAACAATAAATGAATTTACTTCTGAGAACAATAAATGAACATCTGGTGTCGATATGAAAACGTTCGTTATATCTGAGGTGTTCGACTGTTATATCAGATTGTTATAGTCTCCATGATACAAGTTAAAGTAGTTCACTTCTGTTCTAGTCAGATCTCAGGAGCAAAGCATATTGTCAGGAGAGCTTTTTGGATTGAATTTCAATCCAAGTTAATTTACATTGATAAGGTTTGCTTTTGGACTGGAAAATGTATTTAGACTAGATTTGATGATTGTCGCGTTTGGTGGAGTATGCTATGAGCACCTCGCACGGTTCTTTGGCACAAAAGTAGCCATTGCGTTTAACGAACTTGGATACAAACAATTGGATATGAACAATCAAACTTGGATACAAAGGAATTTGGATACAAAGTTGGATACAAACTTTGTGCAACATATAATGAAAAAACCTTGTGCTGGTCATTTCTAATTAAAGGCACAGAACAGATGCGAATATTTAACCCATATTTTTTTAAAGACCATTTGCCACCGTACCCCTTCAGTTGTATGTCTGACAAAGGAGCCAGACATCTCAGCTACATGTATAACAATCACTTTGATGATGATCAATACCAGATGTTTTTTGTATCCAAGTTACCTACTAAATAATGACCTTTGCAATAATTTGTTATAACAAACCAAATTTTGGATACCAAGTGAAAAAGTTTATTTGGGAATTATTGCTCAAATTATATTATATTTATTATTTCTTTAAATGTTAAAATAAAGATAAAGAATGGTCATAAGTAACAAGTAGGATCAATTCAAGTACCAGTAGAGAGCGAAATCCTGTCTCCGAGATGGAACTGAGCCCTCAAAGTTTGTCCTGAATTAGTTGCTAAGCAACATGACATACAGCTGTATGGTTGCCATGACAATTTTCAGAGTACTCATGAGTGCTTTTTCAGCCTGGGGAATTCCATATTTTATCCGCACCCCCTACAAGAGGGTTTAATTTACTACAAGTGGGTTAGGATTTTTTCGTCAAAGGAGCCGCCAAAAATCAAGCCCTCAGATTTTTTTTTTTCAAAGCTAGGTGCTGCCTCTTCAGATTTTTTTCTTCAAAGGGCACCAATAAAAATTTAAGGAGTCAGATTCCTGTCATCCTTTTAGAGGGTGCAGATAAAAAAATGGAAATGTCCCTTGTGTGGTTAGCCTGCGAGCAAGCTAGGCTATTGTGCTGTCTCTTGATTGGATAATAAGAATCGTAAAACGGCACTTGTTCCTCCGACTGCCTGCGTCATGATGTCACTGGACTAGCTATTGAGGAGTGATTGCTTATACCCCAAAACTTTGATTCACCTTATTTACAGAACGAGGTGTTTTTCAAAATAGGCTCGATCTATTCTTATTCAATGAGATGCAAAATTCTGCAAATTTGGCCGCTATTGATTCGGACGTCTCTCTCGGGAGTATGCGAACAGATTCAGGCTAACAAATATTGTGCCTTTCCGTATTGATCGATTTCATAAATTAGCTCAGTGTTGGTGGTAGTGGCTTGTTTGTTGTTTGATTAAAAATCCAAATGAACATTTTATGCATATTTTACGTTAACTAATCACGCAAACATACACGCGACGATTGATATAAAAACCAAGACAAAACAAAACTGAATTAAGCTTTAAAAGTGTACGTAGATGAAGCTACAGCTGTTCAAAACACTTACCTCCTAAATTTTTAGATTTGTTCCCAGAGACAGAGAGCCGCAGAGAGCACCAGAGATGTTCTTTTCCCTCGTTCAAGAAAGACTTGGTAACCACCCTCTGTAGTTGAAGGCTGTGCACGTGTCACACGCGCGCTTCAAGCAACTCCTCGCAAATATTCCGCGCGCACACACGCGAGGGAATAGATACACACAGAAAAGCATCATGGGATCTCGTAATTCTTCAAAATGGCAACTCAGCAGTCGATTCATCAGTCAGGTAAGTTTGTCATTATCTATACCCGGAAAAAGAGAAGGTGATGCACAATATTTAACACATTACATACTTAACGTTCTCTTCCCAATGACCAATCACAGAACTGTGGGAAATAGTTTTTATAGTGTGAACTATAAACGATGGAAGTTTGTTGATTTCGACCGTCCATATTTAGCTAATAACTTTCGTCTTTGTTCACATTCCCTGACCACGGTTTTGGGAGAAGATCAACATTTTTTAACATTACAATTTACAATTTGCATGTAATAAAAGGACCATTTATATAAATCAGGAAAAACTAAATGAATTCTGGTCGTACACTGTCAAATGTATGCATATCTCTTTTTCACTGCAAAGATCGCTATAAATTAAAATGAGCAGCATTTTCTATATGCTATACATAACATTTTATTTGTATGTCATCTTCGATTATATAACTATCATATAGTTGTTAAATTATTATAGAGTGTTATAGAGAATTAAATGTAAAATAAACCATTTTTGTAAAACAAAATAAGCTTAAGGTATCAGCCACCCTTCAGGACCGTCCGCGCGCGGATCGCTGTAGCGTTAGTTGTTTTTATAAAAAACCCTATAAACCATATATTTTTTGAAAGTTTAATAATTCCAGATTATGGCTTTTTACTAAAAAAAACGATAAACTTAAATGTGTTTCGAAAATGGGAAGCTTTGTGTAAAAGTACATGTCTTTATAAATCATGTTCCAGTCCCTCCGGAAATAAACAGAAGAAACGATTAACACCGTATTCGCTTCTCAACACGTTCGGCTAAAAAACTGTGTCTCAGATTTTTGACAAGTGCGTTTGTTTTTCTTTTATTGGCAAATGAAGTTGGGAGTGACAATTAGTTAGCACTCCCTGTGGAAAAAAAGCTCTAGCTTTAAAATTAAAAGGAGTATTAAAATTCGCAGACACAGTTTTGTAGAAGAGATGTATGTCATCATTCTGGCCAAATTTCAGCCAAATTGGTTGAATGGCTGCCGACTTGGAGTTCAAAACGCACGCGTCGCTCGGCAAAATTTTCCTTCCGAGATAAAAAGGAAAATACATTTTTTTCGGCATCTTACCTGGAATGAGATTATGACACCTAAACGTCTATTCTGATCGATACCATAGAGGGATCAACTTTCTCTAACAATAGGACTTTGACAGGTAACATGTAACAGGAACAAACGTTCGCGTAAACACTCACGATAGCCAGGCGATAGCGAACAGAACGGCGCCTCAAATTAGATGAAACCGACGAGATCACAAAACGACTGTGCTGTAAGACATTAGATTAGCTGGGTAATAAGTTCTTCTATCTTCCACAGTTATTTTCACAGGCACAGTATGCGAATATTGGAGTAAATAAATGCACGCGGGTCGCACGCTCGCGACTTGTGCGCTGTTTTGTGTCGCAGAATCAATTCAACCGGCTAAAATTAACTTTAGGTAGTATTTGTACAGGGCGACTTCATTTTTGCTTTTAATGGATTTGATGGAAGTCACTTTGCTTTGACTCTGAAAGTGGTAGGAGAAACCTTTGTCGCTCGCTATGAAATCGGCCACGCAGCGCAGACAATTATTCATATTGTATGTAATTGGATAATTGAATAAATATGACTGAAATGTCAACAGCTAATTACAGAAAAATAATGAAGGAAATCTTTCATGTTCAATAACTTTCCACAGAAATAACATTTTGAGGTAGAATTTTTTGGAAATAAAAGCTCTTTGCGAGATCTACCAGAATTTCAAAAAATTGAAAATTTCACAAAATGGTAATTTTGAAGGGTGGCTGATACCTTAATGTTATTTTTTGTCACTAGGGTCTTCTCGAGGAAATGTAATGACTGGTGATTTGCCAGAGGATTTCTTGCGGCTATCACCAGGGATGAATCAAGCTCCCCATCCCGCTGGCACAGGGCAGATGGTCCCGATACAGCCTGTTACTTATTATCAACCCACAGGGTATATGCAGCCATTTCAACAACGACACATGGGACGACTAAGTGTTACAGTACAACAGGTCTGTTGTGAAATCTTTAATGTAATAATTCATGCGTTCATTTTTATTCAGTGAGCATGAATTTAACCATACTAATCAATGGAGTTTGGGTGCCTTGGATATCCAGGGGCCCACTGTGGCCAGCGACAGTATGTTGGTCAGGACTAGCTTGGCCATTGCAGGGGCAGATCCACGAATGTTTGATAGGGGGTTTCTCAGCATTTTCCCGAAAATGTGAAGTAGACTGCAATAGTTATTACTAAACGTTTCTTGCTCCACTCCAGTTTGGGGGACCTCCCCCAGAAAAAGATTTGAGGCTCTGAAAAGTGCATTTTGGTGGATCCTGGAGATCCTTGTTATGGATAATGGTGAAAGCAAAAAAACCCACAGGTCTGATAGGGGGGGAGGGGGAATCCCCCTGGATACGCCACTGCATTGTCGTAGTCTTTTATTCTTGATGATGTAGAAACAGAGACTCAGTTGGGGAACAATATTACCAGTTGATGACGAAATTCCACCTCCGAGACGGGACTAAGCCTGCGGTGTTCATCCATGAAGTTGCTGTGCAACATATGACGTATTTGCTGGTGCGATTGCTTTTGGAGTACTCCTGATTGCTTGTGCTAGTTTTTAATTGGATAAAATTATTTGGAAACTCTTTGTGTGCTTCAACGAAGATTTGCCAAAAATGCCACTTGTTCCCCCTGAGTGAACTGGACTGACCTATAAAATACATTGCTGGATGTATATAATATGTTTAGTGCATCTAGGAATTCTAGAGCCTCCATTGTGATCAGTCAGCCCTAAAATAGAATACTTCTCTGGAAGATCAGGGAGCATGGAAAAGAACATGAAGCTGCTAAAAATGTTACTATTAAGAACTATTAGACACATACTGTGAGCTAAAGCCTTCTTCAACGTGAAAGCACTGGAAGTGCAACATAATTTCTTGACTTTAATTTCTACTTCATCTTTTGTAGAAAGTGAGAGCCTTTCTAGTTGTACTGACATAACAAACCCCTCCATTATTGTATTACCCTTTACAGGCCAAGTTAGCCAAGAACTATGGCCTTACACGCATGGATCCTTACTGCCGTATTACTGTAGGAAACCATGTATTTGAAAGTCCAACAGCTCATAACGGTTCGACAAATCCTCGCTGGAACAAGTTACTGTCAATGTGAGTCAGTCATCTTCACTCATGATGATTTCCAATCAGTGTTATTTTTATTGATTATTTTGTAAAAAATATATTTAACATACAGTCGAATCCCGATTAAGCCTCAGGGAAATGGCAAGTGGCCGCTTAATCGGGGTTGGCCGTTAAACGGGGTTTCGTCAGAAATTAGCATAACGCATGGTATAAACGTCACTTTATCTGAATACAACATGCTGGGAGGCTTGTGACAACTGTTGAACGTAATGCAGCTTGTTACGTAATATTCACAAATTCAAAGTTTTACTGATATTAATTATTGCACGAAAATACAGTATCTTTTAAAAATCACAAGAAAAGCTTGTGATAAATTTCAACTCAACAAGAACCATATAAAATAAGTCGTTATTTACGTTAAAAAAGGAAAAGGACATAGGGTTATTGCCAGAAAATCAAAAGATTATGTGAATCACGTCAAGGCGATAACTGAAACATGTTTGAATGTTTTAATTATTCGTCACCTTCTATTTCGGACTCTTATCTGTCATCAGGTTTTTCAAAACAAGGCCAAACTATCTTGGTGGCCGCTTAATCGGGGTAAAAACAATAGGAAAGCCCTCATCGGGACGGCCAAAAGGTGGCTGCGGCCGTTTAATAGGGGTGGCCGCTTAATAAGGGTTTTATTTACAGTATTATGCTGACAATAATTTTGGGACTTGGCCGCTTAAAAGGTGACCGCTTAATCGGGGTTCAGCTGTGTATAAAATTTAATGTACAGTTTGAACTCTACATATTATATATACATGTAAGTATATATGGTCATTTAAGAACAGCAAGTGGTATAATGCAACTGTTGACAAAAGTCATAGTTGAATAGGTTTTTTGTCTTGGTCGTATTTGTTAATCATTTTATTTTACAGACCCATACAAGAAGGTGTGAATAATGTATACGTGGAAATTTTTGATGAGGTACATGTAATTATCATTTTTATGCATAAAAACATTCTGAATTTTATTGATTAAGAAGAAATCTGGAGGAGTCCAGGAGTCCTTTGATGAACCCTGGAAATTCTTTAAAATGACATATTTAACATTTCCGTCAACAACTTGAAGAAAATCAGCCCTTAAAATCATTTGAATGGATTTCTTTGATGCCACAATCTATTGTCAAAGCTATTGCCCCCGGGAGGACTCTCTGGGGAGTAGTAATACCGTAGTATCCCTAGCTGCTTCATGCTACAGAAACCATTCCGTTGGATGATCTGGTTCCTCTCTGTATGGCACTTATATAAATATACTATGGAATTAATGCTCGTCATACCTTTTAGGGGTTGAAAATCATATTTTGGTTTTGATTTTTTTAACCAACTTTGAACATGCTGATTTCTCAAGTGTTATCTATGGTTATGGGGACTAATGAGGAGTACAAGTTACCAAATATTTTACAGTGTTGAATCTCTGCTGATGGACACCTCCCGTAGGCAGACACCTCTAGTAAGCGGACACCTCTTAGGTGGACACTTTTTCTGGCCCCAAGGGTGTCCGCTTATGGGAGGTTAGAATATTTCACACAGTAGTCAGTTATTGTTATTGTTCTTGGTTAACAAGAATACAATTTTCTTGCGAAAACTGTAACAATAATTATGTCTAAGATCATTCTTTGGACTTTTATTAATAAATGCCAATACTTACTCTTTGGATTTCAGCGAGCATTTTCTATGGACGAGCGTATTGCTTGGGGTTTGATTCCCATTAAGGATTCAGTGTTCTCAGGGGAAACTCTAGAAGATTGGTACTCCCTCAGTGGCAAGCAAGGAGAGGATAAGGAGGGCATGATCAATTTGGTGTTTGCATACAGGGTAGGCAAGATATTTTGCAATGTTTGTACAGTTGACCTCCAATAATGGCCACGTCTTTAAAATGGCCGGGATTTATCGTCCCAAACATGCACCTAGATCCATACACTTTACTCTTATCGAAACCTTCTTACAACGACCACCTCTCTACAATATGTCTAGTTATTTCTGCCCAGGGCGTAGAGTGGGGTAGAGAGGTTATTGAAACTGTTGAATTAGGCTAATTTCCAAGATCACAGGAAACCCATAAACATAATAAATTAATAATGATTTGATCTTGTAGAGCAGTACTCAACAAATTGACAAACACCCAGATAGGAAATGAGGAACTTGTATACATATGTTGTAGTTTAAAATGATGTTAGGTTAAAATGATTTCAAACTAGTTACTTTGATTTTGATTTTTCTTTGTCTTAGGATTATGGTAATAAATCTGAACAAAGGAACACATACATTGTAGTATTATAGAGCTTATGCACTTAACCATATTAAATTGGTGTACCCTTACAAAATAATTTTTAATTAACGTCTTATTATTAACATGGCTGCCATGGCCTTTTGTCATTTGAGTACCACAGGATCATGGAGTGCATAATTGTTTATGCTTTATAGGGTGCATGTTTGGCTTGAAATCCTTCGTAATTATTTGTCATGAGTGCCTAGCAAAGATCTGCTTTTCTACTCGTTTTAGAAAGTGCCTGCACCACCGCCCCAAGCTATGGTGTATCCTAACATGCCGATACCTAACATGCCGATACCTAACATGCCAATCATGATGGTACCTCAGCCAGTTGTACCAGGTACTCAAGTACTTTACCCTGGCGGATATGGGCCTGGACAGCCAGTACCCACTGGTCCACCACAGCAGCAGCCAATGCAGCAGCAACAACAGCAGCCAATGCAGCAGCAACAACAGCAGCAGCCAAGGTTCAGTCAACAGGATATAACTGGCTTGAAGGATATGTTTCCAAGTATGGAAGAAGGGGTCATTCAATCTGTGCTTGAAGCATGTGGGGGTGACGTCAATGCCGCAACAACTCATTTGTTGAGTATGACAGACTCTTGAATGGCGCCGATGTGACCAAATATCTATTCAAGTTTCAGATGAAAACTTTGTCAGCAGAAAGGGTTGCAATAGAACCCATTTTAGAACTATCCATAGTGCAGCGATACTTGTGATCTCTATAAAGGAATATGAGTATTAATTTATAGTTACATATCAACAGTTATGGTTCAAACAACTGATGGTTAACTGAAAATGCAAGGCTTTTGTGAATTATTGTAAAGTAGACTCCATGCAAAGGCTTTGAATAGAATGTTGCTTGTCTTTGTTATAAATAAATGTTAGACTAAAACAGTCTAGGGATACAATGTAGTTGTATCCACAAAATAGCTAGCTGCTAGTCAAGAACAGTATGATACAAATGGAAAAGCAGTACAGTTTTCTAGATGGTGTAGGTCAAATTCAGAATTTGACCAGTCATGATATTATTAGTTTTTTTATTTGTGAAACATCCAGTGACCCTTTTCAATCAGAGACTTCTAGAGTAATATTTTTTATAGCCAGAATGGCAAGTGCAGAAAGTGGAAGGAAGATGGGAGAACACGAGTATGAAACATGAAAAGAGAGCTTTTTACTTGTGTTCTTCCCTCATCTCCTCTTTATGTGCCTGTCATGCAGGTTATTTGTTATGTCGAGAACAACTCAGGCTCCTCAGATATGATTTGTATTATCAACCAGTGTTTTTATTTCCTTCAGAAAAGGCTACTGACTGTAGTTCAACTTTTTGTTGACGTCACAGAAAAAAATTGTAGAAAATAATGAAATTAGAGCTTTGAATAAAATAACCTAAAATTGTAAAAAAACGTTTCCATGCCCCCTCAACAAGGCCTATAATGACATGTAGATTCCCAACAAAAAGATAAAAGCCCTGGGATCATCCACTTTCCCTGGGGAGGTGCCAGACGAAATAACGTGGACTAGCACTTTTTTAGTTTGTGAGTTTATTCCCCATTTGACCCCAGGGGGGTACTCAGGTATAGTGACGGGGAGGCATAGTGTGACTTTGTGTTGTTCCTCTCAAACGATCAAAAGAAAGATGTTATCTTTATTTTATTTTTTCTCTTCCGAATTTTTTTTTTGTATTCCGTCTTTTAGGATTTGGGGTCATTTTCCGTCGTTCCGTCTTTTAGGATTTGGGGTGATATTCCGCCATTCCACCATTCCACCATTCCACCATCCATTCCACCATCCATTCCACCATTCCACCATTCCACCATTCCACCATTCCACCATTCCACCATTCCCCATTCCACCATTCCACCATTCCACCATTCCGCCATTCCACCATTCCGCCATTCCTCCATTGACCGTCCAGGCGAGGCGAGTCGGAGTCCCAGGGTCGCGGAGTGCTCGGTCAACTTCATTACCGTCGAAGATCAGGTCGAAGATCAAAGCTTTTCTATATTTGAAATTAACTGAAGAATCAGCAAGATGACGTTTTATAGGAATTTAGTTTGGTTTGCCAAAGGTTTTCGTGAATACACGAAGACCGGTTACCTCGCAGCGGAAAAAGTCCTTCGATCCCAAAGCCCTCGACGTTGATGTTTCGTCTCGAACATTCATGATAACGGGCGCCAACAGCGGCATTGGAAAAGATACAGCCATTTGTTTAGCCAGGAAAGGAGCTACCATACACATGGTCTGTCGAAGCGAAACGAGAGGCGAAGAGGCTCGCAAAGAAATCACTGAAACATCGGGAAACGACAAGGTGACACTGCATATTCTTGACATGTCCCAGCCAAAAAAGGTTTGGGAATTTGTGGAGAAGTTTTCATCTTCTAGTGAATCTCTTCATGTGCTGATAAACAACGCTGGTTGCATGGTGAATACGAGGGAAGTTGACGAAGATGGTTTGGAAAAGAACTTCGCCACCAACTCTTTGGGAACATATATTTTGACGTGTGGTCTCCTTCCATTACTCCTGAAGCAGGACGCTCCTCGAGTTATTACAGTGTCTTCAGGTTTGTAAAATTCTGTGGAGGTTTATTTCGAAAAGAACGTGGGTAAAACAGTGTTCCACAGAATCTTTATTTCGAATATACCGTATACAGTATTTTAGGTGTATAAATTCAGTACGATTACGTAATCACTTGTTACTGAAAAGGAGCAACCTCGTTTCCAGGGTCTCTCTTCTCTCATTTGCGCCACGAGCGCGATCGTGAGCTCCACGCTCATCGCGCGAGTGAGAGCCTGCTCCGCGCTCGAACGTCACGCAATACTAAGGATCACGCTCTGCGCTCATCGCGCGAATGAGAGCCTGCTCGCAGGCTAGCAGTGTTCAACCAAGTTCCCGTTTCGCTTGATGGTGAGGCCATCCAGCGGTTCTTTAGAGCTCCCCATATGTGGGAGTGCAGCCTGGGCACCACATGGAATGTATATTTTGCATGTAACAATATCCGCATTTTGTTACCCTGGGTGACAGAAGCTTTTCTTGTTACAAAAAAGTACAGGCGGGAACGACAACGAAAGGGGCAGGAACGGGGATACAAGGTACAGGAAGTGGGAAGTTCATACCCCCTGTCATGTCCCCCCACCCACCCTGTTCCGGTCAAAGGCTATGTTGAGTCTATTTTTAATGTAATGTCTCAAAAAAAGGGTCAGCAGGGTAATCTCATCACGTGCATCATTACTTCAAATATATCACACGACTTTCATATTTACAGGAGGTATGCTTGTGATGAAACTTGATACAAAAGATCTGCAGTTTGAGAATATGAACCCATTTGATGGCACCATGGCATATGCACAGAACAAACGACAGCAAGTCATCATGACTGAAAAGTGGGCTGAGAAGCACAAGGAAATTTTCTTTTCTTCCATGCATCCAGGTAGGATCCTATAGCCTCCAGTTGATAAATTATTTTGGGCCATCTCATTTTCGGGTTTTTCGCCAATCACGTGACCAAAAGAAACAGGTTCTGGGAACGAGAATGGGTTCATCTTTCAAGTTGCGCGACAACCCTTGCGTGACTTGTCAGTGTGACATTTATGTTGGAGGACAATATTATTACTATTTTGTATAACCATACCTTTAGTTAACATCAGGGTTTGTTACATAAAATGGTCAATGGAAAGGTGCGACTATTGAAACGATTTCTTCAGAAACAGGCCTTGGAATTAATACACCCATGGACCATCTTACGAGTGGACAGGACCATCTTACAAGTGGACACCATCAAACACTGTTCAAACATCATAATTTACATTGGTGTCAAAAGAAATTCTCCAAACATGGATGTCCAATCCCTTCTGGCTAAGGAGCCAAATTTATCAAGTGTATACAGCATTATTTTTTATTATTTATTTATTTTAGAAAATTTGCCAATATCAGGTGAACAGACAATAGGACATGACGTCCCCTTCTAGGCCTATCTACCCAGCCCATCCCCAAGTAAGAAAAACCCTCGGGGTAGCTGTCTTTGACATTGTTGCTTTTTCCACCCAATCCTCACAAATGTGAGTGAGCATTCAACTGGGTACAATGATTCTGCTGACAGCTCCTCGAGTCATGATCATACACAACATATTTTTCAGGTTGGGCAGACACTCCAGCAGTGCGGACATCAATGCCAGGTTTCCATCACAAAATGAAGGACCGTCTGCGCACTTCTGAACAGGGTGCAGATACGATCATATGGCTGTCCATTGCTGACATGTCTAAGGAAACTAGCGGCGCTTTCTATCAAGATAGAAAAACAGCGCCAACACATTTACCACTGGCATGGTCAAAGGCTTCTGATAGCGAGAAAAATGATCTGATGACTAAACTTGAAGAACTGGTCTCAAAGTTCAAGTCTGATTTATCATCGAATCTGTAACGTAAATCAAATTATACTAAATGAACATGGAGCCAAAGTGGTGGCAAGGAATGAGTGGCAGTTGCGTGCATTTGCAGGTTCAAGTGCCATTGTGTTTATATTTAAGGGCCTAAACTTGATCTCTATTTTTTGTAAATTCATCTAAATCTATAATACATACATGTACTGCTATTGCATATATACCTCTCTTGTAGTATCAAGAACCTTGGTGGATTTCAGTGTTCAAAATGACAATGATCAAATGAGTACATATTTTATGCGTAGAAGACTTTGATACCTACAAATTTTCACTTATCCAAAGAAATTATATAATATTATTTATTATATTATTATAGTTTTCATTAAATTCCATTAATTCTGTGGTGTCCTTATTTTCAAGCTTTGACCAGAACAAGTAGTTGTATACAATCACCATCTTTATAACCCACATATAATTTTATCACGATCCCCAAGTGGTAGATGTACAGTAGCAAGAAATTAAACCTGATTTAATGGGCCATTTAATATTTTAATATTTTGTGATTGTTCCTTCACACTTTCAAACAAAACTCGTATTGGTAAGTCTTTATTGAGAACAGCAATGCCCTGAGGTACATGTAGTACAGACCTGGCAACCTTGTCCCCAGGATCTCTCAGGCATTGGTGGGTAAATCCAAGATGGCGGACACCCTGGGGACGAGGCAACAGACCTATAATTATCATAATTCCTAATACAATGATGGTACTCAGTACTATACGAAGTGTCACGAGAAGCATAACTTTGTTGTCTCTAAGTTTACATGTAAGATATTAAAGAACAATATTCCTTTCCTCTGATCGAGTTATTCTTCTGTCATAGCTGTCTCTGCCAGCTGACGCCATTTGAGATTTTGCTAAACAAGCTTGATAGGACACGACACGTCTAATGCAGAGTTAAATGCTAAGCTTCTCCTCTAGTTCCAAACCTTCCCCTTTGTACTTTTCAACATTCAAGACACTTGTGGTAATTCTTCATAAAAACCTCTTAACACATTGAATAATAGCAGCTTGTTTTGAGATTTATTCATTACAGTAAAACTAAACAATAACGGGACACTTACTTTATAAAATATTAATAATAGACTATTATAGAGTTCTAGACTTCAGTGGGTACAAATGAAAGTTGCAACTAATTCATTTACTTCAAGAAAGACAGTCGCAGATAATCGTTAAAATTATCATGCAATTCCAGGCTTATTCTTTTTTATGTATAAAGGGATTGTTTGTCTCGGTATGTTTTTGAACCAGACATCAGTAAGTTGTTTTGTTTATCCCGCACAAAGGAAAAGCTTATTCCCCTTCTAAACTCCTTTGAACTACATTTTTCACAAGATCTGTACCATATTTGAATGTTGCACTCTTTATCACATTTGTTAACAAAATACCCTATTATGACCTTGTGAAGGTACGTGGAGTACAACAAAGTACTCTTCTGTTTACTCTTCACAGGTAGTGGCTCTTACACCTCTTTGTGAGCTGATAAAGTTTTTGTTACAACACTGCATTAATTAATCTCTCCTAGTAATTAAAAGTACATCCACTAAGTTCCTTTGAAGTACTTCATCTGAACTGTAATGGACTGACTCTGAGACCAATAGCATCTTTACCAACCTCGGCAACCTGTAGGACCACGGAAGAGAAACAGCATCAGTTCTAAGCTCAAAATAGTTATTAAATCCTTACTGATGTCCTTTTAGTTTTAGTTATGAGAACGAATCTGATGGTGCATCAAGACTGGTTACCAATGCAAATGATATTGTAAGGAGAAATTTGGTATTAGAAGGATAACAAGAGGCAGCACTGCCTGGAGTCTGTGGCAGCTGATGGTCGGTAAAGTCTTCACGAGCCTATTCGCCCACAACTGCTGGAGCTTATCCCGGTTTCTGTAGCATGAGGTGACTAGGAGTACACTCCCCTGGATGGGAAGCTAGTCCATGGCAGGTTACCCCCCAGCATTTTGTCACCGGTACCCATTTATACTCCTGGGTGGAGAGAGGCACTGTAAGAGTAAAGTATCTTGCCCAAGAACACAACACAGTCACCCCGGCCAGGGCTTGAACACGTACTGCTCTGTCCGGAGTCCAGTGCACTAACCATTAGGCCACAGCGTCTCCCACTGGAGTCTACCTGGAGTCTGTGGCAGCTGATGGTACAGTTACAGTAATCGGAGCAGTAGTATTCAACATTATCCATTTGGCCCCAGTGTTCATTTACATATAGTTGCCACGCTTGAATGGTGTGCTATGATTCTTTTTGACTATTGAAATCTATACATTGGGTATTCACTTGATTTAGTGTACCCAGCAGCTCTGGTAAACCTCACCTTACAGACGTTGCAAATTGTTCCTTTGAATTCAGGACAATAGGAAGCTTGACAGAGAGGGCATTTTTCTTGTGGCTTGCCTCTGTATAATCAAAAACAAACAAATGAGCAAGCTAAAAGGAGCTAGCATCTATTTAGATTTCTAGCCTTGGATGGATGGATATTAGATTTGGGTACAGTATTAATGTTTCCCATACAAACTGGTCTCCCTCACTTATCAGGGCACGAAATTGCGCCTGATACAGTCGCCAATGCGCCTAAGTTTTCCACATTGGCGACCAAATCCTGAAAATTAGTCGCCAAATTGGCGACTACACGGACTAGAATTCTGACATATAACTTTGCCATAAAAAGTCACACAATAGATTAAAGTTATAAAACAATATTTCTCTGGTCTTGTTTTGCTTTCATAACGAGAAATATGGGCCAAAAAACGTCAACAAAGTTTCTCTCAACTGAGTACACAAAAACGCCCTATAATGCTTTGCAAGCCGTGTGGAAACCATTGAATACGTCATGTATGCCAATGGATTGTGTCTCTGGTGCTGAATTTATTGGAAAAATGGCGACTAACTTTTTGGAGTTGGCGACCACTTTGGAATATTTAGGAGCCAACTGGCTCCTGGAAAAAAAAGTTAATTTCGTGCCCTGCTTATTGCAATACACTGAGCCTAAAATGGCACCTGTAAAGGGAGGGTGTGTTGCATCAAGTTTCAGTGACATATTCAAGTGTGCAAGTATCAATAATATAATGGAAGTTTAATCACATGAACCAGCAGTTTTTGGCCAGCTTCAGAATCATTATGTAAATCATAGTGCTTTGATTCAAGTTTCATTAGTATACGAACCTTCTGCCAGCATGACTTGGCAAGTCAAAAGCACTTTCATTAACTTTATATGTTGCTTGCTACATGACAAACCCTTAGTTGTTTTATCTTACGCTGTACCTGTATAAAGGCTTATACGATGCTCCACAGATGGTGAAAGGGTTATGTTCATCATACTGAAGGACATGAGCATCAGTTGGATTCTTGTCACAGGCTTGAAGGATCTTGCGAATCTAACAATGAAAAATATACAACCTTGCTAGTTAATATCATAAAATGTACAACTTTGTTTATTACATAAAAATGGGGATTGTTCACAAACCTGAGTTGACACATCAGGGCGTGGTCCAAGCTCCAACAAACGACGGGCAAAGGAGGCGGCTGTCTTAAAATTCTTTAGCTGTAATGAACAATTAGGAAAAGAATTGGAAATATATTAGAAAAGCACTATTCTGCATGGCAATATCACACAAATAAGTTTCAATTCTGTTGATTAAAGTGTCTGCTAAATTAGCCTACATGTTTCTGCAATGTCCAAAAATGATTGTGTTCTGCAGCTTTTAATTCAAATTCTCTCACAGGTTAATTATTATGACAAGTGGAAAAGAAACAAAAAACATTTACAACGCTTCTTAAACTGCAATTTGTACTTTCTTACCTTAAAGAAGAGATTGACTGCAGTCCTAAGAGTAAGAATCTGATGAACTGGTTGAAGGTTGCAGTGAGTGAAATAAGCAGCCATCTGGAATTATAGCAACACAGACATGGTCAGCTACTGATGACAGACTAGCTGTTCTATGATGTTGCAAGTTGTAACTATTGTGACGTATTGGAACACCCACTGGATCCCCTCTCCCCCTTTCAATAATGCATTCATTTGGTAAATTTAAGTTGGTAGTTAAGGAGAACTAGTATTCTTAATGTGCAAATATGGTCTTGTCTGTCAATCAACTGATTCACTACCAGCTTGCCAGAAGGGCAAGCTAGAAAATCAAAGTTTGTTGCACCATAATTATGTGGCAATTCTCAAAGATAGTAGCTACATGTAATTCAGCATCACCCGGTGATCATAATTACAAACACTTATAAATTACAAACACTTAAAGTTATACAGTGACTGCTCTTTGACTTTCACTGATGTGTTATGACAATACTAGACTGATTCCCAGGGACTCCCATATAAAAGTGTGAGTGACGATCGTCGGAAACTGGTAAACCGATTCAATTTCTGACACAGTTCCTGTCATATTTCCCAGCTTAATGCCCTAAACATCATACTACATGATTTATGATTTATGATTGTGTACAAACATGTGTACATTATCATGGCAAACTCATTAAACTAAACTAAACTGTGGTGTACATGTAAGTTTAACTTTAAAGTACATTGTAATATCTCAGGTTGAACTAACCTCACAAAGCCTTTTCTGTTCTTCAAGGGTTGACTGTAAAAGAAAGTGCTGTACATGTTAGTATAATGTTGTAGAATCTGTAGACCTTGCTTTAAAAGGTTGAACGATGTTATTATCTGACTAGGAATTGATCTCAGAGAAGGTTCTGTGTTACCTTGGGTAGCTCCTTTCTTTTCACTTCCATCTGCAGTCCAACAATATATTCACGGCATATTCCCAACAGTTGCTGTGCTTCACTGATTTCCTGTTTGCTGTCCACCACCAGTAGAGTGATACTCAATAGAACAGCATGGAGCTTATAGACAGCATCCTGGAACTTACCTCCTGTGGTCAACTGATATGCAGCCTGTTAAAAAATCAACAACAATGACTTACAACAAATAAGGTGGCACTTCACAGTCTTACAACTGACAAACCTGTGGCCCTTCGATTCTAGCCTGTGTGCAGACAACTCCTATTTCCTTAATTCACGCGCAAAAGCAAGGAAATAGGAGTCGTCTGCACGCAGGCTATTCGATTCCAGATGGAATTGAAATTTAGAAATGTTGGGTTTTTTTGTGGAGGAAGGAAACTGGAGAACCCGGAGAAAAATCCTCAGAGCAAGAATGAGAACCGACAACAAACTCAGCCCACATGACTCCCGGGTGGAATCGAACCCAGGTCACATTGGTGGGAGGCAAACGCTCTCATCACTTCGCCATCCCTAGCTGTAGTCTTAAGTCAGACTCTTTGTCATGCCACTTGTGTGTTTCATAACAGCTTGACCTGATCTTCATATATGGCGCATTATTACAGTTAAATGTAACCTGTCTTTACCTTTCATTCGCACAGTCAAACCTTTATTATAAACCTTGCTTCAAGTACATGTAATATGGTTCTGGCCATAAATAATAGCTAATGAACAGTTCATTCAATTCATTGTGGTACTGTTTTTCGCTCAGTATTTTGCAATTTTTTTTTAATGAACTTGAGCACTCTTGGGAGTGACAAAAGATTCTTAGTTCTATAATATATAAGAAAATTATATACAGTGTATATATTATATAAAACTGGTTTGAAACTTTCTTTATAAAAGCCCTCCAGTGTCCACAGTAGTTTCTTATGGAAGTCTGACATACTCATGTAAAAATGCTATTAATAATATAATTATTTAATTTTAGTAGTTAACCTGTAATCGTTGCACAAGCATGTTCAGTTTCATTCCCACAGCAGGGAGGCCACCTTTAGCTCCAGCCTCTCTCCTACACAAATAATAAAATTGCATCAAAATAGATGTATGCCAATGTAGGTACTGGTACCCCGGGGGGGGGGGGGGGGTACTCAGGTATAATAGTGACGGGGAGGCTCGAATGAGGCCAAATTGTTAGACCCAAAAAAGTCCTATTAGGCTAAAACCAGACCCCAAAAAAGTCCAACCCGTTACCGGCGCAGAATGTAACCCCCAAAAAGTCATTTTTCTCTGCATTAAAATGAGAACCCTGGGTTACGCTTTTTTCAACCCCCCCAAAAGTCCTTACCAAAATCTACAGGTAGAAGAACCCCAATTAAAGTATACTTTAAATAGTTGATTGACCAATTAGATTAAAGCTCACCAGTTTCTGTGTGGATGTCCTATCAAGGGTGGTCCTCCAGGCATCGCTGGAAGTGCTGTTCTCCCACGACCAAAGGACAACATAAACAGTGGCTTGTAAGGCTCAAAAACTACAACACCCACTTGGTCATGAAGAAGCTGTGCAAATAATTGTTAACACAAAAATGTAAGTTAACTTTGTGGTGTATCTTTTCACTGCAATGGTGCACAAGTGTATTGCAGGTAAAACGGTGGATGGGTTGAAATATTCATACTGTCATTATACATACAGGTAATGCTTCAGTAAAATTTGAAAAGAAAGCTGAAAGAAGAATGCATTAATGTTGAAGTCTGAAGACCCAGCATGTTATAAACATACAAACCAGGTGAGTAAGACTTGCATATATCTAGCGAGTCTAAGAACTTGCACCAGCTTATCACAATCAAACTGGAAACCACACTGACTCGCATTTTCATAGGAATATTAATATCATCATTCAAGTAACAACTATGAACTTGATTCAGTTTGTTACTAAATGCATCAGATGCCCATTTGAACATCTAACTAGTATACTGAACTGAATTCCCCACCAATAATAAATACTGCTTCAATGTTTTTAAAATCATTCAACTTCAAGATGTTGTAATATGGGTGTGAAAAACATTTAAGATTTACATGTACCATTGGTTTATTTAATAAACAGTTTGCAACGCACTGTAGTATGACAATTTGCTACACACACCAAAAAAAATTAAAAATATGAAGCCAAAAACTTTCCAATTAACACATCAACCAATTTACATTTTTGTATAATTTATATCTAATTATAGTTTAGATTATAATTTATTCTAAAACTTACTCTCATGGCACTCTCAAAAGATCCAGCTAGGACATGATCAACAGCAAGTTGGGAGTTGGTACACCACACCTGTAAGTTGAAGTCACAAGACAAATTCTTCAAAAAAGTATGTACATTGTTTCTCAGGTCACAAAAGCCAGCTGAGAAAGACCTTTATTATCCTAGCAAACACAACTATAATGATTGTAT
Organism: Desmophyllum pertusum; assembly: GCA_029204205.1. NCBI lineage: Eukaryota > Metazoa > Cnidaria > Anthozoa > Scleractinia > Caryophylliidae > Desmophyllum > Desmophyllum pertusum. The sequence continues at coordinate 1,291,856 of MU826359.1, forward strand.
TGATTTGTCTATTGCCCGTTCCGAAGTTCAAATGGAGACTGGAAACGAGTTTTTAAATTTTGATTTAATTAACAATTGGAGCCCATCACAAGAAAGATCACATTAAAATTAGTCGGTTTACCAAGTTTGGGGTTGTTTTGTTGATTTCAACCATGCAGAAGGCTTTCAAAAATCAGAAAAATTAGAGACTTTGTATGGATTTGGGGGACGCCATCTCTGAATTAGAGACGTTTGTATGGAATTTGGACGACCTTTGACAGCTCACAACCAGGTTACTATGCAATGTAACATAACCAAACTTGGTAAACTTACTAATTTTCATGCGATCTTTCTGGTGATGGGATTAAATTTTTAATATGACGTAATTTGAACAATTGGTAAACTAGTGCCCAGTCCCTTTTTGAACTTCGGAACAGGCAATTCACTCACTCTGAAGGACAAAAATGTTCATAAATAAACTTCATGTACAAAGTTCCACATCAAAGAGAATGCAGCGCGAAACAATGGGAAATGTCAAAGTACACATGGCCAAACATGTGGATGGAGGTAAAATGAATATTGAAGCCTGAAGACCCAGTGTGCTATGAGCCAACAAACCAGGTGAGTAAGACTTCAGTTTATCTAGCGAGTCAAGAAACTTGAACCAGTTTACAATAATCAAACTGGAAACGCCGGTGACTCGCATATCAACTCAATATAAACATTAAATAATATGACTATAATAATAATAATTTAGAATATTGTATTTTCCTACAGTTACAATGTAGCACTCTAAGCACATGGGTGCTCAAAGGAATGAGGCTATCTGATATCAGAAGCAACTGTTTTAAGATCAGAATCCTCAAGATAAAATTTAAATATTATTATTGCTTGAAAACCCAAGTCAGTCATTCCAATGGAAAATTCTTTGTTCAGTGAAATATTTTTTCAAGGGAAGATCGTCCTGGCCCTGGTCTATCAACCGAAAGGGTCCAATTTTGTAAAAAGAAAAATTTAAAAAAATTTATAATTGCATGCTATGTTGCACTGTCAGTTGTTTCCTTCAGGAATAACCTGATGGATTTTAACGCTCGCCGACAAAAACGTTTTTGTTTTCATTCATTTTGAAAGCATAGTAGATCTCACCTGAGATTGACTAGTTCCCTTGACAGGAGGTACAAAGTATCCTTCATCTCCAGTACCAGCTGCTAGGCCAACATCCTGGTTAATAAACAAAACATGGATACATTGATTTGAGAAAACACATCATACACAGGCTATAATTTTATTACTGATAGCTTCTGACTTGTGTCACAGGCTGATATACTGTATATTAGGGAATTTTGAGCAGCAGTTTTGGAAATGACCTTGGATTAGCATGGGGAATGTTCCTTGCACTGACCCAAAACATGTCCAATCCCATTTAATTATTATGTAGCAAGTGAACAAGAATGAAAGCAAGTAATCTATCTGAAATATATCAGTATATGTGCCTGGAAAGGAACACAAATGAACATTATGCCAGATCAATCATTATTTTAACAGCCCTTGATCATTAACTGGTTATTTTTATCCATGTATGAAGTAGAACTTTGACATTAAAGACTTCTTGCAAAGGCTTACCAAATCAGGGGGGAGTACCAGATCTTCATCTCCAACATCCCATCCGCCACCCTCTTCATCTCCTCCAAGGATGTCACCATCCAAGCCTTCTTCACCAAATCCTCCTTCTGTAATCACAAGGAGCAAGACAAGACATCTTATGAGCAAATGACATCCATTAGCCATTAGTTAAGCAGATGATTAAGTTTCCAAAATAAAATGTACCTTCATCAATCACAAGTGCTGCATCCTCTCCCCAGCCCTCTTCAGCACCCTCATCCATATCTGCTGCTACCATCGCAGCAGCAGCTCTACTACCAGCTGTCAATCAAAGATAAAGTCAGTTCAAAACTGCCATTTTCACTGCTGAGAAGCTCTGGGCTTCTAAGCAGGTAGATCGTAACATTTACTCACCAGCTGGGCATTGAATAACATGACATACAATAATGTGCTAATGAATTAAATTAAACAATGTTTTGTACTTTGGATAAGATGCAAATTTCAATTTATTTTCACCCAGCCGATGCACATTAAAAGCTTGGGTGCTTATTGCAATCTTACAGTGTAGGCAATCAAGCTAATTGCATCATATATGACCAGCCACTGCAAAAATTATTGCTGTGCAGTCAAATACAGTCGAACCTCCCTTAAGCTGACACCCTCGGGACCAGAAAACGTGTCCGCTTAAAGGTGTCCGCTATGGGAGGTTAAAAATGTAGTGCTGAGAACATGGCCAAGTATCCGCTTACGAGAGGTGTCTGCCTATGGGAGGTTCCGTTAGCGGAGGTTCAACTGTATTGCAGAAATTAGAATAGAGTTCCACAACAACTACATGTACATGTATTATTGCACCATGGATGTGTCTACAGTGAACTCTCTCTAAGGCGGACACCCTTGGGACCAGCTCCTGCTGTCCGCCTTATGGAGGTGTCCACCTTAAAGATAGTTTAGTTAGAGAAAAACAAGTGAAATTTGGCTGAACAAGCCAAGCCAACCATGTCCGCCTTAGAGAGGTGTCCGCCTTAAAGAGGTGTCCGCTTTACAGTGGTGTCCGCTTTGAGAGAGTTGACTGTAGTTCATGTAACATTGTCAGCAATGTTGCACTACAGTGTGTGTGTGTGCTCTCAAATGATAACCTGAACAATCATTGAAGAGTGATCATTCTTTTTTCATCTTACCTTTAGCAGCCATGGCCCTTCAAAGAAGGTCTTAGCGACAGTAAGTAGGGGCCAGTTGCCCTCATTCTGTAGAATTGGTACAGGAGGTTGTAACAACTTTGCACTTGGGTTCACAGGAGGAAGCTGTGAGAGAAAGCAAGGTAACATGAATTTAAAAGCAACAAACATTTAAAAAAACATATTACAAAATAGTCCAACTTGACTTACTGTCTCTGGGTCTAGATCAAATGTGTCTTTGATCTCCTGGCATTCCTCTGATAGGCCGTGTGTAGCTGCTGTCAAGTACGCCAATGAGCCTATCCAAAATACAAGGAATATCAGTTATGATTGAATCATTTATTAATAACCATTTTACCCAGTAATAACCATTTTACCCAGTATTGAGACAATACTATTAGCCTATATAGCCTACTATTATTTCCTCATTAGCTGCCTTCTTCAATCTTGAATTTGTTATAAAAGAGAAATGAAAGTTATATAAATGATATGCATTAATCACTTAATTTACCTTGACCAAGACTCTTCAGGATCTTGATTCTTTCTTCCACATCACCAGTGTACAGCGCATTGTGGTACTGGCCACTCATGTCCTTGCGGATTTCAGCTGAGTAAACAAATAAAATAATTCTACATTGATACACATGTTGACTTGACCAGTTACTGAAATAATTCAAGTCTCAGTAGGCAAACTAACGAACAGCACATGTGATACAATGGAAAGGCTTGAGCACATACCAATCTTTGTCATCTTGCTGAGTTTCTCAAGATTGCCAGTGATGAGATAGAGGAAAGACAACTTGTCAAAGTTCTTTGTCCTCTGGTATGCCATTTCTACTACCTGTTGAATTATGTACAAACATGTGCAGAAAATTAAAACTCAGGAGGCACTGTGAGAGTAAAATGTCTTGCCCAAGAACACTACACTATGGGGTCATGTACTACAGTGACCCTGGCCAGCGCTCGAACCCAGCCCGCTTAATCCAGAGTCCAACACACTAACCATTAGACCGCTGCGTCTAAGGAAATAAGCTACATGCAATCATGTGGATGGCGGTAAAATGAATATCGAAGCCTGAAGACCCAGTGTGCTATGAGCCAACAGACCAGGTGAGTAAGACTTCAGTTTATCTAGCGAGTCAAGAAACTTGAACCAGTTTACAATAATCAAACTGGAAACGCCGGTGACTCGCATATCAACTCAATATAAATATTAACACATTGACGCCCATACCGGCCATAACCGGCCAAGAGGAGACCCACGAACTTGTACCATTTGTGACGTCATCACTTTTAATGCCAGAGGATGTCTTTGATAATCAACGGATAGAGTTGGAAAATGTCTAACAACCATGCCTAAACGAGCACGAAACGTTAAATTGGACCAGAGATACACACAAAACAACTTGGATTTTTTTCCTCCAAAATCACCAAAAAACGCGACCTTCACTACCATTGACACTCTTTGTCAAAAAAAATTCCCTTTTCCCAACGTTTAAGTTAAAACTTTTTCAACGTGAACAAAGGCGACTGAAAGGCCAACAAAACCACAAAATAAAATGAGAGAAAAAGGAGAGCAAGAACGGCAAAAAAAATAAAAGGAAAAGAAAAGCCTAAAGTCAGGTGAGTTTTTCAAACCCAAATTTTGATTTCTGCGCATGCCCGAGGAAAATATTGAATTTGTTGCTTTTACGTAGAAGGGGATGTTAGTTGCCGTGTTTTAAACTAAGTTTTAGACAGTTTGACATTAAAACTGTCGAGATAATGGCCAGAAATAGGCATCTGGGATGTTAGATTGCCGCTTTTTGGGAAAAGCCTGGGTGTCAATGGGTTAAATAATATGACTATAATAATAATAATTTAGAATATTGTATTTTTCCTACAGTTACAATGTAGTACTCTAAGCACATGGGTGCTCAAAGGAATGAGGCTATCTGATATCAGAAGCAACTGTTTTAAGATCAGAATTCACAAGATTTAAATAACACATTAAACACATACCTGGTGGTTTCCTTGAGTCAGTGCGGCAGCCCCCAGTCTCTCCCAACACACCTTATCATCAAGACTTCGAGCTGCCTCCAGTGCAACCTGCCAATACAAGATCAAAAATATTTGTCTTTGATATGAAAATATAAATTGAAATTCTGTAGTATTGGTGCTTTTTTTCTCTACTTATAAGTGTGTTGATTAGCATAACTTAATTTTTTCTTTAACTATTATTAAAACCCAGGAAAAGTAGTCATTTTGAAACCTACCCTTGTAATCACAGAACAGATAGTGAGTAGATAGCCAATCAGATTACAGCATTTGTGATAAATAGTGAGTAGATTTCTAGAATATATAGAGTTACTCTAGACACTTTGCACCTACCTCAATGTTACCACACTCCAAGGCCAATCCAAATCTGGTCTTTTCATCTTTGACAAAATGCAAGGCAACCTAAACAAAGAAAAACAATGTTCAAAACATAACCAGAATTACTGACCAGTAATATCAACCACGGTTTTCAATACATTATAGCAGAAACTTTAACTCAACTTACTTGAACTCAGCCTTTAAAAGGCCACCAACATGTACCGATTCCGAACTATCGGAAAATTGATCAGCTCCGATTCGGAATCATCACCGATATTTGGACGCGTCCCCTTAATAATAATTATTGCTATCATATTTCAAACAAAACAGATAACAATAACTTATTACTGCATACCTCTGGATAGCCTTTTTTCTGCAGGTAAGAGATGATGGACTGTCCAACTAGTTTTGCATTTCGCACCATGTGGAGAACCTAATGTAACAGATATTATAATATAATGTATTAACAGCAGCAATTAAAAATGTCAATTTTTGCTACATAATTAGTATTTTTTAAAACTCAACGTACCTCATCATACTTGCGATTGATCAGAGCCAGTTTGAATTTAAACTCTGTAGGATCAATTCCAAGAACTCTAGTTTTGCACTCTCTGTCAAGACAGTACACACTGCTTCCCTGTTCAAATAAATCCAATAACATGCTATCAGCTGCTAAATCCATTACTCAACCTTCATTACCAACTGAAGTCAAATTCCAAATTTTCATGAAATAGTTTGACTGTATGTATAAGATAATGTTTAGAGCACCATCTCACCTTGACTCTAGTGATGTAGATAGGGAGGTCTAGTGTACGGATGATCCCATGATCACTACAATGCAACAAACATCAATAATAATATTGTGGTTATTCAAACTGAAACTCATGATTTCCAGCTAATAATGGTATATTGCCAACCCAAAATCCCATACAACTGTGTGCATGATTATTTGTTAATTTTTCAAACTGTCCAAATTAATCTTTAATTTGGATGCGTGCCCAAATTAACGATTAATTTGGACAGTTTCACCCACGATATAATTAAAACCTAATAGCACTACATGCTTGTCCAATTTGAAAATAATTGAATTCAACAAATTCCTTGGACTTCCAAATTTGACAACATGTAGTCCTATTACATTTCCAAGACAATGACTGGACTTTGCAACACAAGTAAGCAACAGTGAAGACAATGAACTACATATAATATTGCAGGTACATGTATATGTTGTGGTTCAGTTTAAATTTTCAAACCAGTTTGATTTTTATTTTCCTTTGTCTAATATTCATTACCATAATCTGAAACAAAGGAAAATAAAAATCAAACTGGTTTGAAAAATTTTAAACCAAAAATAAATTTAAACCACAACATATGTACACTGTACAGATGTTCATTTCCATCAATAACTGGCACTAAAATTAATTAATCCAGCCCACAAAACAGGCACAGAATGCAGACATACCCATTCGTTAACGCATATTTGATGTGGTTGCTAGTGGTGTAGACAAACACGCCATTTTCTTCCAAGCCCCACTCTTTACACGGATGTTCTCATGGATGGTACATAGGCACTCCAACTTTCGATTACAGATTGCAACAACTGTGCATAACATTAAATAAGAGAAACTAGTATCAACCTTTAAAAACATAACTGCATTTACATGTACTGTTGTACATGCACTGTTTCTACATGTAGCAAAGTGTTTTACAGCGTTAGGAGCCCAAAAGTGTGACCACTTTTAATTAATTCACATTCTAATTAATTCACATTCTATTGTGCGTGCATACTATCCAATCAAAAGCCAAGAATAGCTAGATATCCTCTGCCTCTGATTGGATGGTCTGCACACACAAACGAATATGAATTAATTAAAAGTGGTCACACTTTTGGGATCCTTGCTGTAAGAAAAGTGCTCATCATTCATTTATAATTAGCAGACATTTCGGATAAAACCCTTCATCAGTCACAATGTAAGGATTTTTCTTTACTGTACATGTATGCAGTGCTCGAAATTAGCGGTCGTCCGGTCATCCGAGACGACTAAAAAGTGTTTCGGGCAACCACTTTTCAGTAAAACTAAAGGCCCGGTTGTCCGAGAAAAAGCCACCGGACAACCCACGTATAAATCGATCGAAGTACTTACGTTTCTGTGATGTCCAACAGAATAACGAAAAGAAGTTATTAATTTCACACAGGAAAATAGCTCTAAATATAGGGGTAATCTTCAGGTAATAAATGGAAGCAACCAAGATTTTTAAAATCAACTGAATCGAAGTTTATACACGCAAGTAGCTCACGCAAGTGGCATTCACAGTTTCTGGGTTCAAATTGCCCTATAATGCATTGCAAGCTTAGTGAAAATCTTGAGTACATCATGTATGCTGATGGGTTGTGTCTCTGGTTACTTGCGATCGTGTTTGGCTCACATTAGCTACAAAGTTAGTGGCTGGAAAGTCTTAATATGTAATTTGTTTGTTTTAAAGCTTGTTTTGTTTTTATTTTCGCAACCATAATGAGTTAAACACTTTTTTTAAATTAAACTAGCTTCTATTTGATTTTACAATCTCAGACTCAGACATGTTATAAGCATTGAACCTTGACACTGAACAAAGTAAACACAAGTAGTTACATATATACTAACTTTGTGTGAAACATTGTGAATTTATTATTTGAATTAATGCACTTCAGAGAATTGTGAAAATTGAGTCAAAACATTTATTAGGCAATTGGTCAGATAATATTTTAAGGACAACCAAGCAGTCATCAGGGCAACCAAAGTCAGGGGTTTGGTTGTCCGGCATTTGGCATAAGGACAACTTGGATTTTTTTTTAATTTCGAGCACTGTGTATGTACATACTATCAAAGGCAAGATTATACACAAAATAGAACAATTTGGACAGAAACTGCTCAACTGGATGTTCTCGTACATGTATACATTTAGTACACTCCTAGAGCCAAGGGCTACTTGGTGGGAGATACTGTACCATGTTCTCTGTCAAATGCCAACTTCGACTCACCATGTTTTCCTAACAGAGCTACATGGGCCATGTCAGCAGACCACACCACATAGCGCACCTTGTTCACTTTGACAGATGCCAAGGATCTACAAAACAAGTGAGTCACATAAAGATGTTACGTGTCACTATTCTACTTACATGTAGTTTATTTGCAATTCACAGTTATATTCACTAACACACCACACAGGCATCGATTAATACTAAAAGTAATGTCAAGTAGAAGTCTGGTCCACCACATGTACAGGTGACCAGATGCAGTGGTCTGATGGTTAGCGTGTTGGACTCTGGATCACGTGGTCCAGGTTCGAGCGCTGATTGGGGTCATAGAGTACTAAAGTCATAACGTCACAAAAATTAAATTTGCGAAATTATGAAATTTGATCAGCTATTCAGAGGAAGCACGCACACAAAAAATGTCCACTTGCCAAAAATTAGCTCTCCGTTGCAATTTGCGGCCGAGATATGGGCACTTCAGGTTTTAATTTCTCCATACAAACCCTTCTAATTTTGCGTCTGTTCCTTCAGTTTAGAACAGGCGCAAAATTAGAGAGGTTTGTATGGGACGGTACCAAACTTTGAAACTCTATATCTCGGCCGCAAATTGCAATGAAGAGCTAATTTTTGGCAAGTGGACGTTTTTGGCATGCTTCCTCTGAATAGCTGATCAAATTTTATAATTTCGCAAATTTGAAAATTTGTGACATCACACTTTAACACTCTATTGTGCTGTGTTCTTGGGTAACACAAAGTGCCTCTCCATGGGTTAGGTACCGGTGAACTGTTGGGGCAACCTGACAAAAACCTGCAATAGACTAGCGCCCCATCCAGGAGGAGTAACAATACTCCTAGTCTGCTTCATGCTACTGAAACTGGGATAAACTCTGGCAGTGTGGGCCACTTTGACCCAAGCGCAGACTTGACCTTTATCTAGAAAATGATTTACCGGCAGGTACCCTTTAAACAGTACTCCTGTTTGGGGAGAGGCATACTGAGACAGTGTCTTGCTCAAGTACACTACACTTTAAGGGGTTTTGCTCTGCTCAAAAACCTGAATTCTTGATCAATCCTAAGTCCAGCACACTAACTAATTAAGCCACCATACATGTACTTTGAGATTCCTCCGCAACGTTATTAAACTAGCAGCAATCATGGTTTCTACACGAAATAACTGTTGAAACACTGTACACTCAACATACCTCTTCTGCTGTACATCAAACAAGGTAACAGAGTCGGCATCCCTTAATAACAAGCTGCCAGTACCAGCATAAAATATCATTTCACAAGGAGGAGTCTGAACCTTCTTAGTCACTTCATTCTTCAGGTTCTTGATCAAGAGCTAGTGAGAAAAAAATGCATTCAACATGTTTGTTCTAGTTTACCTTTCATTACAAGATAAAGAGTAAATTTCATAAATGATGACAATTTTATTTACTGACAGAACAACAATCAGAAGCTTGTCAAGTGCAATAATTATTGTTTGGTTCAGAGTAGCCTTATAAAAGACTGTTGTTCACAAAGAATCAAATTGAACAAAATGAATCTAATTGAAATTAGTTCTTGTAAATCTTACATTATGTGTCCTATCCAAAACAGCAAATCTGTTGCGAGCCACCCAGACTGCAGTTAATCCCGATGCTCTCTTTCCCTCAGACACTGCAAATGAACATAGAATGTATGCAACATAGTCAGCCAAATAAGGTTGAACTGATCTGAAAGAAACCGCATTATTCAGTAATTCATGCATGCAAAGTTACTATGACATACCTTCTGGGTTGCTGCTGTCTATTTCCTTGGGAACTGCATGCAGCTCATAAACACAATTTTCTGGAGTGCTTGCATTCTTAAATAAAATAAAAATCCAATTAAATTCTGATTTGGGAGGGTAAAGTATTCCCAGGGCTGCAAATAACAGTCGGTCATCGGACAATGGCCGACCAAAATTTGCCAATGTCCGATGAAATCCCAACTGTGGTCGGACATATATATAATGTCCAGACAATTTTTTTTGCCTTCCAACGCTAATCAAGCAGTACTGTAATATGATGTCCGACCTCATTCTTGTTTTGTTCGACCAAAATGGTGACTTAGTCGGACATATTTCCTTTCAAGAAAAGAAAATTATTTGCAGCCCTGTATTCCCCTCAGATCATTGTTATGACGCAGCTGAATGCGTCCTGGATATGGCCTCTGTCTATTTCAAGCTAGGTCTAAACAAGAACCACTTACTGTGCAGAGAAGAACACAATTTTCTGCAGGATTGTAAGACATGCTATACACAGGAGTGCGAGATGAATTCCTACAAAGTGGTAGAAAAAATTCCAGTAAGTACAGCAATGTATAATTTAACACACTTTGCATTCAACTAGAACCACGCCACAGCTAACATTTCACATACGACACAAAATAAAAAAAGCGATTTTAATAATTTCTTTAACACCTCAAAATTCCCCTAATTTTCACACAATTTTTCCCTATATAATCAATTCTGTAATTTTTATGTACTTTGAACTTGAAAATGATGACATGGAGTCATAATTTGAAACGTCGTTCGACTTTAATATCGTTGATTTTCATTCTTAAATTTTTGACTAAACTTTATGTTATTAGTAATTTCTTTTCACAAGAAAAATACACACAGTACAATGTATAAAATTATGGTAGCTTACCTCCTAAACTGCATCACGGGTACATCTTTAGAGGTTCCAAACTCATACATCCTCAAATACCGCTCCTACAAAAACATTTCGTAATTACACTTTCTAATGGAAAGATCACCCATTACATGTGTATACAACATGAGGTCAGAAGAAAATAAACTTTACTAAGAGAGATCGCTGATAGCAACATTCACTATATTATCTACATCGCCTTCATTAATTCTTACATTACAATGAAGATGACGCTACCGTTGCCACTCTACAAAGTTTTTGATTAATTTTTTACATCTTTTTGACGACTTTCGGATGGGTTCCGTTTGACTTGACCAATCAACATCCAAGGAGTGTTGGAGGCGGAGTCATGAAATTTGAATGGTTTTAGTTTCTAGTCTAGTTCAAATGTGGCGCCACAAAACGTTGTCAAAAAGATGTCAAAAATTAATCAAAAACTTTGTCGAGTGGCAACGGTACGGTAGCGTCATCTTCACTGTAATATCTCTAGACTCCCTGAAAGGAACTTTTTCTTAGTTTTATTTTCTCAAAATACCTTAGTATAATACAAAGTGTTTCCATGAACTGCATAGGCTGGTCTCTCCCGCTCTAATTTAAAGACAATCATTCCACTATCATGACCTAAAAGGAAACAAAATAACTACATGTATATATCAATGCACTACACTTACATGTAGGTTATGGTACACTTCCAACAACTTTAAAAGAAAGTGTGAAGGAGAACTACATGTAAGGACATCAGGGAAGACTTGGAGTGAGACCAGTTGACTTGTTCAGGACTGAATGTACATGATTGTAGTCTGATGATGCCTTATAATGCTCCAACAGGAGCCTGAATAAGAAAGAAATTGAGTGAAACATACCTGCGGCAAACAAGTTGAGTGTGGGATGAGCAGCTGCTACCCAGAACCTGTCATGCTCTCTCCTGAAGGTTTGGACTCCCGTTCTGAAAAAAAAATAACACGTAATTTAAAAAAGCCAAGTTCAGTCTTTCAGCCCCAACAGACTTATTCGAAAAATGGCATCCAGTGTAAATACTAAGCTAGATGTTTGAGACTGTCTAGCCTAGAATACATTCTTTAGGGATTGTGTTGTTGATTCTGTATGCTTCATTATGTACATTGTATTGATGAAAAAACAATTGCCATATACGGTATGTACATGTAGGTACAGTTCTATGGCAGTTAGAGTAGAGTATGGTAATAAACTTTCTAAATGAGACTTAGGTAACACATCCAATGATGATCTCACCTCTTCGACATGTCCCAAACTCTGATACTCTTGTCTTCTGAATTACCTGTGAATGGTGCGAAAACAAATGTCAACTTTAGACATCTCTTTATGCCAAATGTTTGTGTAACCTTCGTCAATTTAAAAGAAACCTCTTGTCACAGTGGAAAGATGCTGAAAACTGTTTCCCGTAAAATGAACTCATAAAGGACACTTACTCAAAATTAGTTCTTGTCTGGGGTGGAACATCACACAGGATACATTATTGTAGTGTCCTCTGCATGTGTCAACTTCCCAAGCCTTGGAGTCTGGACATGAAATAAAAGACAGTTACCAGGCTGATCATCGCCACCAGTTACAGTCAGTAAATTATTATTTATGGTGTACTGTGTACAAGTATCAAGATCACGTGTATTACCATTCATTCTCCACAGCTTGACTTGTCTGTCATCAGCTCCAGATACAATTAGCGGCATGGTGGGATGGAAAGCAACCCAGTTTACACCACGATCATGACCCTGAGAAGAGAGGACATTTGACAGTGTTTACTTTAAAGAAATATCAGCCCCTCAAATACACCCAAACATTTGTTTAGCTTTGATCCTGAACCAGATGAGAAACAGCTGTCGTACATGTAGGTATTTTAAACTAAGCCAGCAACTATTCCGTATTGATAAACAGTCAACCAAAGGAATGTAAGAAAAGAAGTTAAAAGACCTTGAAAACTGGATCTTGCCAAAATGCAATCCAGAACTTTCAAGCAAATTTGAATTTGAATATTATTTGCAAGCTGCTTCGAGAAAACTGCCAATCAATATTCCAACTGAACAATACCTGTGTACAGTGTTATGTGCCACAACATTGCAAAGTTGTGCAGAAAAGAACATTCAGTTTGCTTATAAAATTAATACTAAACTACTTGTACAAATACTATACATGCACCTCCAAAACATGCTTAACAATAGCATCTGATTGTCCGAACAGATCTGTGTGACCAGGTGTCTTCAGATGCTCCTCTAAGCCACTTGCACCAGGGGCAACAGTTTTCTTCCTGAGACCTGGAGTTAAAAATAAGAGATTCAATGACACTGATCATGATCAAGCACAGCTATGTACATCTTAGGGAATACACGTAGAGAGGGTACAGATTTCATAATCATTACCATTGTATACAATTAATGTACATATATACGGACCCCTCTAGAAACTTTGCTAGCAAATTTCTGAGCTAAAGTGACCAGGCAAAATTTAATAAAATGAAAATGATCCAACCACTTTTTTTGCCTCAATCTACATTATACATGTACAGTGTACATTGGAAATTTAGCTTTAGTGTTTTTAAAGGTTCTCTGACACTTTAGGGTTCAGTATACACATTGAGTATGCAATAAACACTAAACAATATTACAGTGAAGAGGACGCTACCGTTGCCACTCGACAAAGTTTTTGATTAATTTTTGACATCTTTTTGACGACTTTCGGATGGGTTCCGTTTGACTTGACCAGTTGACTAATTCAAATGTGGCGCCACAAAACAGAACCCATCAAAGTTGTAAAAAAGATGTCAAAAATTGATTTAAAACTTTGTCAAGTGGCAACAGTAGCGTCATCTTCACTGTAAACACAGCACCAATAACATAGTCACCTGAGATGTCCCACACTCTAACTGTCTGGTCAAGAGAAGCAGAAACAACCAAGTCTTCAGTAGGGTGAAACTGTGCACACATCACATAATGATTATGTCCAGTGAGAACACTAGATAAGAAAAGGAAAGAAACATTACCAGCTGGAAAACAGAAAAAAAGAAGCTCCCAATTTGAATGGACAGTGGAAAGAAGAAGACGAGTTGTCCATTCTGATTTTCGTTGGCTCACGCCAGAGCAAAAATCTGGGCACTACCCGGGCACGGGCACTACCTCCAGGGGTAGTACTCGGGCACCGTTCCCAGGCACGGGCACTTGTCTGAACAGGCCTTTGTCAGTGCCCTTGCCTATATTGAAAAGGTCACGTACCAACATTGGGACTACCCTTATGAGGGTAACTGAGGGTAAAGAGGGTAATGAGGGTAACTGAGAGTAATGAGGGTAAAGAGGGTAACTGAGAGTAATGAGGGTAATGAGGGTAACTGAGGGTAATAAGGGTAACTGAGGGAAATGAGGGTAACTGAGGATAATGAGGGTAACTGAGGGTAACTAAGGGTAATGAGGGTAACTGAGGATAATGAGGATAACTGAGGGTAACTAAGGGTAACTGAGAGTAATGAGGGTAACTGAGGGTAATAAGGGTAACTGAGGGTAACTGAGGGTAATGAGGGTAACTGAGAGTAATGAGGGTAACTGAGGGTAACTGAGAGTAATGAGGGTAACTGAGAGTAATGAGGGTAACTGAGGGTAATGAGGGTAACTGAGGGTAATGAGGGTAACTCTAACTCGAGAATATTCATATGACCGTCTTACAAATGCAACGTCATTTTTACCCTAACTCAATGATAGTTCTTGAAATTAAATACCACGTTTTCAATACAAAGTGACTGAAACGCCAGACAATATTGCTGAAAAAGTCATCAGTACATCAGCCTGACGGAAGGGGGGGCCTTATAGAGAGGGGGGGGGGGGGGGGGCTAAATAGAGCTTTTACGGTATACTTGTACACTGTACATGTACCATTCTTGAAGTTGATATGCCTTACCATATGCAAGTTCGGGACTGCCAGTTCCAGATGCGAATTGTTTGATCATCAGAAGCACTAATTATCCACGGGTATTCCTGCGGATAAAATGTGTACAGTAATACTTTAGAAGCATCTCTTATTATGCATGATGTTGACATCACAATAATTATTATAATATTTGCTGCTATGATATAAGGATTTGGGGGATTTGAATAAGCTTGGTATGCGTCATCTGGATTGGTATGGCTTCATATACCAGTAATGGGGACAAGTACTTGCATGTACACGAGACATGAAATCAATGAACACTTGAAAAAAATATTGTACTTAGTTATTACACTGACTACAGTGTACATGTCCAAAGTGTTTACATTAGACAGGTATGAAAATAACTAGTTGTTACACAAGACAGATCTATAAGTAAAAAATGTTTCTTGTAAATACATGTATATCCATGATTCCATGTACTACTTACTTGGTGATAAAAAGTAGTTCTGATGTAATCTAGGTGACCCAACAGAGTGAATAGACATTTCTTCTGCTTGTAGTTCCAGATCTATAAAAGTCCAAATTAAAAGGTTTGCCATTGTTAGCAATACATGTACATTGTACATAGTATGAATAAAAGAGAAATGTCAATGCCAACAGTTTTAATACATGTACAATAGAGGACCAACCTTAATCTTGTAATCATCTCCTCCAGAAACGAAAAGAGGTTGGTTGGAATGGAAGTTGATACCTCTCACAGGCCCTACAAAAACCATGGTTATTTGTTAGATCAACTTGGGTGTGGAATCATAACAATATAAACAACAATGACTTTATTATCATTTGATTGGCCAGATGAAACAAAAGCCATCAGAAAGTTGTCAAAACTTTGTTGAGCGACAGTGGTAGGGCGATCTTCACTGTAATAAAAATTATAAAGGAACCAGAAACAGAATAACCAAAAAAGCTAATCTACATGTAGCTGATAGGCTCATTGCAAAACGCTGTCATATGACCTTGTTAATTCTAACATTAGCTGGTAGTACAAAATGCAACCTCGTCCCCAGGGCCATCTCCACTTTCAAGATGGCGGGTGGGCGCGAAGAAGACCCTGGCGAAGAGCAGGTCATGTGACCACAAAATTAGCCAATCGCGAGCCCGCCGCCATTTTGAAACAATCAAAATCTCCAATATTTTTGGAGACACGTGACCTGCTCTTCGCCAGGGTCTTCTTCACGCCCACCCACCATCTTGAAAGCGGAGATGGCCCTGGGGACGAGGTTGTACAAAATGGGTGCCAGAATGGCAAGAGCGTGATATCGATGTTGCTCCAACATTTTGCTACAACACTACTTGCAGTGACTCACCATCATGTTCATCAAATCTCTCTAGCAATGTGCACATACGATAATCCCACAGCTGAATAACACCATTGTGTAGACTTGCAAGAACCCACGGCCTCTTAGGGTGAAAGGCGATGCCTAAAATGAGAAGAAAAAAAGTTCACAAAACTACAGACCTCAATACTCTTGCATACATGTAGATTTGTGCAAAGTAGAAACTATTGTGAGGTGGTTACTTAAACCTTAAAGGCCCTACAGCACTGGCCACAGGTTCAAGTATATGGGGAAAAATCTTTGGCAACTTTGGTAAGGAAGTGACCAGTTTAATTTATAATGAGGGGCCCACAGAAACAGCAACTGTGAAACAGTCCAGTTTTTTCGAACTTGGTAAATACATGTAATACATAAACACCCTTCCATATTTGTGGAAAACACGCTTTGATACATGTACAGCTTGCACTGAATAAACAACCCGTCTGAATACCCTGTAATCAATTTGAACAGCGCAGTGAAGACTGACAATTACGGATTTAGGACAACAGTTTCGCCGATAATTGTCGTGTTCTTACAATACTTGCTTCTTAGGAAAATAAATTGTCAAGATCGCTATCATTAGAAGTTAGCATACGAAAAACTTTCAGGAACAACACTACAAAAAGTTTAAATTCTTGGAAGCAATCGATCGATCAATTGATCGATCGAATGAAGCTACGATCATGGAAAGAAGCAATTTTATGACATAGCTTTTTACTTGAAGTATTAAAAGCAGAAATCGTCCAATTGACAAGGATGGAAAGGAATCGACATAAGAATAATCACAAAAACTTGATGAAACTATTATTTTGGAATTGGTACTTTGAATTTGTGTAAGCATGCATGTGAACCATGTTAGCTTACTTTCCTTACCTTTCACTCTGGCCGATTTCGTTTCGAATTTCGTAAGCATGGCAGCTAAAACTTCTCAGAAATATACAAGAAGATACCAAGAATTGATGATTGAATCAAAAGTAATCACAATCTAGCCAGGACCGCCAATATACAAGGAAACGCGGTAGAAAAATACAAAATTCTACCGGGGAGAACAATATGGCGGCCGCCACGTCACTTGGGACATGTGTGTGTGAGTGCCTCGACTTCGTGCAATAAAGTAATTCCTCCCTCCCCTCCCTCAAATAAATCGTCTCGTTCGTGCCCAGTTCTAGAATCGTGTGCCTCGTTCTCCCTCTTTCTCTTTCCTCTCCGACCGCCATCGCGGTTATAGTCGGTGTACAATCCGCCGAAATCGTTGAGAAAAACGATACATCATGGCCGAGGGATTAACTCTTAAAGGAACCTTAAAGGGGCACAATGGATGGGTAACACAAATTGCCACCAATCCTCAAGATCCAGACACGATTTTGTCCGGTTCTCGGGGTATGTAACTTAGTGAATCTGTGTAGTTTGTTGGTGTTTTGTACGATTCTTGTATACAATGTTCATTTGTATAAGCCCATAGTGAACAAATGAAAAAAATACCTTGCTGTTCCTTGAATTTCTCAACCAAAAGTCCTTCATCGACAAATATTCATTCATTTTCATGAGACGAAACGTAATAAGCTTATAAATGATTTCATATGAGGTTAATTTATGGTGGTTTGTATAAGCTATAAATTATTCCTTATACCTTGTTCACTCACTGGACAGTTTTATTCCTTTTTACATCAGGAGAGCAAATATTTCTGAACACCCAACAAAATAATATAAACTTTTCCTGTAGATCTCATGTTGAACAAGAAATTTATATATAAGCTTAATGTTATTAGCTACAGGGAAGATGTTGATAAGCCAAGGCTCACTTTGCAATTCTTGTCACTTGTTGCATGAAGCCATACACTAGGCAATTACAATGGCAACAATTCATGGTGATCACCTGCACAGGCCATGATTAGGGTGCATTCCATGTACATCCCACACCTATGTCAGGAGGGCTTCTTCCCTCAACATCTTGAAGGCCATGCTAAATGATGTAAACCTGACCACTGGGGTCCAATGCTGCTGCTCTCTTTGTGGGGGTAAACTGTTTTAGTGGCATACTAAACAAGCTATTCTTGCTTCAGACAAAACACTCATCGTCTGGGACCTGACACGGGAGGAGACCAATTATGGTGTGGCTTCAAAAGCTCTAACAGGCCATAATCACTTTGTTTCCGATGTGGTTATGTCATCTGACGGCCAGTTTGCACTCTCTGGCTCCTGGGACACCACCCTCAGATTGTGGGATCTTAATGCGTAAGTTATGTACTTTGTTAGTCACTATCAAAGCAGTTTCATTTGAATTATGTCTGCCGTTGTTTTCCACAAGTTATGGTAATTTTCACACAACTCTTTGATTGCTTATCAGTGGTACCACCACACGCTCTTTTGTTGGTCACACCAAAGATGTCATGAGTGTTGCATTTTCTGCTGACAATCGTCAGATTGTGTCAGGATCACGTGATAAGACCATCAAGCTGTGGAACACCCTGGGTGTCTGCAAGTATACCATTCAGGTTCGTGGGATAATTAACAGAGAGATGTAATAACATTGGTTCCTTATTAGTCATTTGTGGCAATTGAATGTCTTATTTACAATAGCTTTTCTCAATCTCGTGTCAACCAAGGGTATTTCTGGTTTGTCAAAATCAACCCAGCCAAGTGATACTGTAACTAAGTATTGAACTCAAGCAGTTGTTGCAATCTACTGTAGGTTCCCTGCCAACTAGTTCACACTCTGTATCTCTCAGAAAAGTTATCCCAAAATACTATATAACTATTTTTCCCAGTAGGCTGCCCTTAATTTTTTTATTGTCGCCACATAATGTACATGCAAGTCTATACATCCACCGCATGTAATAATCACATTTGGCTGTGTATTACATGATGAACTTTTTTGGCATCGCACAAAAAAGTAGATCATAATATGATACCACTAATGGTATTCAAGCAGCTCTGTATGTGTTTAAAAATTGACTTGTGGTCTCACAATAGTTGGCAATCAATGGATGTATCTAGTCGAGTGACATTTTTTGCATTACTGCTGGTTTTAATATGCTGTCTGACAGTGTACACACATGTTCGGGATAACTGTAAGGAACTAAAATAATGCTTTTAATTTGCTATATTGTTGTTCAAACAGGATGAAGGACACTCCGACTGGGTATCCTGTGTTAGGTTTTCACCAAACTCAAGTAATCCAATCATTGTATCTGCTGGCTGGGACAAACTTGTTAAGGTACTGCTACATTTTAATTTCCTTCTTAGCAAATTTCAGCAATAATTTTAATGGTTTAGACAGCTAAGGGCCTATTTACATGGAGAAAAGTTGTCCCTGGTAGGAGGGTTGCCCTCCTCCCCGAGCCATCTTTTACCGAGCGTTTATATGAAAAAAGTTGTCCCTGTTTACTGAGCCAAAACGTGGCCTTCTCGCGCTCACGCATGCTCTATATGTCCCGACTTGTCCCTGGTAGCTGAAACAACAATAGCCAAAGTGTTGATATGGGAAAAAAGTTGGCCTGCCCCCCAGGGTCACCCTACCTTCAAAGCGAGTAACCCTCCACCCAGGGTTACCCTGCCTCCCGAGCCAACTTTGCGATTTGTCATGTAAACGGTTCGCTGCTATTTATAAAGAAATGTACGAAAAGTTCTCACGCCCGGGGTTGCTCGGTATGGAGGGTGACCCTCCTACCAGGGACAACTTTTCTCCATATAAACAGGCCCTAAGTCAAGGGTTTGGTACGGGTCCTTGAATCCTGGAAATTCCTGGAATTTTGTTCTGGCATTTTCCTGGAAAGTCTTGGTAAATTGGTGGGATTTTTGGCAGGTCCTGGAATTCTCTAAATTCAAGCAAAAATGAAGTGCCACAAAATAAAGAACAGTCACAAAATTAACTAGTACATTATTTTGTAACTCTAGATCTTGTGGAGAAAATCCTCTCACAATTTTAAAAGGAAGTGTTGAAGAATAATAGAATGTTAGCTTGTGCATTTGGAGTCTGGAAAATGTACAGGAGTCAGCTGGAAAAAGTTCTAGAAAATTGTTGCTGAAAAACTGCATGAACCCTGTAAGTTAGAGGACTGTTGTTGTATCCTTTGTAGGTTTGGAACCTGACAAATTGCCGTCTGAAGACCAACCACATTGGACACAGTGGATATCTGAACTGCGTGACTGTCTCGCCAGATGGCTCTCTATGTGCATCCGGTGGTAAGGACGGCAATGCCATGCTGTGGGACTTGAATGAAGGAAAACACTTGTACACTCTCGATGGAGGTGATATCCTGAACTCCCTGTGTTTCAGCCCAAACAGATACTGGCTTTGTGCAGCAGCAGGACCCTGTATCAAGGTTTGGGTAAGTGTAGTACGGTATGTCTTTGTAGAAAAGATGGCTTATACAATGTACATACATGTATATCTGGAATTTGGTTTTCCCTTCTTCATTAACAATCCTTAGGTCTATGGGTGGTCTTGGGTAATATACTCCCAAAGATAGCTGGGTTGCTTGGACATTATCTGTTCATCGAATCTCGCAGTTTTCCTTGAGCTTTGCTCTTGGAAAACTGTTCGCTTCTCTGAACAGATAATATCCGCAGACAAATATCTGTGCAATGATATTTTCGCTCCTAATGGCGGTTATTGTTTATATTGCTCCGTTTTTAATTTCAATTTTAATCTGTGTGTAGGATCTGGAGTGTAAGTCGATCGTGGATGAGCTGAAACCAGATGTGATCAACATGGGAGGCAAAGCTCCTCCAGCTGAGTGTATCTCCCTGGCCTGGTCAGCCGATGGTCAGACTCTGTTTGCCGGTTATACTGACAACTTGATCCGTGTGTGGCAAGTTACTCGTGTTTAAGACAATGAGCCATGTTTCATACCAGAGGAATTTTACAATTGTAAAAATAAAGATAGCCATCCAGTAACACAGTTTGCTTTCGGTGTGTGTTGATCATAATTTTATTGCCGCAAGGTGTAGTGAAGGGCTGAGAGAAGAAAGGTCCTATCTACATTTTTAAAACTAGTTTTGGTCTAGGCATAGTTAATAGAGTGAAATGGTTATGAAGCCTGGTAAAGTTGTAGAATCCCGCTAACTCGAACTCCCAAGGGAAACCAAAAATAATTTGAGATAAGGGGGTTTGAGTTAGCTGATAGTAAATAGCCTGCATGCAGACGACTCCTATTTCCGTGAAGCAAGGAAATAGGAGTCGTCTGCACGCAGGCTAATAGTAAATGACTGAAAAACAAGGGCAAGGTGAATGGGTTTGAGTTCAAGATAGTGGGGAGTTCGAGTTAACCAAGTTCGAGTTAGCAGGGTTTTACTGTATATGTTTTTGTTTGCTTTTTTGGCCTTGACCATGCACAAAACCTGAGAAATACAATTTACAATACAGTAAACTCTCTCTAAGGCGTACGCTCCCGGGAACAGCTCTAGCTGTCCGCTATAAAGAGAGTTTAGTAAGTAACAAACAAGTGAAATTCGGCCTAGACAAGCCAGTACAAGCCACGTCTGCCTTAAAGACTGACTCGTCCCCAGTCGTCTCTCTTGTCTCCTATTAATATGAAGAGACAAGAGAGACGACTGGGGACGAGTACCATACTTAAACATTACGGAAAACAAATCGGTAGTTTTTTCACAAGTCGAACTAACGTGAATATTTTGAAATTCACAAATTACGCGCTATAAACATATTGTCCTTCGTTTGCTTATAGCTTTTACTGGGAATTTCTGATCTTTTCCGATTATTCAGCAAAGGTTTAGGTGGTTCGTGCTTTCTAACAATAGGTGCGATCTTAGAATTATTGAAGCGTTCTTGCAACAACTGAAGCAAATACACGAGCATATTATTTTGAAGCTAAAATTCAGCAGTGAACTGTGCAGCAATTTCTATGCAGCCGATTTTGTCGAAACTTGCTCACAGTAAACATTGAAGTCTTGGAACTTATTGAACGTAATTAGAAAAAAATCTATCTTCGTTTTATGAAAATATTCGCGATTTCGTAAAAAAACAAGGTTTTCTAATAGCGCTTGTATCTCTAAATCTTAAATTTCGTTTGCCCTAAAATTAAAAGCCTTATAAAATTTAAAGATTCCTTATTTTGAATACCAAAAATTACAGAAATCGGTTGACGCTTTCCTGTCGAAAAGTAGTTTTAAAAAGGGAACCTCTGCTCCAATAAATAACCGCGGGCCAACTTAAACTGCCCACCAACTAATACATGTTTCCATGCAACCGCCTCGTATGTCAGTTAATCAAGCCCCGCGCCCTCTGACTTTCCGGGGACGAAGCAGTGTTTCCAGGGGGTGGGGGGAGAAGGGAAGGGGGACATTCTTGTCCTGCGCCTAGCCTGATAAGAGACGCGAAAAGGGCAGTGGGGACGAGAATGGAAATGGGATTCCCAAGGTGGCGGAAACCTGGAGAAATAGGAAAAAAAATTCTCTTGATTATATATAATGAAGACACTTGCTCAAGACTTGTATAACAAGACCTTGTTTTCTACACTTTATTCAATCAGCGAACAATCTGACGGAAGACACATTCACAGTACCCAGCACTGATCAATAAAAAAATATACAACCCCGATAAAAAATTGACATCGTCACTGAGCTTTCCAGTTTCTTTTCGTAATACTTGGATCAGTTGAAAATGCGTGGCGACCGCTGTGTTTGACCAACGTTTATAATCCCCCCCCCCCCCCCTCCCACTTGCCCCCTAAGGAAAAAACATTCTCGTTCCTCAGTCTATAACTGCTGTGACCGCTATCCTGAGCGAGCACAGCCGCGGTTATAGAAAATTTAAAAAACTGAAATTAACCCTTTCACTCCCAGATCGAATCAAGTATCAAGTCAACCTCGTTCCCAGGGTTTCTCTTCTTCCCGCCAAAAGCATTCCATTCAAAGTGTGAATTAGTGTGTGTGACCATGCAAATGAAAGCTATTGAGCAATACTTTCATGTGGTACTGTTTTTTTCCCTATCTTGAAAATGCAATTTGGGAATTTTTATTTATTTTGAGCTTTGACACTCCTGGGAGTGAATGGGTTAACTAGTAGCCCGGGACTAGTAGGCTTCCTTCCTCCTCTCTCGCGGAGTACCTTCACTCTTTACAAACGGATGAATTCCATTTGTAGGTTTTGAGTCTCGTGTAACAGAGTGACGGCTTTTTAGCAATATGAGTGCAGTGCTTTCTTAAAGCCGGCTCAACAGCAAGACCCACGAAGCTTGCAATTAAAACCCCGCTCGATTCCCCAATTGTTACCAAACCCATGCAAAATTCTCTGTACTTCGGCTCTACGACAAGGGGCACTGCGCAAACTGTATTAGCGAAAACTAAACCCGACAACGAGCCGATGATGAAACAAAGAAGTAAAACCGACCACACGGTATCAAAAATCCGGTAGTACGAAGCGCAAATTGAAAAACTCATAACGGCCACTAAAATGAGCGAGAAAATCCACGTGTGCTTTATAACGAGGCGAGGGACTAACACAGGCTTGACCCAGGCGACCACGCTTAAATACGAGCGCAATAAAAATTCGCCAACGCCGTTTAAAAGTACGTAATACACAAAGTGGTCTCTTGGTGCGAAAGGAGCATCTTCGAACGCAATCGTAGTAAACACCGCATGGATCGTGACGTACTGTGTTATATAGGCAGCGCAGAGCGCGATCATATACGGCATGATCTGACACGCAGCCGCGAACTTTTCCCGCCAAGACAAATGAAAAGGGTCCTTAGTTAGGTAGTCATCTGAGCACTCGGAGTCGCTGGACTTGAGTTTCTTGTAGGCGTCCAGTAAAGCATACGGCTTGATGCGGTCCTTGTCGAGGATGTAGTAGAATAACAGGATCAGAAGTGTCGCGGGTGCAATAATTGTCAGGGTCAGCTTGGGCGAGACACATGCCCATGACGTCATTCCTGGAAAATAACAAATGAAAGGTTAGAGGTGATTCCTTAGTATTGCACTGCGCATCCTTTCTGCGCATAATTAAAAAACATGGCGGCTTTTTCTTTGTGGCAATGCTCGCCAGTGAGGCAAAAGATCGTTTTCTCGTAAACGAGTACCGTGACCTATCATTTTTTTTCGCATATTTTAAGTCTAGTAATCATCTTCTTTCTATACAAGGAGTATAGACCAATTCCTATTGCAGAAACTGATTAAAAAACACTGGAAATCTGAAAAATACGCCGGTGTTTTCGTATTTTTAGTCGATTATATCTCTTTCGCGGTAACCGTGACCTATTCTTTTATTCTATATTTGAAACATTACATCACAATCTTGAAAGGGAAAGTTTCAGAAAGTTTCTATTTCAACTTTTATTTCAAAGCTAAATGTAATATAAATCGGCTATTTGGCATCTTTGCAGAACACTATCATAAAAATAGCAAAATGGTTCTGAGAAATGGAAGGAACGTGATGAAATTAGCCTGCGCCAGCCTCTGCATGCTGGCATAAGTATCTATTTCCTTCCTCCGACGCAGACTGGACTGAGCCCCCGCGATTTTTGTCCCGAAATTGCTAAGCAACATGACGTACGCTCATGCTCGTGTTTAGGCTCTGTTTTGATTAATTTCGCGCGTACTAATTTCGTGAAATCCACAGATCCGTACTATTTCGCAAGGCTTTATTTTCTCGATTTCAGAGAAAAAAGGTAAAACATTTTGCGAAAATATCGTCTTTATTTGCGCGATTTTCAGTTTCAAGAATCGCGAAAATTAAGACCCGCCGGAAAATAAGTACGAATAAGGATCAATAAGGTACCTAATAATTTTTTTTCATCATAGAACTGATAGGTCACTGATACGTGCGACTCCAAAAGGCAGAAAACGATAGAAATATTGCCTCAGTTTCCTTTATTTTTCATCTCGTAAGTGTTAAATTTTCCAATATTCTTGGAGGTCGAAAACTACGAGAAGGTATTATTCATTACACTGAGATGATGTTGTGCTTAGTTATACTAATAGTCTCGCTACCTGGGAAGCTAAACGGGAACAGAAAAATGCCAGATCGATTAATATTTAATCAGAACACATGTAAAATATTTGTGTTTATTTTTCACCTCTCTCTTCAACCCACGCTACTTCTGTATTGAGACAGTTGAACACATCATTTGTGGGCGTTCGCCGGTTGAGAAAATTTTAAAATAATTTCACGATCAGCGGAGGCTCGATCGTCTATCAGTGACTGCAAGTCAAACTTGCTACTGAAAATAATAGCAATAGCTATAATTGTTTAAAGAAAATATTAAATTATTATAAAATAAATTATGTACAAAACTAAAAATTCAATCAAATTTGCGTTTTCTAAGGCACTTTACAGCTTGATTAAGCCATTGTTATTTAACATTTTCGAGGTTGTGTGATTCCAATTTATCACTATTACTATTAAAGCACTGAAAAACTGCCTTGACCCGCTGTCTCAAGATCTCCCAAGCCGCTTTTTATTTCTTTATTTGCCAAGCGCTAATGACATTTTTTGTCTTTCTTACTTAGTACTCATGCACTCATCTATTCTCTCTCTCTCTTTTGCACTTGCCCACACTCCGGTGAAATAGACGGAATTACTGAATCAGTATGGTTTCTCGACGAAAGTCCTCGAGGAGGGCGCACGGGTCGAGTGATATGTAGTGATGTTCTCAGCTCTTTCAGCAGTAAAAAGATTAACAACTCGATTTCATCTCTATATCTATAATTTATATAATCTTATTTTCTCTTGGATATAATTTACTATGATATATCATGCTACTAACTAGCAGTAGTTAACAGTAGAAGGTACTCGAACCGCGGGCATGATAACCGACCTCCCGCTAACTCCAAGGAAATCAGCCGTTCTCCCTTTAGGTCATTGTCTTACTAATTTTACAGGTCGATAACACGAACTCCCGAAAACATTTTTCAATATAAATTTCCCTTGATGGTTGGAATTATCGGGAGTCAACTGTAATCACCAACTATAAAGCATTGAGAAACTGCTTCAAGTGATCCGCTGTCTCAAGATCTCCCAAGGCGGTTTTAATTTCTTTAATTTATTTGCCAAGCGCCAATGGACTTTTTGTCTTTCTTTTATACTGACTCGAATGCACTGTGCACTCCTCTATTATTTCTATAGCACTTGTTCACAGTCGGTACCCGGTAAAATGATGGAATGACTCAATTTTCGGTTTCTCGACGCATAATGACACTCTTATCTTGCATGCGGGCCCAGTCCATTTTTCAGGAGTAAAAAAACTAACAATCTCCATTTCATCTCAGTATACATCTATAATTTATATAATCTTATTTTCTCTTGATATAACTTATATATCATGCTGTAACATTGATATTGCTAATATACCACAGCACAACAGTTTAAGGACAAGCCGCAGTAGCCCGCGTCGGTAAAGAATGAAAAACTGGTTGTTTAGCCGACTGATAATATCTACAACTCGTTTATTTACCAATACAAAGGGTCTACCGCACTTACGATAACTTAACTGACTTACCGGTGTAGTAAATTGGCCGAGAAGTATCCCAGCCCCGCTTCCAGCCGCAAAGGACGTGGTAGAGAATCTCCCATAAAACGCGCTAAGAGCAAGAAACGAAATTTCTCCCAAGCCATGGCCCAGCGCGTTTAATGATACTCCGATGATTTTCACGTAAACGCTTTTGACTGTGATCACCAGTAGAGTTCCAGTAGACATGGTGGCGAACACCATCAGGGTTCGCCACAAGTAGGGAATTTTTTGCATGCACCAGGGCAAAAATGAAGTCACAATCACCATCGTGGCAACATGCGCAGCGAGGATGGTAGTGGTTGGAATGTAAGTTCCTGCCAAGATATCTTGAGAGCCTGAGATCACAACGCTAAAGAACGCATGAAGGAGCATCGCGAACCCGCCAAAACTGATGCAGATTTTAATGTGGTCGTGCTGAGTAAATCCTTCATCATCAACATAGTCTTTGGGGTTCACTGTGGCTTCGTCTACTTCTGAGTCGCCGTCTTCCGCCGCGTCACTTGTGAATTCAGGCTCCATTGATGAATGCAGAGCTTAGTCGGCAGTCAGTTGCTCACGATTTTTCGGCAAAAGATAGAAAACAAGTCATATCAACTCGATCGATCAGACGGATGAGGCGCTTAGTTCTTCACAACATCACGTAACAGGTCAGCAGATTGAAATCTGTTCGAGTTCACTTAAAATGATCAACATCAATTCAGTGATAGGCAACCAAGCGAGCCGAGATATTATACCGTAATTTAT
The DNA here is from genome assembly GCA_029204205.1 of Desmophyllum pertusum. NCBI lineage: Eukaryota > Metazoa > Cnidaria > Anthozoa > Scleractinia > Caryophylliidae > Desmophyllum > Desmophyllum pertusum. The sequence continues at coordinate 1,319,132 of MU826359.1, forward strand.
TCTTGTTGTTGGCTAGATACTTTTGTTCTTTCGGTTTGAGTGACAATGATCGCTTCAAAATTTGAATTTGAATGAAATCGTGCACGTATAAGATGGATATTCCGTCAGGTTCACTCTCCGTGACTTTGTATTGTTTTTCCTAAAACCACTCTTTTGCATCGAAAAATAAGGCAAAAAAAAAAAATGGTAAGATCGATCAAATTTCCTTCCAATTTGCTTTCTCGAAACGCTTTCCCCGAAAACAGTTCTTTTAATATAAAGAGTGAAATTATCTTGTTTATTCAAGATTTGTTAATTTTGATTTTCATTTCATGTTTAATTTTTCATAAGTTACCGAGGTTACACTCTCGAAAAGTATTGTGTTTAATAACATTCTTACCAAAAGACAAACAGGCCTGCGGCAGACGAGCTAATTTTGTCTACTAATCATATATTCAAATCGAAGGGAACTGAAGAGGACAGAACTCCCAAGGTTTCACTGTCAAGTCGACACTTTTTTGACACTAGATCATTTTGAACTCTTCTTACTTGCTCAGACTACGACAATCAAGTACTGACAGTACTACTTTTTACCACATATATATATATATATATATATATATTATATATATATATATATATATATATATATATATATATATATATATATATATATATATATATATATATATATATATATATATATATATATATATATATATGCCGGTAAAAAATTATGCAGTTTTATGATTAATTTGTTTCCGCCTGCTTTGGGAAGGCGTCGTCGTAATTTGAAAGAATATGTTTTCAAATTGTGAACAACAGAAGGGTGTGTGTGTGATATGCCGCTGTCAACTTGTTATAAAACTTATAATGAACCAGGAAATCCCTTATTATGAGCTTATTATGGGTTTCTGAATGAACTCACATTGAATAAATCTGGTATAAAGAGCTTCCCAGAATTCGATCGAGAAAGACAAGAAAGAAAACCTCTGAGGCCAGGGTCAGTGTTGCGTATAGTAGCAACATTCAACATGGTACTGCATGGTAATGTATTTATATGTTCAAATGCCGCCTTACAATTCAACTCAGGGGTGAGATCGGAGGTTAAATTATAACATGTTAAGGCGCCTATACCGGTCCATTGACTGTTTAAATAAAGTGCAGAGTGAACAAAGTGTATATGAAACGAACACTTTTTTTTTTAGTTTCGCGCTATTTGGCTAAAAAAAAAGTGCCACTGTAACGCGCGTCCAAAATGGATTGCGATCGCACAACTAATAAGAGTCTGTAAACCGTGTGTAGACACGACGTGTGACACGACATGCTCATACATTGTACTTTCATCCTGCCACACTTTGCATCATAAAGCGGACACTCAGTCATAATCCCGGTCCGTAACAAAAATTTTGAACTGCATGGGTAGTATAGACTTTCATAGGTCAGCAAGGCGTACATTTTGAATATGCATCATTGCCTTTTTTGTAGGTCAGCAAGGCGTACATGTGTGAACAACTGCTTATAATTAGTCGCTGCATGATGATCTCAGCACGGACGTCTGGGTTTAAACCTCAGAGAGCATTCATGCTTACCTTTTATATAATTTAATTTATTTCACGACCGATTTTAGGATCGTGTCATAGTGAAAACGCAGGCTCGACAACCGTCCGCGGTCGGTAACTTTTTCGGTGGATATGCTTTTTTGATCAATCGATAAATTGTAGAAAACAACTACATTCAAGGACACCCAACGACAAAAGTTTTCTGTGGGTGTCGGTCGAAACGTCGTTTTTACGTTATAACTGTGCTTTTTGTGCAGTTTAATGGCTTATTTTTAGACGCTAAGAAAAATGTATCTGTTCGGATACGTTAGCTGAACTTTCAAACTTCAGAAAATTTTAGTGATTGAAATCTTATTACCCGAATTTATGCTGAATTTGCCTTTCCGAAAATCCTGGCTGACCTATTTTTATACCCAAAACGACATTTTTATCTCTCCGAAAACTAAAGGCATTAATTTTCCCATATTAAGAAAGTTCGAGATGACATTTCCCTACCCGAATATCTGAGGCGATTATAGGCCTTCCGAACAGATATTCCACCGAAACGATCCGTTGGGTGCCCCTGCACATTGACAGTACTGGCCGGTCCTGTATTCAGTGTACACTAGCTAATAATTGCTTATACAGCAGGTAACGGAAGTATTCTTCGCTACGGCTGAAGGGACACTGTTGCAAAGTAAACTGATAAAAATTATGTAAATACAAGAGCCGACAAGAGAATATTCTCTTGGAGCCGAACATTATTCTCAGAGCATAAAGCCCCGAGCCAAACGAGGATAGGAGTTGTTGAGAGTTCAAATTCTCGCCCTCGTTTGGTCTAAAACTCTCATGCGCTCTCAGCGACTCTCATGCGCTCGCATCGAATTTGAACCTAACCTGCTCGGACGACTAATAGCCGATGAGAGTTGAAGAAAACTCTCGGCAACTCTCAACCTCGTCTCGTTAACGTTTGGCCAGGACTTAACTTTAGTACAGGGAGATCTCCGCATAAAACTTGTGATTCCTCTTATAAGAGGCGAAATATGTAAGGTTGCAACTAACGATGTTCGAAACTCAGTAAGATCACCCAGTTTCACGCCCGAGGCCGAGACCTAAACATCTCGTAACACAATTTAGATACATGTGTAAACATTTTCAAATAAACAACCCAACATAGCCAGTTAGTCAGTTCCCTTGAAGGTTCACCAACGTTTTCAATTATACAATTTGGCGAATCAGTATTCAATATATATAAAACTGAAATAGCGAAATACGGAGTGAAAATTTCACTGAATGTAAGAGCTGGTTATTCCATACCTTGTTCTCGTATCAACCAGCTAGAAATTAAAATCAGTTTGTCCAGAAACTGAACACATTTGTGAGCGCAAACCTGGGTCGAGATTAATAATACGAAGGTTCACGTGAGCATGGTTTAGAAACGCACTACTGTAAAAATACGGGTTAAAGGCCCACTAATTTGACCTGTATCAGTTGACAGGTTGATCCGATATTGGATAATTGGAATACTTCGGAAATGTTCGACTCGTCTCCGGGGAATAATCGGAATTTTAGGAGTCCATCGGGAAGTTCTCGGCAGTTCGGCTGCATCATGTAGTGTCTGAAACGTGATTTTCTAAGTAGTTAACTTTAGAACAAGTAATTAACTATTTAGAGTGTTTTTCTAACGACTTTTGAAGATAATTTCAGCTTTCGAAGTAGTATTTCGGCTTGGGCTTTACTGAAATTTGCACTGTTTGCTATAAGCGGTAAAAATATGTAGTGCAAAATGTTCTAACCACAGTCTTAGCCAGTTATAAAACAGTGGCACTCAACAGGAAATCTAAGTAAAAATTTGTATCGTCGTTTTTTTGTTTTCTCATATCGTTATGGGCCTTTCAAAAGGACATTTGTGTCAACTGATCTGTGTGGATTCTATAACTGAATATTAAGTGGCAGAAATGTTTAGTCGGAATGAAACCATATTAAACGAGCTTACGAGCTGCGTCGCATGGCGCTCAGACAAGGACCGTCCGATGATGATGATGTTGCCTTTCCAAAATTCCTAGAAATGACCTTTTTTACCAAAAATGACATTTTTATCTCTCCGAAAACACCATGCATTGCGTTTTCCATCATTACGAACGTTCGAGGTGACATTTTTCTAAAGAAACTTCAGTTTTTCATCACACTTTACAAACTGATCCGAATATCTCAATGAAGTTTTTAAGACGGATTCCGCTCAACGTTCGAGCAATAAGTGCAAAAAATTAAGTTACCAAAGAAATACTCATAGCACAGTAACATTTTGAATACAGTTAAGAAGAAATTATCGATAAATTAGCTCCCAAGCTGACCCCGCGAGAGAAGTCATTACATATTTTAATTAAAAAGATGCTTCATGTCAGTTCAAAACAAAATGGCGTGCGTTTTTATAATTTTTTTACGAGGTTTGACGTTAATTTTCTCGAGAATGCTTGATAATTTAATTGCGGGGTCACTTGGAGAAGTGAATTAAAGTGATATGTTTCAAATAGTATTCAAAATGTTACCGTGCTATGAGTAGTTTTTTAGTAATTAATTGTTGCACTTATTGCTCGAACGTTGAGCGGAATCCGTCTTAAACACCATGACACTTCTCCTATACATTACTGAGTCCAATGTCTATTGCTATGGCGTCTATTGCAGTCCGCCATGTTAAATTAAAACACTGAAGACCAACAAAGACCCTTCTTGGCGCTTAAAACATAACACAGTGCAACCTCGTTCCTCGTTCCCAGGGTCTACTCCAGCCGCCATCTTGAAAGCGGAGTAGACCCTGGGAACGAGCTTGGTTGAACACGGTGCTCCTATTTAATATGAACAAAAAGTACAATTATAAAAACACGAAAGTATATATATGATTGCCGGGTTGATATATGATTATGATATGACGTGTCGTTTTCATAAGTAGTTTCTACTTTTTTAGCTAGCGCTTCCCTTAGGGCCCGGGGGGGGGGGGGGGGGGGACTTCCATATAAAAGGGACGGGGGTGATCGTCGTACCTTTTAGGGGTTAAAATTCGTGGTTTGGTATCGCTTAGGGTGTTAAAATCTAAAATAACTGCCGTTAGAGTTATTCCGGTACCCTAAGGAACCTCTTAGGGGTGACAATGAATTTGAGCCACACCCACAAAACGAGATTTTGGTACCTTTTAATTTTAGGGGTTCTTTTCAAAATTTCCGACGGTCACCCCCGTCACTTTTATATGGGAGTCCCCCCCGGGGGCCTTAGGGCTGTCCTCGGTACATTTTTATACGATAAAACGTTTAATAATGTAATCATGAGAGGATCCACTCTTGTGTAATGTAATGGTACTGTACATCAGACGTTGTCATTGATCAAAAGATTTCTCCGATCATCAAACCACTTGTTCCAGAAGAACTTCATCATGGCGTAATAGAATGTGGCTTCTGCAGCATTGACAACTAAAGTGATGGCCTGCAGTGCGGATGGAGTTCTACGAAAGTTGTTGACACCTGTTACTTCGAAAGCAGCTTGCGTCGACATTAAAATAAAGAGATACAAATTCTCTAGAATGAATACAATCAGAGTTAGCGTGTAAGCCAAATGTCGAGCGGGAAGTCTGGATTCCCTCCATGGTGCAGGGACATTATTCCACAGGTACACAACGAGAGTCGTAGAAATCTCCCCAAGAATGAACCCTACCTCGATAAACTTACTTATCCCCAGTGACTCAGTTGAAATGACAATGACGTTGTAAGTGACAGCGACTAGCAACTGACAGAAAAGCGACCAGAACCGGGCATGCTTCGAGTTATTGCGAAGAGCAGAAAGATATCCCTCATAGTCAGGCACTTTCATGAGAACCAGAACAACAAGCAAGGTGTTGATAACAGAAGCTGACTGCCATGCTATTTCCAATTCATCCGCATGGGAGAACAGCGTAAAGTTCTTGCAGCGATAACTAGCGAGTTTTTCACGGAAGAAGCAATCGGTGGCGTGAATACTGTATAATATCAATCCGATAAATCGCCAAAGAAGAACAGCAAAATATAAAGTTAACGTCACAACCTTGACACAAACTTGGCGGCTGCATAATCGGCACTTTATCTTCTCGGCATCTCGGCCTATCAGAGTATAAGTAGTCTCCGACATTTTGAATTGGGAAAGCAACAAAACATTCGTGACCTACGACTCTGGAACGGCCGGAAGTCGAATAACTGGAATCAGAGCCGGAAGTCGATAGTGAAGGCTCAACCCTGAACAGAAACGTAGTGCACTTCTGCTAAAGCTAACCACCACCATGACCACAGTGCACTTCCGGTAAAGTGTGCTGAATCAAAGCGCTGATTCGGGTAAAGAAGAATGGAAAAATATTACGTCACTCGCTATAAGTGGGAGGCATCCTTGGAGTCCCCACGTATATATGGGTTATTGGCCAAGCGTGAGGTCAAGATGGCGGGACATTGGCCAAGTTCTTTTTTTGCGTGTTTATGGACCGAAACGAAGTCGAGGTCCATAAACACGCAAAAAAAGAACGAGGCCAATATCCCGCCATCTTGACCGAACAAGCTTGGTCAATAAAGGATTTATTATATGACTAGAAGGACGCGGGAAAATAGTCTTCTTGCGGGAACAGAGCGGGCAATCCCGAGCGGTCAAGATGGCTCCATCTTGACCGCGCGGGTAGCCAATCACAGCACAGGATTTGCTTCATCTTGCCTACTCTAGAGCCAGCCATATAATAAAAGCACTTACAGTTAAAATATATGGTTCGTATTGACCGTATACAAGAAAAATCTCGATTTGCCAAAATAATGACATAGGCTATGACATGGGCTATTGATTTGCAATATAGGATGTTGAAGTTTCCAGCTTATCGGCGAATTCCTTCACACAATGATGGCAGTAAAGCAAAGCATAAGTCAATCAATTGTCACGAACTTTATTACACTGTACAAGTATTTTGTTCAGTTATTCTGGGGGGCGACTTGCATATGAAGAACAAAGTTCTTGGTACACCCACCATATATCAATTAGCTTCGAGATTAAACTGCGAAAATAGCAATTCAAAAGGAAACTCACTGTTATCTGGGGCAGAATTACAAGTTCCACGGCTTTGATAAGTTGTAAAATATGAAAATATTGCTAAAATAAATGTTATTTACTTCAAAATTTCTTATTCTGGCTGAATTCCATGTTGAACTTATCTAACATTTGACAAACGTTAGTGGATGATCATACGCACACGCGAGGTAGACTGCGAGCAGTCCCTCTTTCTTTCTGATATCGAGCGCGAAGCGCGAGTGAGCGGAAATCGCGAGCGAGCGGGAGATGGGCCGAGCGGAAGTGAGTCACGAAGTGAGAAGAGCGAAAGATAACTCACTTCCGCTCGGCCCATCTCCCGCTCGCGCTTCGCGCTCGATTTCCGCTCACTCGCGCTTCGCGCTCGATATCAGAAAGAAAGAGGGACTGCTCGCAGTCTACACGCGAGGTGGTTAATAACCACTTTCCACGTGACATAAAGTAGCCAATCAGAGCGACGTATCTGGACGCCATGAATCATCTTCTCTGTGGTTTCGTGTAACGTGACACGGAGTGTCTTATTCAGTGCTCCTTTGCACTCGCCTCGAGGTTCGCTTGAAATTAAGTGTCTTTTGGTGCGACAGACACGAAGTATGGGATGTAAGCCAGTACTTCCACGCCACTGATGGTATCATCTTTAGACTGAACACAGAAAGGAAAATAAATCACATCAGTACACTGCATGACATAATATTTTAGCCGTCTGTCTGTGCTAACTGGAAAACACTTCTGGTTTCATCTAATATGTCGAGGCAAGAGAGGATGATCTAAGAGAAGCATTCCCCCATACATGAGTCTCTTCCAATGATATTTTTTTGAAATCTATTTTTAACTTTCAGTCCATAGCTGAGCTATTTTAAGAGCGCTACCTGATTGGTCAGTTTAATAATGCAATCATGAGAGGATTCTCTCTTGTGTAATGTAATGGTACTGTACATCAGACGTTGTCATTGATCAAAAGATTTCTCCGATCATCAAACCACTTGTTCCAGAAGAACTTCATCATGGCGTAATAGAATGTGGCTTCTGCAGCATTGAGTACTAAAGTGATGGCCTGCAGTGCGGATGGAGTTCGACGAAAGTTGTTGACACCTGTTACTTGGAAAGCAGCTTGCGTCGACATTAAAACAAAGAGATACAAATTCTCTAGAATGAATACAATCAGAGTTAGCGTGTAAGCCAAATGTCGAGCGGGAAGTCTGGATTCCCTCCATGGTGCAGGGACATTATTCCACAGGTACACAACGAGAGTCGTAGAAATCTCCCAAGAATGAACCCTACCTCGATAAACTTACTTATCCCCAGTGACTCAGTTGAAATGACAATGACGTTGTAAGTGACGGCGACTAGCAACTGACAGAAAAGCGACCAGAATCGGGCATGCTTCGAGTTATTTCGAAGAGCAGAAAGATATCCCTCATAGTCAGGCACTTTCATGAGAACCAGAACAACAAGCAAGGTGTTGATAACAGAAGCTGACTGCCATGCTATTTCCAATTCATCCGCATGGGAGAACAGCGTAAAGTTCTTGCAGCGATAACTAGCGAGTTTTTCACGGAAGAAGCAATCGGTGGCGTGAATACTGTATAATATCAATCCGATAAATCGCCAAAGAAGAACAGCAAAATATAAAGTTAACGTCACAACCTTGACACAAACTTGGCGGCTGCATAATCGGCACTTTATCTTCTCGGCATCTCGGTCTATCAGAATAAAAGTAGTCTCCGACATTTATAGGGAAAGCAACACTTCTCAAAACATTCGCGACGAAAGGTTGTTCTTCTACGAATTTTAATAATTTAAAGTCTGAAACAGCCGGAAGTCGAATAACTGGAATCAGAGCCGGAAGTCGAATAACTGGAACACATCGAAAACGCAGTGCACTTCCGGCGCTAAAGCTAACCACCACTGTGCACTTCCGGTAAAGTGTGCAGAATCGGGCAAAGAAAAATGGCAAAACATTACGTCACTTTCCTTTTTTTTCTCCACTCGCTATTAGTGGGGAATTGAGGTATTGCCCCGCAGTTTGGCCTAAGGAGGCATCCTTGGAGACCCCGCGAATATAAAGTACTTACAGTTAGAATATATGGCCCGTATTGTCCGTATACCGTAACTCTCGATTTGACGGGTAATGATGACGTAGCATGAGCTATTTCAGTAGCATGTTGAAGTTTCCAGGTTATCAGCGGCGAATTACTTCAGACTAGTAGACTATAGAACTGAAAGAGGTCTACAAACTGTGATGGCAGTAAAGCAAAGCATAAGTAAATCAATTGTCATGAACTTTATTACACTGTACAAGTATTTTGTTCTGTTCAGCATGCAGGGTAACTTGCATATGAAGAACAACACCCACCACCATGATCATGTTTAATACATGTATAACCTCGATATTACACTGTCTGTACAGTGATCTGTACAGAAATTCGAAAGCTCAAAAGGAAACTCAAAGTTTCTACTTTGATAAATATGAAAATATAATCAAAATAAATGTCATTTACTTCAAAATTTCTTATTATTCTGACTCATGATGATGATGAATATATATGAATGAAATCATATGTCAGTGAACTGCGGAAATGAAATGAAATGAATAAATGATCATCGCAGTTATGAATGTAATTTAAGCAATTGCAATTTAAGCCCGAAAAAAATTCAGGCTTCAACGGGATTTGAACCCATGACCTATTCTGACTCAATTCCATGTTGAAGATATCTAACATTGACAATCGTTAGTGGATGACAATACGTACACGCGGGGAGGTTAACCACTCTCCACGTGACATAAAGTAGCCAATCAGAGCGACGTATCTGGACGACACGAGCCATCTTCTCTGTGGTTTCGTGTAACGTGACATGGAGTGTCTTATTCAGTGCTCCTTTGCACTCGCCTGGAGGTTCGCTTGAAATTAAGTGTCTTTCGGTGCGACAGCCACGAAGTATGGGATGTAAGCCAGCACTTCCACGCCACTGATGGTATCATCTTTAGACTGAACACAAAAAGGAAAAGAAATCACATCACCTGATTGGTCAGTTCGAGTAACGTGATGTCGGAGCGGATCGGAGCCTCGATCAGAAGGAAATAAAAATAACTTTCACAGCATGGCGCGAAACAGGCTCCTGCGCGAAACTATTCATAGATTTCAAAAAATTATCATGGCACACAGGGAATCTTTCTCTTATATCATCCTCTCTTGGTCGAGGTTGACCGCATTTTAGAAGAGGTTGGTAAGTAACTTGCTAAAGGAGCTACGTCACGGTTGGCGCATCTTGAAAAAATGTCGCCATTCGCAATCCGTCTTAATCTTCTCCATCCTCATCCATCGTTGTTCCTGTTTGGTTTATTATCACCTCTTTGGTGTTTTTCTACCTTAGTAAACTATTATTTTGAGGCTTTCTTCAGTTTGAAGGTGATTTTTCACTTCGCAAAAATGACTTAAAATATCGTGACATAGCTCCTTTAAGTAAAGATGCTGTGTTTAGTTCTAGTTGCTACATGTAACTTACCTTACTCAAATTACCAATAATTTTCTGTATAATGAAAGAGTTCGGGTGAACGTTGATGATAGAGGCGAGCATGCTCTAGTAAAAACAAAACGAGACATACATGTAAGACGATCAATAGAGATTTAACCTAAAGAGAAACAATTTACAATGTGTGCGGTCACAAGGAATTCACCTCAAATGAGTGCATGTCTATGATTCCACTCTGGCTTTTGTCTACTTTCCTAAACGATTCCTGGAAAACAAGGAAAGAAACATTTTAGGTTGTAAAGGGTTTAAAGGAGCTACGTCACGGATGGCGCATCTTGAAAAAAAAAATGGCCAATTTTTTCACGTTTGTCGTTCGTAATCCGTCTTAATCTTCTCCATCCTCGTCCATCCTTGTTCCTGTTTGGTTTATTATTACCAATTTGGTGTTTTTCTACCTTTGTAAACTATTATTTTGATGTTTTCGTCAATTTGAAGGTGATTTTGGACTGACATAGCTCCTTTAATGTTTATCAGGTGCAATGCATAACGCTTACAGCTTGCTGTTTATTCTTGCGCTTTCTGGTAACGACACTATTGAACTAGACTTCTTGTAGCCTGCGTGCCGGCCTATTTTAATTTAGGAGCTATGTCACGATATTTTAAGTCATTTTTCTCACAAACAAAATTACTTTCGAATTGACGGAAACCTCAAAATAATAGTTTACTAAGGTAGAAAAATGCCAAAGACTAGAGGTGATAATAAACCAAACAGGAACAAGGATAGTTGAGGATGGAGAAGATTGAGATGGATTGCGAACGGCGAAATTGAAAAAAAGCGTTTACCCTCGCGAGCGTGCGGTATGGACGAGAAGGGATTGGGCACCTTCGTCTCGCCCCAATCCCTTCTCGTCCCAAATCCTCGCCCCATGCTCCTTTGTGATTCCAGAGAGAGACAGACTGCCGCCTGGACTGCAAGCAGTTTATAAATGATCAGGCCTCTAAATCTCATGACCTGTCAACTTTAATCGGTTACAAAAACTAAAGGAGAAGTTAGGAATTGGTTACTGCTTAGGTCAACAGAGGATCATGTACTCGTCCTTGTAGCTTCAGTGGAAAGAGACTTGCTAGAGCTTATGATCTGCCAAGGTAAAACTTCAAGAGCTCAATCAGCGCTTGACACACAATTGCAAGTTACCCACCTCTCACGTTGCAATTTGTATGGTGCCTTTTGTAAGTAATATATAAAAATAAATATATTTACCATAAAAGTACTGAGCCAAAAATCCATCGACGAAGAATCCAAGTTATTAAATGTATTTGAAACCATCGGGCTGAGGAGTAAAAAGAAATCAAGGATATACACATTAATAAGAAACATTTGAAGGCATGAATCATCTCATTGTAACATCGTGATTTGTACTCTCAAACAAGTATGGCTCTCCGTAAAAGTAAGAAGAATACTCACGTTTGGGGCCCACGCGTGAAAGAACGCAAGAACGAGCCGGTGAGCGAAGAGACTGGGTGGGGCAGAAGTGAGAAAAGCGTCACTTTCTCGTCGGCTCGTTCTCGCGGCTCACAAGTGGGCCCCAAACGTGAGCTAGAATCAATTTGAATAATAAACTTTAGAACAAATTAGAATTGAACCAACCAATCAGAACTGAAAACAAAAATTGAATTGAACCATATACAATCTACTTGTTATGTAAACAATTATACTTAAAAAGCCGGTCTTCAGTAAACTTGTTTTCACCTTGACTTTGCCAGAAGATCACACATCTGATGAGTCGCAGTGAACTCTTCAAGACCGAAGTATGTGCTTTCACAAGCCATGTCGTAAATCTGAAAGAATTAGAGAAGGAGAAACAACCTTGAAAACAACAAATACACTGTGTAGAAAGAAATGATGGTGAATTTTAAGCTTGGTAGAAATCATGAGAAAGATGTTCTATCAGTCAGTGACACAAGCTACTCAGAAAAAAAATCTAACCTATGACCTTCCGCACACCAGTCGGACGCTCTGCCACTGAGCTACAGGACACACTTCAGCTGACACTTCAACTAAAAACACCAAGATAGCTACGATATGCGGGTAAAAAATGGTTATTTGTTAATCGGATGAATTACCTTTTTGAGATAATTTATTTGATGCCTTGTTAAATGTGGTGGGAGACTTTTCTTTAGTTCATTGAAAGATATGTGTCTGCAAAGAAAAATCAAAAGAAACAAAGGCAAACATTTAAAACATTTATCACCAAATGACAAAACAAGAAACATCATTCTTTAAAAATCATTCATCATTCTTTTATCAAATTTGAGCTCACAGTTTTCCTCGCGCTGTGTTCTAGGTAGGCTCGATTACCAGCCGCAGGAACGAAGACCGGACTCGAAAGAGCGGCGGAAATCGAGCCTACGCTCTCAGAAAACCGTTCCCTTCTTGGAACATAAAACTGTATAAAACTAAAATTGGTTCAGCCATAGAGATTGATAAAGCCTGAAATTTGAAATACGTGTTCAGGGCGCTTTAATAAAACCGGAATAAAAGAAAAAAACAAAACAGGTTTTAACTGCATTTTACATCATAGCCTTCAAACAGTGAAGTGTGGATGAATGAGCACGAAAAGTAAAAACTACAATCAGTGAATGCATGAGTACTTACCCATCACAATCAGTGTCTAACTTTCTAAAAACTTGAGATAAGGAAGAAAGATCAGCCTGTTGTTCAGAAGAAACCTAAGATTACCAAGAAAGAAAGAAAAAAAAAACAGCTTACTAAATTATACACACTATGGCTTGATGCATTTCAAACAACAAAGGAAAAACTTCTGAACTAAATAATTTATTTTATCCTATGCACACTAAAGCGGAGTGTAGTTTATACATTTCTGGGCTCATTAGATGATGTGTTAAGATCAATTTTATTTTAAATTCCAACCTTCAAAAGTCTGGGCGTGGCTGACCGTTGTGCATCACTTGCCGCTAAGGACGTCACTGATATAACATCTAAACGATTAGGCTGCTGCTCTCTGCAACACACAAAAAAGAAGAGGTAAAGATCATAGAAAAAAGTGAACACATTTTTTACAGGTCAGCAGACGTATCAGGCTTGACCCTTCATAAGTGTGATGACCCACACATCATAACACTGATGAAGGAAAGAATAAAGAGCACTTGGAAAACTATTCTTTGCACTGCTTCCCATTAACCAAACACCAACCGCCGCCTGGTTAGCTCAGTTGGTTGGGCGCCAGACTGCAGAGCGGGAGGTCGCAGGTTCAAATCCCGGCCGGAACAACAACCAGGGTCTTAAAATAACTGGTAAGATCATGCTGGCTGTGCTCAACACCTTGTCTCAGTTCAGATGATCGTGTCATTGGGCGGTGACGTTAAGCCGTTGGCCTTGTCTCCTACATCTCTTCGTACCAAATCAGTAGGGGACGTTAAAGAACCCACACCACTTTTCAAAAAGAGTAGGGGACGTAGTCCACGGTGTTGTGGTCTGGTGTTGTGGTCTGGCCTGTTCACATGTATTCATGGGTTGGGTGGGTGGGGTGAGATCATGAATGGACTGATAGCGGCTGCCACATGTGCCTTTACATGCTGACGTCCGATCTCACCCCTGAGTTGAATTGTAAAGTGCATTTGAATATATCCATATAGAAAATGCGCTATATAACAAGTACCATTACCACTCTCCCAAGTCATTTGATATTCTTCGCGCCACTCCCCATTAGCCAAATGCCTCGAACAGGCCTCTAACCTTAGTAGTATAGAACATGGGGGTACCAGCGCATTGATACATCAGAGGTTTCCATTAGATTTTTCCATTAGATTTTTGAAATCTATATGTAATTTAAAACAAATGGTGTGTTTATTTCATTGCGTGATTTCCTTTGCGTGACATTCTCTGATGGTTGATTTGGTTTATTCCTTTATAATGATTACATTCTAAAGGATCCAAGGAAATAGAATTATATCTTCTCTACATAATAGATACCAATATATTAAGAAAGTAAAGAGATTAAAATTTAATTGATTCTATGATGTCCGTATGCATAACTATTGATTCCATCATCTAATATATATCTTTTGTCATCAAAACAACTGAGTGATACTTTATTTATTTCATAGCTTGCAAGTTGATGGTTTTGACTTCTTATAGTTTTCATTTCGTGATGCATTTGCTTGTTATTAAATGGTGTGTTTTTATAGTCTGTATGTTTAATATTCTTTTTAATAATGTTCTTTTTAATCCCCTTAGCTGTTTTTCCACCTTTGTTATTATCTTTTATATAACTATACATTTTTGATCGCAATCCAATGAATTCAACTATAGGTATACCAGCAGCCTCATCTTTGAATTTACCGATTACTTTCTTATTTGTTTTATCATAGAATTATGAGTTCTCTGGATAGTCACTATTATCAAATTTATCTTTATCATTCCAAAAGTCCATGTAAACATCTTCAGCTTCAATTTCATATGTTAAACTGTCTGTATCTGTGAATAGTAGTCTTGCTTTATCTCCATACTTCTTATTAACAAAATTATAATGAAAATCATACATTAGTGTCTTACTGAGATCGAGGATGCACATACCTACATATGCCGGCCTGTTTAAGGTTAGTGTTTCTTTGATCTTATGCACTGCTACCAGATTCTCATTGAAAATTTTACTACTTACATAAGTTGGTTTAGCAGTTATTTTTAATAATTTCTTTTCATTAGTTACAAGTCTTACATCAACTCTTTTACGGATATTTTCCATCGTTTTACCGAAAACAGAGTTATTCATGAGCTTGAAGAAATCCTTTTCAAATGTGTTTTTTGCATTCGTTCTTTTCTGAGTGTTGAAATCGATATACTGTTTCAGCCATGGTGACTGGTCGAACTCAAGCACTCTATGAACTTTTATGACTTTCAAACCAAGATCAGTGTATAATTGAAGGTTTCTATAGTGAAGTACATATTTTTCTTTATTACTTAATGTTGGAATCAATTTTTTAACTAAACCTGTTGACATATTATACTTTTTTTGGATCTTTTTACAATATTTTGACAGCATATTTTTGGTTACATTAACCTTCTCTGGTCCTAGAGGGTAGTCATTATGACTATTATGTAATTTTTGAGGGTACTCTAAGTCAACTTCTAAAATTAATCCCTTTTTTGAGTCTTTTTTATATTTAGCTAAGTCAATGTTATTGATTTCTTTTTCACTCATCCATCTGAAACCTCCTGTTGGTAGGTATTGTGACATAGCCCAACCATAAAGGTTGTTAGCATCAAGATACATGATATATTTTGAGGGCGCCTTCTCATTATATTTTTTCATGTATTTGTTGTTTGCTTTTCCGTACCGATTGGTGATATAACTTATACCACCTCTCATTCCCTTTTCAATGAATTGAAACATGTCAATATCAACCATTAGCTCCAGTTTAATATTAGTCATTTTTAGCATAGCATCCCATGACAAACCTGGACTGGTAAAATAATGACATGGATCTAACTTATAGTATTGCATACATGTCTTTCGAAAGTTTTCGAAAACATCAGCTAATAGAAGAACATCACTTTTAAGGTATAAGTCGTGATATTCACCCATCGATTTTAATTTAAAAGTATTCCACACATCTTGAGCATGTTCATAATTTTCATCTGTGATATTCTCATTATTAAGGATACTGTAAAAGTCTTCTTTTGCTGGTAGTTCTTTTTTATTAAATTTTTCAAAGCTATCCATGAAATCGTAAGGATATACTCCTTTTTTTATCATCAATGTAAGTCTTTTGTCTTGGAATTCTTTTGATGTATATTTGAAGGCTTCTGCTGGAAGGTTGTTTGCTAGACTACTAAGTGATTGACTCATGAATTGGAAACTGTCAATAAATGTTAGATGATTACCTAACATGAAAGCCATATACTTCTCCATATTATTTGGTATTGCATTTATATTCATCTGTTTTTCTTCTCCTTTCTTATTTTTGTATGTATGATTTTTTACTATTTGACCAATCTGTTGCATTATAAAATGGCTGTCATAACCTCTCAGATTGTGAAATATAACAGGAATTTTAATATCTTCAGGTTTAATTTTGAGTTTTAAATTGCATTCTTGATGAGCTGATCCCCTGTATTTTCCAGTAATATGACAATGGTCTCTGACTCGTATGTCTTTATCCGTGTATTTTTTATCACAAATATGACATTTATCAGTTTGTTTGAAGCACAGTTCATCTTCATTAGTCATTTTTAATGGCTTGTTGAAGTTATTTCTCATAACCTTCTTACAGTAGTTCACTTCATATAGCATTTTTTCCATGAATTTATAAACAGCATTCTCACCTCTAAATACCTGTGTGGGTTTTGTATATTTATCATCATAACAACAAACAACTTTATAACCGTAACCACAGTCTTCATGAGTCTGATAAGCTTCAGTGTATGATTTATCATTATTTTGTCTACAACCTTGTACTTTTTTGTGATAGCTTCGAAATCAGCATAAATAACAAATGGTACAGCTAACTGTTTGTGGTGATTTTTAAATACAATCGTTTCACCTTTTTCAGGCATTTTAATAGCTTGTTTACCATTGATGACTATACAATCGGTTTTGTGTTTGTTTAGAATTTTTTCTGAACTGAAACACTGGAGACAATACATGCAGAAATGTTTTTTCTCTTTATGATTCGTTTGATTGTACATGAATTTATTGAAGTCTTTAATCAAAATATAATGCTTATTTTCACCCTCTGTTATCAATAGTAGGTTCATTTGATTTTCAAACTTTTCATTTGATATATAGATAGGATATGGTTGTTTATCTTCATACCCAAATACATTAATGTTAATCTCATTTTGCTTTTCTATTTTATTATATTGTTTTTGTGATACTGGAAATTCAATTTTTGAATAATCCAAGTTTGTAATATATAGTTTGTCAGATTTTTTAATTCTTTGAGGATCTTTATCTTGTGGGTTTAGATGCCTTATGTGGCACCATCTGAAGCATTCATTATCTTTATTCTTGATATTAATTAATCCTTTAGCTGAGTTTCTAAGTTCTGATGGTAATTGTAAGTAGCTTGATCCTTTTAGTGGTTTGTATTTCACCGAATTAATATAGTGTTTATCAACTGATTCAATGGTCCATCCTGAACCCTCTGATATCCACTGTGCTATGCTATTGATTATATGTTGTTTGGATAATTGCAATCCTTCATTTATATCATCATTTATAATTGTAAAGGCTTTACTGTTGAAATAAGCTGTTTTGATTTTTGTTTCGTCTTCATCTAATTGTTTTTCAAATGTTACCTTTAGTGTTTCAACGAATTTAAAGCCTTTTAATTCATTCAATAATGTTTTAAGTTTGTATTCAATACCTTTCCTCGTATTGGTTAGTTGTATTAGAGGGTCTTTATTATTTTTTATTGTAATTTCGAATGATTTGGTAGAACCCTTCAGAGCTTTATCTAATTGTGTTATCTTTGTTCTTGGAGTAGGAACAGGTCTTTTGGTTTTTGGTGCAGGTATTGGTTTCACTAATGTCTTTTTTGTTCTTGGAGCTGGTATAGGCTTATCTCTGAATTCAATTGGTGGTTGTATTATATTTTCTTCGTAAGATTGTACCCTCTGTTTAACAGATTTTCTTGGTGTTTCATCATCTACTATTATGATTTCGGGAATTAACTTACCATTCTGTTTTAATAACAGTTTGATCAATTCTGATTTCTTGAGTTTTTTAAGTTGAGATTTTTCCATTCTATATATATATATTAGATAATAGTAATATCTCTTTAAGCCAATAATAAATAAAACTGTTTTAAAGAGATATTATGCAAACTATATTATAATGAAACAAATAGTAATTGATAATTGTGTTTATAATATTCATCCAATATTCGATATGTATGCTGTGTCTAAAGATGCTCAATTAATTCATATTGTGAAACAAGTACCAATAAAAGGAAATAAAAACCATAACGGTTATATGCAGTGTATGGTAAGAAAACATGCACAAAAAAGTCAAAAAACATATTTTGTACATAGGTTTGTATGGGAGTGTTTCAATGGATTAATACCAGAGGACAAGGTAATTGATCATATTAATAATAATAAGGAGGACAATCGCTTATGTAATTTACAAATAATGACACAACAACAGAATAATAAGAAGTCAGCAAAAGATCGTGATTATAAATTTGTTGCTAATAATCATCAAAATAAAAAGTGTGTGAAAGCCCTTAACCAAAATACAAAAGAAGTTTCATATTACAATAGTTTGTATGCTGTACAACAACATCTTGATATTAATGCTGGTATTGTAAAGATGGCAGCTGAGGGCATTAATAAATGTAAAAGTGGTATTTCGAAAAAAGATGGTTGCAAATACGTATTTGAATATGTTAAAAAGGAAGATATGCCAGAAGATTATAAAAAATCATCAAAATTAGGCCAAAATAGACAGATTTTATTATCAGATGAAGAAAAAAGGAAACATCAGAATGAAGCAATGAAAAAATGGCAACAAAAAGAGTACACATGTCTGAAATGTAATAAAATGATGAAAAATAATAGCAAATTTATTCATAATAAAAAGTGTAAATGAATATGAAAATAATAGCCAGAAACAATTATATTTTTGGCTACCAACAAAGCAGCAAACAAACAGTATATACTGTAGCAATTACTACAATATATTAGATAATTTACGTTTAAATATTTTCATAAATCCTTGATTGATATCCAACTGCAACCTTTCCATTTTTCTAAAGCCAAGTGCCCTGAATCATCTGAATATCCTTCCATTTTTCTAAATCTGAGTTTCTAATCGTTTTTGGTGTGCCATATATACTGTTTTCTTGTTTTAGATATTTGATATTATCCATTTTTGTATTCTTTAACACATCATATTCACTATTATAAACACCATTTGTAATCTCATTAGTTATAATTTTCATAAGCTCTAAAAGAGTTATATTTTGGTCTATTTGCTGTACTTTTTTAGAATATAATTTCAATAATTTCGATTTATGTTCTAACATGTCAATTTTATGATTATATTTTGATATTTCATCATGGAGATTATCAACTTCTTCATAACAAATATCGAGTTCTTTATCAACTATCCTGACAGCTTTGTCAACATTTCTAATTATCTTGTCTTTATTCTCGTCACTATTCATTGTATATATATGTGTATTATATTGTTTTTTATGCGTTCAAATCTGGTCAGACTAATGTTTTGATATATCGCATGTTATCGACTTTGGTATGTAGCATCAGATCATTATCTGATCCGGTGTGTTTATCCAGGACAATCTCATAGGTTATCCCTTTCAACAGGTCCTTCAGGGTGATATCTTCATCAATTTGCTCAATCTTCTGAACATATAAATTGATCAACTGTCGTTTGTGAGACAATTTCTTGATTTTAGATTGATAATCATCAATGGATTCGTTCAACAGAGTGATCTTGTGCTCATGTTGCATGATTTCACTTAATAACTCAACTGAATAAATTTTGAATTGCTGTGTATTCATTATATATATGTATTATATTGTTTTAACATCTTTTAGTGGTATCCATGAATTAAATTCTTTTGGATAACCAGACCATGATACAAGAGCTTGTTTCTTTTTATAATCTCTTTTGATGACTTTATCAATTCTAAATACATCCTGTTCGGCTTTCAACAACTCCTGCTTATAAAATGATCCTTCTATGGATTCATTATTCAAATCTTTTAATTTATAAGTTATTGGGTTAGTGTATTGAATTTTGTCAACTGTAAATACTTCTTCAGTCCAATTTGGTGTATAACCTTTATCAAACACTTTCCGTTTATATTTACTTATTCTTACCTTATCACCGATTATAAATTTTGGTTTAGATGATAATGGCACCATTTCACCATATAGATTGAAATATACAACTCCTTCATTTTTCCTTTTGCTCGCTTCAACAGGTTTCATTTTGATGCTTGAATGTTTTGTATTATTATATTCTTTTACCAACTGTGGTAGTATATCTAAATATTGTGTTGTATTTTTAGCTGTAAACTGTTTCCACATCCTGTTTTTCATTGTGCGGTTCCACCTTTCAACAACTGATGACTTTTCTTCATTTTCTGTTGAATACAGTGTAATGTTGTGTTTATCAAGTAATGATTTCATATGTTTGTTATAAAACTCAGAACCTTTATCTGTCCATAAAAACTTTGGCTTTCTACCTTCTTTGAATATTGTTTTAAATGCTTCAGTAACTGTCTCGCCTTTTTTATTTTTAATGGTTCAATCCATCCATACTTTGAGAAAACATCAATTACAGTCAACAAATATTTAACCCCTTTATTCCATTTGCTGAATTGTTGCATTTCAACCAGATCTGCAGCCCATATCTCATCTATTCCATTTACAATAACTCTTCTTGTTTTGAAATGCCTTTTGATTGGTTTATGAAGTTCATCGGCTAATTGTTGAGCCCAATCATTATTACTCAACGCCGTTTTCCGTTTTTTGGCTTCTTTTGTTTAACACCAAGACCTAATTTCTGTTTAGTATTTATCATGTTTCTTGCTAACCAATGTCCCCATTGTCTTTCATTATAAGGTATATTGTCTAGAGTTTTTACCATTTTTTTATCTGCTTTATTTTTGCACTTTTTGTCATCTTTACACACAGAATAATCTACATCATGTTGCATTGCTACTGCGTCTGTTTTACCTGTTGGTTGATCATAGATTTCTAATATTCGACCTGTTGTTGGGTCATATCTTACTTGTGAATCTAAATCGTTATACGGACCTGTGTATTTATGACCTGGTAAGGTAAAGCCCCCTTTTGGTTTGGGTAATTTACCAATCAATTTATGAATATCAACCCCTTGACCATACTTTCTATCATAAAGTGGATTAGTTGGATCACTTATATCAGTATACATGCTCATATCATATGCTATTCCTTTACCAATTGGTGATATTTTCTTTGAAATATCACTCGTAAATGAATCCAGAGCTTGATCCAAATAGTTATGCCCAACCTTTTTGATCTTAGATTTTACAAAATCAGATTTTACAGCTCGGCTCAAAGCTTGGCGTCCAACTAAAGATCCCATTTTCAGAGCTCCTTTGAAGAGTTCATTCGATAGATCGCCCCCTTCTTGAGAGGGCATAACTAGTTTTTTGATTGTTTAACGAACTTAGTCTTCTTTATGCCACACTCAGCACAGGTGCAATAGAACATCAATCTACCATTCTTAGCTTTTTTATAGCCAGATGGTTCCACACACTCAGTTTGTTTCTTTTGTTTAACACAATATGATTTCACCATTATAATAATAAGTTACATAATATTTATAAAATAGTTGATAAGAAATCTATGATTAACACTATGATCTATTGGATCAAAATTTGAATTATGTATGGTTTCCAATAATGATACACCTCTTTGACGTTCATGTAGATAATACAAACTCCAATATCCACATAAAATGGAATCTCTTTCCTGTATTTCATCTCCCGAAAATATTATGTGTTTTTTGCTTGTTGATAAATACGTTTTGACCTCATGGGGCATAGTTAAACCGAATGGATCAAAGTATTCACAATATTTATCAATATTTCTATAACAAACCCAATGAGTGCCCGGGCCTATTTGTGAATCCAAATTGATAATCCCACATTCTTTCTTTATTTTGTTAGGTAAATTATCACGACTGAAAATACCCTGAAATGTTTGATCTTGAGTTGTATAATCCAGTTTATTAAATCAATGTTTGATAATGCTTTGTTTATGAATTTTAAAGGAGTGCTCCGAGCAATGGGATTCCGTTGAATGGGCTGTTTTTGCCTAGAAGAAGCCCTTTCCCTTTTTTTGCTTTTTTTTAAAATTCCCATCCCTATTGGGTTGTCCCATGTTCCAAAGAATGGTGGTGGTTGTAACGGGTATGGATTAATCAAGCCACCTTTTGATTTTAGGGAAGTAGGAGGAGGGACATATACTGGTAATGATCTTCTTGATCTATTATTATCAACCTGCAATCCTTTCCCAGTCAACGCGGATATCAGCATGGGAATGCCAATTGAGGCAAGAAGAGTCCCCAGAAACCCTCCCTGTTGTGTTTTGGTGGGTTTAATAACTAATTGACCACCACTTTGAAGAGCATCTAATATTTGCTTTTTTTGTGATACATTCAACAAGTCCTTGTATTGAATCAGTTGATCCACCTTATTTTGTGGAATAAGAAAACCACCCGTTTGTCCCTTTCCAAAAATCTTGTCAATCCCCAAACTACCCAATGCACTCATTGCACCAGTTGCTAAGGCTGGAACCGCCTTTGTGGCATAAGGCAATAATTTTGTTCCTAATGAAAATAAAGATGTCCATAAACTCCCACCATGTTTAACTGCTTTTCTTATTTGTGTTTTTGATATTTTGATGTCAACACCTGTTACATTTTTTATCGCTTTCCTGATTTTATTTATCTGAGTTTTTGTAAGCATCAATTCATCAGATCCATTCAATTCGTTTCTTGATAATCTAATTGTAATTGCAGAATTATTTTGATACGCTTTCGCAAGTCGTAATCTCTGTCCTTCTGATAGAGTGACTCCATGAGAATAATAAGTAGTCATATCTTATATAATATATGTTAGATAAAAATTCAGGTTTTATCTAACATATTTAATTAATAATTTTCGGTATTATCTTTTGTTATAACATACCTAGTTTAAAAACATCGGTTGAATATATTTAAGATCTAAGCAACAGCTTACCATTCTTCTGCTCTAGCTCAACGTCCTGTTCAAACAGAGTAATCGCATAAATAGAATAGGGTGTAGCGGTTGTTCCCGAAAGCTCATATCTGAACGCCAATTTTGTAGTACCATCTCGAACATCAACTTTTTGTTTCGTGAGGTCAAAGTATAGGAATGGAAATATAGAACCAAAGTTTGTTCGATTCAAAAGTGTCCCTTCTCCGTATTCGTTGTTAGCATGGACATATTTCAAAACATCTCTATATATACGTGATGGATCTGAAGAAGGTGTATAATGAATCTCTGGATACTCGTTTCCATTTCCTACAATGAGATAAGAATTCAAAAGAGTTCGAGGGTCTGTACTAACTGAAAAGGTGTTATACAGGTACGGATTTGCTGTTTGTACGTCTACGTTTGCGTCATTTATAATGAACACGAAAACATGACGAGGTCGTGTTATCCCAGAGGTTATTTTAAAATTACCAGTTCTCTGTTGCGAACTGTTGGATCTTTCCACATTTTCGCGAAGATAAGTCCAATTTCGCGTTTTCAGAAATTCACTCATATACAAGCTTTGACCCTCTGAATTAAAAGTTATTCTAGGAACAAACAGCTGCATTCTAGTGATTATGACTCTACAATCATCAGCAGCTTGCCAAATCAAGTTACCATCGCTCTCAATTTCTAAATTCAATTCCACTCGGGTGTTCGGCAATAGCTCACCCATAAGACTTTCAAAAAAAGAATATCTATTTAGCGATACTTCAGTATGAACAACCCTAGACACACCCAGAAGAGCTTTTCTGCTTGCAAAGCCTTTATTATAAGCCGCATCTGTCTTGTCTTCTTGTGCATTTCTGTTAGTATCAAGATAGAAAAATTCATTTGAAGCCGTACTTTGAGCATAAGATGAACTATATTCAAGCAAGTTTTTGATGTTCACAACATGGTTACTCTCGTTGCAGTCGTACACCTTCTTACCGTTCAACTTAATATCAAAATTCTTGATCAAACTATGACTCCCGTTGACTATTCCATTATGATCATCAACAGCGAGATTCCCACCAGCTGTTTTTGTCACCTTGAAATCTATCGATATCCGAGAATTGTACCAATCAAATGGGGTTACCTCTCCCGAATTGTCAACAACAAATCGGTAGCCGTCCTTTTTCTGTCTAGCATTATTAACAACAGTCGTCAAAGCTGTTTCCAGGTCAAAAACAACATCCTCACATCTTTCAACATATTTTGGATTTCTATACATATATCATTACATTACATAATTTTCATCTTACGAAGTTTCCCACCTGAAAGTAGTTGATTAACTCTTTCATTTATCTCATAATCAGTTAATGGTGATGATTGTGTTGGTAGTGATTGTGTTGGTGGTGGTTGTGTTATTAATGGTGTTTCTATATTATTTCTACTTAAGAGCTGAACTATTTTATCACCTGCTTTCTTTGCTGCAAAATCACCTGCTTTCGTAGCTGCGTTTTCGAATGCTTTTTCAGCACCTTTTTGAATCCCAGCTTTCAATGTTTTTTTTACTGTCTTACCAAATATTTTACTGACAATTGATTTCATTACATCTGATATACCCTCACCGTATATATGTGTTTTCACATATCGATCCATTTCTGGGTCGTAATGTTTTTTGTATTCACATTGTCTTGTCATTCTATATTCTTTGGTTAGATTAAATAGGTGTTGATCTTAGAATCAATGTTATATACCAGTCGATGTCATTCAAAATCACAGGTCTACCTAAAGCATCCGAGACATAAAACCTCATTTGACTTATATTATTTGATGCTACAGGACTGAAGAGAGCACGCCTCGGTTCAAAAGTAAATGGAAAGCTTCTTGTTAAATTATCAGTTGGGATAACACTCAATGTATTACTGTTATTACCATTCACAATACTGTCTGTTATAGCATCGGTATTAATATTTAACACATCAATTGAATTCGTAATATTTGGGAGCATTGATCCATACTCCGTTTGTGTAATAATCTTCTGTTCAAATCCAATTAACTCACCAAATACAGTACCTCTAAGATCTAACTGATAATTATCATCAACTTCCACAACAACTCTATACGATGATAAAATAAATGTTATAGAAATGTGATAGTCATCTCCCGTTTTGTGGTTTTGTTTGGTCATGTATTGATGTAAAAAATCGTTAATGTCATCATAACTATACATCCCAGCAACAAAAGTAACTGTTTCCCATGACTGGCCTCCATCTGTAGAATATTTGATGGAATCATTTCCATATATCGGAGAAATATTATGCCAACTGTATGTCATTGTCAGACGATCTACAGCTAGTTCATGTTGCATATCTGGGTTTAATTTTAAAATTGGATTGAATTTAACAACAAAATCTTCAGTTTTGCTTCGTCCTACTTTGATTCTGTTGATGGATGAGATATGAATTGCTCTTTCGTTCATTGTATATTACTAGAGTATATTATTTGAGTATATATTCTTTTAAAAGATCATTGAGTTGATTGTTATTTAAAACACCTAATTTGTTTAATGTATGCACAATTTCTGTGAATTCGTCTCTTACACCATCATTTCCTGCCATTATTGACCCTCCTAACAGCTCCAGACGTGAAAATAAATCCTGTGGGTTATTATAATAGACAACCCCACTACCTATCTTTTTGTATTTTTTACTTGTTCTATGTATTGGAATTTCACTGATTCTATTCAAGTCGTCAAATACTATTTTTGATAAAGGACTATATTTCTTTTTACTATTAAACCTCTTTGTGAGTAGATCAAGTGTATCAAAATCAACTTGTTTGTTATAAACTTGTTGGCCGTCTTTATAAGCTATTAGTTTGAGCTGACCGTATAATTTAGGCATATCAATGATTAAATTTCCATAGGTGCCCTTCTGGGGGTTGATTTTATAAGCATTTCTTTTTGTTTGTGTGTAAATACCCTTACCAACTTTTAAAGTTTTTGTACCCTCTTCAACTAAACCTATTCGCTTTCTGTATTTTTTTATAGCTTTAATCTCCTCACTATATCCATCTATTTTATTTTTATTTTTATTTTTTGCTAACTTTGTTGTAGATAAACTCCCTTGTTTTGTTCCTAATACTTGATTCAATTTCCCCGATTTATCTAATATTTTACCAGCCGTGTCCGCATCTTTTAAAGTATCTACCAAAACTTTAGATGGCAATGGTAATTCATATTTTTGTATAATTGCTAAGTCTTTGGGTGTAAAACCATTGTCCAGATCTGACACCATTTTTGTTTGTTCACCGCCAGGCCCTGGCAATGATAATTTTTGAACTTGCTGATAATATGGAACTGTTTGTATTTCTTTTGCTTCCTCTCTCAACTTACTTATTTCATCGATTTCTTTCTCAATTGTTCAGTAATCGGTTTAACTTCTTCTTTTTTTTGTTCATAGACATCCTGCTTTGATGTTTTATCATCTTTGATAACATCACGAACAATTTTGTTATTTTTCCTGCTTCAATTTTAGGAATAGTGAGTCTCTTATATCGTTCTATATCCATATATATATTAGTACGTTATATAAAGTTATCTGAACTTATCTGAACTTATCTTAACTTATCTGAACTTATCATTAATATATAACATAATATATATATGGATATACCAAATTACGATTCTGGTAATAGTCAACAAGATAATTTCAAACAGTTGTATTCATACATGCCAAAGAACACATTTCGTATGCTAATTTGCGGAAATAGCGGTAGCGGTAAAACTAATCTTTTATATCATATGATTACGAAACCGCTTGTTTACTACGATCAAATTCATTTATATGGGAAAAATCTTGAACAGGATAAATATAAAAACATGGTGGAGACAATGAATAAAATTAGTAAACAAGTTGGTTATGATGTTTTAGTTTCCAGTAATGATCAAATTATCCCCGTAAATAATTTAGAAAATCAAGATTTACAAAGAGTTGTTATTTTTGATGACTATGTATGTGAGAAAAATCAAAAGGATTTAGTAGATTATTTTATTCAAGGACGGCATAAAAACTGTTCAATAATTTATCTTAGTCAAAGTTTTTATAAAACGCCAAAAGACATTAGATTGAATTGCTCGCATTATTGCGTTTATGATTTTCCATCTACTAATGAAAGAAATCTGATATCTAGAGAGCTTGGTGTTGATAAGGAAAAATACATTAAGGCTACCAAAAAACCATACTCATTTTTATATGTCGATAAACCTATGAAATTAATCAAACGAAATTTTTATGGGGCTATTTAATATAACGATATAATATAATGGGTATTTTTAATGAACATGGCAGTTCTACTACCACCACTGATAGTAGTGATATCATAAAAACAGGACCACCAGGAATAGGGTTCAAACTGGATTCAGATGGTAATTACGACATGCAACATAAAAAAATCAGCAATCTAGCTGATCCAACAAATGCTCAAGATTCGGTTAATTATATGACAATGAAGGCTCAGACCCTCTTATTGGACGGGTCCAATAAGATGACGGGAAGCTTCGATTTGGATGGAAATGATATGAATTCGGTCGGAAATATTGTTATGAACCGGACGAAGATAGTCAATCTCGAAACCGATGATCATGATCTGACCGCTGTCAATAATGTGACGATGAAAGGTCATGTCGATTCGACTGCTCTTTCATTACGAGGGAAAAATCACATGCTTTCAGATCTGGATATGGATCACTTCAATCTGAAAAACGTCAACAATGCTCTAATCAGGACAGCGACCATCCCCGTTCTCAATAGTGTTACCCCCCCCCCCCCCGAACCCCGGAGCTATGCGAGTGATTAACAAACTATATCTGGATAAAAATTATTTGGATAAACAAGGTATTGATACTGTGATCGAATCAAAAACACGACTTTTCATTGAAACAGACGTTATTGGCAATCTTGATATGAAAAACAAGTTCATAAGTAATCTGCACGACAGTGATGCTGAAACAGATGCCACTAACCTTCATAGCGTTAAACTCCTCCTTTCGGGGGCACATGTTAATATTGGAAAAATTCAAACGTCTATTGATATGAATAACAATAAAATCAAAAATCTGGCCACACCTCTCAGTCAAGAATATGATGCAGCAACCAATGTAGCCTTCGTGAGTGAAGAATTACGAAAATTAAATACACAAATTACAGTTCAATTAACAGATGATATGAAAAAATATGTTAATGAGTCGCATATTACTTCATCAAACAATAAAAAAAATGTATTTGATTATTTAATGGTTAATAAAGATGAAAGCATTCCAGAACATGATATTATTATTGTTGATATTTCTGATTTTCAAGATTCTCCACATACATTCAACAAAAAAGCTTATAATCTGAAACTTGGTAAAAATCTTCAAAATAAGTATTCATCAAGAATAGGTTTTAATATGAGTTCATTAGATGAAGGAGAATATACAATTGTTATTGAATTTTTCCCACCATCAATGACAAATGTGAGTGTGAATATGGTTTCAACAAGTTTAAACATAGCTCAACAATCAACTAAGGAATTTTCTAATTATACAAGAAGTATAATTCATATGCATAAATGGGGGATTGTTCCTCCAGTTGCTATAGATGTTGATTTAAGATGTGATGGTACACCTTCAAGTGCTGCACAAGGAATTGCACATTTAATAATTTATGCTGTTAAAGGAAGTCAAAGTGATGTATCACCAGATGTTTTTGATTCTCCTTTCATTTTCGAAAACAATAGAATGGTGATGGAAACTGATATTGATATGAATGGCCATCAAATAAAAAATTCCACGCATTTCATTCATGGTATCTTGAACACCAAAGATGGTAATAAGACATTTTTATTAAATGGCTGTGATAAAATCATTCTGCCTAATTACAGTCATATTATTCAAATCAAAGCAATGCATTTCAAGATTAAAGTATCTTATCCCAAAATTTCTCTAAAAATGAAACATGGTACTTCTTTACTTGATATATTTAATATTGTTTCAAATGAGACATCTCGATTGCAGACAATAGATATTAATATAATATTTGCTATTGGTCTTATATCTTTCGAATTAGCAACACAGATTGAAGATGAAGAAATATTGTTAATGGTTGAATATAGAGTTCCATGATGAATCATTTAATCTAATTGAATAATATATATGCCAAGAAAAATAAGTGAGAGCATTTATCAATTCAATCATATTGATAAAGAACTTAGTAAAGAAACAATCAATGAGATAAAATCGTTATATACATATTACCATAAAAAATATTGGTGTTACAAGAAGGCTTTCAAATACTTTAAACGCT
The DNA here is from genome assembly GCA_029204205.1 of Desmophyllum pertusum. Taxonomy (NCBI): domain Eukaryota; kingdom Metazoa; phylum Cnidaria; class Anthozoa; order Scleractinia; family Caryophylliidae; genus Desmophyllum; species Desmophyllum pertusum. The sequence continues at coordinate 1,348,302 of MU826359.1, forward strand.
TGAATATGATGGCAAATATATCATCTGTTGGACTTGTTGTTGTGGGATCTGTGGTTGGTGGTATTACTTTGAATCCTATTATATTAGGAACAATATCAGGAACAGGCATTCTTCTAAAAAGTTATTGTGAAATTAAAAACTTCTCTCGGAAAATTGAAATGGCTAAATTTGCATTCACAACATATCAAAAAACTTTGGTTGATTTGAGATCTTGTTTGAGGGGGAGCCAGTTTAATCATAACCAATTCATAAATGAAATGAGATTATTAGATGAGATAATTGTTGACTTGTGTTCTATCGTAGATAAATTCGAAAAACAATATGCTGAGAAATTCACGACTAAATAATCTGTAAAATCTCTGCCTGTATCATGACGTCACGACACAGCTGTGTTGTTATGTCACACTATCCATAAAAATTTACAAATTACTCATTAATTTATTATATTTATCATCAATATTATCGGTCTCTTTAACCAGCTTTATATTTTTCGAATATATTGATGACATAACTTTTTGGAAAGGATCATCATCCACTTTTTCAGATTTAATATATATCAAGCCGCATTTTTCACAAATATTTTTTCCATATTTTATTATACTGATGTAAGGTTTTCAAGCTCTTAGATAAGTCGAAATATTTATAACATGGAGATTGAAATGATTCAAATAGCTTTCGGAATATGAAGTTAAATTTTATTGACCGTTTTCTTTTGTCGTTAAGTAAAACACCTTCAATCTTCTTAAACATACTATTAATTTTGGCTCTATCTTTATACGATATTTGAATCCTGTGTTTAAAACATTTATTGTCTAAGACGTTCTTTATATGGTATTTACGATGATAGACCGACTTCTTCCTAAATTTACACATGTTTTCATAAAAATCTATGTATTCAGAAGCATACACATAACCATCAACTACACCACAGTTTATACAAACAAACATACCATTTTCATTAATCGTTTCTTTATTATCACAACATGGTTCGTCATTTTTTTTGCTTATATAATCTTTCAGTTGTTCCTCACAGAAAGGGCAGATGATCTCTCCCTCTTCCTCCAGACCGTCGTGAATCTTCACATCACAATTCATTCTATATACTATTAGTAGAGATTATATTTTAAATACAATAACAAACAAAAACGTATGACGTCACGCCACAATTGTGGCGCTCGTCATAATTCACATTAGTGCTGTAGTTGGTAAATGGAACAATATTCAAGGTTCATGACGTCACGCCACAGCTGTGGCGTTTTGTGGCTAATATTGTTCAAACCCACTGATTTGCTTCTTCTTCATGGTCCTTAAAATAGTTCAGGATAGCCATTCCCATTACAAACGAACCATATGAATGGTAGTTTACATTGTAGCACCTTGATATATATGATCCCAAAGCTTCGTCTCGCTGTATACAACAGTTTTGAGTATAGTTTCATCCAGTAGAAGGCAAAACTGTTGTACCTTGTCATTTACCTGATAGAGATTATTTTCTAGGTGGAAGCCATCTAATATTTCGACATCGCAGTCTGTCTCATAATTTGAGTCATTCAAATCTAAAAACTCCATCGAATCAGATAAACCAGTTTCACTCGCAGCCATATTATCACCAAAACTGATTCATGAAAGCCCTCAATTCTATTAATATACAATTATTTTTCAGGAAATTTTCCCTTATCCTGTTTACCAAAAAATCACCAATTTTGATTGGTGGAAAAAAATCATACGACCCGTCTCGTGATCTGAAACAATAGCTATTAGTGATGACTCATTTCCTGTTTATCAAAATATGTTCAGGACTTGTTAGCGGGGAATCCCGAATTTGACTTCCGCTTTTCCGAGAATGTCACGCAAAGGAAATCACGCAATGAAATAAACACACCATTTGTTTTAAATTACATATAGATTTCAAAAATCTAATGGAAAAATCTAATGGAAACCTCTGATGTATCAATGCGCTGGTACCCCCATGTTCTATACTACTAACCTTACCTCTCATCAATATATTCAATATCCATCTGTTCAACAATGTCTTTTCCATCATCTGCATGGTTTTCATCGACACTTTCAACATAAATCATCAACTCCTCTGGTTTATCTTTTGTTGGATCATTGGCTGTGGGTACTCGCTCTGTACTGGCATTATCTTCTACTCTCATTGGGGATTTAAGGCTTCTCTGCTCAGCCATTTTGGGTGTGGATTTTTTTATTCTTTTCCTTTGTTCTTGAATACTAGTGTTACTGTCTGATGCAAGTAAATTGGTTCGTTTGCTCTGGGGTAACAATGCAGAAAATCAAAGGATTCAATAAACATTCATGTGAAGACTGAAAGTATGTGCAATGCACAGAATTATTAAAGGAGCTACGTCACGGATGGCACGTCTTGAAAAAAATTGCTAATTTTTTCAAGTTCACTGTTCGTAATCCGTCTTAATCTTCTCCATCCTCAACCATCCTTGTTCCTGTTTGGTTTATTATCACCTCTTTGGTGTTTTTATACCTTAGTAAACTATTATATTGAGGCTTTCTTCAGTTTGAAGGTGATTTTGCACTTCGGAAAAATGACTTAAAATATTGTGACATCAGTCTTAGCCCTATTTAAATAGGTTACGGGGGAAATTTAGTTTGCACACCAACTTGCCAGCCTACCTGAAATATTTTTAAAAGTTAAAAAAATATTGGTTTCTGTAACATTTCAGAACTCCCAGAAATTATTGACATTGATGTCTTGAATATGCTAAAACTGATCAGCTTTGTACGATTATGTAGTCTCAAGTTTAGAATTTTGATGATGTCATATGAAAATGATTTATTGGAAAATGGGTGGTACCTATTTGTAAATGTAGTTTATGGGAAACTGAACTTTAGAGAAGTTGTAATAAAATCATTATATATTTAATTTTTACCTTTCTCTTTGACTGTGGAAAACCTGTTCCTGAAGACAAAATGAATAAAAAGAAAGGTAGGTACTAGGTAGGTACAGTGAACTCTCTCTATGGCGGACACCCTCCAGACCACCTTTAGCTGTCTGCAGAGGTGTCCGCCTTATAGAGAGTTTTGTTACAGGAAAATAAGAGAAACTTGATTCGGTCAGGACCAGCCAACCATGTCCGCCTTAGAGATCAGAGGTGTCCGCCTAACAGTGATGATACAGCGGTGTCCGCTTTGAGAGAGTTGCATGACTGTATGGCAAAATAATGTATTCTTTGAAGAGAATTTATATGCTAGAATAATAATCCATGCAGATAATGTTACTTCCATACCACTGGGTGTTAACTGCTTCTTAGGAGGGGGTCTGTCAGTTGGCTTCACTCTTTTTTCATTATTGGATCCTTCTTTCCTTCCTTTGTATACTCTCTAAGAAAGAAAACCATATTAAGTCAATCAATCAACCAATCAATCAATCAATCAATCAATCAATCAATCAATCAATCAATCAATCAATCAATCAATCAATCAATCAATCAATCAATCAATCAATCAATCAATTAATCAATTATTAGTCAGTCAGTCAAAACTTGACAGTAAGCAAAATAATCTGTATTATTCAATAAAATAAAAAAATAATTATTTGATGTGTGTGGATTTATTTATAGTTGTGAGAAACTGACTTGAAAATTATTCAAGTCTTGGACGGTACCTATAGTACCTATGGTGGTATTACTGAGTGTATGTTCAGCGCATTGGACTCCTGATTAAGAGATTCAATTCAAACCTAGCCACTAGCCAGACAGTGTACTTGTGTTTTACATGCTCTTAGGAAAGACACTGTACTTCATGATCACAGATGTGCCTCTCTCCACCCAAGAACTCATATATTTTATCATAAATTCTGTAAACTGGCAAATTCTTTGATCAAACCCGACAAGAATGCTGGGTAACCTGTGATGTACTACCACCTGCAGGAGGAGTAGCGATACCCCAGTCCTAGTAGCTTCATGCTACAGAAACCGTAATTAAGTACCAGGACAGGCAAGCCTCTAAAATTGGAACATAAGGGAGCATCTCCAAATTGATATCGGAAATTTGGCTTCCGATGTCAATATCGGCTTGTTCCGATTCCGATATCCTTAAGCGTGCAACTCAAGAATGTCCGATGTCAAGTTTCTGAATTCCGATCAAATCGGAGATCAATCGGAACGTTCAAATCGGTCAATCGGATAATTGAAAGAACGTGATGTTCCAGTGATTGACAGAAATATTTCAAACGTGCAACAAATTATATCTTTGTTATCAGAAGTACAGAACGCGACTGTTCTTATATTAATTAAAGTCCATGTCTCCACTTCAACATCTACATAGCCTACATCTATACACAACAATTAATTGTGTTAAGTTAGGCAAGAAAATACCGTAACTATCTTTTCCATTAACAGACATAAATTTTGCCGACTCACAGGTGGATGAAATTGATTACGTTGGTTGCCGATGGAGACCATGCGATCTTTGAACGTTTCATTCTTCGTTAGTTGTTACTGAAATTAAGCGGCCAAAAACACTACGATCTTCATCAAGTCTACAGCACAGCAACACATTTTAATACAATAAATTGTAGTCTGCATGTTCAATTTTTGGACTAAGTAAGGCGATGACAGGCAGACTGCGGCGCCAAATGTTTATTTTGCGATGTCTCGATCATTACAAGACACTGAATGTTTACCTTTTATTTTTCATGGCGTTTCATTGGATTTTCAGCAGAGCAAAGCTATTTGGGTCCAAGAATTGTAACTTTGTATATTATCACTTTCTCTTTTTCAGAGTTTCGTGTATGATGCAACCGACAGCGGCTTGTTGTTTATTCTTGCGGTTTCATCTCGCCTCTGATTGGTAGACATTGAAACAAGCGTTCACGGCTTGTTAGTGCTATTTTGTTCGGCAAAACATCGGATTGAACCCTTAGCTTGGACTATTAGAGATTATAAGTGTGTGTCTTTCATTTTATAGGCTCGATTTTAGTCGCTCTCACGACTTTCATTTGCATGCCGTGCGAATCCGGTGAAAAATCAAACTCTGTGTGAGTCTTGTGATTGAATTACACTTTACCCTGATCAAGACAACACATAGTAGTTTTAATTTCTTTTAATTAAGCACTGACCATTTGAAATTTTATATATGGTATATAAGTGTAAATAAATAAATGAATGAAAATCGCGAACGAATGATAGCTGAATTTCCACGAAATCCCTTTTTTCCTATTTTCACGCAACACTGAACACACAAATAGCATGATGGCGTGATAGCAAATCCTAGGCGTTACTTTTATGTTTCACCATGAATTTCCCACCATCGGAATGATTCACTCACGTCAATTTCACGGCGTGAAATATACATTTGTACTTTGAACTCTTTCTTGTATTTCACGGAAGCACACTCAAGGCAAAGGTTGAAAGCAGATGCATGAAGCGATACGGTATTATTAAAGTTGAATTTCTTTTTATGTACAGTTAATACGTCAATTGCTGGGCACAAAATTTTATGACCGAACGGTATTTGTTTAATTGAAACATATTCAGAGAAAGGTTGCTTTGTGAGATCATTTTTTCTGTCTCTTATCAGTTGTGGTAGATGCAGTTTAAAACAAGGTGTCAGCTTTCCATTTTAATGCATCGGATCGGATGCTTCCGATAGTATCGGAAGACTATCGGAAGTCGGTCACTTCAATTTCCGATATCGCCAAAGAAACATCCGATTTTAATCGGCATTATCTCACAAATATTCCGATATCATTTCCGAGGCATCGGCAATTCTGTCTTCCGATATTTGGAGATGCTCCCTAACTACACCCCTATTTAGCTTAACATTTCTGAACTGAACATACCTCTTTTCTCAAACTTTCTGAGGACCTTGATTTAAGTGTTACTCTTTGTTCATTGTCCTGTTTATGATGGTGTCGACAACAGCATCGTGAGTGTATGGCCACACCTTCTGGTTGCTAACACCTCTTTTGTGTGGGCTAGGTGGGGTTGGCTCAGAAGCATGTGACGATATGGCTGCAGACATATCTTTACTTGGAGGAGGAAGACCATTTGCAACTGCAGACATTCTATACCTAGAAAATGTGCATATGAAGGATTTCAAAAGCAAAAACATATTAACTATTTTAACCCATTGACTACTGGGCTTTTTCCAAAAAAACGGCAATCTAACATCCCAGATGCCTATTTCTGGCCATTATCTCAAACTGCAAACTGTCTAAAACTTAGTTTAAAACACGGCAACTAACACCCCTTCTACGTAGAAGCAACAAATTCAATATTTTCCTTGGGCATGCGCAGAAATCAAAATTTCAACATAGTTTTTGGGTTTGAAAAACACACCTGACTTTAGGCTTTTCTTTTCCTTTTATTTTTTTTGCCGTTCTTGCTGTCCTTTTTCTCTTATTTTATTTTGTGGTTTTGTTGGCCTTTCAGTCGCATTTGTTCACGTTGAAAAAGTTTTAACCTAAACGTTGGGAAAAGGGAATTTTTTGACAAAGAGTGTCAATGGTAGTGAAGGTCGCGTTTTTAGGTGATTTTGAGGAAAAAATCCAAGTTGTTTTGTGTGTATCTCTGGTCCAATTCGTTTAGGCATGCTTTGTTAGACATTTTCCAACTCTATCCGTTGATTATCAAAGACATCCTCTGGCGTGAAAATTGATGACGTCACAAGTGGTACAAGTCGGTGGTCTCTTCTTGGCCATTTATGGCCGGTTTAGAAGTCAATGTGTTAATAACTTTTGACAGTCAGTGGAGACTTTGTTAATACATGTAGCTGGCTACCACCAGTGTCCTCATTATGATCTTAGAAGAGATTATTTAACCTGACAAATAGACTTGCCACAAATCTTTAAAGACACAAAGTTGCAACAGACGAGTTACTATGACAAAACCAATATATAGGAAATATACCAAAAGCACGAGGAAAACCTGTGATGGACTAGCATCCCAATCCCATCCAGAAGGGCAGTGCTAATTCACTTCTGAATCAATAGCAGATATGCAAAAGAAACAAGATTTCATCTCACTCACTCACTCGATCACTCATCCTCTTTGCCCCTGGTGAGGCATAAGGTCGCAACTATGACCTACACCATCTATCCCGGTCTTTCGCCACCTTCCGAGCTTCACCCATGTAACACCCATCTCACTTAGCTCAGTTTCCACAGTTCTCTGCCATGTTATTTTTGGCCTCCCAAAGTTTAAGGCTTAGGCTAATTATTATAAGCCACTAGGCTTAGGGTCTGGAACAGACCTTTCCTTGTTAAACTTACCTATTGTTAATTTGAGTTTGTCCACCAAGTGTCATCAGGTATCTTTTCTTATCAACTGTGGTCTACAAACATGAAAAGCATTTTATAAAAAGAAATATATTTTCAAGTACAAATCTCCACACAACATCATTAGATATACGGACTGTCTAATTTGCAGGTGCAGGACTGTGTAGGTGTGGGTGCAGGTGAGTAACCTAGGGTTAACGGTTGATGGTTAGCAGTTAGGGTTAGCTTTTTTTTAAGCGTGTTCTGGGCTATTCAGGTTACACCTGTACTCACACCTGCACCTGCAAATTAGACCGTCCATTAGATCTACAGAGGAATGACAAATTTTGGTTACTACGTTTGTGAGAGGCCAGGCTTCAAGTATTAGATGCAACCTCATGGCTGGCTAGTTGCTAGTTATTACAATTTAATGGCATATAATATGTATACATCTGATCAAAATAAACAAATAAAGAAAACGAATAAAACTACCATAAGGATAATTTGTAAAGGAGTCAAAACCCCATGTAAAAACAAATTACCTCCTGTAGACATAAAAATTATTACAATAATAATATTGTAAAAATACAATTTACTAATATTTAAAATCAATTAATTATTATTAAGTAAAAAATTCGATTACATGTAATCACTGGTAAACAAAATATCCTACTGCCATATATTGCCACAGCCTTGAATCAGCTTTATGGAGAGTTGCAGTAAAAGTTGAAAGCTGTATGAATTACATGTAAGTTACCTGGTTTTTCCTTTGACGCATTGTTTCCACGGGTTGACCCAGGGATTGTTGAAGTAGCAATCTTTCAGAGGTACTCATCCTACAATAATTTGATTAATCACAATAAAAAACAATGAACTGCTACATGCATGTACAATAAATGTAAGACAGTATAATTTCAGAACTGCTCTATGCTATAATATATAATTAGAGCAAGAACTTTCCTTGATCAATGTGGCTAATCATGCAATTCCATACTGAGTACTTGTCGGCAATCAATAAGTGGTAATTAGAAATTCAAAATGTTAATTAGACTTCATATCATAGAAAGACAACTTTTTGGCAAAATAAAGATCTCAAAGTCAGGCCTAAAAAAGGCAAAATTTCTCACTTTTTAAAACACTTTGAACATTGGCGTTAAGGCTATAACCACAACTAACAAACAGGAAAAAAGTCCTTCTAATCAGCTCACTCACATGTGCAATCCCATTGTTGGAAGCTGAGAGGGACGGCTGGAGCTCTGTTTATTTTTATTGGCAAAAATAAAGTTAATAATTAATAAAAATAAATGTGGTATGTCATTGTATTGATTACCAAGAAGCTGATAGTTCACAATGAACTGTTTTGATTTGTACAGGTAATTTTCCACTGGAAGAGTGAAACGAAAGAAGTGGAAAATGTTTTTCTCACACACCGCTGGGGCCTGCATGTGGGTATAGGTCATGTGACCGGTAAGGCGGGCAGTTGTTTTTGCTGCGTCCACCATAACTGACCTCCCACCCACCCAATGAATTTCAGTTGTATGCCGCGGCATACAATGCACAAACCTTGTAATTTTTGGAAGCTTCCCAGTTTTAGCATGTGTATAGTTTTGATTTTCCAATTAAGGTCAGGCTTGCGGCAGTCGGCTTTGGACATGGCTATCACAGTGGTGTGTGAGAAAATGTATTTATTATTTTATAATAAATTAATATTATAATATTATAATAATAATTATTTAAATAGAAAGTAACTTGTGATGTTTATGACTTACAGCAAGCCGTGGGTTGAGTCCCTGAGGACACCAGCCACGATCAACATTCTTGAAGTTACAATCAAGCTGTAACTGTTTAGGTTTCAAACCAGTCAATCTACTAGAAGAAAGATAACACGCACTGAAATATTTAAGTTAGAGCATATTTCTAAATTACAATTCAGTTATACCTGTAGTAAATAAATAATCCTTGACTAACCTTTGCATATCTCCTCTTGAACTACTTTCCTATTTATTTATAAAAAAATAAATAAAATATATATTTTAGTTTTGTACTTACGGACTTGTTTATTTCACCTGTTTATTATCCATTAATTTCCCCCACATGTACAATCTCGTTCCCAGAGTCCTCGTTACCCTTGTCCAGCAGTGGAGCGGCCAACAAGGACCTCTGGGGGAAAGTGATCCGCCATGACAGGATTCTTGGATTCTACTGCGCATGTGTTCAACTCCATGTTTCAACTAACGGACGCCAAGATTCTTGAACTTCCGGTCTTACTGCACAGGTCAGGTGGATCACTCTATCCCATTGGTCCTTGTTGGCCGCTCCACCGCTGGACAAGGGTTAAAACAAGGACTCTGGGAACGAGATTGCCACATGTACAAGTACATATACATACAGTATACAATTTAAATTCATAATTTTTTTTCTAATGTGCAATTTATTGGTCTAAATAAATTTAACATCGCAACAGCCAAAACTACAGGATATCTTAAGTACATGTAAGCAGTCTCTGATAAATGAGTTGACAATATTTATTATTCTCTTTTAGAGTTGATTGATGAAAATTTCATGCATGATCAATACATTAAAATACCCAAGCTGATAATTATTATTCTTATTCCACAATGGTTGTGGGCAATGGGATTTAACATTCCGTCTTCAAGAATTGTCATGAACCTACGGCTTTCATGCCTGAAGTAGGTTGCCAGGCAACATTTTTGTTGCTATTAGCAATGTGATGTATCCTCATTGCATCATCCAGCCTGGGGGAATACTCCCCTATATAATTAGCTATATATGCCACCCCAAAGGGGTTTTTGGTCTGAAAACAGGTACATATACTGTGAACATTTTGGTGTTGATAAGGGATAAATGTTTTAAGGTCAGGTCTGAAATTGGGTAGGTTTATTGGCATATTTTGGTCTGAAATGGGTAAGGGTTTAAAGAAGCAGGCATATCACACCCCTGCCACAAATTTTGAGAAGTACCCCCCCCCCCCCCCCCAGTCTGCAGACTTTATGTCACATGTCTCACATGCATGCACAACTTTCATTCATAATTTAAGTTTTTGTGTGCGCGCATGCCAGCAATCTCTATATCACATAAGCCAAACAAGTTCAATTTGCCATACTGGGAGCATGCGTGTTGTAGCTTCAAGATGCAATGCATGTGCATGCCAGTAAAAATGCCTCTGCATAATCATGCAGCCTGATCTCAGGCTATATTCATCCCGGCGTTTGCATGAGATCCGTTAATTGGACCCATTGAATGCAGACCAGTGCATCGGGTTTTGATTGGATAAAAAAATGGCACTTAGTTCTCCGACTGAGCAGAATTAATGCATCAATAGATCAACTTGTTTGTAGATTTCAGTTTAATAAATCACTGCATTTGTTTGGAACGTTCAAAAACCCAATTAACAATATCAATGGCCAATATTGGGTTAACTCAACACAAACAAATTACAACAAATTCGATCTGGTTGGGAGGGCGACCATATTGAAGAATGATCATAAGAGGTAGCTAAATAGGTTAAACTCAAGCACTTAACAAACTTTTTCTGGCTACTTTTAAAATTATCTTAAACACCTGCTGAGGATTTATTTCTCCAATTTAGCTTGAATAAACACAGCATGCTTTCAATAAACAACACCACAACAGAAAGATCAACAAAACGCGCAAAGTTTATGATCGAATCATGGTTGCATAAAAACTTACCAAGCTTTAAGCTTTACTTGTCCATTTCCTTTCCAGTTTGTTACATATTCACTCACCTCGTCACCTCTGTTTCCTCTTTCTTTACTTCTAGATTTTTCCGATTTCCGACTGACAAGTGAAGTAAAAGAACCTTCCGATATGAGCGGCAAACTTGGACAATTTCTTGACCCTTCCTCGTCCTTTGCATCTGTTTTGTTTACAATTCTAATCCCGTGAACGCTGTTAGAGCCATAAATGGGCTTCGTAGCAATTCCAAACTGTCCAGTTGTTATTGAAGGAAGCATGAAGGGTAAAAATTATGATGTCTTTACTACATGTGTATGAATGTGCCCGGCGTAATTAATCGAGGGCGTCGATAAAGTCAGGAACACGGAACATTCCGGAACATTCCGGAACATTCCGGAACATTCCGGAACATCCGGAACATAAAAAAAAATGAAAAAATAAAAATAAATAAATAACTTAATTAATTAATTAAAATTAAATTCAAACTAAACACGAAAGAAAAAGAAAAAACAAGATGAAAAAAAAATTGTCCAATCTCCGAATATAAAAATATAATTAGTGAGAAGTTGTGCGGGGGAGGGGGTGTTGGATATGAAGTGAACGAAATACAATTTATGCAACTGACCGCAATGACTGAAGGCTCACCTTTATAATTTTTCAAGAGGACGTTGGAAGGGGGGGGGGGCTGTTCTAACTATCACCAGCCACCCCTGCCAGTTGTTCGCCAGGACGTCAATCAGGTGACGGTCATGATTGTGAGAAGAACTTAATCAAGCTGTGTGTTTTGGTCGACGAGAATAGGCTGTGAACAGGCTCCTAAGTTGGGTATAGTTCGAAGAGGAAATCGGGGAAAGAATCGACTGGGGACTGGGGAGGAGAACGAAGGCGCCACCTTCCCACTCTCCCCGGCTCACCCTTTTCTTTTCACCCCATCCTTACCGCGGACCTGCGCGGACGGAGCCATAGGCTACGACGAAATTCACGTTTACGGTAAGTTTTCTCACAATCACAGAGCCAGAGATGTCATGACCGTCACATGATTGACCCCTATGCGAACAACTGGCAAGGGTGGCCGGGTGGGGGTAGTTAGAACAACCCTGTGTGTTACTTGAATTTTCATGATTTTAAAAAGGCGAGCCTGCAGTCATTGCGGTTAGTTGCATGTCCCCCCCCCCCCCTCCCCACCCAACTTCCCACTAAATATATTTTCATATTCGGAGACGAGACCATTTTTTTCTTTTTTATATTTATTTATTTATTTATTGTTTAATTGTTTTTTAATTGTTTTTTCTTTCTTGTTAGTTTTAATTTAATTTTAATTAATTAATTAATTTTTCATTATTTTTTTTATGTTCCGGAATGTTCCGGAATGTTCCGGAATGTTCCGGAATGTTCCGTGTTCCGGACTTTATCGACGCCCATTAATCGATCGATAGTCACACCAAGATGTTCGTTACCATCGATTTTGATTCGACTTGTATCGAATTTTTTCGACATAAAATTTTCGTATGTTTTCTGCAAGCTGTCGGTGTCAATGGCAACCAGTCTAATTCCAGCGATATTGAACTCGAAGTTTTGATCAGATGTCATGTTAAAATAGCGTATATTATGAGGGATTACTAAATTTTCGATTTGGTTTAGCCAATGATCTGACGATCCCAAAGGTCGCTGGCGCGTTGGGGAAGGAATAAATGTTCCTGTTGATGTAAGTTTTCCCGGAACTTTTCAAGCAAACAAAATCAAGCGAAAGGATTCAAGCGCTCGCTGCAGCACAAGGGAAGTGATACTGATAGACGACCGACGTGTCCATCGTCTTTTGGGCTTTTTAGTGTTCTGTTTTGTTGTTAAGCGGCCGACGCCCATAGGGCGGCCGCTTCAAGAAATGGACTGTTTAAGCGGCCGATGCATCATGGGCATCGAGCCGCTTCAAGAAATGCACTTTTTAAGCGGCCGATGCATCATGGGCATCGAGCCGCTTCAAGAAATGCACTTTTTTTTCCATGTCGCTAGCCTTAGTCCTCTTCACGGTTGACATGATGTTATCGCATCTCGATCTAAAATTAGCCAGTAGAGAATTTCTCTTCCACATTCTTTCTGTAGTGTCGTGTAAGTGCGTAGATGTATTTAGTTTATTACAGTAATCGCATTGGAAAAAGCAAAGACAAATGTCCCACAGCAGCGAACAGCAGTGTTGTTGCAAAATGTGCTAAATTGTGTTGTGTGACCTTTTCTCGTTATTCGATCCCACGGTTGACATGACGCAATCTCTGGTCATGTAAAGATGATGCAATACTGAGAGGTATTGTGCTATGAGCATGAAGCAATCCGCATTGGGATTTCTCTTCCTGATCGCAGTTACGATACCCCGTGGTATATGTTTTTGTAAACGTGATTAGTGTCCTTGGATTAGTGGTATTAAGATAAATTAAGGTATGTTTTCAAATGACTATTTGTCATTAGTTGATGGCATTTAGATTTCAGTTTCTACACAGTAATCTTAAATTTAACCTATGAAGTCTGGAATAAGCTTATTAATCGTTTGTCGTGAAAGGTTTTAACATTCACACTCTTCCTACAAGAGATGAATAATTCAAATACTTTCTGTCTAGAAATCAAAAATGTGTGCATAAGAAAAGTGATTATTTTTAATACTAATCTGTGAAGCTGAGCATCTTAAAGTTAACCTATGAAGTCAGGAATAAGCTTATTAATCGTCTTTTCCTACAAGAGATGAATAATTCAAATACTTGCGGTGGAGAAATCAAAAATGTGTGCAAAAGAACAGTGATTCTTTTTAATACTAATCTGTGAAGCTGATCATGTATGTGCTGATGCAGAGTTTCAGAATGTAGTTGGATAACAAACAAAAAGTCGTCTTTCTTACTTCAGCAGAAATGAAACTTGATGACTTGAAATGACACAGGGAGCAGAGGAGTCGAATAGCGTTACTGCGTTATTCGATCTTGTTATTGTTTTCTCTTTGTCGTCCCAGCGGGTACTTAATGATCGAATAATGTAGTAACGCAATACACCGCGTATAAAGCCGAATAGATCGACTCACAAAGGTCATCGTATAAAGCATATAAATCGAAACTCGAAAAAGTCCAATTTTGATCCTCTACTGCCTGTGGAAAATATTGAAAATGTTTACATACGGTAGCTTCCTGATCTCAGTCTTTACATATGGATGGAAACGAATTCAAAAAAGCACCACACACGACATAAACTTTGTTGAATCATAGAAATCAAGATTACTCTTTAATCAGTAGTAGTGGACCAAGTCATCTTGAAAATGGACTGTCTGTGATCTTTCTTGAGCTTGTCACAAAGTTCCCTTTTGTTGTTTGAATCGGAAGTGAGCTATCAAAATAATCATTGATAAAAACAACTGTTTTATCAACTGCCACGTATTTGAGTTGTATTTTAACTAATCAATCATTTTTGTTCAATTTATTAAGCGGCCGATGCCCTATATGGGCATCGAGCCGCTTCAAGAAATGGACGGGTTTTTTTCATGTCGCTATTAGCCCTACCTCATTAAACGAACGATAAAACTCGGTCCCAAAAACATAACAGTTTTTCTTACACAATTCCACAGCATATATGTCATTCACAATTTATTTTCACGTTGAGCGAAAACACATCTGTGCCCTTGTTGATTATGATGCAATTGACATTAGTTAAAGTTTTCTACACAGTAAACTTGACCTAAAGCTCAAACTTACGCTAGCCAAAATATTGCATCACCCAGTCACGTTTTTCGTCACGCAGGTTCGAAGTTGACTCTTAGATTTGGCGGGAGAACCTCAGAGTAAACTGACCGAGGGGGTGGAGGGGTGCATTGTTCTTTCTCCCCTCAAGGTGAAATTGGCCCGGGGGGTTCTCCCAAAAAATTTGGGTGGGGGTGTGCCGCTGGGCTATAACAACCCTAATTTTGCGAACCTGTTCCAGACTAAGGGCCTGTTTACATGGAGGGAGGGTGACCCGGGTTCCCGGGTCACCCTCCCTCCATGTAAACAGGCCCTAAATGTTGAAAAAAGATACCCTATTCCGGACGATTCTTAACGATTTTCTTTCTAACCCAAAAGGCTAAACTACTAAGCAGCACTGCGAGTTGTAGTTGTAAAGCTTTTTTAACACTCCTACGCGTTTCTTTTCGTCTGACTACTTCATCTACCCTATGCCAGAGTATCAATTACCGATCTTCATGCCAACTCCTGGGAAACTGATACCCTGATACCCAAAAATGCCTTTTGGTATACCCTGTTCCAGACCAAAATGCTCAAAAACCATACCCTGTCCAGCTGCACGTTCCTATATAGCGAAAATAAGGAGTGCCCCCCCCCCCCCGGGAAATCGGCCGCTTGTAATCCCTTCAGGGGTTCTTGTTTTTTTCGTAGTCACTAACCCCAGACCTCTACACGGTTGACATGATGTTATCACATCACGGTCTAAAATTAGCCACTAGAGAATTTCTCTTCCACAGGCTTTCTGTAGTGTCGTGTAAGTGCGTACATGTATTGAGTTTATTACAGGAATCGCATTGAAAAAAGCAAAGACAAATGTCCCACAGCAGTGAACAGCAGTGTTGTTGCAAAATGTGCTAAATTTGGCGCGGGGAATCGGCTTCCGGTTTCACGCAAACTGCGGACTTCAGCGAGACTGGCGTGACTACTTGTTTTTCGTAGTCACTGCACTTTCCCCAGTTGACATTGCATTGCATTGTCTAAAATTAGCCACTAGAGAATTTCTCTTCCACAAGTGTTCAAATGTTTTGTTGGTTTTAGTTTACTGCATTTGGTTAGATATTACAGTTTATACGCAGAAAGAAACATGTTTGAGATGACGCAACCCTTGTGATTTGTTACATGGTGGATCATGGTGAACATTAACCTGCGATCAGGCGTTCTTTTCCTTTTCTTTCTTTTCGCGGAGAACGAGAGCGCGGAGAGAGAGAGAGAGGAAAAGGAACGCCTGATACAATTATTTGCCGATTCGCTTTCCACCCACTTGTCAATGATCTGTCAAGCTGTCAATTTTCAAAATCTACGTTACAGTTCGTGACATTTGTACACTTGCCGTTCTCTTGAATTCGGTCTTCTGACCTTCTTTGCTTCAAGTGCATTTCTAATGGACAAGATATGTTGTATTATGAGGAGGATTTTGAAGTAGAATAGAGCCTTCGACTGTGTTTTTACCATCAATTTCATTCCGAAAACAGCACTGACTACGATTGCGTTACACGACACAAATTTGCATAATAACGTCCTAGACATGACTAGTCAGTCGTTATGGTCGAATGATTCCATGATTCCGTTTAGAAATTTGAATCAAATAACCATTTTTTAAGCGGAAAGCTTCAGCCGTTTTGAATGTAAGATCTTTATATTGGCTTAGTAATGATTCAGAAGAGTCCTTCCCTTCACAAAAGGCGGTAGCGGAGTGGGAAAGTAGAAGGCCTTTCTTGTACTTTAATCGTGCGTGCACGCCGGATTGACAAAAGCCATATTAGGTACGCATGATTGACGGAAGTGTATTGCCAACTTCACAGTATTGTTTTTCGACAAACCAGGAAAACATTCAGAATCTGGATGTTTTACATGAGATCCGGCAAGTAATTGTATCAGGCCCTCCTCTCTTCGAGGAGGGCCTGATCGCAGGTTAGGTGAACATGATTGACATTGACATTACCAATATTAATCGATTAATTAATATCAATTATTATCGATTTTCATCGTTTATCGGTTTCATCGTTTAATTACGCCGGGGAATGTGCAATTCCATGGACACGGATGCAGTCCGCAGAAAATACACACACACCGCTCAAAAGAGTTTACAGGCCAACGTGCAGCTGTAGCTAAAGGTCTGGAATTCAATGTCTGCTTTCTAAGTCCATTCGCTTTCCATAGCGATCACAAATTGAAGACAAAGTTGAAACTAGTAGAAAGCGAACCGGACTGTGTTTTATCTCTGGGTATTAGTGTCCTGTCGTTGCCGAAACTGGATCTAGGAGGGGAGGGGAGAGAGGGTTATAAGCACGGTTCATATAAAAAATTACCATGTCCTTTTGTAAAATAAATAATTGTAATGCTTTCTTCGTCAAGCAAAACGATCCCACAATATTCAAAGAGAAAAAGAACACGAAACAAAGTAGAACGGAACTAGTATCAAAAGTGTAGGGGTGGGGTGGGGGGAACGAAAAAAAGAACAATACTTCCGTGAAGTTACTCGAAATCGAAAGCGTCACGTCTGGGACGCACTGATCATAGGTGTTGGAGTTGAGGGCTCTATTTTTCTCGCGATTTGTAACATTTGTAAGCTGAAGCTCGACTTGCGAGAGCTCTGAAAGTATTCAAAATGTCCTGCGAATATCGTATTCCAGACCTGATTGCTAAAAAGCGGGACGGCGATGAATTATCCGAGAAAGAAATTAACCACTTTGTGAAAGCTGTAACGTCGAACGGAGCTTCTGAAAGTCAGATCGGCGCGATGCTCATGGCTATTTTCTTGAACGGAATGAACCGCGATGAAACTGTAAGTCTCACCAAGGCAATGCTTTCGTCCGGTAGCTCTTTACAGTGGCCTGAAGAGTGGCGGGGAAGCGTTGCAGATAAGCATTCTACTGGAGGGGTTGGAGATAAAGTGAGCCTCGCGCTTGCACCCGCATTGGCAGTGTGTGGAGTCAAAGTACCCATGATTTCTGGCCGTGGTCTTGGTCACACTGGTATGTTTCTATCTGATCGAAATTTAATTATTATATTTTTGTTAGATTTCATCTGTAGGAGGCTAGCTACTTGGCAAACCGCATCAAAACATTCTTGTACAAAACATTTAGTTATATTGTATTGTTTATTTACATCAATTGCATAACTTCTTGACCCGAGTGGATTTTCTTGTATACACTGCGCAATATTCCACATATTTCCGTTTTATTTCTATGTTGGAACGTTTTTAAATGCGAAGGAAGAAACAATATTTGGGAGCTTTTGTTATTCACGAAGTGTAAATCATGCTAGTGTTTGTACACTTGGGCCGGGGCCACATGGAGATATATATATAGAGGGGAGGGGTCGGGGGAGGGGATTCAAATTTTCCCAAACGTTCATAACAGGTTTCTATAACCCCATACAGCTGTAGAAAACTGCATCATGACACCGTTTTATTTACCACTATGTGAAATAATAATATCATATTTCTTTGAATAATAGCTGTCCCTCGAATATCAGAAATCACATCAGAAATTTGTACGCAAGGATAAACTGGTGGAACCACACATCCATTTTCTAGGGTTCTCTTTCCGATTACCGGTATCTCTACATATATAGGGAACGACTTCCAGCGAGGAATTTTGAAATAGTCGCCCCCCTCGATTAATAATCCCCCCCACCTCTTTGAATAATCACCTTCTTTTAGAGCGAAAAAATAAATAATCCCTCCCGGCTATTATTCGAGGAAATAATATTTCCATTACTTCCTATTTCCAATCACTTTTAATTATTAATTTAAGGTGGAACCCTTGACAAGTTAGAGTCAATACCGGGCTTCCAAGTGAGTATGGACTCCAAACAGATGTGCGATGTTCTGGAAAAAGTTGGCTGTTGCATTGTGGGACAGACAGAGACAATTGCCCGGCTGATCGGGTGTTGTATGGTATAAGGGATGTCACGAGTACAGTAGGATCACTGCCTCTCATAACAAGTTCCATCTTATCAAAGAAGGCTGCTGGTATGTAAATTATCAATAAGAATAAATGAGGGGTGACAGGGGGTCTGAACTTCCCACTTATTGTAACTTGTACTCCTGGTTCCCCCCTGTTTGTACTTTTTTCTATTGTGAAATATTATGCAATGCTGTGAAATTTTTTACTATAAAAATTAATTTCCGGTTCCTGCCACCTTAGGAATCCCACTTCCTGTTCTCTCTTCTCCTGCCTCCCATAGACTTCCCACCCCCTCTACTCCTGGGTTCCTCCCCTGGCCCCTCCCCCCGGCCCCTCCCCCCCCCCCCCCCTCTGGCCCCTCCCCCAATAATGTGTTACCTCTGATCTTTTATTAGTAAGAGCAGTTTTCAATTGAGTGTTGCAAGTAATCCAGAAATATTATTGCTTTGGTTTGGCTTTAATTTACTGTGTCCACTCTGATTAGTCCATCACCCCCAGGGGGGACTCCCATATAAAAGTGGTGGGGGTGATCGTCGGAAATTTTGAAAAGAACCCTTAAAAGGTACCAGAATCTCGTTTTGTGGGTGTGGCTCAAATTCATTTTCACCCCTAAAACGTTGCAATTCTAAAACAAAACCAGTTCCTATCCTATTTTTTACCCTACAGTGTAAAAGGTACCAAAATAGCTATAATAGTGGTCATTTTAGATTTTATCACCCTAAGCGGTACCAAACCACAAATTTTAACCCCTAAAAGGTACAACGATCACCCCTGTCATTTTTTATTGCCCACTCGACCCATCAAATGCAAAACCAAAACCAATGGCGACTTGCAATATTGGTCACACACATTTTCCTCTGCTTGGTGCCAGTAACATGATTGCATTTTCATTGATTGTTCATTGGTTCATTAATAGTGTTGTTAAAATCAAAATCAACTTTTCTTCTCTCTTCCCACAAGAAAACCTGTCAGCCCTGGTAATGGACGTAAAGGTTGGCAAAGCAGCATTTGCCACAACAGAAGAGAAGGCTCAAGCCCTTGCTCACACTCTGGTTAATACGTGCTTTGGGTTAGGCATCAAGGCAGTCGCCCTTATCACCAGCATGAACGAGCCCCTGGAAGAGCTGTGGGTAACTCCTTGGAAGTGGCAGAAGCTATCAGTTGTCTGAATGGAAAGGGTCCTGAAGACTTGAAGGAACTGTGTGTGAAGAAGGTAAGTTGAAAAGAATTCCAACTTTTCCATATAATCAAATGGGAGAATGTCTTTACAACATAAATGATAAGCATATTCAAAATAGTTTTGCTTTTTAGATCTTGCGTAAAGTGTACTTGTACATGTTTAGGCTTGATTGCCAGCCTGAGCCCACGCTCCTCTCCCGAAGACAGGACTTGAGAGGGCGGCAGAATTAGTAGCCTCCTCGCAGACGTTCTTTGGGCTCGTCACGCAATCTTTCCTCCCCCACACGTGACGAGCCCAAAGAACGTCTGCGAGGAGGCTACAGAATTAGAGCCAAGTCTGAGATGTGGTGAAAATTACTATTTTTAGTAGCTCACTTCAATACTCATCTTTAGCTTGATACATTTGACCATGGCAAGTCTTGTTTGACTGAGATTTCTTGCCATGGATACTTACATGTGTTAGTGCAAACAAGATGTGACCATGCAATTTGTACTCAAACATGACACTTTTTATTCTTCCATAACAAACCCTGTAGCGTGATGTATGTGTAGTCATTGCCAAGTGAACATACATGTAACTAAAAATCTTTTCATTAATAAAACTCAAAAATACTTTTAACTTTAGGTGGTCATCTACTTTACGCTTTGGAAAAAGTGGAATCAGAAAAAGCTGGTATAAAACTCATTGCTGACACCTTGGAAAATGGAAAAGCTCTTCAGAAATTCTGCGATATGCTAAAAGCACAAGGTGTACAACCAGGTGTGGCACAAAAGCTCTGTACCCCTGGGGCAGACCCCTTCAGTGTTCTTCCCCTTGCTTCCCAGAAACTAGAGCTTGTTGCTGAAAAGAGTGGCATTGTATCTGGAATTGATGCACTCGCGTTGGCAAAAGTAGGTCATGAGCTTGGCGCCGGGAGAGTTAATGCTGCAGACAAAGTTGACCATGGGTTGGTTTTGTACTGAGTGTGCGTGTTGGTCAGTTCGTAAATAAAGGTGACAAGTGGGTTACTGTATACCACAATGGCAACCTTGTTGATTCCCAGAAAGCCTCTTTGAAAAACACTCTGGAGGTTGATGAAAATGGTGGTACAGTAGACCTACCTACTGCATCAAGAATAATTGATATCATTGACAGCAAAAGGCGAAGCTCAATTTTTGTTTGTCAGTAGTGCTACAGATCACCGAACAAATTCACTGTCAGAGAAGAGTTTAGTAATTTTTCAAAACTTAATCTTTCTCAAAATGGGGGTCCAAAATTTCAGATTTTATCATTTCTTATTATAGTACTTTTACATGTAATAATATTGTGCATCCAGGTCTGTGTGCAAATTAGGGAGGTGTGAAGTATTACATATATATAACCATTATAAAGTTAGTCTGACATGTACAACAATTATCCACAAAAAGGCACATTTTAATGAACAATATTATAATCACAATTAATTTATTTTTTCAACTCTTTAATAAAACAGTAAATCATTAATTTTTATAAGGTGTTCCATGTATGGTTTTTCAAAAGGCTAATTTAACTATACTGGAGTTTTGGTACAGTTCTGATAAAACTGGCACCGTTGCCTGTTTTACTTCAACCTTTTCCCAGTATCTTTCTTCATCCCTCTATCCCTGGGAACAAGTTGGTTTTACCCTCGCATGGGTAAACATCAACACCAAAACTCCAGTGCAAAGTATAAAATAGGCCTTTAGGTGATATTTAAACAACTACCAGCAGAAAATTGCTGTATTTAAATCCACAGCTGTCAACTCAATTACAATATAAATTTACCAGTGACATTTTTCCAAAAAGTATGGTTGTACAATGGAAGTCACTGTAAAGTTATTTTTCCAAATTAAAGTGAAATTATTAATTGCTGGAAGTTAACCATCCAATGACAAATGTTTTTTCTACAGGTCTCTTGTCTCAAAGTTATCACTGACAACAAAATATTATCCTTATATCCACATATTGTCAATGATAAAATCATGCTTGCATTATTATAATAAAGAAAGTATACCAGGTTAGCGCTCATTCATTGTTTTATCACCATGATTATCATTTAAGTGTGGTTTTATAATAGTTTTACTTTCATTATAGGAAGTTGTAATAATTGCTGTTGTTGTAATTTATTATTAATTTTAGAGGTTGTAAGTGTGATGATGTGAAATAAACTTGAAAAACACATTTACTTGACTGCCATATTTTGTTCTGTACTTTTAAAGTGGCTCTGTAAAGCATCATCAATTTTAAATTTTGTCACCTAATAAATAAATACAACTGTACTATTGTTGATTACAATGTGCTCTTCCCTGCTTAATGAACTGTGAAAGCAAAGGGCCTGGTCCAAGAATGCAAGCACAAATATGACCAAGGCTCCATTCCTGGACCTCTGTAAGTACCGTAGTACAATAGTAGTAACAATAAACTAACTGCCATTCAAGTCGCTGCACTTCCCAAATTATTAACAGCTTCATTTTAGGGACAATTTGAGAACCAACTGCCCTTACAGGTCTTTAAATGCATTTCTAATTTAGAGTATTGCCCGTTCCGAAGTTAAAAAAGGGACTAGGCACTAGTACCTTCAAATTACGTCATATTATAAAATTAATCCCATCACCAGAAAGATCGCATGAAAATGAGTACGTTCACCAAGTTTGGTTATGTTATATTACATATCAAAATATAGACTGAAATTTGCGCGCTCTGATTGGTTAAAAACCATGTTTTATCAGAGTATAAATCATAGAAAAGCGTGTTTTATCGTTTCGCGCGCGTAAATCTATTTTTAAAGCACATGAAGTCAAAACCATGTATTATACTGTCATAAAACACGACGGGAATTTGAGAACACTTGAGAAATATAGAAAACACTCGCCTGCGGCTCGTGTTTTCTAAATTTCTCTCGTGTTCTCAAATTCCCGTCGTGTTTTATGACAGTATAATACATGGTTTTGGCTTCTTTATTTGTTAAGTAACCTGGCTGTGAGCTGTCAAAGGTCGCCCAAATTCCATACAAACGTCTCTAATTCAGAGATGGCGTCCCCCAAATCCATACAAAGTCTCTAATTTTTCTGATTTTTGAAAGCCTTCTACATGGTTGCAATCTAACGAAACAACTTCAAACTTGGTAAACTGACTAATTTTAATGTGATCTTTCTTGTGACGGGCTCCAATTTTTAATTAAATTTAAATTTAAAAACTCGTCCCCAGTCTCCATTTGAACTTCGGAACGGGCAATTGGCCCTGGTTGTTCAAAAGGATAATGCTATCCACCAGATAAATCACTTTATTATTCTACTATTACATCATTTCACCATATAAGGTCAAGAGAACACGTAAAATATGAGACGGTATTGACTACTTGAACAGAGCGAATACGGAAAATAGCATAATAGTCGGGAAATTTTGCAACTTAGAATAATAAATCCCTTATTTGATGGTTTAACATATAATACGAGGGCTCGGAAAAATACTATGCAACTCATAAAATATCCGCGCGTATTATATGTTTCTGAGCACTGTTTTTGGTTAGAATAGATGCAAGTGCACACATACACAACTGTTAAAATCAACTTCTCTTTATTTGGCAACCATCACTGACACATTGGAGGTAGCAATCCAATAACAAGCATTTTTATTCACAAAAAAAGCTAAGGCACAACACTTGCCAAACTTGAATGTTATACAATGTAAATCACGTCACTCTGCACTTTTATGCTACTGCCATTGCTTTTAGATCTTTTAGATCTTTTATACACTGGCTAA
Source organism: Desmophyllum pertusum (assembly GCA_029204205.1). NCBI lineage: Eukaryota > Metazoa > Cnidaria > Anthozoa > Scleractinia > Caryophylliidae > Desmophyllum > Desmophyllum pertusum. The sequence goes on from MU826359.1 coordinate 1,371,852, forward strand.
CACTGTCTTTTTCCTGTAGGAAGAACAGAAAATAAATCATAATTTATATGCCATTTACTGTAAAAACACATTAATTTCCTGCTTTAAAAGTATTGTAGATAAAAAATACTTGAGTGAACTGTGTTCTAAAAGGAGCTACATAGTCATTTTTTTACGATGTGCAAAATCACCATCAAATCGAAGGAAACCATTAAAATAACAGTTTACTAAATAGAAAAACACCAAAAAGGTAATAATAAACCAAAGTGAGACAGGAACAAGGATGGCTGAGATTGGGCCGGGGAAGTTTGAGACAGATTGCAAATGACAAACTTGCACCATCCATCAAGTAGCTCCTTTTTAAGTTTGACATCAACATGGTGTATTCAGAAAGATCAACATGTTTGTTCAGTACTATGCAGACCTTCCAAAACTGACAATTCAGACATGAGGCATGCATACCCCAACAGGGCCTTGGGCGATTGGTTAGCTGGTAATTGAGGCCAGAGCACTATAAACAGCAGGGTACATGTACATCTCCTTCTCTGCACCAGTTATATGTTAAACTCCCATTTATTACATGTATATGGTAAACTGGTCCACAATGTAAAGGAGCATTCTAATTAGTTCCCTGAGCGGTCCGAATTTTGCAATACGGACCGCTATTAAAGATGGACTGCTCAAGAACTCATTTCGCCAAAGTCTGGCTGACAGTTTTGGTTAAACGTTTTGCAAACTGGCCTGATAAATGCAAGAATATGCTTAACTTTGGCACACGTTAGCCGAGAATGATTGCATTAATTTATCAGCAAAGTTTTAATTTGCAAGTTTATGGACTGAGCCAAAGGCGAGGTCCATAAACGCTAGTTCAGTAACATCTATGTATTGTTATGTACATACAATTTGTGATGATTTCATACATACCAGTTGAGGTGAAATACTCTTCACAACTTCTCTTTCCATCCAGTCAACCATGTGCTCTTGCTCGACCTTTCTCTTAAAAATTTCTATCTCTGATTGGTAATCCTGTCAATCAAGCACACTTTTTAAGTTTCAAAAACAACATGAACAGTTTTACTGGTGTTTGTCGAGAAATAATCATGGTATGTGATGGTATATGTTGTGGGTTAAATTTATTTTTGGTTTAAATTCTTTTAAACCAGTTTGATTTTTACTTTCCTTTGTCTCAGATTCTGGTAATGAATATTAGACAAAGGAAAATCAAAATCAAACTGGTTTGAAAAATTTTAAACCAAATTAAAATAAATTGAACCACAACATATTTTTTTTTTAGTAAAAAAAAAAATGCTTGTATGCTTGTGTCACTGACTGATTTTAAACATGTTTCAAAGTATGTCAATGGTTATTGGTCACCACAGTATTGTCACAATCTCGTACCCAGAGTTAACAGTCTCCTCTGTCAGCGGGTCGTCGCCAGGTTAGACTCTGGGGGAATGGAATAAATATCGAAGAGTCTAACCTGGCGACGACCCGCTGACCGAGGAGACCGTTGACTCTGGGTACGAGATTGGTATTGTCATTGAGTGTCCAGAGCCCCCACAACTTTATAGTAATGCCAACTTAATGCTGTTCAATACAAAACCAACAACAACTTACAACAATAAATTCAAAAGCTTTAGAAGACTGATTCTTACCATTCGTTTCTTGACCTCCCTGGCCACTTCATGTAGCCTGTTACGGTACTCCAACTCCAAAGCCATGGCATTATTTTCCTTCAAAATTGTTTTAAAAAAACAACATATATTTTACCTATCAAGCTTAAAATGAAATATCAGTGAAGTTTTAAGTGTAGGCTAAATAGTACAAAATTGTCACTATATATGAGATCTTATGTAGAAAATCATCAGCATGACAGGTGGTACTGTAAGTGGAAACAGGGCATGCAATGCAGCCTTGAAATTAACAGAAACTAAAAAATACGAGGAACACTTGCCCATGGCCTTACCCTCATAATTTCCACTATGTCCGTTCTGGTAGTGAGCATATACTCAATTTTCTTGTCTTCCTCGATTCCTTTTTTTAAAGCGTCAATTTCACGGTTTCGACCTTCATTGAACAAATCCAGGATTTCCTGTTAAAATAATGTTTGCAGTCAGTGATTGAATCTTCTAAATAAAATCTAGCTATCCAATCCCAAGCGGTTGCACTCATGTCATGTCGCAGCTACATTGTACAACTACAGTAGCGTGTGATGTACATGTAGGGTCCTCAGGAAACAACACTACTGCTGTTGGTCTATTTAATCTGATATCCACAATGACATGAATGGTGGCCATATGAAAGAGGTTATTAAAAATTTGAAAATGTGACTTCTGTTACGCCCCCCCCCCCCCCCCCCCAAAAAAAAAAAAACACCAAAAAAAAGTGGATGTGCTGATGAGCTGATTGTAAGGTGGGGTACCCTTGCAAATAACTGTGCACTGTTTACATATAGCATTCTGCATTATTTTATTATTTGGTGAATAGCTCCATTCCAGAAATGCATGAAACAGCATGACCTAGGCATGTTACACCAACCAACCAACCAACCAACCTGACTTCTTGCATCTAGATAATCTGCCACTGGTTGGGAAACCTTTCGATAAATGGCGTACACAGTGGCAAACATAACAGCACCAAGAAGAGTCTGCAAAACAACAATAAAACATGACAGCCATCACTAGATAAAAGTACATTATATCCAAGTCAATCGATCTTGATAAGATCCCTCCTTTATTTCAATGTTGATTGCGCAGCTGGGAAATTATTACTTAACATTGATTTAATTTATGGAAGAGCTAATATTTACCCAAGATATATGAATGTTGCAAGTTTTTAAGATATTTTTATTGTTGAATGTATCAGTTCCATAATTTTTGTAGTTTCAGTTCTACATGTACATTGCATCTAAGGGGGTGGGACCTCAAAGAGAGGTGGGGAAAGAGGGCGGGAAGCTGAATTCCCAAAGATGCGGGAAATAAGAAACATTTTCACAACATTGCGTAATATTTTGCAATGTAAAAAAAGAGGTGGGAACCAGAACTAAAATGTACAGGAAGTTGGAAGTTCAGACCCCCCCTGTACCACCTCCCCCCTTCCCCAATATGCTCATGCAACGCCTCACAGATGAGATTAACCCATTGACACCCAGGCTTTTCCCAAAAAGCAGCAATCTAACATCCCAGATGCCTATTTCTGGCCATTATCTCGACAGTTTAATGTCAAACTGTCTAAAACTTAGTTTAAAACACGGCAACTAACATCCCCTTCTACGTAAAAGCAACAAATTCAATATTTTTCTCGGGCATGCGCAGAAATCAAAAGTTGGACATAGTTTTTGGGTTTGAAAAACTCACCTGACTTTAGGCTTTTCTTTTTCTTTTATTTTTTTTTGCCGTTCTTGCTCTCCTTTTTCTCTCATTTTATTTTGTGGTTTTCTTGGCCTTTCAGTCGCCTTTGTTCACGTTGAAAAAGTTTTAACTTAAACATTGGGAAAAGGGAATTTTTTGACAAAGAGTGTCAATGGTAGTGAAGGTCGTGTTTTTTGGTGATTTTGGAGGAAAAAATCCAAGTTGTTTTGTGTGTATCTCTGGTCCAATTTAACGTTTCGTGCTCGTTTAGGCATGGTTTGTTAGACATTTTCCAACTCTATCCGTTGATTATCAAAGACATCCTCTGGCATTAAAAGTGATGACGTCACAAGTGGTACAAGTTCGTGGTCTCCTCTTGGCCGGTTATGGCCGGTATGGGCATCAATGTGTTAAGGTATATAGCATTTTCACGACGGCCATACTGGTGTTCCAAACTATAGGATTTTTTGCATAAGAATAAAACTTATTTCCCAAAGGAAAGAAATTTCATTGTTTGGGAATACCAATATGGCAGCTGTGATGTCATGTGAAAATGCTCTGTCCAAATTAGAATCAGTACCTCATCATGAATAATAAGGATTTCCTTTGAAAGTACGTAGGTGAGTAATCCAGCAGCAAGAAGTTTATGTCCTATCAAAATAAAGGACAAAAGTGAGGAGGGTTTTCCTATTTATTCTCAAACTCATTATGTTTGATAATTCATCAAGTTAAAACAAAGGAAATCGTGACTGTGACGGGGTTTTGATATCTAAACAAAACCTCCTCCGACTTTACAATGTATTTCTCCGTTTCCTGACCTTTTGTTTTAATTTCTATTGAGAAGATATATCAAACCCTTGAGACAGGTTTGATCATATTTTCAAACCCCTCGAATTTCGTTAAAAATACTCTGCTGCACGAGTCAACTCTCTTCTCAGGGTTTGGAAATGTGATCAAACCCTGTCTCTCGGGTTTGACATATTACATCAAGGCCTGGTCAGTTTGTTGGTCATGGACATTCTATTATCCAGACCTCTAATCTGAAAGTCATGTGACTGCTCTTTGTTAGAATGCTATCTGAAACAATGAAACTAAATGTACACTGCAAATCAAAAATAAAATATCAATAATAATTATTTATTGTTAAACCGTGTGCAGTGTGGTTCGTACCTGTTTCTCCAGTTTTATCTTTCAACAAACCGCTGATATCTCTAAAGAACTGCCCAAACTCAGGAGTTTCTATAAAAAAATATAGAGAGTTGAAATATAACCATGACTACACTTTACACATTTATCTAGAAAGCAAAATTGTGAGAAGAGGTTTCACGATAAATGTCATAAATGCTGTAAAGGGAACATGAAAATTGCACAGCAATGATGGTACAAAATGTACTTCAGACTAAAAATAAACTTGATTCAACATTTCATTACAGCGCACAAGGAGCCCAAAAGTGTGACTACTTTTTACATTCTTTTGTGCGCACATACTATCCAATCAAAAGCCGAGGATAGCCTCTGATTGGATAGTCTGCATGCATGAAACAATGTGAATTAATGAAAAGTGGTCACACTTTTGGGCTCCTTGCTGTAAATTGGTTATCAATTCCCTTGAAAACAAAAGGTGCAGAAACTTGTACAATGGCAAACCTGCACAAAGGTTCCATGATGGTATCTTGAATGGCATATCAATAGTTTAAAAACTACTTCTGTTTATCAATATATTAGTCTATTGAATTGATTAAATTACCTTCCTTTTGTGGAACCTGACACATAAGTCTTGTAGTTGCTGGAATGCTGTTAAAAAATATTAAATCATTTAATTGATTGTAATCATAAAGAGCTTTGAAATCTCCATCTAAATGAGCAGAGTGACTTGTGTCTGCTTACCAGAGATGTCAGCATAACAGGGGTTAGAAACCGTCTTGTGTTCCTGTCACTGGTTTAGAGCACAAACTCCCAGTCTCAATATTTTTGTGTTTTCACTCTTTTGTACAACAAAAATGTTTGGTTTATTTACTACTCAGAGTGACCACATCTGGAAACGACTTGCAGTATGCTAATTTGACATCATAATAATAATTATTATAAGGAAAGCCCATCCACTCTCTCACATTCTATATTCCAGTAAGAAACAAATTGGCAACACAAACAAAGTGATCCACGATACAGGTAGGACTAGATTGTGCGGTTCCAAAAAATATCCATACCCTCCCAAAGGAACATCATTGGAAATTCTGAGGGGTAGGGGGGTCATAAAAGCCAAATTTTTTTAATGAAAGTAGGAAGTTAAACTGGAAATTCCAGCGAGATCGGGTGGGGGGTTCAAGCCAAAAACCCTTCCGTGTTATGGATATTTTCTGGAACCACACATTATTATTTAAAACTTTATTTGGAAATCTTGTTTCTCCAGAGATCTCCATGTTTCCAGTTCCTGCAGGTTGAGAGGTCTGTAGAAATGAAGCTATTTGAGTGGACAGCTGAGTCTGGTAAAGGATTGACTCCATCAGCAAGCTAGCTATAGCAGTGCAGGTGCAAGCAAGGGGTGTGTGACTACTGAAATATTTGATCTCATGGGTCAATTAAACAATCTACTGACCTCGGTCTTGCATGTGCCAAGAGCCTTGCAGCACCACCTACAAAGTAACAATTTAAATATCAAGGCAATTGGTGCAACTCACTCTCAGCTAATTTTCCTTAGCCACATCCAGTAATAAGTTTATCTTGTGTGGGGAACTGTTTTTGAATAACTGAGTGATCAAGTTGCAAAACTTGCAATAAGCCTTTAATTCTGTACTAGTCTGGAGATTCTCATTTTGATTTTAATATGTTGATTTGAAGGGCATATTTCCATTTGTTATAGCTTCGTTCAGAGCTTCGTGATATAGGACCACAAGTACATGTACGTTACCAAACTGAAGTTTACGTAAGCTAACTTCAAGAGGTTCGCTAGCATGCAAAAACACTAAAAATCGCTCCGATCAAACGAAATATTTTAAATATATACGAATACCATCGTATTTTCGATTAGAACAATAAACACTTACCGATTCTAGTGGCCAAACGTAACCGAGAAATCATGGTCGTATGATATTCTTGCTCTCCAATATGGCCGACTACGGTAATCGCGAGGCTGCGATGCATGTTGGGAAACCATCATTGGTAACCAGGCCTTATTTAATAGGTATTGAGGTTAGCCTGCGTGGCAGGCGTATAAAGGGGAGGGAGGGGAGTTCGGCGCGCGCGAAGTTCGGCGCGCGCGAAGCGCGAGTCGGAGCGCGAAGCGCGATGGAGTGGGCGAGGGAACGGCGTTCCCTCTCCCACTCCATCGCGCTTCGCGCTCCGACTCCTCGCGCTTCCCGAACTCCCCTCCCTTCCCTTTATACGCCTGCCACGCAGGCTAACTTGAGGTCTGCATAGCGTACTTTTTTCACAAGAGATAGACGACAAAACAGTCCGTATTTTTAGCAACGAAGGGACAGCCAGAGTGTCCGTATTGTTGGAGTGTTCATGACTCTATCTTTCCGAGAACAAGTGAACAGTCTGCAATTAGATGTCCGTATAGACCAATTCGCGCTCGATATCCCGGTTTATATTTCAAGAATTGCACTCCCCTATGAGGATGAGCTTCTATGGTTAATTCCTAGTGACCTAGCCAGTTATAATGAACAAACGTTGTGAAATCTACCGTTAAAAGAGTGCGTGTTGTTGGGCTCAGTACAAGTGTTTCTACAGAATCATGAAACCTGATGACGTGTGCTGTCAGTTTGGGACAAGTTTTAATACTTGTTCCTTCAAATGGGCTCCAGAGATGTTGCATTGTTATAAACGACATCATGTTGTGTAAGTTATATTATTGTAAAGGAATTATTAAAAAGGGCTGAAAACATAATTGAAGGTAACAAAAAAAGTTTATTTTTAGAAAGTCGGCGCTTTGGCGAACAGCGGCTGGTTATAAAAGGAAAGATGACCAATTCATACCGAAGAAACGAGAACCGTTTGTAAATTCCGTGGCGTGCCCTATTTCCATACACATGGAGAGTCAATTTGACCATTATAACTTTTTGTTATCGCCAGTTTGCCATTTAGGGGTCAGATAAATTTGGAAACCACCTCTTGGCTTCCCGTCGGGTATTTTATTCTCTTTTATATTCAAAAGAAACCCCCTGGGATCTTTATGTTTTTGTTGACTTGGTTAATTGTATGGTCTATAGAATTCTATTGAAGCAATGGATTAGCGGTGTTTTAAGACTCATTACCTCTGTGATACCAACCGTGGAAAAACGTTTAAGTTACCGCTTAGCAACGAATCGCCGAGTACAGAGTACACTTACATGGAAAATAGGGCTTCCAGGCAGAGTCAGCGTTGACTAGAAAGTATTTTGTAGTTTTTCTTCTCAGCTTCGCCCAAAACACGGTAATAGCGAAGGAGTCAACAAGAAGCAATGTGTTTAGCAAAGGTAAGATTCATAAGCTTTTAAATGTTGATAGTTTTATCGGGCAATTAAGAGATTAAAAAGACAAGCGCAATAAAGAAAGCTAATCCACAAATGCTTGTATGGGTTTGTTAGCTACGCTATATAGAACTAGAACACATTGCCACAGAAGTCGACATTTCCTGTAGACCGGTTTTAAACCCTAGATAGGAACATTTAGAAGCTGGTTAGAGTTAGTTGACGATCCGGTGAAAATTAATTAGAGCAAACATTATACTTCATCATGAATGTAATAATTTGTTTGATTATGCACTAGAAGTGGAACTTTAATAACTTCGGTGGATCTATCTTTGCAGACTCGATAAGAAGTTGTCAGTTCAGTGAAGTTGTTCGATTTTTGTGAACGCGACAAACTAAAACAGAAATATATCTTAACAAGTTTGACAAACTATCGATGCATTTCAAGTTAACAACAGCGTACTATGTCTACGCGTGCACTTTTTGTCTACAAAGGTATAGAATAGAGCTTAAACTAGTACCGTAGTCCGGCATCCACGTGGGTTTGCTAGGCAAAATATTTTATCGATTAAATCTGAAAGATGTAGCTGTGTAAGAAAGCGTGGTGCAGTCGAATGGAACAAGGGCAAGAGACTCCTTTCCATGACATCGACGAGATCAGTGGGCGGCAATGATTAGGGCCTTTGTAATCATGCGATAGACTGCTTGCAGTCTGTTTCTCTCAAGATCTCGAAATCGCGAAATTGGAGGATTGGGGCTCGCCTCAATCCCTACTGCCCCATATTCCGCTTTTTTGCGCTCATGCTCGCGGGGATCACGCTTGTAAGGGGGACTGCAAGTAATCTAGTGAAAACATTATTTTAACAACAACTGTATGGTGGCAGTCACGATCTTGTTTAAAATACAAGAAAGCCGATCAAACGCTAGTCCGGCCAGGATTAAGGTCTTAGTTTTTCTTATATTGAAGGGAAAAAATAAAAACAAAAAATCTCACTGAAAAGTACGTTACAAAACTGATATCAAAATTTATGTTAATCCTGGATTAGCTTAATCGTGCTTTGTACAACCGGGTCAGTACAAGGGCTCCTCAACTGCTACGTACTAGTCACCTTAGATTTGTTTTGGTTTAACTGATTTAAAAATTTTGAATGATACTTTTTCAGTTTTGTTTGATAACGACACCGACCCTGCAAGACCGTACACCGTTCCACTCACTGACGTACGTCGGGCTGGAATTGCTTCGAGATGAAATCTGAGAAGCACAACTCAGTGAAATACCCGCTTCCTGGGATAACGACGAGAAAGCCTCAACTTCGTAACAACAGTTGGGCAAAACTGCTCAGTCAGAACAGATCCGGCGACAAAGATAGCGAAGATACAAGAGGACACTCTGGACTAGACGTAAGTTGTGCTCCTGTACTTTTCAATTTGAAGGAAACAAGAAAATCCTGTCAAAATCCAGTTGGAAACTTGTCAGGCTACGTCCACGAGCAAGAAGAAGAAAAACTGAGCAATATGGACGAACTGCGGCAGATCATGGAAGAGGATAAAATAGACAAGGAATCGCTTCATAAAATTGTAGAGGATAACACGAGAAATGTGAATGATGTCACTTGTTCTACTGACGGGTACGATGTAGCACAACTTCCAAGAGCCACTTGCGATGAGGAAAAAGTCGAACCAGATTTGAAGCGAAATCATCTTCCACCCTTAGCTGATATGGCACCTGCCAAACATAGGAAAATACCAAAAGAAAAATCGTTCCCTCGTAGAGATTCTAAAGGTCAAAAAGATTATCTTCCAAGTAAAACTAAAGAGGATATTGACTGGCAGAATATTTTCATCAACGGCGGATTTCGACCGTACGAGTCACGTGATTTACCAACAAGGGGCGAGTTAAGCCTGTTGAAATACAAATCATGGGATCCTGACGGACCTGTTTACTGTATCACAAAGTGCGCCAAGTATTTTGGCCTGGACAGTGAGAAAGATAAAGAAAAGTTAACTCCAATGGAAAAGGAACCCCCAAAACGTTACACCAGTCTGTCTCCCAACTATAGATTTTATCCTCTTCGAGTTCCAAAGCGTCGCAAAGGCTTTGCACCCTTGGAGAGCTCTACGGTGTCACTGATGTATTTAGAGAATCCGGCTAAGCGATACAATGTATGCAACTCGTGCGTTGTTCCCCCGGTAACGCCTGCGTCATCGATGTTCAGATCTTCGCCCATTGGCTGGAGTCCGTTACCTTATAAGGACAGGAGAAATACTCTGGAGGAATTGGCCGAGTTGTCGATTTGTGGACAGACAACAGACGAGGGGATTTGCTCACCCACTGAAAGTGAACTGGGATTCTGAGCTTTGTAACATTACGTCACACGATTTTACAGCTGTCATTAGAGCGGTTTTCAATTGAGTGTCGAAAGTAAACGTGCGTTTTCTTTGGTTTTGCTTTACTACGCTCTCTGATTGGTCCGAAAAACTCGTGCCACTTCCTTAACCGCAATCAAATGCCAAACTAAAACCAATCGTGACTTGGTCGCACGTGTTTTCCCGCGCTTAGCGCCGGTTACATGCATGTATTTGCTTCGAGTTCTGATTGGTTCCTTGTGTTGTTTTCGTCTGTTGTGATTGGCCAGAGTAATTACTTTGATTTTGGTTTTACTACACTGAATTGAAAACTGCTCTAAGCTCCATATTTACAGCGACAGACTTTAAATAGAGAGCTCCTGCTATTTTGTTATTGAACAAGAAGAATAGGAAATTTTTCAAGCACCACTACGGGATTTGGCTAAAAATGACACTCAGACCTTGTACAGATAGATCAAATAAAACTTTTAATAGAAATAAAAAATAAAGAAATAAAAAATGGCAAAAGATGATACAGTTTTTTCTCGAGGTTCGTTTGTCACGTAGAAGCCTGTCTGACAGAACCGTGGCCGGTGTCAGTTTCAGGATTGAGAGTACAACTAAATAATATGATAGATGTCTGTAATATCCACTACATTTCTAAAGGGGTTTTACTACCATATCGTAAATCCTCGGCGCCCGGGGCGCTTATTTCAAATTTCAGGTTTTCTCTTGTCAATTCCATAATTGAACAAGTTGTATTTTTATCAAATGGTATTTTTGGCAAGAAATCTTACTTCATGCATTCGTTTTGACTGCATTTAAGGAGAGGGGTAGGTTTATATTATGATTCTATAGGGGCGCTTTTCGAGGGGGGCGCTTATTTGAGGGGAGGCGCTTATTCGAGGATTTACGGTAATTATATATACAGTTATATAACAAGTACCCCTTCTTCAAACATAATACGTAACGTAATTAATACAACCTTTTTGAGGCTTTAAGAAGATTTAAAGTGTGGTATAAAGTTTGATAACCTCCTTTAATTACGACAACTATAATTTTCCGTATTTTTTTGCTGTGTCTTTAGTGTTAGTACATGTCCTCAGCCGTATTTGGTTGAAGACGTCTAACGACAGTACAGCTCCCAGGTATCTCCTTCAGTTAAGCTAGACATGCCAGCTTGATCATCGCACCAATAGATCGATGGCGGGTTTAACGAGAACGCCTTTCCTCCGTTAATCCACACTGTTACATTACGGTAGCTGTTCATTGGTCCTTTGTTGTTAAAATATCCCCACTGATTTACCTCAGTGGCTGTACCGTTGTGACCCCACTTTTGGCAGTTTCTTGAAAGAGTCGAGTTGTCATCCGGGAGCTTGATAAATGAGTCACACGCCTCTGCATGCACTTTAACACTTTGTAGAAAATATTTAAGAACTTTGTGGCCTGCGGAGTTGTTCTTTGTCAAGACGTGGAAAACACTTCCCTTGGTTTTTTTGTGACAATACCAGCGGAGCTGATGGAAGTTGATATCTTCTCGTAGTTTCCTAACAGCATGTCTTGTAGCAAACAGGAAATTGTTGGAGTAATTTGAAATCGAGCTGTAGTCATTACTCCTGGTAAATTCGCCTTCTTTGGCATTGATAAGCGCTGGTGAGAAGATGAATCTTTTAATCAGCGTCCATCCACCTGTTAGGAGTACGATCAATAAAAACATGGTCATATTATGGGAAGCCCGGGGGAGGAGGGACTCCCATACGAAAGTGACGGGGATGCTCGTCGTCCCTTTTAGGGGTGTAAATTACGGATTTTGGTCCCCCTTAGGGTGTTCAGGATGGGACGGCGACATTTTTAGCCATCAAGGTATCTTTTAGGGTTGCACGCGAAGAAATAATAATAATAAAAAAACACCATCATAATGTGTTATTTTTTAGGGATCAAAAAAGGCTTGAGCCACGCCCAGATTGGTCCCTTTTAGGGGTGTAATTTGAAATTTCCGACGAGCATCCCCGTCACTTTCATATTATGGGAGTCCCCCCCCCCCCCCCCCGGGATGGCAAGATACCCCTTTCTTTCCACTACAAAGAAGTTAAATGATAAAGGATATTTCCGGAAGCGTCACACTATGGCCTTTGTTTTAATCGCCTTTGTTTAACGAGGATGACACTGACAAACCGTGTGGTCCTCAGACCCAGATCAAATTGGAATTGAGAAATGCTGTTTGTTTGTGCTCCTCTTCATCATCATAATCACATGATAAAACTGATAAAAAATCGAACAATTACTTCAAATAAAACCAAAATTTAGGGTTTACAGAAACGCAAAAAAGTCAAAATCCATGATAAGAAAAAAAACAATTATTGACCTCTGTTCTATAAAAGACATGTATGTATTGTAACCAATTGCTATAAAAAGTAGTTAAATCAGCCAAAAGTGAGTCAATTTCGACAATTTTCAGCTATTTTTTTACGCATATTTCCCTGAATACTGATCCAGTTAAATTACATAGAAAAAAATGAAACGAAAGTGCAGAATGGGTTCTAATTCGTTGAAGGTCACCCTCTTTAGGGAAATAATTTATTTTGCTATTTATTTACCTGAAAGTACTTGGTCTTACCTCCATCTGTTGTCATGTCGCAATATACAGAGAACTGTTCCGAGCCAGTTGGTTTAATCCAATACTTCCCGTCCCCCAGTGGGTAGCTTTTGCGCTCTGCAATGTCCTTGCAAGAAATTCCCGGATTGCCAAAACTACCAAGTGGAACTAAGGATGAAAACGGTAAAATCATAAAATGATGAGATAATTTATCATTCAGTTTGCCGACAGTTTGAAAATACTCAGCATAACAAAAAAACGATTCTTAGCTTGATAACGCCGGTCACTTTCAATTTTATGGCAGACAAAAAGTGAAACAATCACTTGTTATGTGGGCTTACACGAAGTGCAATGATGACCGGCATGAGCTCAAATACGAATTTAGTTGTTTGTGGGTTTACGAGAGTTGAGTGCGCTCCAGGCTTTCTCGAAGTTAGATGTTAGGTTAGGCGGTTAGACGGTTAGTCTGTCGCAATCGTATGGTTAGGAGAGGCCAAGTGTCTCATGTAACGACTAGGAGTATTGCCAGGTACACACCCAGCATTTTGTCATGTTGCCCCAAAAATTCGCCAATACCAATGGGGAGGAGAGAGGCACTGTGAGCTCATCGGGAGTAAAGTGTCTTCAGCCAAGAACATAACACAATGACTTATTTTGGAAAAAAGTCTATATCCAATAAATGAAGGAAGCGTTCAAAATATGTTCAGTGAAAGTTAATTTCAAACATACCGTTATCCTGGCAGTGTTCTCCTTCATAACCCACACGACAAGCACATCTGAAAAGACCGCTGAGCCGGTGATCACGGACGCATGTACCACCATTTCTGCATGGGAAGCTAGAACACGGATCCTGTTAACAAGACTTGACATCATTAAATCCTAAACAATAATGTTGAATATGATTTGAACTCAACTTGCTTGGCTGAGTACTGACAATTGGAAAGCAGTTCATAAATTTGCCTTTGCTGGATTTTCTGCAGAGTGGCAGATTTCATCAAAATTGCTGAATGTTTTTCAAAATAGGAGCTGTTTATGCACACAATTAACAATTATATTCAGTTTTCCCCTTCTACATACAAAATAAATGACGATGAGTTGAACAATGCCCTCGATTTGTCCATGGTAAATAAACATCATTTCTTATCTATCTATATTGCAAATTTAAGTAGAAAGCTACAGGTTAGGTGCAGGTAACAGTTTGAGCGGAGAATGGAGAAGTCTGGAAAGTAACTGATGAGAACTTTTAGCTCCAGATGATTTAGTATAAAGGCACACAGGAGCAAACTGTATTTTACTCAACAGCAGAGTGAAAACTGAAATTAAAACGAACTTAAACCAAAAAATTGTAAAGATATACTCACAAAAATGCTCCAGTGATGAAAATTCTTGCTTTCCTTCAATTTTTGCATGGCAGTCAACGCCGTTGCAGGAAGGATCTTGCAGGGAACACTTCCACTATCTTTACGTCTTTTAACACCAATATTAAAAGACAAACACGACTCGTGTTGTGCACACCTCAGAGCGCACTCCGTTGCAAATGCAACCAGAAAGGAATTGATTCCTTCTATATCGAGAACACAGTTTTTATGCTGGACGAAGTAAGCGGCAGCAAAGTTGCGCCGCAAATTAATGATATTTCCAGCACCTGTTGGTATACTGAGTCCTCTCAATATAAGGTAAAAATATACGACTTTCATACTAAAGGAAACCTGCTCAATCTTCATCGCGAACGTTTTGCATCTAACTTCGAGAAAGCCTGCGCGCACTCAACTCTCGTAAACCCACAAACAAATTCGTATTTGAGTTCATGCCATAGTGCGGTCATCATTGCATTTCGTGTAAGCCCATACAACAAGTGTTTATGATTTCATTCAGCATTCAATATATTTTAAACGTGTATGAATTATGTACGTTGGCTTACCTCAGCGAGACTCGCTTAAAAGTAAGTTGATTTTGAATGTGTAGTGCAAACAATGATTATTATTAATAGTTATTTAAATATTAAAAGGTACTAACCATTTCCTCGTAGAAATTAGGTGTAAATTTCTTATTGATAGGAAGTAAGCACAGCAATTTCTTCTTATTTAGCAATTAGTCATTTTTGCACATTTATAGATATTTTAATATTAAAAGTACTAACCATTTCCTCATAGAAATTAGGTGTGAATTTCTTATTGATAGGAAGTAAGCACAGCAATTTTTCTTATTTAGCAATTAACTCAATTTTGCACTTTATAGTTATTTTAATATTTAAAGGTACAGACCATTTTCTCATAGAAATTATACGCGAAAATCAGTTTCTTATTCGGTAGGAAGTAAGCACAGCAATTTCGTCTCATTTAACAATTCACTAAATCAATTGTTACACATTGGAAACTTGCGGTTATTTCTTTAATTAATTGGAAGTTCTCGTCATAGTTTGTTCTTGTATGAATATTACCAGGTTCCTCTATTTTAAGACGAGCTTATTTATTTATTTATTTATTTATTTATTTATTTATTTATTTATTTATTTATTTATTTATTTATTTATTTATTTATTTATTTATTTATGTGCTTGTATTCAATTGTGACTTGTACGAATTGCTGACACATAGTGCCGGGTTCTAATGCATCTAAAGGCTTGGAGCAACCCAGGAGAAAACGGTAGAAAAGGCTAAAACAAGGCAATTAATTACTGAAATTCAATTTCTGTTGAAGAAAAACAATGATTAAAGAGTGTTTAGCGAACTAACATCTCCTCAATTATAGGCGGGAATCGTCTGTTTATGACTGCTTCAATTTTAATTGCTAAAATACGACCGTGATTTTACAAAACTCAACCATTCTCGACCCCAGAGTTGTTTCTTTGTCAGTGCGAAGGCTCTGGGGTGGAGAATGAAAGCCTTACGAACGGGTGTATTACTATGATGCGCATGCCTGACGTATGTTCCATTATCATTCAGTTGTTTTTCTAACTTAGTTGAGTTATATGCGATCCCCAAATGGATGCAGCTGCTTTTCGACATCAGCAGAATTAATCTGATTTTAAATTCAACAAAGTTAACAACATGACGTTGAAGTGAACTCAGTTGAAATAGCTTGAAATAAATCGTCCCTGCAGTGAAAGATAATTGCTGCATTGTAACAAGAGGCCTTTCTGCGGCAAAATCCGGCGCAATTAAAACTCCTTTTGTTTTTTACATTTCTGTGATTAAGATTACTAGTCAGTTATAATCAAATGGTGAGAAATGGACACGAATAGATTCATCAGTGATGATTTATAATAAAACTGCAAAAACAAGACAATTATGAAACATTTTGACTTCAAGTAAAATGTAGTTTCTTTTCTAACTATGAAATTATGTGTTGCATCCAGAAAATATTTACAAGATTTGAATTCTATATCAATTTGACTCTAATCTTCAAATGGTTCTACATAAATTCATATTAAAAGATGGGCCCGGCAGAATTAATATTTTTTTTTCATTTTTGTTTTATGTTACCTCAGCATCTTGTGTTGTGGATGTATTTGTTTGACCGGCGGTTGGTGATCACATGTGAAATACATTGGAGGAGAAATTCGTGCAGTGTGTGGGTTTTTAAATTTATTTCCTGACAGCATGCTGGTCGCCAAAAGCTTAAAGGAAAAACCTACGAGTGTTAAAGTTTAATAGTCTTGGCTTCCACGTGAGAAGTCTTTATAAGAAAGCCCCAATTTTCACACACAAACACAATTGCTTTTAATTTTAAAAAGTCAAACTAATATTCCATAAATACAAGGCAACAAAAACGAAAAGGTTCTAATGACATGTTATGATTAAAATTTCATATTCTTCTTAATTATTTATAGCCTTTTAAAATACTTGTTTTGTGTCTAAGAAAGTAGGCATTGCAATAATGCTGTTGATATTAAATTTATTTACTGGAAAGAAGAATTACAAGTTGTTATCAAAAGTTGCCGATATGTAAAATTAATAATACATACATTATGACATACATTAAAAATGCATTGCCTTATTGGGGTTTTCGCTTACAAAATTTCCTTAAGGGAGACCTAGATTTTTCATGTCTAAAAAGTTTCATTACAATTATCATATAGTAAAAATGGTTTTGAGCAACGCAACACTTCGATCCTGCAGTGAAAGACTTTTAAGCCGCCGAGCAATTTCCGAAATTATTTAATTATTTATCAAAAGCTTAAGTCTTTCGCCAATTTACTATAATAGCCGTGACTATTTTCAATAACAACAAAGGAAACAGATTGGCTTTTTCTTAATCTTTTGTTCTGTCAGAACTGATTATAAAAGTCGTCATTTCAGAAAATAAATTTTGTTTAAAAAATATCACATACATTTGACAGGAACTAAGAAAGGACACTTTATTGCCACCCATTTTCACACAGCCGACCAGGTGCACCAACAAAGAGGGTTAAACAAGCGTGTATGCATCCTCAATTTGATACCTTACAGTACAAGCCCTGGAAAATATGTCTCTTCTACGATTTATCGTAATCGCAGGCATTTTGATGTATAATTCACAAAAGCACACGATATTTGGAGTGAACGGGGATGGCTATACTTGGTTCTCGTTTGTCCAAATGAAGCTTTCTCGCATTTCATCGAACACAAGAATCGTGTTCTTGATGTGGAGAAAATTAGTACTTTTCTGGTTGGTTTCGTAACCGAGTGCGCGCTGAGATGCCTGCGTGTTATATCGTGTGTATCGTTTAATATCAAGAATGCCACAGAAAACAGCAAAGAAATGACTTGTGAACTTTTGCCCAAGGATCTATATAACGCCCCACTGAAATTTCGAAAAAGCAAAAACTCTCACCACTGGAACATAATAGTAAGTAAGCCTTTTTCTTTAATATTTTCCTTTGTATTACATCTCACATTACATATCACACGTTTTGAACATTAAGAAATTTATCAGATCGAGAAATCTTTCTGAAATCACTTTATCTCAGGCAATATTCATTTATTTTTTGTTCAAAGCGACTGTTCTCATTAGCAATAACAAATAAAAAGTAAACAAATAATGTTTCAACAAGGTTATCTATTTTATATGTTAATTCAGTCACGAAAATTACACTGTACTCAAAATGTAAGAGACGATTTTCAAAATGGCGCTCAACGAGCAAAAACTTTCACCGCAACAAAAGTCCCAAGAATTATGGCCAACAAAATCGTTTATTCTTAAGTTTGAAAGAAATTTTAACTAGCATTTGCTTAAATATTTTACTCCAAAAACAAAACGACGAACAGTCCAACGTTGTAGAATGGTGTTTCGGATTCAATCCTACGTTTGAAAGCGCCCCGTTTCTTTTAAATCAATCGAAGCTTTTTGTAATCTCCTCGGAAAACGGAACAAAAGAACGTATATACGTCTGTTTATTCTCATGAATTATAGAATGGTGGTTCATTCTTTGTTTAAAAGTGCAGATTCTTTAAAACAAACTTGAAGCTTGTAAGTAATATATCAAACACGAGAGATAGTGTTTCATCCGATTTCCAAACACCGAGAAGAGGGTTGAAAATACGACGCGCAGCGGAGTATTTTTGACAAAATTCGAGGTGTTTGGAAATCGGATGAAACACTATCTCGAGTGTTTGATATCTATTTTGTTAATCGAAACAAAAACTAAGAAATACAACAACAACAACAAAAAAAGAAACCCGGCGAAATAAAATCGTAAAAATATCAAAACCTCCGACACGGTTATGATCCCTTTGTTATATTTTGATGAATTGTTAATGAGTTTGAGAAGCTATTGTCCTAAGCGGACTTTGGGATGACAGGGTAAAAACTACTTCGTAGTAATCTCTTTTCCATGTCCCTTTTTCTTAGACTCCTTGTTTACATTTCCCATGCGCAAACGGTGGAACGTGTGTCCCTGATTATAACCGAGGACTATATGACTGTCTGTGTCCCATCGGTTATCAAGGAATGAATTGTCAACTATTATCAAGTTCTAGAGGTAAGTTACAGTTTGATAAACCTGTACGTATATAGTTATTTTGCTTTTGCAGTCAAAACGGCTGAAGCGTTCTGCCCAAATAATGATCATAGTTTTCAGTAACCTATAACAGATTCAATTATTTGATTCAAATTTGCAATATTAAACTCAATAATGCAATAATTCAACCGTAACGAACCGTTCGAATATCGAATGTTGATTTGATTAATGGAAAGTACATGTATCTGTATTATTATTGAGAGGTGGCCGTACTGGAAAATAAAAAAATAATATCTGTTTCAATCCCCGTGTGATAATAAATCTGGAAAAAAGTGGAGACTTAAGTGATTTGATAAAAAAAGACAGGGGTTTGTTTCCACAGCTTCGGCGTATAAACAGAATAAACCTATCCACAGCTAATTCACAATATTATGACGTCATTCATTATCAACAATATGGCAGACTGAATCTGATTTCAAAGTGTTAAACTGAATAACTGCTAATTAACATTCACTTTCAATCAATTAGCCCTCGGAAGGGACATTAGCAATCCGGGATATTCTTGCAAGGATATCGCAGACAGGCAAGATCACCCACAGGGGGATGGCGAGTACTGGATTGCACCCGTCGGCTCCATCAAACCATTTACCGTTTATTGTGATATGACAACCGACGGAAGTAAGATAGTTGCTATAATATTTGAATTCAGACTGTGCCATATCCAAGGCATAATATTCAGATATCTACTGCTGTAGCTGGACGTAATATGTTCCATACTCTAGACGGTTAGTGATAATCCCAGGCGCGGATCCAGACCGGTTTCCAACGTTTTACGGAAATCGGTCAACGGTAAACTCACGAGTTCTTAGCGGGATATTGCGCGTGCGACAGTCAAAACCTTATGTGACAAAAGTTTTCTACTGAACAACAACAACAACAACAACAAAAAATTGCTAGCCTCAGGAACTCAGAAACTGATGTTTTACATTGATAAAATCTCAAAGATTTCCCGGGGACCATGCTCATGGACTCCCCGTACAGTACAGTACAGTACAGTACAGTACAGTACAGTACAGTACAGTACAGTACAGTACAGTACAGTACAGTACAGTACAGTACAGTACAGTACAGTACAGTACAGTACAGTACAGTACAGTACACAGTACAGTACAGTACAGTACAGTACAGTACAGTACAGTACAGTACAGTACAGTACAGTTGGAAAACGGTGCCTAGAACAGGCGTTTCTTTTTCAGCGGGTGCACAACGAGAAGCGGCTTCATTCACAGGCTAATTGATTGTTGGTATGTGCCGTCGAAGGGTTCTGCCATGTTTTCACTATTTCAGCTTTGGAAGGGTCACATTTGAAACACTGTATACTCTGTATAAATCTTTCACAATCTCACACCTCTATATAACCCTCTCTACATTTATTTATAGAAAAAACAGACTCAAATCAGAGCCCTTTCCGAAAATGAAAAATGCATCACGTCAGATCAATGTTGCATGCTGGCTCATATCTTCAGTTCATTTTTACACTTCATTATATTTTAATATTGTAGGTGGATGGACCTTGCTGAAAGCGCACAACAATTCCAGGAAATCTCTCTGACTTTTGGACAAAGAGCCCCGTGTTGGACCGGGATTACAACTCTATTTCAAATTATAAGGATAATCTTCTGTTCGTTTCGATAAAAGGCATCCAAAAACTGAGACAAACAGTCAGCTTTAATCAACTACGGTGGTACTGCTTCAAGAAAAAGCAAGGCAGCGTTTTTCACGTTATGACAAGAAACAACTCCGCAGGCTACAGAGTGCTTGATTATTTTTTGAAAGATGCGACCACGCCTGCTGCAGCCTGCGACTCGTTTGTTAGACTTCCGGACGATAACTCGACCCTTTCTCAAAACTGCGCTAAATGGGGGCACAACGGTACTGCGGCGGAGACGAATGAATGGGGTTATTTTTCACACAATGGCGAGTGGAGGCTTTATCGTAATGTCTCCGTGTGGACTCTTAGAAGGAGAGCGTTTTCTTTTCGTCCACCGTCGCAGTTTTTGTGTGACGATGAAGCTGGCTCTTCATCTGTATCACAGGGCAATACTTGGGAAGTGTATGCCCGTTAGCTACAATCATGGACAATAGTCTTGGGACACTTTGTATTTTTAAGGTATTTCCTGCCTGTTTTAACAAACTACCCATATTTTTCACCCAGTACCCCCCACCCAGACAATGTTGAATCCGCGTGGCCAGAGTGCTGCTTACATTACAACATTGTATGGGAGGAGGGGGGGGGGGGGGGGGGGGGGAGTCTTAGCGTTCAAAACATCATTTTCGTGGTGGACAACTGCAATTGCCATGTTACGATAGTAATTGTGCCGAGTGTCCCAAGGACTTTTGACCATGATTGTAGGTAAAGGCAAGTCTGAAAATAATACACAACAGAGTAAGAGACATGTACTAGAAGGATGCGCGTGGTCAGTTGGATCGGCAAACAACGCGGTACACCTCATTTAAGAATATTTCTCCTGAAATGATAAATGTCATATAAAAAAAAATTATATAGTCATTGGTACCAGGTCAATTTAATGTAGTCATTGTCAATAATAAAAGATAAAATGACTAGCAGATCGAAAGTAAAATGTTAAACTTACGATAATTAGCTACAAGCCCCGTCACATTTGTTGGAACACTTTACCATCATTTCCCCTTCCCCCTTCTCAATGTTGGTTGTCAGAAAACCATGGCGCGCTGGGGAAAAGAAGTCAACATTGAGAGGGGGATGGGGCCCCGGGGGGTACTCAAAAAAGTTTTATATGGGGAGGCTCCGCCCAGAGGTCCAACCCCTTTTTTTATTTTAAATTTCTCCTTTATTTACTTTTAATACATTACTTACAATACATAACTTACTTACAATACACTAGACAGCACTACATTAAACTATACTAATTAATTACTTAACTTGTACAATACCTTACAATACACTACTTACATTTCTTACTAACGATACATTACAGATTACTTGTGCTTTTAACGTGGACAGGTGCGAATATAGCACTATTGTGCTATTATGTATATATTACTATTACAATTACGTTGTTTAGGTTATGATTAAAAAAAAAGTAAGAGCATAACAATGTTAATAAGATAAGCTGATGCAATTCCAGGCGTGTGAAACTAAACTACAAATGTTGTGTAAATTAAATATTTTTCTTGTCTACTCTCTTGCTAGTTTGAAAATATGTTTATTGCCAGGTATGGAAGGGAACACAGATTGATTCAGAGTAAAAATAATCGGTGTAGTGTTACTGGCCAATATATTCTGCAAGAGGTTCCCATTTCTTTATATCACCTCATCTTATCTCCATCTCGTATCTCGATTTCAGGAATCTTAAGTAGTTTACGAAATTAGGTGGGATTTCTTTCGATTTTGCTAGCCAAATGTGATATCGTGCTAAGATTAAGCAGTGGTTGATTTGAAGTGCAAATTTTGAGATGTCCGGCCTCAGGCCAAAGGCAGTGGTGTTTACTAAAGTGTACCCTTCGGGCATCAAATTAGCCTTTTGTAACCATTCGGACACTTTTTTCCAGAAGGATGATGTTTCGTGACATGTCCAGAAAAGATACATTAGTGTTTCTGGGGCTGCCTTGCAGAAAGTCCAATTTTAAGTAAAAAGCTATTAGCGGGGAGTCGCCTATGTAAAAATTTGAATTGAAATTCAATAAATTTTTGCTTTTTGTGCACCGCGGTGCCAATAGGTATGCTGAGCTCCAGTCTAGGTTCTCATTACTTGAGAAACTGCAATCTAGAAGCCATTTCATTTGACTGTTGTTTGGCATTACGCTCTTGTTTCTGACAAGCTTTTTATAGACCAATGAACTTACTTTTTTAGTCTTTAAAAGTTTGGTGCTAAAAGGTTCGTATTCTTGTTTGTTGTCGCCGAGATCTTTAATTTTTTTATTTCGGAGAGCCTTGACGGCTGATACTATTCCATAGAAGTTGAGAGGACGAACATTCAGACCATGTTTTAATTGGAATTCATTCAGAGAGAGATATTGATTGTTTCCGTCTGTTTGTAAATGTTTCACTTTTGTAATTCCCTTTGCGAACCATTCTTTAAGAAAGATTGGTTTGTTTCCTATTCTAATTAAAGAGTTGAGCCATAAGCTTTGTTTTTGGAACTGTTCCTCAGAAGTTATCTGGTGTTCAAAATTTACTTCTGCCCAAATTTCTAATATTTCTTTCACAAAATCATCTGTAACTTGGACCGATCCTACTGTGTCTTTAACATTTAGGTTACAAGTGAAAAGGTATTCACAACCGTAATTTTGAAGGCCTAGATCGAAAAAGAGTTTGCATTTTCCGTTATTAGTAGTGTCAATAGTCTCTTGGTAGTGTCCAAGTACTTTTTGACCCACGTTGTTTTAAGAGATTTGTTGAAGGAAATAAGATCAATCATCTTTAAGCCCCCTTCGCAATAATCATTTATCATAACTTTTCTCTTGATTTTATCACCTTTACCGTTCCATGGAAATTGGTAAAGCATCTTGTCTATCTCATTGATAACATTATAGTTTGATTGTAAAGGTGATAGCAGATAAACTTGTTGCGACGCGACCAAAGATTTCAGCACAGTTATTTTCCCCAACAAAGTTAGCCTACGATAGTTCCAACAGCTTAAGATTTTTCTAATCTTTTCCACCTTCTCGTTATAATTTAGGAATGCAGACACCTCAGGTTCAGTCGATAACCACAGCCCTAAAGTTTTAACTTTGGATTTTGACCATTTAAAGTCTTTTCCTGGTAGAATAATTTTGTCATTGCCAATGCTAGCACCAATCCAAAGAGCTTCCGTTTTCTTATCATTGAGTCTAAGTCCGGATACGTTGCCAAAATCATCTAACATCTTTAGGGATAGAGATAGGGCCTCTTTTGTAAAATGTTAAACCTACGATAATTAGCTACAAGCCCCGTCACATTTATTGGAACACTTTACCATCATTTCCCCTTCCCCCTACTCAATGTTGGTTGTCAGAAAACCATGGCGCGCTGGGAAAAGAAGTCAACATTGAGAGGGGGATGGGGCCCCGGGGGGTACTCAAAAATGTTTTTTACGGGAGGCTCCGCCCAGAGGTCCAACCCCTTACCCTTTTATGTACCATTTTTGATAGAAAAGGTACCCCTTTCATATACCTTCCATGGAAAATGGTACCCCTTTCATATACCTTCCATAGAAATTATAAAAATGATACCCCTTTCACATACCTACAGTAGAAACACTGCATCCCTTTTCTATACCCTTGGAATGAACTAAATGAACAATATATATCCCCAGAAGGAAGTGGAAGGAAGCTGTCTTACGATGGCTAAGAACTTCAAACCTGCCGTCCACCTCATACCTAAATGACAGTTTTCCCTACCCTTTTCTATACTCCAACTCGTGAAATCCCTACCCTTTTATATACCTCCACTGCAGTCTAAAAAGGTACCCCTTTCGGGCAGAGCCTCCCGGTATAGTCCATTATAGGGAGTACCCCCCGGGGATGGGGGTGTTCCAACACAGGGTGACGGCGCTTATAGGTCATTAAGTTCATTGGAAGTGAATACTGTCAATAATTAATTTAGAATGTAGAACTCACAAAATAAATTAGTGTAAATTTTCCAGTTCGAATAACTTTGAAAATGACCCAAAAATGTTGGGTAGCTTCCTGTTTAATGTAGATGTTCTAAAAAAAAAATTTTCCCTTCTATCCCTTCTTTAAACCTCTTAAAATTTCATTGAAATTCACGTATACCCCCGCCTTAATCAGGATGTAAGCCCCCTGTTATTTCTCTCCAAACTGCTCTGTTCTTTGCTGTTCTCATCCACGTCAGTCCGGCATCTAATCTCATCTCTCTACCTCGTCATTTTCGGCCGTCCTTGTGCATGATCTTTTTCCTTCACTTGGCTGTTATTTTGTAGTTCTTATCATGGCGTCCCGGTCTGTTAGGCCAGTTCAGACGCCGTACTTCTCATGAGCCGAATCGAATTCGATGAATTAAGTTCATGTGAAGTACGGCGTCTGAATCAATTCGGAATTCGGAATTCGGATCGGCTCGGCCGTTCTTCCCGCCTGGCTCAGCCGGGAATAACGGCTGTGGTCCGGCTTTGATTCAGACGCCGAACTTCACATGAACCGAAATAAATGCATGAATTATTATAATGTATTTTTCAATATAACAGCAATTTTCAAT
This sequence comes from Desmophyllum pertusum, assembly GCA_029204205.1. Taxonomy (NCBI): domain Eukaryota; kingdom Metazoa; phylum Cnidaria; class Anthozoa; order Scleractinia; family Caryophylliidae; genus Desmophyllum; species Desmophyllum pertusum. The sequence goes on from MU826359.1 coordinate 1,396,750, forward strand.
TCAGCCTGTCTAAATTAATTTGGGTCGGCCTAAATTCGAATTTGATTCGGCCCATGTGAAGTACGGCGTCTGAACTGGGCCTTATCTATCATCCTAGCTTGTTATATGACATATTTAGATAGATAGATAACCTTTATTTAAACCATAGTTAGTAGAGAGACTAGTCCCCTCTACTAACTATGTTTAAACACGATTAGTTATAAAAGCTGACAGCTTGTGGGGTCGTGTATATTAAATATGATCTGCCCACTTCCATCAACGAAATTCATAATGTCTTTGGCTTTTGGCCATGGTACATTAAAAATTTATAAACGTTTTTTTTGTCACGTTTCACTTGGAGTGTTATGATGGCGTGAAAATGACGATTTGTCATTATTGGCAACATGGTGCATTGACATCAGGCCTTACCTTATTTGCTATTCTTAATATAAACAGTAATATTTGTCATTTAATCAGTTTTTCTAGATATCTGAAACTTTCCGTTCTAAGTCAGATTAAATCTTCAAATATATCGATCGTACAATAATCTTATAATCTATCAATTAATTAAGAGCTATTATCATGTCATACAATAATATTCCAGCAATCCGGCTTCTAATCCTACTTTTAGTGCTTGTGCAGCATTTATACACAGTTTTCCAGTGTGGCTTATTCGCCTAAATTAATTTTACTTTCCTGTTGTTTTTATTTTAATAAAATTCATGAATTCTACACCTGTACGCCTTGTTGTTTACCAGAGTTAACGTTGTGGATAGCTTTGCATCGAACTCTCCTATGTGCTTCGCCCATATTGGGCAAACCTTTTCCAATGACATAAATTTCTTTCGTTTCGCGTTGAACGTACAACTTTCTCCTAGTAAAACAACATTTGCACAGCTTGTTGAAAATAAATCGAAAGCCCACACGAAAATTATCGTTGAAAAATGAGTAAATCGCGGGATTGAATGCACTGTTAGCGTACAGAAGAAAAATGGAAACAAACACATATGTATCGCTGCAGATAACGTCGTTCGCGTAATAGGAACAAAATACCCAACCAACCCAGTAAGGAAGAAAGCAACAGTAAAACGCAAACACGATCATGGCGACCATTTTGAGAACTCGACTGTTTAAACGCGCACTGATGCGGCTTCTGAACGAAATCCTCATCTTGGGCATCTTGCCCCGCCATAGTCGAATGGTTATTGCAGCGTACAACGCGACTACAAGAAGCAGTGTTAGCACGAGCAGTGACAAGAACAACAAATACCAAACGCGCCAGTGGACGAAAAAACGCCGCGTCTTGCAAAAAAGTTGCCCGTTTTTCTCCAGCAAGTTCGCGAAGTAAAACAAAGGGACACAGTAGCCAGCTGAAGCTAACCAAGCGATGATTATAATTTGGCGAGCTTTTTTCGCTGTGATAATCTTCCTGCGTGGATAAAATACGGCTAAAAACCGATCTATAGCCACCATTGCAAGATGAATGATTGAAACGTTCATGCAAACCTTTTCCAGGTAGTTCGTCATTTTGCACAAAAATATTCCGAAGCTTCCTTCAACAATCCACTGGCCATTGACCAAGACTCTTGTTACCCTTTCCGGAGTACTTCCCAGTGTGAGCAGTAAGTCTCCGGCGGCCATGCTTACAATGAACATATTGTTGACAGTGTGGAGTTTTCCATTTATATTCAGTTTGAAAGCAGCTATGATCAAAGAATTTCCGATGACAGAAAACGCGACGATAAGGCTGTAAGCAAGGCATTTGAAGCCTTTTTCTATGGGCGACACATCTGAGTAGAGACTTGGTGAAGTTGTGTTTTCTCCACCAGAAACATTCCCAATGAAGTCTTTTTCCGTCATCAATTCACAATTTAGCGACTTCAGTTCTCCAAAGTAGTCAAATGTATAAATGGATTTTGGCGGTGGTTTTCTCGTCTTTTCCTCGTTTTTCCACCTAATTCATTCAGCCCCTTCAGGGGATAAAGAAAAACAGCTAAAAATAAGTGAAATTTCCATTTCATCAAGCACAATGGGTTTTGTCAAACGCAGCCGGTTCAGCGGCAACACGGCAATTGAATAATGTATTCAATAAAGTCTTACTTCTATTATAAGGCTTACCTGCAGAAAATTTGAATTTTTGTTAATTATTTGTATAGAAAAAAAAATCCCTCTATTCTATCGAAACAAATTAAAGATTTAATATTCGACTTAAAGTATGTAAATAGATAGGTTTCTTGGAAAACAACTTAGAAATAAAGTATATAACACAAAATCTCCATGGGGAGCAACACATTTGTAAAATTTAATTCCTTCTTCTCTCGTTTAGATGAGAAGTTATATTTCCAACAATGGTTTGGCAGAATTTTCATTAATCAAGAGCATTGTTATTGCAAAGTTTGAAAATTGACACCTTTCATTGCTAAAAAGGACGGACAGCGTCTATTCCATTATGCAATGATTATATTTGAGCATATCACTTCTTGAAAGAAGCTAGCCGCTACGATAATTAAACGGCGTTCCTAATTTTCAAAATCGAGGTTTTCATTTCTAGACGGGAAAATTTTGCGTTCGAAACTTCATCTGCTTATAACAATAATCCTTGCTAACTCAATAACAGACCATGAACAACACAACCCCTTGACAGGTGAAACCGGTCGTGAGCAACGTGATATCGCAAGTTTTAACCTGCTGTTTCTTCATCTTCAGCAGTAATTTTACTTGATTCCATGTTTGTCTAGAGTATTTTTGCTTCTCTGTTTACCAAACTCGCGTCAAATACTTGTAAAGCTCACGGCGAAATTAGTTCATATTGTAGTGAACTCAGTAATTTTGCCATTTGTCAAAATTTGGCGAAGACCTGCAGGTCTATCTTGTTTCAATGCCGGAACAACGTATCAAATTAATGTAGCATATTTGTGTTTCTGTCATTGATGCATTTATTTTTGAAGTAAAGCTGAAATATTGAAAGAAGACAGGAAGAAAGTCCTAATTTGAAATTCTAACTTGTCAGTTTGATGTCTTGTATAAATAATCAAAGATAATGGCGTTTTATTCCACATGTTTGTTATAAGTTGTGCTTAAAAAATACCACATGAGAAAAATAATACTCAAACATTTTATCAACACTAATTAAAAAGGCATCGAGAGGAACCGAGAGGCAGCTTCAACACACTCTTGCGCACCAAACCATTTGCAACGTTTAACATCACCAAATATGGCAGTAGACAAGACGAGAGGAGTCTGGTACGACACAAGTGTTGGGAAGCAGCCACAGCACTTTGGTCGTCGGTGCGACTGAATCGTTTTGCAGGATTGAAATAATTTCAAGGACTTTTGTTTTGAAAGAGACTTCAGCGAGCTAGGAAATGTATTGTAAACGTTCCACGTCAGCTGGGCTGCATTTGAAATCTAAGGTCTACAATTTTACTTTCGAAATTTTTCGAGACTCACCTCTGAGCATTGATTGTACCTTCAATTTTTCGAGGTAGGAAAACAACGAGTTTTGTTTCCCCGAACATCGAAGGTCAAATCCACTGATTTCCATGGGGACAGTCGTTTGTTATATCACACTACTGAAAATAAATAATTCTGGTTTCGAAATTTCGTGAACATCATTCTAGACGAAAAAAAAAAACAATTCTAGACGACGCGACGCGCTTGCAAATTTCCCGCGAACTCAAGACGCATGAGCTCAAGCTGTTGTTTCCCTGGGGAGTTTTACAGTTTTGTTGCTCTGGGAACTGAGTTAAGGCGTGCCACGTGATGGTTCTCGTCCAATCAAAACGCGTTTCAATTGCGTTAAGGACGGTGCCTCCTTTTGTTACTGCGCATACGTTCTGCGCATAATTTCCCGCGTCATTAGCGCGCGCTCGAGCGCGCGCGCATACAGAACATTGCGGAATCTCTTTCAGGCTAAACTCGGCAGGGAAATATATGGTCGTTTTCTTCATATAACTTACAAAAACGCGTGGTGACCCCTACTTTTTATGTTAGATAATGGAAGCGGTAAGTCTATTTTTATTGTGTGCAAAAGTTATTTAGACTGTATTTTTGGTATACCAGAGGAGAGCTGTCAGGGTTGATAATGGCTATGTTGTGATGATTTTTAATTAAAAAACACATAAACAGTAGTTGTTATTACCATTTGTTAAGTATTTTAAAGCTTTTATTTATTGTTGCTTCTGTGTATGTCAAGGCAAATTCAAAGGGAATCTGCGAAAAAAAATATTTTTCTTTTTTTCCGAGAAAATGCTATTTCAGCGTTTTTTTTCCAGATTGAAGCTTTATTATCTCTGGAAAATGCGTGGTTACCCCAATTTCTTTTTGGATTCCAATAGCCCTTGCTAATATCTGCTTTTCCCGCATAGTCATAAACCGCGCAAAAATACTTTGGTATTAGGAGGCACCGTCCTTAATAATTTTGTGTCGCCATTAAAAAACCCTTATAATTAAACACTGTTAAACCATTTTTGTCCTCTTTGTATTGTCAGATGCGTAGAGCTCTTTACTGGTAACGTGTATGTTTTGGTTACATACTGATCGCAGCATAATGGGCAACCACTTTTTGTTTCGGTAGAGATGAGTAAAATCGCACCAGAGCCATATGTTCTACTCTCCCTGGGTTATACGGCTCTTTCACACAGAGTAAACAGGATGAAACAAAACCACATTAAATTGCAATTAATTCAAACTTCATAATTGTTTAATGGCTTGCTCCGTACTTCAATGTGTTTCGCATGAAAACTACTATTTGTTATTTTGTTAATAGATTATAATGAACGTCAAGCAATATCGCTACACCAAATTTTTTCAGCCATATTTTATTAATACAATATTTACCATTTAATTAAGTTCAGAGTAAGATTATATCTACTTAATACAAAAGTTTTCTAATCCTTTTCAATTCCTAGTTATGTTTCTAATATTTCTAGTTTTGAAACCGAGTCACCCAGATACCTCACATCCTCTTCCATGCAAGCTGAAACTTGTTAATTATGCAAATCCTTGCAAATCCTCGCTTCGCTTTTTTTCTCGCGCCGTAGAAAAATAATTAGGGAAAAAAGACTGCTCGCTGTCTATGATATTGCTGAAGTACTTAATGCATTTTATACCATCCAAAGAAAAACCGTCTGCGGTCTTTTAAGAGCCGTTTTCATTATAGATTTATTATATGAAGTTATGTTCTCCTATTTTTTTTCCTTTGCTCTTACACGATAGTTACGCACGATAGTTTTCTTGAATTAACGTGCTTGGGATGTTGACATCGGACTTCGCTGGATTTCTTATTGCTCACAACACAATTTGCATTAATGTCATGCTGTGTTTCGCGTTGAGAACTCGGCTCGTTGCTATCAAAAATACAATTGCATAGTTTGCTGAAAATAAATCGAAAGCCAACTCGAAAATTATCATTGAAAAATGAATAAATGGCGGGTTGACCGCACTGTTAGCGTACAGAAGAAAAATTGAAACAAATCGGTATGCATCGCTACAGATAACGTCCTTGTGATAATACGAACAAAATACCCAGCCAATCCAGTAAGGAAGAAAGCAACAGTAAAACGCAAACACGATCATGGCGACCATTTTAAGAATTCGACTGTTTAATCGCGCGCTAAGGCGGCTTTTGAGCGAAGTTTGCGGCATCCTGCCGGGTGTTGTACCCCGCCATAGTCGAATGGTTATTGCACCGTACAACGCGACTACAAGAAGCAGTGTTAGCACGAGCAGGGACAAGAACAACAAATACCAAACGCGCCAGTTGACGAAGAAATGGCGTGTTTTGCAAAAAAGTTGCCCGTTTTCCTCCAGCAAGTTCGCATAGTAAAACAAAGGGACGCAGTAGCCAGCTGAAGCTAACCAAGCGATGATTATAATTTGGCGAGCTCTTGTCGCTGTGATAATCTTCTTGTAAGGATAAAAGACGACTAAAAACCGATCTATAGCCACCATTGCAAGATGAATGATTGAAACGTTCATGGCAAGCTTTTCCAGGTAGTTCGTCGTTTTGCACAAAAATATTCCGAAGCTTCCTTCAACAATCCACTGGCCATTGGCCAAGATTCTTGTGAATCGTTCCGGAATACTTCCCAGTGTGAGCAGTAAGTCTCCGGCGGCCATGCTTACAATGAACATATTGTTGACAGTGCGGAGTTTTCCATTTATATTCAGTTTAAAAGCAGCTATAATCAAAGAATTACCGATGACAGAAAACGCGATGACAAGGCTGTAAGCCAGGCATTTGAAGCCTTTTTCTATGGGCGACACATCTGAGTAGAGACTTGGTGAAGTTGTGTTTTCTCCATCAGAAACATTCCCAATGAAGTCTTCTTCCGTCATATTCAGCACAATTTATGCGGCTTTCGTTTTCTAGGATACTGTAGTCAATTGTCAAGATGGTTTCGGAGGTGAATCTTCTCTTGTTGTTGTTCCGCTTCACTCTATCTTTCCCGTCTTGTGCGATTCTAATTTGTTTTTTATAAATTGCAGAGCGCCCGTTCGTACGCCTGTTTATATAACTGATCGTTAAATGAAGTTTAACTTTTTATCGTCAACTTGCGTGCTATTACTCAGTTGAATTTTAAGTTATCTAAATATAGAATACCTTCCGTTTTAGCACAAAGTTCAAAGTAATGTTTATTAATATGTTTTCGGCATCACGTACGCTGCAGTGGCAAAAAGGCTTAAAATTAACATCGAAACTGAAGGCTCTTCAGTTTCGATGTTAATTTTAACGTTTTTGCTCTTTTAACCTTAGGAGACAGTCTCCATATCTATTCTCAGAGTTTGATTCGTGATTTGAATCATACTGAATCAAGGTAGAGTTTTGTATCGGCCCGGATGACAGTTTGGCTGTACGTAAACACTACCACCTATTCACTAAACAATTAGCAATGACAAATCAAACGTGTTCCTGTTGAAATAATTCATCTGTCGGTGCTCATGAACTGTCTCATTTCAAGCAAGCCGTAAAAATTCAGTAATGTTCTTAACGTCCTGGGCCCGGTTGTTCAAAGGACGATTAAGCTAATCCAGGATTAGCGTAGGCTCGATTACCAGCCGCTGTTCGGGAAAATGAGCCTACGAAGACCGGACTCGAGAAAGCGGCGGAAATCGAGCCTAGGATTAGCGTTAATATTGATTTCAGTTTGTAACTTTTCAGTGAGGTTTTCTGTTATAATTTTCTTTCAGTTTTGACTTTGAGTAATATCAAACTCTACAAAACATTAGCAGTGAAAAACACTCTTATAACCTGAATTGACTTTTAATCCAGGATTAGCGTTAATCGGCTTTCGAACAACCGGGCCCAGGGCTCTATGTACATTCACCAATCTAACGATAACAGAACATAATTCAAGCTCCTAAACGGATGGAATTAAAGCGAGCGGAACTATATATACAATTTCCCTCTTTGTTTATTCAGTTAAAACTATAGTTTTTCAGCATAATGCCCTGTATCTTAATACAATTTAACCTTTAACTTGCGAAAATATTTTAAATGGCTCAAGAATGACGATTTAAGGGACGCTTGTTTTCTGAAAATTGTTTCTTTTAATTCTTGTCGTGAACCTCTTGAATTTAATTTGCACAAACTAATGTTTTTTTGCGTGCGTCGAAAAATTGATGTTTCTTACATACGTTTATTTGTTTTATTACTGTTATTACGGATAACATCCCAATAAAACAGATGGCGCGATCAGAATACGGCATGAAAATATAAATACCGCAATAGACATGTAGTTCCTATAGTTCTTGTAGTTTTCTAATAAACTACAAGAACTACGATTATAGCGACCAGAAACGAAATACCGTGTAGAACATTTCAGTTTCCATCGAGTGCCGTCGAACAAAACGCTGACCGCTACCGGAGGGCTGGATGAAACCGCAATATTGCACTTTAAGAATGAATACCGAAATACTGAATAGTGAAAAATGGCCCGAAACCGACCGCAATGCCGCAAACCCCAATGTCCCCCTTAGCTTATGTTTGCCTCGTTCTGTAAAGTAAGGAAAACAAACATAAAACCGGTATGTATTCCTTCTTTCTCGTTCTCACGCAACGCAAACAAGAAGTGTCGACTGCGCACTTCGATCAATGTATTGGAGGACTACCCGCATGCCAATATCGAATACGTGTAATGTGTAAGAATAGATGCGATGTTTAAATCGGACTGCACCCACTTTAATACAAAGATGAATGGCATCCGGCACATGAACTTCACCAAAGCGGATAACCTGTACGTCGCTCTACGAAGTCATATGCGTGTTATGAATTGACAGGAACACCTGTCCGCTACAAACACGAATTGGTATTCTCTGCACGCGTGGAAAATGAAGTTCTGCATACAGGGAGTTTTGTGGATAGCCTGAATTCCAGCGATCTCCTCTGTCCGGTCTACAGTAAGAGACAGATGAGGAGACGGCTGAAATTCAGGTTATATGAGCGCGCTCACTCCGCGGTAAACTTAGTCATACGTTAGTGTGAGACGAACACAAAATTAGAAATATGAATTATTTGACTGTCTGCACGCTAGAAAAATTCGTCTGTGGGGTTATAAGTAACTCAGCAGTACCAATATGATGCGCAGCTGGGTGAATTGCATGGCCGAGTGGGTAGAGCCTCAACTTCAACTCAAGTTCAAACTCTTGTACTTGAAAGGGACTAGTAATAAATATGTGGGGAAAAAACGTTCAAAATCAGGCCCAAACTGAGGACGGATGTACTTTCTGGCTGTCTTGCCTGTGAATTACATGACAATTTAAACCCTACAGTTATGTGGGAAGCGCTAATGTGGGACAATGAATTGTCATAACTGATGACCAACTGATACCATGCATGTTCTTTTATTTTGCTCCGTACTCCTCGAAAATTTGGGTGGGGACGGTGTGGCGCGCTTCTTGAAACCCTTCTACCCTATTTCAGACCAAAATATGTGATTTTCCCTACCCTATATCAGGCCTGATCCAAAATTTGATACTCTATTTGAGACCTGCCCAAATGGGTAGGTAGGTAACAAGGTATAATGTTGAGTAAGATGCAAACCTGTACAAAACACACTCTGATACATGATCCCAGTAACTGCTTCCATTTGCGTATAACCGTAAATGTCGGAGAAATGTATGATAACAACAATTTAGTTTACCCAATTCCAGACCAGATTGCACAAACATACCCTATTTCAGACAAAAACGGCTCAAAACCTCATACCCTTTGGCGCCGCACGTACCTATATAGTTTACAGCTGTTTCGAGAAAGGCTGTCAGAAAAAAGCGCACGCGACAATCCCATTGTGGGTATAGTAGTTTTAAGTTCACGGTTCCTTGACTTCAGCATTTCAGGGAAATCTGAGAAAATGGCACGTATGTTTGCGAGTGCTAAAAGAAAGCAAAAAAAGTAGGTTCGACAGCTACAGTGTCAGGAACGTACCTTGCTGATCATAACCCCAGAGAGCTTGCTCGCAGGCTAGCTGATCATATCCCAGATTACCTTTCGGGACTGTCGCGTGCGCTTTTTTCCGACAACCTTTCTCGAAACAGCTGTATATAAGGGACTACCCCCTCCCCGCGATTTTACACTTCCGCGACAGCTTGGAAAATAAGACTTATCAAGTCAATTTTTGAGTTTCGCAAATTAATTACGTCATTAACAGCTACATAAATGGACCACTAAAAGCCATTAAGACGAAATCCATTAGAAAATCGAGTAATATTTATGGCCAGTAGACAAAAATCTTGTACTACGACGCCATACACTTTCACGCTTAAAATAGACATTCATGAGCCATACCTTAACGGTATTTACCAAATAATATAACTCCACAATCCTTAAATTGCTTTTCGCCTTGAGTTTCCTCCCGTGAATGGGTTGAGTCATAAGAGGTGGCAGCCATGTTTCTGGGAAACATGGCTGCCACCTCTTATGACCTTATCCATTCACGGGAGGAAACTCAAGGCGGAAAACAATTTAAGGATTGTGGAGTTATATTATTTGGTAAATACCGTTAAGATATGGCTCATGAATGTCTATTTTAAGCGTGAAAGTGTATGGCGTCGTAGTACAAGATTTTTGTCTACTGGCCATAAATATTACTCGATTTTCTAATGGATTTCGTCTTAACAACAATTACCCTGTTTATAATTGCTTCTTAAGTGGGCTCTAAGCTGACCCCGTCGACATATATGGCGCCGGGATGGCGCATCTTGGAAAAATTGGCCAATGCCTAAAGTTCGCCGTTCGTAATCCATCTTAATCTTCTCCATCCTCAACCAACCTTGTTACTGTTTGGTTTATTATCACCTCTTTGGTGTTTTTCTACTTCAGTAAACTATTATTTTGAGGCTTTGTTCAATTTGAAGGTGATTTTGCACTTCGCAAAAATGACTTAAAATATCGTGATTTTCTTTTTAGAGTAAAAAATCCCTCGGGCCATACGGCTTTATAAAATTCCGTGTTTTAACGAATGCTGTCGAAAAACGAAGATACTGTTCAGTCAGTGACACAATCAAAAAGCTACTTAGTACAATTAAGCTGTGTAGCGTCGTCTTGAAGGGGATAAACGTTGAGAAATGAAATTGTTTGGGCACTATATTAAGAAGTCAAGATCTGTAAAAAGCTCGACATTTCAGCACTATTGCTTGTCAAAACGTCGGTCTTTTATTTTGACTTCTTATAACACAAAGCTATATCTTACTGGATTTATAAGAACGTGGTCGCAGAAAATTGCACCATTTTGACCGTTTTGACGCTTTTTGGGTTGTTAAATAAATGCTGTGGGTTTTATACAGCTTTATACCTGTCATTGCTGTCAAACCTTATACGGATTCTACGCGTTATTTATGAACCATCTATGCTGTGTATACATGTAGATCTACGTACTCAGTTTCTTGCGTCTCTAGACTATTCTGTATTATCTGTTACATATAAACATTCAGTATTTCCCCGCTCAATTCGTGACTCCGGCCTTTAAAGTATTAAAAATCATATGGTAATTTTATAGTTAAATTGAATTGTTTAGCATCCCTAATCTCTTTCTTCGAAGCATTAGATCGTCGTTAGTGGATCGCCGCAGCTGTTTTGGCTGAATTGAGCCGGAGGGTGTTAATACTTGATAAATGAAAGTTATAATAAGGTTCTAACTGAGGAAGATACTGAAGTAAATAAAACACTTTGGGTTTCTTCAAATGGCGCGCAAATGAACCGCTGTAATGGCGCAACTTGTTAAAGTTGCAATTGTAGTCGAAGAAGTAAAGTTTTGCCGGGTAGATACTGGCAGCAGTGCGTGTATATACTACAATGTTATTTGCTCGCATGCATTTGAAAAAAATTACCACAACCAGAAACAATGCAACCCGGAAGGAATCAAGTGATTTTACTGTGCAAGGCGGGCGTGCTAAAATCAGTTGTTACATGTAGAAAGAACTTGTTGTCAGTACTGCAGAAGGAGATCGCAGCCTGTTTCACCCGCATGTACGCCTCGAGTTTAAAAAAATCAATATTTTCAGTGTCGTAAAATGTCTTATTTATAGTTAGTGTATCTGTTAGTTTGATGAAGTAAGATAAGTATTCGTGGTCGCCGTTAATCTTAGTCATGTTTTGTTGTCCTCAAAAAGTAGTTACAAGCTGCCTTCGGCCAAATGAAATGCTATCAGATATGCCGAGCCTCTCCCCCCGGAAATGAAGCAAAATTTCCAAGGAATTGATTGTTGTCTTAATATTGCACAACATCTGACGTACTGCTAGTAATTAAAAATATATATTTCTAAAAGTGTTTGTTTAAAAAATAAACAAGCAGGAAGATCGAGGTTGTAAGTGCTTGGCAAACACGTTATAAAGAGCACGGTTGTCAATAACAGGACGGAATTATCGACATCTCGACGGATAGTCTATGGCAGAGTTTATATAAACATTACTACATGCATTCTAGTTCATTGTACTTTACGAAACGGCCTGCAATGATCAGTTCAATCTACAGACTTGGTAAAAAAATTGTTTGAATTAATAACTGCGCGACCATCACTCGATTTAGATTTGAGCCTCAGTTCAAGATGAACGGAAGCCAAACCGATTTTTTCAATTCAAGTCACACGAATTCTTCTCCGCTATCCGCAGCTGGAAATAATTTCCCGGAAGATTTTCAAGTCTCAACAAAGCAAATCCTCAAAGCTGTTGCATACGTAGCAATCATGGCGTTGTCTTTATGTGGAAACGCGCTTGTCCTCGTAGTCGTCAAGAAAAACATCGGAGGGAGAATGCGTTCGGTGCGCAACTACCTTCTCACAAGCATGGCGGCCATAGACTTAGTTATTACTGTGGGTAGCATGCCAGAGAGATTAACAAGAGTTCTGACAAATGACGAGTGGCTCATTGAAGGCGCTTTAGGAGTAGCGCTGTGTAAAGCGACGAATTTTTTTGAAAAGCTTTCGCTCAGTGTCACTACTCTCAACTTGGTCCTCATTGCAGCGGATCGGTTTTTGGCGGTAATTTTTCCTCACAAGAAGTATTTTACAAGTCGTAAGGCTTTCGCAGCCATAGGTTTGATATGGTTTCTTTCCGCCGTATATTGCTCGCCAGTGCTTTACTATGGAGGCCTGTTGCAGGAACATGATAAAACACTTTGTAAAGTGCGACGATTCTTTCCAAACTGGAAAGCTTGGTACTTGCTTTTTCTAGTTCAGCTTTTGTTAACTCTTGTTTTGGTTGTTGTACTCTACGCTTCAATTTGCTATAAACTTTGGCGGCACCAATCTCAAAACAAAATAGGAGCCAGACCTTTGTTTGACCGAAACCGCGCTGCGCGAAATTCAAAAATTAACCGAAAAGTTCTCAAAATGGTAGCGGTGGTTGTGATCGCGTTTTATGTCTGTTTTCTCCCGTATTGGATCGGCTGGGTCTTCTGTTCATATTATTACTCAAAGCTTATCTGTAACGACACCTATATATTTGTTGTCATTTATCTTTCTTATACCAACAGTAGCTTAAATCCGATGATATATTGCGCTTTTAGTGAGAGCTTTCGTCGCGCTTTCAAACTGGTCGTCAACGAGACATGCCCGTGGATCGCATGCTTTAGAGGAACAGAAGTCCACCCTGGCTTGCCACCGCAAAGAATGACTAATATAATTGTTGAATTGTCATTAAACTCGGTCGTGAAGATTCAAGGTCAAACAACGGAGGAAAATCGTAATAATGAAAGGAGAACAAGTTGCAATGCGACCCAAGAGCTTTAAACATGCGGGAGATGCATAAAACATACCGAATGGAAACCACGCATCGATCGTTCTGAACTTTTGTCTATTTGTTACGAAAACCCGCCGGATAAGCTCCAACAGTGTGGGCCACTCTGGCCCGAGACTTTACTTTTACGAAAAAACCGCGAACTTAAAGTTGAAAAATGTATTTCTCACACACACAAAAAAGCTAAGAAGCAGGTGTATTCAGAGATTTCTATATTCTATGTGTTCCTGCTTCCTGAAACTCATGCAGTGTTCTCCCGCGATGCTAAATTTCAGTTGATTACTGGGAAGCAAAACGAAACACAGAAAACTAGCATAAGATAGCTACAATAGTATACAATAGTCTTTTATAGTTTAATTTTAGATACAATAATAATAATATTTAAAAATAATATTTAGTATTTCTATGGCGCAAATTAACATGTGAATATGATCAAATGCGCCTACAACACCTTTAGCTCATTGCATTAGGCTTTTCGAAAAGGCTTCTTTTATAACTAGTACAAACTAAGTTTGAAAGCTCGAGCAAAACTAGCCTCAGGCTGTTCCAGGCGTTCGGATAGTGGGGGAGCGATGCGAAAAGACGCGCGAAGCGCGAAGAGTGGTGAGTGAGTAATAGGCGTGGGGTTTTCGCGTCGCTCATTCACTATCCGAACGCCTGGAACAGGATAGAGCAAAACAGCCTCTGCCTTGTTTTCGTGATAGATATAACACAAACTTCCTTATAAACCGCTTGTTTTAGACTTATTTTAGACTTGTTATCAGGAAGAGATATGTATACGAGTAGCCTAGTAAGATTGTTGTCTTGTCACGCGATGTAAGCTGGTGTAATCAGTATCTGGAGGGATAAGTCAGATATGTCATTAAAAAACATTTACGGTAAATAATATTAGTTGTAGAGGTGATGCATTAGGTAAAACGATTATCTGACATTTTCTGTTCCATTCCATTTCTTTTTGGAACATACTAATACAGTTTATTATCCAACTTCACCACAGCAGAGTGCAAATAACGCGCGAAACGTGTACAGATATCTCACCGATATTTGTACTCCAAGAGACTAGTTACTAACAGGTTTTCCATAGTCTTCGAATCCGCGTGCAGCACAAACACGGTTAAGTCAAAGTCTGGATTTCGGAAAAGAAAAACTTTAGATAATAAATCTCTTATGACATGTTAGTGAATAGTATAGCTTTACAATTTTACAATGTCTACGGGCTCGCCAAAATACGACAAGACTCGTAAATATATACCATGCGATACTGTACACTAAAACGTCTAATAAGATATATTAACTCCCGATAATTCGAACATTCAATGGAAATTGAAAAACGTTCCAGTTATCGGGTGTTCGAGTTATCGAGGGTAAAATTAGTAAGAAAATGACCTGAAGGAAAAACGAATTTACTTCGAGGTTCTAGTTATCGAGGGTTCGAGAAGGAAGGAATGAGAATTCTTGGCGCGGCGATGGACTTGTCAAAACTTGTTGTAGTTTATTTTGGACTACAGTAACAGGGCCCGCGCAGCAGTTTTTTGAGTGGGGGAGTGGGGGTGGCTAATGCCTCATATAGGGGGGTCCGGGAAAATTGTGAATTTAAATCCTCTGAAATGGCTGGAAATGCATCTAAAATTAACAAGCGTCAGGTGCAAATTACCAACTTTCAGCGCTTAAAAAGCGACTGTTTTTAATACAAGAATCAACATTTATTATCCGGTCTTAAAATTCAGAGAGAGTTGTCCATTTTTCGAAAAGCAATCAGAGATTTTTGGAGATATTTTCTTTCCAACAGCCCGCAGTAGTCTTAGAAGTCGAAGTTAATTATGCTCATTTTACCATGTGCGCTTCTCTATTGGTTATCACGCAGGACTCCCGTGTCCCGCGATGTCCAGAGCTGTGTATAATTTTCAGTTTAAAGTATCTATGGCGATAAAATGCTGTCATAAAAACGTTTCTCTATAAAACGCAAGATACAACTGCTCAATAGCATATTCTCCGTTTTCACACTCGCTCCTGAGACCTTTCGTTCAAAGACCGCGCGCATTCATTTGACAGACCAACGCAAAAAATACGACTGTTTTGCAGTCTAAATAGGATAAAGTTGACTGACTGATATTTGTTCAGTTGCAATCGCGTCTACTTTGCTAATGGTCATTGCAACTTTGTCCGTCGCAGATCAAAAAGAACATTTTATCACCAACTTCTGAAAAACGTCTGGAAATTTTTATTATTATTATTTTTTAGAAAAGTGGGGGGGGGGAGGGGGGCTGAAGCCCCCCCAGCCCCTCCCCCTGCGCGGTCCCTGAGTAATGGTAATGGTAATTGTATTTTATATAGCGCACTTTCCAAAGGTCAAATGCGCTTTACAATTCAACTCTGGGGTGAGATCGGACATCAGCTTGTAACGGTGCGGACCATATTACAGAATTGTAGCTTCATCAATTCAACAATGATGTTGCAGTAACACAGGCAGCCCATTGTGATACAAAGACTCGATTTATAAGGGTTTGTATGGGAACGTCGAATGTTCTGTGAATAAAACTGATTTACACTGTTGTTTGCCCGCTCCTCAGGTCAGCAGGAATCAAAGGCTCTTATGAACTCACTCGTAAATGAATAAATTAATGGCGCGATTAAAGTTTACTAATGTTTACAGCCCATCGACCGAGCGAGTGAAATTTATTCACCAAACTGCTATAACCCGTTCATTGCTTACGCATTCACGAGTTAAAAATGTCGATCGATCGTTCCCAGATCCTCTCTAGTGCATGACGAGTAAGAAGCGTGGCTACACAGCTTTGCCTCGCTTCTGTGTAGCTCGTAAACATGGCGGAACGAAGGGAGAAGTCTTTACCTAAACTAAAGTACAATGAAAAGTACGGATGCTAGATGGCAGCTGCGATTGATTCAAATGCCGGTGTAGAACTTAAGCAACAAGAGCAAGACGTTTTTCAAGGTGCAGAGCCTGGAGCCGGGTAAGTTTTGTCAATACATAGAGCTCTGGCTTTATACACACACAAGATTTTGATTTGAATCTGTGCGTACGGTGCAAGCTTCAAGCTTATTACAATTAACTTAAGCTTATATTTAAAAGCCTAATTTCATTCGCTTGTTTAAGCTGTAAACAAGGAAAATGTAAACCCGTTGTTTTAAACAGTGTAAAATTGTGGTATATGTTTTTTTTTAAAGGGAACATCAACAAAGTGAAATGACATGAACATTTTTCGTTTCTTTGAAAGTGCTGTACATGTATTCTTGCCGTTATCCAGGATTCTTGGAATAGTCATAGGACGATGATAGAGCTTATTTTATTAAAAAAAGTAATACTAAAAGCTGGCTAAATTTGAATGTGTGCCACAGTTTATTATTAATGAAGTGTTTTGAGGATGCCACAGACCATATTACATGAGGTATCTGCAGAGTAGGGTTGAAATCAATGAGATCTCACACTTTCAGGGGGGATTTTTACAGATGCACATTGTGTGCAGTATATATGATCCTCATATAGCTCCATGCATGCTCCACCATGGTAAAAGCTTCATTTTTATGTTAATGATTCCATATTTGTAATTCAGAATTGTCAGTGTAATAACCATTTTATATTTATCCATAGTATTTTAAGTAAATCATATACAGTCGAAGCTTCCGTAAGTGGACACAGTCGGGAAGCAGACAAAGTGTCCGCAACTGGAGCTTGCCACTTACGGGAATGTGTAATTTATACAGAGTTTGTATGAGCTAGAGTTCAAACAGGGTTTTGTCAAGGCGCCCATAAGTAGAGCTGTCTGTTTACGAGAGTGTCTGCTCAGAGAGCTTCGACTGTATGTAAATTTAAATTTTTGAGTGGCATTACTGATTAGAGTAGGCTGTTTTTCTCAACTCTTGAATGCATAAAGTGGACTTCAACTGGCTTTAATGCTGCATCAATTGAGATTTTAGCATGGACACAGAAATGCACATGTGTACACAGTGCAGGAACCTTAATTTTGATAGAACTTGCCATCTGAGCAAGTGACTTAAAGAATTGCAGCAAAAAATCTACAATTTCTACTTGTCCGAAAAGATTGAGACTCTCTTGGAGGAGTGGAGGAGTGGCACTAATTTCCATCTTGCCTCATTTTTAAACAAAATGTACCATGCACATGTCATACTCTGCATATTGCAGGTGCGGATCCAGGAAAAAAATCCTGACCAGTTTCCTTTAGTCTGTTTGCGCTTCCTTTTAGGGGGGCGGAAAATGTTTCATTTTTTCACTCTCTAAAATAGCACTTCTCCATGATTTTGAGTCATTTGGAAGATCTGACTGATTTCTGGAAACTGGTCTGGATCTGCGCCTGTACTGGATAATGTAGTAAGAGCATGTGTTGACTGGATTCACTGCTTACCTTTGCAGCTCAGTTGGCCAAGAGCCACTCTTCTGTGTTCAGTCCGATGAAGAACTTGATGTTTCTGTGGATGAAATCTGTACTGATCCTGAATCTAGAGCATCTGCCCACTCAGATGCAAGTGTAGCTTCTGGGCTCATCTCCAGTTTAAGCAGCCATGGGTCCCCCGAGGCAGCGACTTTTGACCTCCCAGGCAGCATGCCAAAAATTGAGAGTGTTGACCAAGCTGACAACTTTCATGAGACTTTTTATACTGAACAGACAGATGTGCCAGTTGATGCTGATGGTCCAGTTGATGAAAAAATGAGTCTGTTGAGTGTTCAAGATCAACAAGAAGGTAAAGGAGTCTCTATTTTTCTTTGTTTAATATGCATACTGATGATACCACAGAACAAGAGATGATTTACATTGATCTACAACCAACTACATTTGTACATCCTACTTCATTGTAAGTAATTTGCTTCTATTCAATCAGTTGAAATCCATGTCTCCAAAAACTCATGCTTTGTCATAGATGAACATTAGATATAATGAACCCAATTTTTGGAACTGAGTAAGTTCACTTTGTTGTTCATATTGCTCTGGATAACTTAATTAGCCACATGCCCCTACGCCATTTCCTGCTAGGTGTTGACTGACATGTCCTTGTAATTCGACCACTTTTAGTCTTGATTGCTCAGTCTAGAAGCTGTTTGATTTACCCTATTTCCCACCCTGGGGCTCCTCTCGTACTGTTTCGTTAAATATTAAAGATACACTGGCTCTTGATCTTGTCTTCTGAGGTACGCGGGGGTGGGGGGGGAGATGATGGGAGATAATTAGACTGGAGGAGCATTGTAATACTATACAAATATTGAAACATGATTATATTTGTCATTGTCAGAGGCCCGTAAGATAAGAGCTGAAAGTGTGAGAGAAATCAGCCGAGAAGCTTCAGTGGAAGGTGTGTATAATTTAGTCTGAAAAAAAACATTGCCTCAGATGAGTGAATTTCGCCTTAAATTTCACATGAAAAACATAATTACATGTAGTGAAGTGACGGCTGTGGTACGTTTGCATGTGTAGGATCTGAACTTGGGGTGGTATAATATGTAATGGCTGTTCTAACTTTAACTCAGCTCAATCAGAAAATACAGTTAAAAGCACAGTGTTGATTACAAGTTTTTTAAGCGGCCCATGCGCAGCGGCCGCTTCAAGAAATGGACTTTTTTTTCATGTCGCTAGCCTTAGTCCTCTTCACGGTTGACATGATGTTATCGCATCTCGGTCTAAAATTAGCCAGTAGAGAATTTCTCTTCCACATTCTTTCTGTAGTGTCGTGTAAGTGCGAAGATGTATTTAGTTTATTACAGGAATCGCATTGAAAAAAGCAAAGACAAATGTCCCACAGCAGTGAACAGCAGTGTTGTTGCAAAATGTGCTAAATTTGGCGGTGTGGCCTTTGCGTGTGAGGGGTTTCCCCATTACATTGTAAACGTAGCCAGGAGACATGCAAATAAATAGCCACTAGAGAATTTCTGTTCTGTTTAATACATGCACCTCAAACAGTAAACGAACGATAAAACCCGGTCCCAAAAACATAACAGTTTTTCTTAACACAATTCCACAGCATATATGTCATTCACAATTTATTTTCACGTTGAGCGAAAACATATCTTTGCCCACGTTGAATATTATGCAATCTACATTAGCTAAAATTAACCACAAGAGAATTTCTCCGGCTTCCGGAGCATGATGCAATATATTACATCAGGCAGTCACGTTTTTCGTCACGCAGGTTCGTGTGTTGACTCTTAGGATTTGGAGGGTGCACCTCAGAGTCCAGTGACCGCGGATAGTTTTCATGTCGTGTAAGAGCTCTTTTCATGTAAAGAAACAAGCGAAATATTTAATTAGACAAGGGAAAATAACCTCAACTACTCGAGAAGAGCCACTACAGAGCAGGAAATGGAGGGGTCCGTGTCACGAAGTAACAAAAGTTAATTTTCTATTTCTTATATTTATATTTCTCGTCACGCATGTTCGTATGCTGACTCTCGCTCATTTTAGGGGTGCACCTCAGAGTACAGTGACCGAGGGGAGTCGGGGGAGGAGAGATCGATTGTTGTTTCCCCCATTATTAAGGTAATCGGCCGCTTGTAAACTACTTTAGGAGTTCTTGTTTTATAATCATTTGCTTTATCTTACTCACAGATGTAAACAACCCTCAGTGGACTCTGCACAAAAAGCATGTATTTGCCTTCAGCGAGGCTGGCAAACCAATTTACTCCAGGTAAGTCAGCAAAATAATCAAATCTTTTAACATCAATGTCAACGTCAATGTGTATAATTACTAAGCCTTCTTTGTCACCAGCTTTTGTCTGCTGAGTGTTTATTTTTACCTTTATCTACTGTGCGGTTAAAATAATTTTGAACTATGCCACTGTATCACTTTGTCATACAAATAGTTACATACATGTACATGTAATATATTATTGCATACATGTATGTGAAGTTTATTATTTATGATATTTATATGAAATATAAATTATTGTTTTGCTGCTCATATGAAATGTTTTGTAATATTAAAATGAACTACTTGATTTATCACTCAATCACTTGATTACCAGCTAATGAAGGTGTTATAACAGTGTAAACATCAATAAAATAACATACCATCTTCTATACATGCAGTATGGAAAATGGATTTTCTGTAGGCAGCTTCCATAAAATACTCACTTGTTTGTCTCACCCTGTGGTTACTCAGAATGTTTATACTATCTTTAGTTAATTTTTTAGTGCTTCGCTCCCTAACAACTAAATGTTGTTTGTTTATTAATGTAGATATGGAAGTGAGGACAAACTGGCAACTCTCATGGGTGTTATGCAGGCTTTAGTTTGTGTTGTTCATGATGACAAAAAAAATACAATAAGGTGAGAATTTTTCAGCGAGATCATAACTTCAGATGGTACACATTTTCAATCAGTAAAACTGTTTACTAACTTCTGATCAGGGCACCTGAATTTTGATAAGACTACGAGCAGTCCCTCTTTCCCTTAGTCTGTCAAGTGAGTGGTAAAATAATGTGAGTCAGAGGAAAAAATGCGTCCTGTCCCCAGTTTTTGCTGGGCCATTTTTCCTCTTGCTTTATTTCGCTTCTGAGTCTCACTTAGTGGACTAAAAGAAAGAGGTACTGCTCGTAGTCTAGAAGTTTGTCACCAAAAATAACATAAAAGCATGTATTTGGACACTGTTGCAGTTTGTTTATTTGTATGTTACAATTCAATATTAGAATTTTCCTTCTTTACTTGTCAGCTGTCAGTATCACTTTTATTTATTATTTCAATCAGGTGTATTATGGCAGGAAACCATAAATTTGTATTCTTAGTTAGAGGACATGTTGTTTTAGTGGCAGTGGCATACACACCGGAGTCAGTGACTCAGGTACGTTTATTGTGCACTTGTATGAAATATTGTTGCATGAATAGATAATTATTAGTCTTTTTGTAATAGGCCAAGATAGTAACACTGACCTTGGTTACTAGTCTGCCCTTGACTATACTTGGAAATACATGATGAATGAATGGAATTCTTGTAGAATTATGTGTTAATATATACACCAATATTATTGATGTATTATATTGTGCGCAGGATCATGTCCAATTTGGGAAATAATTGCTTGGATTTGTTTGAATAGGATTTTACTCTTGTTTAGCAATAAAATAATAATATTATTTAAGAAATAGAAAATGTTGTGCCTGTTTACATAGCCTGATGCAAACATGAGCAGGAGTTTGGGAGAATTCAAAAGTTTATGTGAATTGCTGTTTGGGATTACATTTATTTACATGTACTCATGGTAGTACTTTTGAATTCTCCGAAACTCCCTCAAGTGTTTGCATCAGGCGATGTAAACAAGAAGTGATCACTTTCTATTCAGTCTTTTATAAAAATTTAATGAAGCCAACAAAATGCACTGATGTCATAACCGTGTTTCTATAGTCCTATACAAGACAACAAGACAACCAATCAGAGTATGTGTGATGCAGATGAAATGCAGATCAAATTTATATATTTTAAAATGTTACTGCAGTAGTGTTTAGATACATGTGATTTCATGAGTGACCCAGTACTCTTAAAGAACTGGAAATATTGTCAGAATCCCAAATTAAAAGTCACTTCTTCCCTCCTCAGGGTAGTAAGTGTTCTTTTTCAGACCACTTTTACTGAATATGATGTCACTTTTGTTTTTCTCCTAGTTGGTGCTACAACTGTCCTATGTTTATAATCAAATCCTTAGTGTTTTAACTTATACTCAACTAGCAAGAATAATGGAACAACGTAGAAATTATGATCTTAGAAGACTCTTATCAGGTAAGATATAAATGTGTAGTCCTACATGTGGATTATATCGGTTACACTACACGCCATCTTCATCAACGCATAGAAGAGCATAGAGCCTCTGCTGTTGACAAGCACATAATTGAAGTCCACGGTGTCATGACCCCTGAGTTGACAAAAATGTTTTCCGTTCTAAAGAAATGCCAAGGAAAACTTGATTGCTTAGTGCATGAAATGCTCCTGATTCGTGAACGAAAACCCAAACTAAACACGCAATCGGATTCAATACGTGCAAAAGTATTTATTTAATCATATACGGCACGCACTGACACTTTCGAACACTCAGCCGTGAAACACTTAATATATACACATTTATATATTCTAATATACTCTGTCACCTTTCTTTGTATTTAAACTCGAAAACTATAACTGTCATTTTTTACTTGATAATGGAGTCATGATGGCTTCGAAACGTCGTAATCTTATTTCGCTAATTTTCATTATTAATTGTATCACAAAATGTTCTCTTATCAAAATAGTACAGCGGCTTAGCTCAAATTTTGAGAGAAGCGTGCACTTCGACCTAAAAGCATGAAACTTTCCACAGTTAACAAACATACCATAAGGTTTCTTTTTAGATGTGGAGCCATCTGTGATTTGACCTATGACGTCACTAAAAGGTCAATGACGTCACACATAATGAAATGGCTAGTATTGACCATACATTTCTTACTAAAGTGCTGAAACGAATATGTATTTGGTAGTAAAAGCTTGCAATCATCTTAATAAAGTACTAAATAAGACAACTTTACGCCTTGAGCTTATTTTATGGACTTTGACCGTTGACCTTTGACCTTGGTTGACCTTTAAATGTTAAAATTGAATCAGGATTAGCCTGGTTAAAATGCATGCCTAATGCAACAAATACAGATTGTATAACTGTACTCTGACTGTTTAGTTTGAAGTTTTAGCTGTGTTTTAAGCTGTTTCAAGTGGCTGTTCCAAGCTACCATTCTCCAGAATGCGAGAAGAGTGTGAGAGCAGTGCACGTCAATGCCCCCATGAGGTTTTTTACAATTTTGAAAAGAGGATTTCTCTGGGATTCTAAAGCTTTCAGTAGCTGTTCATCCATCTTTTCAGGACATTTTGATGTAATAACCATTTCTTTGCAGTTTTTGATGTTGCCATAGCAACCACATAATTATCAAAATGTTACATTTTCTTTGTTCTAATGATATTTTTTCCACCAACATTGCATTATTAGTGTGTTTTAACATCCCATTATTGCTTTGGGATGATTTTGTTTCAATTTATTGCGCTCTTTTGTGTGAAAATAGTGAAACCCTTGATGGCGGATGTAATGACGTCATTTGGCGTCATATGAAGTCATAACAAGTAACTATATTTCTTGTAGAGCAAGTTCAGAGCTATCTATAGGGCATAATGCTTTTGATACATCTGTAATAACTAAAACCCAAGGGGGGGTTTCCATCAACCCCAGTACGATCGTCGGGGTACCGAGGGTTAACACACTTGCACCATCCTGCGCAACCCTTTTTACACCGACAGTCCGACAGTGTATGAACTCATAGCAATAAACCGAATCCTCTGTAAGGGTTGTCTACAGTGGTGCTATGGTAGTGGTATTCAGTCTAGGATCATCTCCTACAGGTGACATCTGGCATATAGCCGATGGGGTTTGTCATCAATTTACATGACGGGACACAATGACATTTTTTGTGCACCTAAGATGCATAGAGGATTGCTCTCAACAGCAGCAGTCAACAATATTGAATACAGCCCTAGTTTTGCAAAGTCAATCTATTTAAGTTATTTATTTTACATGGCAAAGTCATCTGGTCAGGATGATTTGATCAGTGATACAGTTGATGACGAGAAAGGACGATGTGTCAACACTAATACATAATGTAGTATTGATAGATCTGTATTTGCATACGCTGGGAGTTTCATTCGTTAGAAGACAGTGGATGGACTGGCGCACATATCCAAGCAAAACATTGCTAGCCCTAGTATAGAAGGTATTTTAGCTAAAGTCATCCATGTGACCAAAACCCAGCACGCACATCATGTCACACTGCTGCGAGTCTCTATGCATTCCTCCAAAAAGCCTAATCATTCTTGTCCCCAGAGGCCACGATCCTTTTTGTCAGCACCAAGAATCAAGACCTCTGGCTGGTTCCAAAACCGGAAGTCCGCGAATCTCAGACTAACCGTCAAATCTGACAAATCTGATTGGCTGAGAATACAGAACGAGTACTCTGAGCATGCTCAACAAATTGGGAAATGTGGAAAGCCCAGGGTCAGCTGTGACAGCCATGATATCTGCCCCTTAAAGAATGGTGTGCAATGTAGGCAAGTTGCAAGGTCTTCAACCGGTATTTGAAATGGACACTAGTCTTTTATCGAGAAATATTGTGGTAAGATCTATTCGAGATGGCAATTTTCAGCTATAAATAGAGTTACTGATAAAGGTCATGCCCTGGACTGTTTGCTCTTGATCATACCCACTACTCCAGATATTAATGACGGGGAGATGTAGACCCCAAAAAGTCCAATGTCCCAAAACGTAACCCCCAAAAAGTCTGGCTTTTTTCTCTAAATAAATAATAAGTAGATAAAACATCAAGAAAGTACAAAATAGTTGATGTGTCCACCTTTATTCATTGTTTGATATAAAGTGCGAGGCTATGCCTTTCATAAACCCTAAAAATGTCCCCGCCAAAATCTTTCTATAACCCCCAAAAAAACTGCCAGAAAATTTATAGCCCCCCAAAAGTCCCCAAATTGCTAATTTGATTTTCAAACCCCCAAAAGGTCTTTACACCTCCTCGTCACTAATATACCTGCACTCCTGTTGTTGATGCAATATGTTTGGATGCATACTGCTGTAGTTGTTCAATCCTGGCACGGTTGAGACTTTCCAAGATTATGCTGATCTGGTATTTCAACCGTATGTGACATCTCAACTAGAATCAGCTGACAGAGTGGGTAGGGTCTAGGATGTGTACATTCCAAACAGTTTGAAGAACACAACTAGAGAAAAGCGAGGGAAGGGTGTGCGGTGTGCGCAGGCGAGTGCGGCTGCCAACAACAGTGATTCTGAGAGCTGATTCTGGTCAGTTTTTAGTCCCAAAAAGTTACAAGTCAACCAAGTACAGATAAAGCCATCTACACAACAGGTGGTAGAGATTTTCTTAATACACTGGTAGAGGGTGATGTTGCAAACTTGATCCCATGCTAGCAGACACCTATCTCCTTCTGCACATTGCAAACAGAGGATGTAGGACAGTATGTGTGCACATTGTTGAAGCAGAAGTCGTAGTGTTGCCCATTGCTACTTTTGACAAGATGTCAAATGAATTGTGGGTGGCTTTTGGTAACGGCACAAGTTTCAAATATGTTCCTGTCCATCAGCTTGTTGACTCGATTGAGCCCTAGATGTGCAGCACTCTACCTGTCTTCCATGTCCTGACAGTGTGCGATACCGTCTTGTCATTCAGTAGTATAAGTTAAGAAAATTTCCTGGGACACATGACTGAGTTTCCCAGAAGTTACCAATGCATTTGAAGACATCATACAGATGCCTAGTGATATAGACAATGCCGTTCTGCCACTGCTTGAGTGGTTTAAGGTGCTGCTGTATGAGCGCAGAAGTCAACAGCGCCTGTAAACATCTGTACAAGTTTTTCCACTCTTCGTGAAGTCTTAAGAATATATCACCGACCCAAGCAGTGCTGATACAACATATGCGAGCCTGTTATCAGGCAAACACCCGGAACCAGGTCCTAATTACAGATCCTGATTCTCAGCTACTTTACCTTTAGCTAAAGCCCTTTTAACTGGGGCTAGAAACAAAGTAGTAAAGGGTAGGCACCACTGTATACAACCCTTACAAAGGCTTTGTTTTATTGCTATGAGTTGATGCACTGACTGCAGGTTCAAGAAGGATTGTGCAGGATGATACAAGTGTGTTAAGTCCTCAAGCCTTAAAAAGGCCTGGGTGCAGGGAAATTATGGTTGATAAGCAATATCTCAGGTTAGATTTGTTCTACCACGCTGAATTTTTTCCTGATTATAAAACTCAATATTCTTTTTTGTATATATCTTTTTTTGATCACGTAGCATGTCACGTGATAGTTTTCGTAAAATTCGTAAATAAGCGACTTGTACTTGTATTCATCAATAAATGAGTGTTTTCGATAGTGTAAAGTTATTTACCTGCCTTTGGAATGATCATCCATGATTTCGATTTAAAGAGTTATAAGTAATTAAAAGTCTTTTTTTTTTTTTTTTTCAAGAAATGACCTTTGCCCTATATTTTTTTCAGAAACGATCGAGGGACGGTCATTCCAAACGTGAAGGGCTGGAAATATTTGACCTGCATCTAAAAAGCCTTTTTGTTTGATGCTTTCACTGAACACCACCGGCAATTCCCCAAATATTGGCTATTTTCTGCCAAATGTCGCGGTGGCATGTCACGTGATCTGCCAGAAGCCCTAATACCACCTTAAAATGGTCAAGACGTTAAAAAACCTAACTGTGTGATAAAATTTGGTTGCATTGCCATTCTTCTCACCAGAAATATATCAAATAAACTTATTTTCCCAGTAAAAGTATTTGACCCAGGCATTAATGTGCTTGAGTCAGTATTGACGTGCACTGCTCTCTGCTCATGTTCATGGAGAATGTACCAGTAGCTTGAAACAGCCACGCGAAACAGCTTAGAACACAGTTAAACTTCAAACTAAACAGTCAGAGTATAGTTATACGATCTGCATTTGTTACATAAGGCATACATTTTAACCAGGCTAATCCGGATTCAATTTTAACATTTATAGGTCAACCAAGGTCAAAGGTCAAAGTCCATAAAATAAGCCCAAAGCATTAAGTTGTCTTATTTTGTACTTTATTAAGATGATTGCAAGCTTTTACTGCCAAATAGATATTCTTTTCAGCATTTATATATATGGTCAATACTAGCCACTTCTTTCTGTGTGACGTCACTGACCTTTTAGTGACGTCATAGGTCAAATCTCAGATGGCTCCACATCTAAAAATAAACCTTATGGTATGTTTATCAACTGTGGAAAGTTTCATGCTTTTAGGCCAAAGTGCACCACTTCTTGATATTAGCCGCTGTACTAAAGTCCTACATGTACATCCATTTTAGTATTGTGCAACAAACAAGTAAAGGTTACATGTACATAATAAAAAAATTCAACAACCATAGGATCAATGTACAGTCCACAAATGTATACTCGTCTGTTACAGTGCCTGTCAATGACACGTGAACTCTGAAGTTCAAAACCCAACTAAAGATTCAAAATTTTGGGTAAAAATACTAGAAATTAGTGTCACTGAAATTAAGGTGGCACTTAAGGACGCTGAAATTAACGCTCAAAGAAATTAACAAAACTTTAATTAGCGCAAATATGTGAAATTTACGTTAATTTCATGGAGCATTAATTTCCACTAAAAAGGTATTCTTCTCAGTAGAACAGGCTTGGCAGTGAATGTATGTCAGCAATTTAATCTTGTTACATTCTGACGATTTTACAGCTGAGAATAGAGTTTCTTTTGGCTGGTAATTTTGAATTACTATCTAGAACTAATCTTTAGTTTATTTGAATTGCCTTCACAGGGACAGAAAAATTTATAGATAATTTATTGAATTTAATGGATCATGAACCAAGTTTTCTGCTAGGATCTGTAAGTACACTGTATATTTATTTATAAATTACTGTTGGTGGTCAAAAATCGTGAAAAATGACAGGAATGATGAGATGAGTAAAAGAACTGTTTGAAGAAAAAAGGAACATTAAAGTGGTCTCAAAATGTAACAAAAATATTTCTATACTCTGCTGTCAATGTAGTAACTACATGTAACTGTGAGGAAGGGCACATTTACTGCTGTACATCTTGTATGGAGACACTCAAATTTATCAGTCCCTCATACATGTATATATTTACTGTATTATCTAAATTTCTTCTGTAACACATGTGACATCAACTACAGAAACCAGTAACACAGAGGTTTATAACTAAAGCTCTCTTCTGGTATTATAACAATTCTCATCACAGAATGTTATTTTCGCTTTTAGGTAAGGTGCTTACCACTTTCAAGTTCTGTAAGAGAAACCATTGGTCAGAGTATGCTTCAAGCGAGAGTCAAGGTAAAACAACAACAACAACAACAACAACAACAACAACGACAAACAACAAAACAAACAAACAAACAATGACAACAATAGCAGCAAGCTAGGGTTGCATCGTAGTTATCAAAGGAAAATGGTTCTGAAGCCCAGCAAACTTCTTTGTTACAAGTATTTTTTTGTTTGCTTTTTTTGCCTTGACCGTGCACAAAAGCCACAAAAGAAAACGTTTTGAATTGTGTCCAAGCAGCTAAGCAACATAAATAATTATTCTATTCAGTTATTCAACCACAGTGTGCAAAGATAAACATAATTATGGACTGTGCATGGTCGAGTAGCCCATCCAACAGAAATTGTGGTACCTTTGTTTGCCCCTTGAAGTTTGCTGGGTTTAATTGACCAGTCCCTAGACTAGGTATGGTTGTATGGCATTTATACATGTATCTGGGAACATAATAATTTTTATAGCCAGTCGCATAATTGTATATTGTATCCTCGCTCACTTTTTCATATCGGGTAGAAGGGCAATAAAAAAAAACCTTTGACCTTGGTTGGCAGGGAACCATTGTGTCAGCCATATAACAGTCTCTTCTTACAAATGCTATGTGCAGTGGGGGGGGGGGGGGGGGGGGGGGGAGGCAGCGCCCTTTGATCTTGCCGCTTTTCCGCTATACATGATCGCACAAGTAAAGAAATCTGTCAATCATTCGAGAAACGTACCTCTACGGGAGTTTGCTGTGGAATTTTCATCCATGGTGTCCCACAATGACCAAAGTTCAGTTAAGCAGCGACCGAATCGTTCCCATAGATGTTTTAACGTGGAATCGCCAAAATATTTCTGAACGAACACAAACGCACGTCATGTCCGCCATCGTCCGCCATGTTTATTTTAAAGAAACCAGTACTTAGTCTCGCTCGGCCAATTTCTTAAATGTGCAATCATGTATACTAGGTCCCAAGCCTCGCTGCTAGCCCCCCCTGGCTATGTGAAGTAATCATGTGCCTTATTCTTCTTGTTTGCTATTTTCTCCTCAGGACCTGGTGTTTGCCATTTTAGTTGCCAATAATCAGTTAATCACTTTAATTAGGCCAAAGAAGTACAGCCTGCATCCTTCAGGTATGGAACGTTTCAGTTATCAAATGTCGGCTCATCTAAACCTGATCTTGTTGGTTTGTCAACTACAGTGCTGTAAAAACCCCTTCACAGCATAAATTCCTTTTCTAGATGGAATTACGTGTATTCATTGGTAAAAAATTAGGAAAATTCCTTATAACTGAAGAAACAAATATGTAACTGGAAAAGCTTAGGAACTTTTAGAAGGAACTATTTGAATTAGTTTTTTTTCTTTAACCTCGCGAAAAATGTAGTCAGTCTATGAAATGCCCTTCCCCTTCCCTGCTGTTAAGCTCCATTACAGATAGTCCAGGCTTTATCAAATGGTATGATGATTTTGTGGTCTCTGCAGATCTTCATCTCATCTTCAACCTTGTCAGTGCATCCACGTCTTTTCAAACTGCAGAGTCCTGGACCCCAATTTGTTTACCGCGGTTTGATAACAGGTAACGAATGAACGTAACAGCACGTCACTTCAGTTTAAGGACGAAAGTCTTTATTTTATTTTAATCAGAATGCTTTACTAAACTATTAACAACCATTTACTTTATTACTAATTAACAATTACTATTATTTATATTTATTATATTAATTACAATTATAGGCTATTACTATTAACAAAATAACTATAGGCTATTACTTAATTACAAATACAGGCTATTGTTGAATTACAGAGGTAGACTATTAGTCTATATAAAATTACAGATATAAGGATTTATTCACAATTTGAAATCTATGTCATGATATTATTTCGGCTATTTTAGTAACAAAAAACCCCCACAGAAAACACAATACAGAGACAACACACTACGGACACAATCAGATACTTTATAAACTAACGTTATACTTAATAAGGCAAAAGTAGAAACTACGAGTTTAAAGAGGCCGAAATCTTGTCTGTGACAAAAAGAATCGGACCAAACTCATCGGTTACGTTAACGAAGACATGTACCGACTTACCGAAGATCACCCGAAGACTTTCGAAGATCACCCGATACCCGTCCACTGCAAAAGCAGCCGTTTTGGCGTGCTCGTGTCCTTCCCTACCCTGCTGTTGTATAGCGACACAGTTGAGCCTCTCTACAACGGCCACCCTGGGGCAGAATTAACTCAGGGGCACCCAACGACTGTTTTCTCCCAAATGCTTTAAAACACTATTTTAGGCCGTTATGGTGTGCTTTTAAAGATCTATAAATGAATTCTAAGCTGCGCTATAAAATTTATATCTGTTCGGTCATTCTAGGCGAACTTTAGACTCCACGAATTTA
This sequence comes from Desmophyllum pertusum, assembly GCA_029204205.1. Taxonomy (NCBI): domain Eukaryota; kingdom Metazoa; phylum Cnidaria; class Anthozoa; order Scleractinia; family Caryophylliidae; genus Desmophyllum; species Desmophyllum pertusum. Next base: position 1,427,221 of record MU826359.1, read on the forward strand.
TTAGTGCATTTTTAGTCATTTCCGAAAATCTCAGCTCTTCCTTGCTGATTTTGCCTTTCCGAAAGTCCTAGCTCACCGTTTTTTGTACTCAAAACGAAATTTTTATCTCTCCGAAAATAATAGGCATTAATTTTCCCATATTGAGAAAGTTCGAGATGATATTTCCCTAAAGAAAACTCCAGACTTTAATCCGAATATCTGAGGCGATTATATGCTTCCGAACAGATATTTCACCGAAAAGATCCGTTGGGTGCCCCTGTTAACTGGCCGTTGTACAGGGTGGTCGTTGTAGGAAGGTTTCAATAAGATTGGCCGTTGTACATAGAGATGTGGACGTTATAAAGAGGTAGCTGTTAGTGGAGGTTCGACTGTACTTCTCCTTCTTTTCAGTGGCTATCTATACGCGCATATTTCTTATCTGGAAGATGACTGCCCCGCCTGTTTGTTGTTACTTTCCACTGATCGTAACGCCTTCTTTGAATTAGCGGAAACTAGAGTTAAAAACGTTAGAGGTAAGCGTTCTTTGAACCTTGTGTGCGTATAACTTTGCCTGCTCATGGCTCATGGGTAGTCTCCTTCAGCCACGGTAAGAAAAAAGATGGCGGCTGTACATTTTACCACAATACCTTGCGAATCTAACACAGCCAATAGACACATCTGAAAGCCATATTTTTGCGGAATTCATCCCTGTACTAACAACATTGTGTATTCTAGGTTTGAAGTTTTTAGAACTTTTCTGTGCGTTTTTTATGAGCGTTTTTAGGGTTTTCGTGCGCTAAGAATTGTGCCGGGGTAAATGTACCAGTCGCCATCTTTTTTCTTACGGTGGAATGACCCAAATAACGGCTGCGATTGAAGGAGACTATGCTCATGGGTGTTGGGAAACAAGCGAATAAAGCGACGCGTGGAGAACTCGAGTCTCTAGGAGTTAGAGAAAAGTAGATGAATGCTTTCGCCATTTTTACATGTTTTTTTTTTTTTCATGACAAAAATCAGTAGTTTGGACTTTGGAGCAAATATTGTTGTACGTTTTTGAGTAGTCGGTAATGCGATTACGGAGTGGACTGAACAACTCCACTATATTTTTTTCAGCGTTTTAAAAGATACAGATGTATAGAAGCTATTAACGAAGCTGTGGCCAAAAAGAGCTACAGCACAGGTGAGCTGATGGTTTGTCTTCTCTTCTTGTTAGCGCGTTGGACTCCGGATCGAGCGGTCTGGTTCGAGCGCTGGCCGGGGGGGTCATTGTGTTGTGTTCTTGGCAAGATACTTAACTCTCACAGTGCCTCTCTCCACCCAGGAGTATAAATGGGTACCGGCGAAAAAATGCTGGGGGTAACCCATTCTCGTTCCCAGATACTCTGTTTATTTTGGTCACGTGGTTGGCGAAACGGAGGCTCTGGTCTCAGCCAATTCCGGACATCCATTCATTAATTCGTGTTGCGCATTCATTTTTTATCAGTCAATGAAAAATTCGATTTTTTCCTTGCGACCAGGGCTACTCGTTTCCGGCGCAAAGAAAAAAAAACGAGGAGCTCTGGGAACGAGGATGGGGCTAACCAGCGATGGACTAGCATCCCATCCAGGATAGTAGTGATACTCCAGTCGCTTCCTGCTATGATAAGCCACCCAGGCTCTAACCTTTTTGACCTTTCCCCAGCTCGTATGTCCATTTGTATAGTTTGCAGCTTGTTTGTACTTCCTATGAGTTCAATGTACATTTTACGTTTTGTTCCAGATCAAGTCGGTATTCCAGAACTGTACCATTTTGTTTACAAGTCTAAAAGTACTGCGCAATACACTTCTCCTGAACTTGAAGCTCCTTATGTTGAACCAGAAGAACAAGAAAGGTACTTTGTGTATTTTTTCATAAATAAAATAATAATAAATCAAAATACAACTACACTGTATTCATCGTTGTAATTTTTCTCTGCTTTCGTTCCCAGACTCTTTGGTTGTATCTTTACCTCCATCATCGGATCCACTCAGCTGCCAGGCCTCTGAAAATTTTATGTCACGTGGGTACACGAGAGATGCTACTCGGATGGGTACGTACAAAGCAGTATCACAGTCCGGTTTCTGATTGTTGTTAATTAAACCAAAACCAAAGCAATTCCGGATTACTTTCCACACTCAATTGAAAATCGCTCCATTAACTTGAATAACGTATGTAGTTACTGTTTAGCGCGAGCTGTTTTAGAGCGGTTTTCATTTGAGTGTCGTAAAACCAAAACCAAAGCAATTACAATGGCCAATCACAGAAACGTAAACAACGCAATGAACCAATGAGAGCTCGAAGCGAATACACCTAGCCGGCGCTAAGTGCGGGAAAACGCGTGCGACCATTGGTTTTGCATCTGATTGGTTGAGAAGGTGGCGCGAGTTTTTTTAAACCAATCATAGCGCGTAGTAAAGCAAAACCAAAGCAATCGGCGATTACTTTCGACAGTCAATTGAAAAGCGCTCTATACTGATAATCTTGTTTTACAGGTTACTTCAGGTTTCGAGTTGTATGCTGCCTTCAGTCCACTTGTCACCAAACCGGACGCGATCAACGCTATTAACAAACTTTTGAGATGGATCAAGGTACGTAACTAGTGATGTTTTTATTTGTATCTCTCTAGTTCCTTGAATCATATTGTTACTTGTATGCCTTGTGATGTGTGTTTTTTTGTGATCATAGCTGATGAAAACACTCGAGAAAGTTTGGGAGAATTCTTTATTTACTAGTAGTACAATGAAATTCCGTAAGAAATGTCGTTGCTCTACTTAATAAAACCATCGTGACATCGTTAGTTAGCTATTACTGTGCTTACTTACATTTAGTTGCTCTGTTATCTCATTTTAAGCGTGAGGAAGACAGACTCTTCATTTTAAGCTCTCAAGTGTTTTAAGGATCTTTATATCACTACCGGAATATGGAATCAGCTGTGGCGGGACGCGTGGAATGTTGGGTCTACCCATGCTGCCTTGCAAGCCTGACAGAACTGAGCCAGACCGCCAATGGTCTAAAACCGAGAAATGCTTTTCAGTTGGATAAAATATAATTATTTTCAAGATTAGTTTTGATTTAAGAATTTAACAGTCTCTATAGAAGGGGAATGCAGATATAGGCAAATATAACATAGTAAACTACTGTACACTGGCGTCTCAGTGAAGTTCGTGACAGAGTCAATGTTGCCCTCTTTGTTCTTTCTACCGAGTGTAAAATGTTGTACATATGATAGTTAATGGGGCCAGGTGACGCTATTTTAGATAATTTATGTCCATTTTTTCATGAGGTACAAACTTAAATGATAATAACAAATGACTCTGCAGACAGCTACATATTAAGTAATAGAGACCATGTGAACACTACAGATCTCGTTGTGATTGATAAAATTGTAAAAACGTTATTTGGTAAACTTTGAAATAAAAGAAGAAGTTAAATGAGCTTTCAGCTGCCTAACCAGGTTGGTAGCAGACCAGAGATCGTTTTTGTAATCTTATCATTATCTACCACGTTCTATAGTTTATAACAAATTGTTCTAAACCTGCCAGTTTCTGTTGGTCGATTGTGACAATTCGCGTACTTCAACGAGCTTTCAGTGTTTTTTTTTCTACGTTTTAACCAATATTTTCAGGTTTCGTTTTATTTTAGTCACTTAACAGTCCGTACTGCGCAATCTCCGCCTGCTATGTTATGAATCTTTATGAGTCGCATACGAAGGAATGTAAATACTAGCGAAAATAGAAATTGTTGTTAGTATAAACTTACATTTATCTTCATTATTAACGCCAGATATCATTGCAGACAATAATAACGAGTAGAAGAACCTCGGCGTTATCCCAAACCGCCGTTTCAGCTCATCGAGCATTCAGGAACTCAACGACGCGTAATGGCGGACTCAAAAACTTCATAACAACTTCATGTACGCTATCACCAAAGTGTAACGTATCAACAAAATCAAAACAAAAATGTAAACAGACCCTGAGCATACGCAGTACGGACTGTAAATCATCTTTAAAATGGAACAAAATCACCGAAATAGCGTTACCTAGCCCCTTTAAGTATACCACTTCTTTGATAGGGAAGTGGGCTTGATCTGGTAGTAAGCCAAAAAATATTTCATTGAGGTAATCCATGTATTCTAACTAGTTTTCTTAAGTTATTAACTGAGGTTTTTCCCTTCGTATGTAGCTTTCAGTCCTGAAGGTGATTTATACTGAAGACTGTATCTAAATTTACCAATAATCGTCTCGTTATGGAAAGGAATTCAACCTTTCCTCTGTGAGGCGGACTACTTTTGTGACAGATATCGATCTTTTATATCAATTGAGATATGCAATAAGGTTTTCAATTTAAAAAAGTGGCAATAAAAACATATCTGGTTCTCAACGTGGAGCGTTCGTTGTGAATACATTGATAATTGCGTCCCCTATCATCGTGGGCACGTCACTCCCTCCATACAACGTACGCTCTCATTGGTTGAATCGTGGTTACATGACAGCTAACAAAGAAACTGTTTCCCGCCAAAAGTCTATGAGCGGCAACATTTGCGAAATCTTTTGGCCGACGTGTTTGGTACTAAGTAATGTATCGTTTACTAAAATGCTTAAAACAAATCTCGGTTTTGATAATAATCCTATTAGAAATCGTTGGTCAATCGCATGTATAACTCAACTATAGTACAAAGCCGTTCTCGGAGTTGCCCCCTTCCGTAATGCAACACTACTTGAGGTGCATGCTCGTCGAGTTTGGAAGAAATACAGATACCGTAAAATTCCGATAATACTGAACAGCCGCCCCCCCGCCCCCCCCCCCCCCCCTCCCCACCCCAACTCACCGAAATAAGCCCCCAAATCTTAAACGCAACCCCCACCCTCCGCATGACATTTAGATTCAGGTCTACCGTATACCACTGACCACCACTTCTTCCGATTATAAGCCCCTATTGTAGAGACCTGTCAAATCTAGTCTGCCAATATTGCAGATGAATCGCTGGAGAATAAACGTTCTTTGCCAATTGTTCACTGCAGAAAATTGGCACAGAAACTGATCTACCGAATGTTTGCACCTAAATTTTTCTGAATTTCCATTGGGTGCCCGGCCTCTAACCCGGCCTCCGGCCTTGACTCCGGCCGGCGGGCTCAAATCACGTTCGCCTAGTACGTTGTGTATGCTGTATAGAGTGACTGCCGCGCGCCAAAATTCCAAAATGCCTCCGAGGAAGAAGAGAAAGGTAGTAGCTGATCATGAGTCGGACAAACACACTAAGAAAACAAAACAAGGTAAAATTAGAGACTATAGACTCTAGCAGTTTTAATACGATGCCATTACGGTACGTTTAATCCTCATTGAGAGTGGAATCTGCCTGCAAGGGTGGCACGGAGGCGCGCTCTGCAGCGCTTTGGGTTTGTCGATCTGTTTGCGGATTGACAGACTGGGGACCTGAGGCACATGCATGTCAAATCGATCCTGGATCGCAGCTGCAAACAACAAGGACTTTTGGAGTGAGTTTCTCTTCAGCTGTCTTTTGGATTGGCATAACATGATTACTCAGGGGGGTTATGAAGATGTTGAAGGGGGGGGGGGGGGGGGGCTGAAATTTTTGGAGTGTGTACTGCATGTTTACTTGAGCTTACTTGATTGAAAGAAATCATCTGTATAAAGGGCTTTTAAACTCATCACCAATAGATGAGCTTGGGGAAGGTGCCTTGATATGGTGGAGCCACGCGTGATTCGAGCAGAGCGTGAAGGTAAGGTATCCATGGCAACCCTGAGAGCGGCAAGTCCACTACTGGGGAGAGCCGCTGACCACCATTGGCTCGAGTCTCATCCAGATCACCCCTAGTGAGAGGAAGAAAGTTAACTCTGAAAGTTGTTAGGCCATCATGGTGCAATTAGGATACATCAAATTGTCGCTTAGCAACTGCAGGAGGAAAACCCTGTGCTCAGTTTGTTCTCGGAGACAGGATTTTGCCCTCAACTGGTACTTGTTACCCCGACTGGTAATGTACAGAGAACATCATACAGTTGAACTGCCAACTGCAAGGCATCACCCTCATCAGCTCAGTGTTGACCAGGAACTATTGTAGTTTTGGCGGCTATCAATGGGACTAGTTCCTACAGTTCCTGAGATGCCACTGGGTGATGCCTGGTCGAGCGTCAAGTGTAACAACCAGTGAAAGACACTGTGCAGGTCACTGTCAGTAGTGCTACGTCAATTGACATGGAATATTTTGCCTCAAATCTTGGATGTCTTTTTGGGTAATGGAAATACCTTTTTTTTTTTTTTTTGTGGGGGGGGGGGGGGGGGGGGGGCTGAAAAGCTCATTGTCTGTAGGTGGAGAGTATACTGAGTAGTTGGTCAATTTTTCAGCCAAAAACAGATTTCAACCAGTGCAGCAAATTATACATTGTATCAATTGGCTTACTGACTTGATGAACTTGTAGATATTAAAATATCTAGTTCTTTTCCATATTTATACATTGATTACTATACACTTTTGCAGAGGAGCAGAGTGCCAAGAAAAGCAAGACTCCAAAACAAGTAAGCTCAATTACTGATCTCCATCACAGCACATGACAGCATGGCATTAATAATAATGACGTCATGGTGTTAATAATCTTTGCCTCAGCTAGTGTTCTGCCAATCTGAGCAAAGATGAACTGCCTTTTCAGCCAACCAATTGTCTTGTACTAATAATTGTCACCAGTTAATCATAAATGACAAGCTATTAACCCTCGCGGGATGTGCTTTTAAAGTCATCCAAGGTCATATCCCCACTACCTTGAAAGACCGTACAAGGGATGGTGGCAGGGGGAGCCGGGGGGGGGGGGGGGGGACTCCCATATAAAAGTGAAGGGGGTGATCGCCGGAAATTTTGAAAAGAACCCCTAAAAGGTACCACAATCTCGTTTTGTGGGTGTGGCTTGAATTCATTTTCAACCCTAAGAGGTACCAATTCTAATGCAAAACTAGTCCCTGTTATATATTTTTTCCAGCTTAATACCCTAAAAGGTACCAGAATAACTCTAACGGCAGTCATTTTAGATTTTAACACCCAAAGTGGGTACCAAACCACGAATTTTAACCCCTAAAAGGTACTGCGATCACCCCCGTCACTTTTATATGGGAGTCCCCCCCCCCCCCCCCCGAGAGGGGGAGGGGGTGGGGTTGTTAAAAGAGAGGGTTAAGGAATTTCTAAACTAGTTGCATGAAAGGAATGAGTTTGTTTTATTAGGAGGTACAATACACAAGTGGCTTATGAAATCAGAACCAGAAAGTAGAATCGAGAAAGGAGTGGATGTGAAGGTACATAATTTCCTTTTTTGCATGATGAAAACTGAATTTCAACAAACCCCATTTTGTTGGGTTTTTACCACATACATGTATTGTGTCAACTGCATGTAGTTTGAATCATGCAGTCTGTAGTGACTTTACTGCACCTTTCAATTTTAAAACTCATCGCCAATAGATGAGCATGGGAAAGGTGGAGCCACGTGCAAAAAGAGTAGAGCGCGGAGGGTAACCATCACAACCCTGTGAATGGCAACCATCAGGAACCGTCACACTGATATTCAGTGGAAAAACTAAATACTTACCCTATACTTACCTAAAGGGAGGGATGGGCTGGGAGCAAATAGTTCGAACCACTGCCGACGAAAAGGCAACAAGCACGACTGCGAAATGGCCTGACATCCACAGGATAGCTGTAAGACAACAAGGACCCTGCAAAAACCATGGGCCACCCCGCATGCTTGCGTGGTAACGCTGGCTAGTATTGTCTCGCGTTTATCTTAGCTTAAATTTCATTCAACCACATTAAAATCAACCAACAGTTGCAGTCTATTAAATGTTTGTCTGTGTTTTCAAAACGTAGTTTGGCATTGAGGACTTAAAGAAAGAACCAGACCAAACAGCTTGCTGGGATGGTGTGAGAAATTACCAGGTAATTCATCATTTTCATCCAAGTAATTAATAAATTTTTGTCAAGGTGCATTTTATAAAATTTTATAGCACTGAACTTTGAGGATTCCAAAAGTTTCATGTTTTTAGAAGTTTCACTATCTTATTTTTCACAAAGTTTTTTCCTTGGGAAGTTTACATTTTAAATTGTCACATTATGTAAGGGCCATAAATAAATATTAAGTAACTGTCCCATTTGTGCCATGAGGCAAAATTATAAATAGGGCCACAAAATCCACTTTCCACTTTGATCTTAAATGCCCTGGATCTGTGCTCTTTTGCAATCCATACGGGATCCTTCTTCCACACATGCACTGATCAGGCTTCAGACTGGCCTCCATGGCCAGTTCTCTCGTATAAATAGCCCTAATGTTGCACTTCATGAAATATTTTCAGGCTCGAAACTTTATGCGTGATCAGATGAAGAATGGTCAACTTGCTTTCTTTTACCACAGTAACTGCAAAAACCCTGGTATAGCTGGGATTGTAGAGGTAATAATTAATGCTATAAACATTTAATATGACATATCTTTTATTGATGCAAACTACCTGTGACATTTAACAATCATATACTATAGTTGTAGCTGCCTTTACATCATTAATCTCCCTTTCCCCAAGATGGTTTATAGCCACTTATGTGCAGCCAGGAAAATGGTACAGAACATTTTTGCTAATATTTGAACATAAATAAACATAATGAATAGTTTACTACTTATATTTTATCCGCACAAACTGATTTAAAATTTGAAAAAAGCCTCCCCGTCTCTAATATTTTTTGTGATTTTGATTTCAGTCATTTTACAGGCAATAGTGGTGCAATTATTATGAAAATTAAGTTCATATGTATATTTTGAAAAATGAGTAAGACACGAGGCAAAGCCATGTGTCTTTATACCTGATATTTAAACACTGCTGCACGAGCTTCAAAAACTTCCCTCTAAATCTGTTCAATCTTACTGATCAATATTACTAATCTTGAGATTTTAGTTTTTTTTAGATGAGAAAGTTGAGCTAACAGTTCAGCCATATCTTTATCAAATATAAAGACCCTCACTATTTTGCTTATGAAGGAGTTTTTGGATTTTATTTAATAAATTATTATTTTCTGAATAGAGTGATTTCATTTAACCCGTGAAACAATATCTAACAGTTAGTGCTAAATAGTCAAAACTAAACAAAAGAAAACAATTGAGTTAGTGTCTAATATAGTATCTAATAGTGTAGTAACAGTATTTCACGGGTTTAGTGAAATCACTCTTTTGACTAATATTTAGTTGTTAACAATGTAAATTCTTAACTTTGGATATGAACAGTGCAGACTTAAAATTAATTATTTTCCCTCTCCTTTACTTTAAAAATACTTGCATGTAGATTGTGAAAGAAAGCTATGTGGATTATACACAGTTTGATAAGGCAGATCCTCATTATGACTCGTAAGTACAGTCGTAAAAAAGCATCCTTCTTCATAATTTGTTTCAGTAGATTCAATGTATTGAAATAAAAAAAGAATATTGATTTCATGACTGTTTATTTTGTGGTTTGAAAATTTTCCAACCAGTTTGTTTTTCATTATCCTTTGTTTTGGATTATGATGATGAATAGGAAACAAACGAAAATATAAATAAAACTGGCCTGTTCAATATTTCACAAAATAATTTATATAATATGCATATGTATGCCCAATGAGATACACGTATGTTCACAATTGTTATAATTTTAGATTCTAAATTCCCGTCATCCATGTCCAAAACTATAGTTATTTAAACTTTAATGACACTTTTATGTGTTACTATCATTCCTTATTTTTGTTTGTATTGTTTGTTAATATATTTATATTTACATACTTATTTATTGTTTATTTTAATATTATTCTTTTATTTATTTATTTATTTATTTATTTTACAAAGGGGTGCCAAAAAGGACAATCCTAAGTGGTTTATGGTAAGATATAGCACTATATTATTATAAAATAATTAAGACATAGAAAATGGCATGCATGTTTACAATTAGCCTGATGTAAACACTAGAGAAAGTTTGGGAGAATTTGAAAGTTTATCTATTTCTTCCAAACTTTCTTGAGTGGCCATTCTCATTGAAGCCAACAAAATGCAATGATACACCATAACCATGACAACCATGTTTACACAGCCTCATGCAAAACAGCTTCTAACAGTACTTGACACCCAAGTAATGCACAAGTTGTGTACTTTTTTTTAAATTATAAATAATAAGTAACCAGAATTTATGTTATCTCATCGCTCACAGACACTTGCAGGCTGCTTCATGATGATGATTTTTTTTTCAGGTAGATGTAAAGTTTGTTCGTATGATGAAGCGCTTTATTTCACTGCAAGAACTGAAGACTCTTTATCAAGTGAGACAATGACTGAAGTTTCTCTATAGTGGAAGGGGGCATGGTGTCAAAATTTCCCAATTAATTGATTGACAACTAATTTAATTCCAGTTCTGTCTGCAATTACATTATGTACATGTATGTTTCCAATTAGAACAAACATACAGTCAGGGGCAAAAGCAAACCAATCGTGACTAAAGCTTACATGCATTTTCCCGGGCTTGGCACCGGTTGCATTTTTTGCTTGGAGTTCCAATTGGTTCATTGTGTTTCATGTGATTGGTCAGATATGACTATGGTGCTTGAGTTTAGTTACAACAGTCAACAGAAAACTGCTCTATACAAATAGCCAATCAGAGTGCAATTTTTTTTTTCATGGTTATTTTACTTGGTCAATGTCTGAATGCAAACAACACTTGTAATAACTGAGTGACATACCTGATGCTCTTTATTTTAGCGGGGGCTTAGAATTCGCGAAATTCATCAAAATTGGCTGGCAAAATATTTGCAATATATGACCATATATCCATGAGTCACCTATAAAAACTGAGAATAGCACAAAGTTTCTAGTTCCAAAAAAAAAAACGTTTTATTGTAAATACAGGTGTAATAACAAAAATCAAATCTTTATCAGCTGTCATCACTACTGTTACAACCCTAGATTTGTGTAATGACAAGCAAGAAATGCCTAGCTATATTTTCTTTCTTTAATTTTCATGAACTCTTAATATATAAACGTTGGTTGGAAATTATGAAAATAAAATCCACGAGAAAAGAAAAATGTCAAAACTTTGCGATCTACTGCTATTCCACAATTCACAACTGCAGAATACACATTAGTGACTATTTTATTGTATTATACGTCACCACAATTAACAATGTAGTAGTAGTAGTAGTAGCAGCAGCAGCAGCAGCAGCAGCAGCAGCAGCAGCAGCAGCAGCAGCAGCAGTAGTAGTAGTAGTAAAACTTTATTTAGACACGGTATCAATTCACATGCATGCTGAATTAAATTATATATAATAATAAATAAATTATCTAGCTAAATATATTATTTAGAAAATTATGTATAATCTATAAAAATTACCCTAAAAATGTTTTGCTTCATAGCTCAGTTGGTGGGTTCAAATCCCATTGAAGCCCTGAATTTGTTTTCAGGCTTCTTTGCAATTTATTGCTTAAATTGCAAATGCATCTGTGAGGATCATTAATCTCCACTTGACACTATCTGCAGTTCATATATAATTTCATTAATATTAATCACATTAAATATCTTGCTTTGTTTGTATAGAACCACAAATCCTCTGGTGGCCCATTAAAATCAATTGCACTGTTCACATCTGCACGACTATCAGTTCAACCAGTCACTGAAGGTAGTTTATACATAGTAGTATTACTAATATTCCTAAATAGAACGTCAAGTTATCATCCGTGTTTCATCCCATTCCCAATTGACGAAATTTGAGGTGTTTGGAAATCGAGTGTTTGATATAAAATCCGTCCAGCTAATGTCCTTGTACTCAGGCTATCCTCATTTGTTGATTTGCCATTTCGTATAAAATTAGTATAATTATATATTGTCTAATTTTATTAACAGTTATAATAGTAATATAATAGAGTCCAAAGCACGGGTGCTGACGACGTTCAGTTTGTTCTCGATGTAAAATGGAATGTTTGTTTCGGAAAATAAAGGTACAATTGTGAGGAAATCATGGATTTTTTTTATCATAAAACAAATAAATAAGCCTCAACTGTGCTCTGTTCTGTTATAAAGCACTCAGGAAGCGGCGGAGCACTCAAGAAGTAGGGAGAAACACTCGCCTATCGCCTTGTGTTTCCCCCTACACTTCTTTCGTGCTCGCGCCGCTTCCTGCGTGCTTTATTTAACAAATAAAGAAGCCAAAACCATGTATTATACTGTCATAACACACGACGGGAATTTGAGAACACGAGAGAAATTTAGAAAACACGAGCCGCAGGCGAGTGTTTTCTAAATTTCTCAAGTGTTCTCAAATTCCCCGAGTGTTTTATGACAGTATAATACATGGTTTTGGCTTCTTTAAGTGCTTTAAAATATAGATTTACGCGCGCGAAACGATAAAACACGCTTTTCTATGTTATATACTCTGATAAAACATGGTTTTTAACCAATCAGAGCGCGCGCATTTTTCAGTCTATGTTTTAAAACAGAATAGAGCACAGTTGAGGCTTATTTATTTGTTAATTACTTCATAACTTATTTTTCTTGCAGATGAATTTGATTTCATTTGCAGCTTGGAGGACAAACCAGACGGTGATGCTTGCTAAATTTTGCAGAATTTGTTCTGGATTTGACTCTGGCTAAATAACTTGGAGCATGGACTTGTGAACAATTGTAACAATCCCAGGACGAGAAGAATACAATTAGCGCTACGAGTCGATCGTTTTGATTCTCCAGCTGCCTCGTCCTCAGGCGTCGCTCCTTTGTCGTGCGTGGTGCGCGTGGAGTTGTGGGGTTATTAGGCCCCGCGCTCCCTGTTTTCCCGCCCTTTACCGACCAAATGGAGCGGGGCCTGGCGACGAAGTGGATTCAAGAGCGACGAGTTACTCTAATATATCATGAGTGCAAACAAAGCGCAAGTTGAAATGGCCGCAAAATGATCGATTCGCAAAACCCAAAATTACCCAATCTTAGCCATCCTTATTCCTTTTCAGTTTATTATTACCTCGTTGGTATTTTTGTATCTCTGCAATTTATTATTTTCAGGTTTCCTTAGCTTAAAAGGTAATTTTGTAGACCGCAAAAAATAACATATTTGGGCGTTGCTAAGTTACCAAAAATGGAATGTTGCCGTCGCCAGGGAAATAATGTAAACAAGCATGATGGTTTGGTTTCTCGCAAGGCTTGAAGCTGCCAGCAACATAGTCACCATAACTGTGTTGTAATCCTACTTTTCTCCAGGACTGGGAATGCTTTAGGATTTCTCTTCCATACCGATTTCTTGAGTACAAAGCAGGACTGAATGCCGTATTAATCCAATTGCCCCGAATATTTGCTTTTGTGAACGTTTCAGGTTTTTGTAGCTCTGGAGGGAGATATAGAGAATTTGTCACCACATTCATTCCCCATACTTCGATAAAAAATGAGTTGAAATTAACTTCCACGTACTCAGTTTTATACTCGGTTAGGCTGTAACCGTTTTTCTGGAAATGCTCTTTTGTCTCTCTCTTGCCAAAGATTTCGAAATCTGCGTTCTTTAGAATAAAATCTCCGTCTACATCCCATGGAATAAGGCCATTAAACTTAGCACCACCAAAAACGGAACCACTATCGAGCTCGAAGCTAATCTTGTGTGTATCACAAAACTCCTGGAAAAAGGTCAAGGCATCTGCATACTCTTCCAGACAACAAACTGGGAGTAAATCGCTATGGGCTTTGCATTTGACACCAATATCCTGACAAGAGAAGGAATGCTTGACCCCCTGAGGCAGTAACACCCGATTAAGCTCCCACTTTTTAGCCAAAGGTGTCCACACTTTTTTATCAGTTCTTCTGGAATACGAAGAGTAGTCTGTAGTGAAATACATAGCATCTGGACACGACATGATCAGGCTGCCATCTTCAACAACACGTAAAAACCAATCTTCAAAAATAACCTCATTTGGAAGACTCTCGTCAAGCTTCAACAGATTTGTTTTGGTAACGAAAGGTCCTTGCAGATAATCACAGAACATACACGCATTCTTTGAGTGATAATAGCCCTCCTGGTATTCTAGGACGTAGTTTTTTAGCGTAGTTTGTACACAGCCCGCTTTCCAGTGACCCGAAAAGTTACGGTATGCTCCGCCTGCAACTCCAACATTTGGTATCTGACTGACCACACGAATTTGCCTTTCAAGTTGGGTAAGCCATGTGAAGTGAAAAACATCACGTGCAACGAGCACATAAGGAGTTGAAACCTTACTTATCAGTGTGTTCCAACTTTTGCCTAGTTTTGCATCACCGACTTTAACAACATCAATATTTTTATACTTTTTAGCAGCCTCCATCACTTCGTTACTACGCGTTGCCAAATGAACCTGAACAGTTGGGTATGTCTCTGTAATCCCTTTTAAAACGGTTTCAATGTGGTTCTCATCTTCCCTGGGATATGCAACAGTATTAACTAAAACACTTATCACAGAACGAATCGGTTTGGCATTGGTACAGTTGGTTATTGTCCATCCCATGGCATAGAATGGGTAACCAGCCTTCCCCCCTTGGTACAACTCTGGGCACACATCCAAAGTGCCGTTTTTGCTGACTTTCTCATCGGTTGTACTTGGTTGTAGACTGTTGTCCAGGCGTTTCACAATTCCTCCTAATCGCTGCACCAATCTTGCTGAGGGTACTTGTTTATGGATGAGTAACGTTTTCATTTCTAGATGGACTTCATTCAACTCCTTTGCAATGCCCTGTTGAAACCAGCGGGCATTGGATGTCTTGCGGTCACATCTACATGATCTGTAAAGAGATAACTTGATCTTAATTTCCATTATTTGTTCTAATCATGTTTTAAGATTGCCAAATGTAATCTCGTCCGCAGATCTTAATTTCACTCTTTGGGAAAGAGTTACTATTTCATTCTTCGTTTCCTGTTGTTTATGTAGTTTCATTTTAAATGGAGATAAACTAGAGTTTTCATTTCCAAAAAAAAATTCAGTCAAATCTGTTTCGATCGTGTCAGGAATGTGACACCCGACGTAACTGCGCATGTTCAGCGAAAACAGATGCATGTGTTGCAATATGCACTTTCATTCTCGACCCCAGACCTTCGCTGCTTTCTTGACTACGGTCATACGCAAAAGAGAAGAGCTCTGGGGTCGAGAATGTTGCGCTGAACGAAGTCTCAAAACAAAGCAGCGGACTATTTGGGAAGCCCTTATGCGTGCATAAAAGGGATTTATCCCATCCTTGATGAATAATAGTAAATAACCCCTTTCGGCGGCTGGTATATCGGGAGATAATGCCCGAGGCTGAACTGAAGATTGTCCGAAAAATGAACAGTTGGCCGAGAAGTGAAGTTTCGAGCCTTCGAGGGTAACTCTGTGGACAATCTTTCAGGCATGCCAACGGCATTATCTTCCATATACCAGCAAGCCAGAAAGGGGTTTATTTATTTGATAACCCTCCGATTAATTTCTACGACGTGCCTTAGACTTGATAAAATTAGACCTGAAAATTTTACTTGGTTTGCTTTCCGAGTGACGGAGATATCAAATCGGGGTGTGTCGGATACCCGTCGTCCGATTTTGTACCACGTGATGTGTTCTGTCCAATGAGAGTGCTCGCGTGGGTTATAATACCACGCCTTTGCTATTCACCTCCGGGTAAACAAAATGGCTTCCCACGAGTTTTTTCCCCATTTGTCACAAAATAAATTAACTGTTTGGAGCTGGCTATTCACTTGTGTGGTATATCCTAAAACAATAGATTTCCCGTCGTTCATCACGGCTGAACCGCTGAACCAATTTTCCCGCCTAAAAACCTTTCATGCAAGCGCAGCGCGCGCCAGACATTTTTCATTCAGATGCAAGATGAATGATGAACGAAAAGTTTTCGCGAATTCCACTTTCTGCAGTCAAAAGCATCCAAAAAATCTGATACTAGAGAGGAAAAACTTGACCGATGCAGGCGTCGAGGGATTTAGTCAAACCGGTAACAATACCCAAGAACGGCGAAGAAAACAGTTCTGGATCAGAGTTTTATACGTACCGGTACAGTCAGGCCCGTAGACAGGAATTTGAATGGGCGGGTGCGTTTGAGTGGCAAAGTTGGGGTCGTACGAGCGCCGAAGCTGCGAGCTACTAGGGGGTTCTGGGGGCATGCCCCCCGGGAAATTTTTGAAAGATTAGGTTGTCTGAGACTGCATTTCGTGCGTTTTGAAGGCAGTATGATATGAAACCAGGCAGCCAAAAGCAAACGTAAAAACATGAATATTTCTGGAACTGTTCAGTTAAAGAAAATACCGATGAAAGAATACTAAAAATACATAATGCGGACCTTCGATTAAAGACATTTTTAAGCCAAAGGAGTGAATATTTGGATGAAAATGACTCGCTTGATGTTGTCTTTGTTGATGAAGACGATATGTAAACACGTTCAAAGCTGCGATTGTTTGATTCAGACTTCATTTTCAAACCAAAAGGTGGACCTCCACAGCCCGTGGGGGAGGGGGGGGGGGGTGCGGACGCACCCATCGCACCCCCCCCTCCCTACGGGCCTGTTAACAGCCGGTATTAAAGTTTGTCTCGTACATAGAAAACCGTGAAATCCAGTCGAAGCTCTCTGAGCGGACACTCTCGTAAGCGGACAGCTCTACTTACGGCCGCCTTGACAAAATCCCGTTTGAACTCTCATACTGTTACATACTCTGTATTTACACATTCTCGTAAGCGGCCATTCCCGTAAGCAGCCACGGACACTTTCGAGGGATACGATTTGGATCAGTTGTTTCTATCAAAGCTAGCCTGCTAGCAAGCTCTCTTAAGCCTGGTTTTCACTAGCGACGCAAGCACAAGCGCAAGCAACATACGCAGACGCAGTTAGTAACGTGTTGATTTGTCCTAAACAAAAGGCACTGATGATCAACGCGTTACTGCGTCTGCGTATGTTGTTTGCGCTTGTGCTTGCGTCGCTCGTGAAAACCAAGCTTTAGAGAGCTTGCTCGCAGGCTAATCAAAGCGGACACCCCAAACCGGAGCAATCCTATTAGCCTCAATACTATTAATCAATGAGCTTTTCACTGCTTTTTGCCACAATAGTTTTGCACTATAACAGTGTATTTTATAATGTATGTAAGTAGTAGATAAAGGGTAAGTCACAGACAAAAAAGACACTTTTATTTTTAAATTAAATAAATTATCTCGCTCGCTCACTCGCTCAACAATTTATTTAATTTTTAAATTAAATAAATCTTTTTTTGTCTTAGAATCTATCTTTTTTAACTTCTATCTATTTTGTAAAAATTGAAAGAAAAAAATAATATTTATTTTTTTCTTTCAATTTTGAAAGAAAAAAAGTTCACTTTGGAATTGCATAATGTCCCCAAGCAAGAGTTGTTATTCTATCTTCAAGAATAAATCTTTTATCATCATTTGCAGATAAAGCCACTTTATTAATTGTTTCAGTAAATACTTCATGTTTATATGAACTAATTACATTCATTTTTCTCATTAGCTTAATTTCACTGAAAAGACAATCTTTAAAATCTTTATAGCAAAGATTTTTGTCAACAACAGGTTTTTTAATTCCTTTACATCTTTTAAATTCTTTTTCATCACCAGTTTGGCTACTCTTGAGAATGATTCAGAAACTATTAATATTTGAAAAATAATATTTTTTTCTCAAAATTCTAAAAAGAAATAAAATATTTTTTACAAAATAAAAAAAACAATTATTTTTTTTCTCATTAAAAATGGAATATAAAAATCTTAAAGAGAAAGAATTAATTAAAATTAAAAATGCAATAAAGATGAGAAAACAAATTAGAATAGCAAAAAATTGTTATTTTCCAAAAGTTAAATCAATTTCAAATTTTAGAAAAACTCAAAAATTGATTGAAATGATAGAAAAAGAATTACCAACATTATTTAACACTTATTGTATTTGTTATGATATTACAGAAATTATTGAAAGAAAAAAAGATGTGTTCATTGCAAAAGTTTAATTGATGTTACATATTTTGTAGCTGAAGAAATATGTGAATGTTGTTCGCAGCCGTTTCAATATTTTTATGCTGCGGTGGTTGCTTGTGAATTTTGTTAATTTGAAA
This sequence comes from Desmophyllum pertusum, assembly GCA_029204205.1. Lineage (NCBI taxonomy): Eukaryota > Metazoa > Cnidaria > Anthozoa > Scleractinia > Caryophylliidae > Desmophyllum > Desmophyllum pertusum. The sequence goes on from MU826359.1 coordinate 1,445,317, forward strand.
AAAATAATTTGCCGGTTTAGTTTTCATTTCTTTTTGAAAACTAAACCGGCAAATTATTTTAATTGTTTTCACAAAGTAAAAAAAAAAAATTTTTTATTTATTTAAAATGGAACTAATTACATTTTCGTCATTTGATTCAAAAAAGATAACTGTAGAAAGTCCAAAATTAAAAGAAATTGATTCATCTGAATATGTAATCATACCAATTAAATATGAAAATAAAGATATGATTATCAAATGTGAAGAAACATTTAAGATCTTCAAGAATGAAAATAATTATTCTCTCGGTATTTCAATTTCAAAAGAAAATAAAATATTTTTGAAAAGATTAAAGAAAGAATATCTTTTCTTGCAGAAACAAAAAAAGATGAAATAAAAGAAATTAATCCTAAGTTTGCAAAATTCAGCAAAGAAGATTTCAATATTATCAAATCAAGAAATGGGGAAAATGAAAAAGTTTATTCAAAAGTTTATTCTTCTGATAAAGGAGTAATTCTTTGTAAATTTTGTAAATATGAAAACAAGAAAAAAGTTATTCTCAATCCAAATAAACTTATTGGGGAATTTATTAAGGGAATAGTTATTTTGAAAGTAAAACAAATCTTTTTAAATAAAAAATATAAAACAATTACTATTGAAACAAAAGAAGTTCTTATGAAGAAAATAATAAAAGAACAATCTTATTTCTCTGAATTTAAAGAAGAAAATCAGGAAGAAGAATCTGACCAGTCTGGTGAAGAAAATTAAAAAAAATGATTTTGATTTAAACATTTTTACAGACTTTCTGTAAAAATGTCAAACTGGAGGTAACACTGTTCCATTTGGAACTATCATTAATTCTTCACGAACGAATCCGCGTTTGGGACCATATTTTAAATAATATAGAACAGGTTCTCCTTTATTTATTATTGACCTATCGATATTAAAAACTTTAATGGACCAATTCGGGTCAGTTGCTCTCTTTCCTCCACCTTCAAGTTCACCAGCAGTATATAGATGTCTCACATTCACTGAAGAATCAAGTTTTTTTTCTTTCAAACCAACAGGTCTTTTATATAAAGTTGAACTCTTTGCATCAACTACTTTTTCTTTTATAGCATCAACTGGTTTCTTTCCCGTCAATCGAGTAACCTCATTATTTAATGCTTCTACAACTTCTGGAAGCCTTTTAACCCATTCTTTACTTCTTTTACCAGATTTCATATTCATTTCTTGGCTATATTGAAAACTGAATAATCTTTCACCCAAAGTTCGATTAAATCTCTCAACTATTCCTTGATCACGGTGAACGTTCACATTTCCTCTTCTTATTCTTACATTATGATTTGCCATCTCTTTTGTGACCGAACCCATGAATTCACGACCAGGATCAACTTGAAGAACATTTGGCCATTTCAATGATGTTTTTCTGTAAATTTTTTGAAAAGCTTTTGAAACTTCCAAAGAATCTTTTGAAGTCAAAGGTTCAGCAGCTTTGAATCTGCTTGCGATATCAACAACCGTTAATGCATATTTGAAAATCTTTCTTCCTTTCTTGTCATGAGGAAGGAAAAGAAGATCAGCTTGATGAACAAAATTTGGTGATTGAACATCAAAAGTTGGTCTTGGGATATTCTTCGGAGCTGGCAAATAAATCTGCCAGATTGCCTGTTTCATCAGCCAGAGTTTTGCAACATCTTCTGATACTCCCGATTCTTGAGCTAACTTTTTCACAGCTGACAATCCCTTCCAAAATCCTTTTGGAGAATAATAAACATTTGAAAGTTTTTTATTTAACATTTTATTATAAGAAATGACTTGTTGCCAAACCTATTGCTAAAGCTGATGCTCCAACGTAAATTATTTCTCCCTTCTTCTGCTGTTGACTTGGTTTATAAAAATTACTAAACTCTGGTTCTCTCAATTCAATTTTATCATCGTGATGCATCTTGTTATATAACTTCAAGGCATAATCAGTGTTTTCGAAATTTTGTTTTGCTTGATGTTTTATTCTGTCATTTGTCGCAATCCAATCCAACAATTTTGTACGATTTTCTTCATACTTCTCATATGCAGCTTGATATTTTTCAACAGCAAGATCGTGTCTCTTTTTTTCTTCTTCAGGATCAGATCCACCAGTCTGGTCACTAAAATATTTTGCTAAATAACTTCCGCCAACAAAAGCGGTTGCATTGATAATCGCTCCTCCAATCATTATTGCTATGCTTGCCATTTTGTTTAATATCTAAAAGATATTAAACATTTTCAGGTTTTTTACATTGTTCACAAATCTTTTCTCCAATTTCTTCAACCATCATAGAAACTGCTTCTATTAACAAGCAAAAAGCAGCAAAATTAAGAGCTCCTTTTGTAATCAAACTTAACATTTTAATTTGGTAATATTTTTGGTTCTTCAAGATATTTTTTTGTTGCCATACTTGCTGCAATTATTACCGTGAATTTTAAATAATTCATAAAACTTGAACTCGGATCAGAAGTCATTGGTTCTTTGATTACTTTTTTTGCAATCCATCCCATTCCAGCAGCCAAACCTGTTACTGTTGCAGCATCAGTTAATGTTTTTACAAGTTTATTTTCAGACATTTTATTGATAAAAATTAATTTAATCCATTTTTTTTACAAAGCTTTTGGGTTCGCTTCGCTCACACCAGTCTGGCCAGTCTGGTCTAACTCTTTAACTTCGTTTATTTCTCGCTGGCGCTTCTTTTGTGGTTTAACAAAGTTCACCAGTCTGGTCAACTCTTCTCTCTTGTAATATAATCCTACAAGAGAAACAGTAATACCAGCTATTGAAATCATTTGATTTATTGACCAGACTGGTAATGGTGATGTTTTTTCTTCATTTTCAGTTTTTTCAATTTTATTCTCTTCTTTTGCATCTGTTTTTTTACGTTTTGCTTCTCTTACTTTTTTATTACGTTCTGCGAGTTTTTTACCAGCTGCAACTCTTCCTGGGTCTTTTGGTTTTGTTTTCTTAATAGTTGATGTAACTTGCTGATTATTATCTTCGCTAATTTTGTTCTCTTCAGTTTTTGTTGTGTCGTTAACTTTGTTCTCTTCCATTTTAATTAAATAAATTATTTTTTTTTAAGTTCTTATTCAAGTTCTTATTCAAGTTCTTAAATAAGTTCTTATCAAGTTCTTAAATAAGTTCTTATCAAGTTCTTATTCAAGTTCTTTCTTAAGTTCTTTTTCAGGTTCTTTGTTTAAATCAAGATTCTTAGCAGTTAATAGAGCAGCACTCACAGCTGCCATATATTTTCCATAATTCAAACTCAATCTGCCGGCAATCATAGAGAGTTCTCTCTTAACCAGAAAATTTTCATTCAAATCATTTAATAACTTATCTTTATCAAGAGGAAGAAAATGAGACAATGCTTTACATGAAAGCTGAATAATTGTATCAACCATCGCATCACAAGTTTTTGAGGATAATGAAGCTTCATATCTTTTAAAGTATTTTTCAACATCTTTTTCTGATAATCTCTTAACTTGATCTTGAGTTAAATAAACTCCAATCATCTCTTTACTTTGCCCACTTGCAACTAAAACTGCGAGCTGTTCTCTATTGCTTGAATCATTTTCAGGTTCAGCTTCAAGTAAATTCATTATATCAGACTGGTCATCAGTTATAACATCACTTATTTCCATTTTTAAATGAAACATTATTTAATTTAATACCATAAGGATGTCTCAGGGAGAAAACAAGATTTGAATATTTAACTTTTTTAAGATCTTTCATAACTCTATTTTTTTCACCATTGGCTAACTCTCCTGCATAATTATCAAATATTTTTTTCATATCAGCAGCTGATGGAGTATAAAATAAGACCAATGTTGCAATATTTTCACGAAAAGGTTTTGTGATACTCGTCATTTGCTGAGTTAGAACCCAAACGCTGATTCCTTTATGTCTTGCACTAAATGCTAAGTTTACTAATTCATTAGTTCTCTTTTTTACATCTTCTGAAGCTGCACAATCATCAAGAATTATCAATGAATTTGTTCCCTCGAATGTGTAACTAATAAATTTCAGATAATCATTAATTTCATTTTGCTTTGGAATTAATGTATAAAAGTCTTTATCATTTTCAGCAAAACTGGAATATGTCTTATTATGAATATATGTAGGGCAAAGAAGTATAATATAATCAAACTTAAATCTGAATTCATTACTTAAAAGATTTACCAAATATCTCGTTTTTCCAGAATTTGTTGGTCCGACTATTAATGCATTGAATGGAATATTATCAGGATTCATTTTTTAATAATTTAATTAATAAGTAACACTTTCAAGCTCTCTGTTCACAATGTTAAACTGAGCATCAGATAATATGAAAATATGACATTTTACATTTCCTGTTCCTGATGTTTTCCTGTTAATTGTAAGTTGAACTCCTTCTTTTGTGTTAACCAATCTTAATCCTGAACCGTGAAGATTGTTTTCTTTTGACTTCTGAGATCAACAAATAATCCAAATCTATCTTTAGCATAAAAGTCTTCTGCATTTATAAAACTGTTCTCTTTCCCAAATCTTCTAAAAACTTCTTCCCAAAGATCTCTTGTTTTCATTCCTTGGCTGTAAATCTTATTCGGAATTCCATTTACAACCACTTTTACTTCAGTGATTTCGGGATTGAATGTCTTTTCACTGTTTCTTGCTCCTGCATTATATGGTTCATAAAATAATAACAAAAGTCCTTTCATTGATCTTCTCGGAACATTAATGCTTTCATTGATGATTGAATCAGTTCCTTTCGCAACTGAGATTGTCTTGTGATGAGTGATATGTTCATACATGAATCTCTTCCCATTCTGATAATTTGAAATTGCTTTATCTGCGAGTTCTTTACTATGAATTATTTCATATTCAAGCTGGATGTTATTTAATTCATACCCAAGACTTGTTGGATCAGATCCCTTCACAACACTGGCAGCAGGTGCAAGCCTTAGTTCAAAAACCAATTCATCGCTTAAAGCTCTTGGGGAAAAAACTCCATGATCTTTTAAAATTTCGTGATCTATTGGTATTCTATATTTATTTTCATAAACTCCATTCAACTTTTTCTCTTTATCAACTCCTGAAGTTTTCTTGTCTCCAGAATTACATCTTATCTTCGAAAGATCTTCAGATTGAATTCCTTCTCTCAACATGCTTTTTCTTTCATTATCAGTTAAAAAAAGGTCTTCATATAACTTTAACAAATCATAACCATTTGTATCTTGCAATATTTCTCCAGCAAATTTAACAGTCAATCTGTCAACCAATGCTCTTGATACATTGTTTACAAGGAAATTATTTGCATGACCACTAACTGATAAATCAAATACTAATGCAAGAGATCCTGGAACCAATACAATATTATCATGTAATTTTGGAACGGGAATATTTAATGTTTCACCTGGAGATGCTTTGTTTGGATTAAAAGTAACCCTGTGGACTGTTCGATCTGCTTTAAGAGCGTTTGACAATTTTTGTTCAAAATTTGGATTGATTTCTTTACTGACTTCCATTTTAAATAAAATTATATAAAATGGAAGAATATGAAGATAAAGATCTTTTAGTAGAACATGAAGAAAAAGATGATGATGAAGAAGAAGAAACAAATCCTTTTCAACCTGGCCTATTGGTCATTCAACACCTGGGCCTTCAAGTGAAGAAATTGCAATGACAACAATGAATAGAGAAAAAGAAAAAAAACCTGAAACCGCTGAAACTTCTTTTATTGAAGGAGATACTTATTCACGTGTACTCATTGCAAATAAAAAAGCATGGAACACTCTTACTGATATTTTTCCTGAAGCAAAAGCTACAGATATTAAGGCAAACTATAGTAAAAAAGGAAGGTTACAAATCAAAATGTTCGGCCATGGAAAGAGATATTATGATCTATATACAATTGAGAGAATTACCGGGAAAGAAAGGTTGAATCCAGCACTTCCAAAACAAATAAAAACTGCTCTCGGTCAAGTGAGAGAAATTCTGATTGCTGAAAAAGATAAAGATATCGAAGAATTGCAGGAATCCATTCGAGAAGATGAAATTATTGTGAATAATGAAAATGAAGAACCAACAGTGAGAGAAAGAGCAAGAGAAAAAATAATTGAGAAAAGAGAACAAATTGATAATCTCGAGAATGAGAGAGAAGAACTTGAGGAAAGTGCACCACTTCGGGAGAGAGTGAAAAATATCTTCAAAAAATATGGATTTACAGTCGCTGCTGTCTTCATTGCAGTTGGTACAATCATTGGAGTGATTGTGAATTCATTGACAAAAGGTTTATCATCTGTTGCTAAAGGAGTTGGAAATGGATTAAAAAAAAAACTCGCCAATATTCTTCCTGGTCTTATTGGAACAATAGCAAGTTTTATCTTTAAGACAGCTGGAGAAGTTATTTCTTTTCTCGGTAAAAATGCTTGGCTTTTAATTTTAGGGGTTGTTGTTTTTATGGTTGAAGGGATTAAAAGAAAATGAAATAATAATTATTTTTCTTTTGAGAAAAAATAATTACAACATTCTATAAAAAACAAACGCTGAGGCTGCCGCTGAAATAAATAACCCAGCTTTTAAAATTTCATGATTATTTGTTGAAGTTTTTTCATTGGGTAAAGTTTGTTTATTTGTTGAAGTTTTTTCATTGGGTAAAGTTTCTTGCATAACTTTTTTATTTTCAGAAGAAATCTCTTTTTATTTTCAGAAGGTTGAGAAGTTGGTCTCTTAATTTTTGATTCACCCCCATTCATCAGCTTAACTCCAACTTTTTTAATTTCCTTATTAACAGAATTATTTACTCCAAGTTTCATATCTCCATTTGCTTTTTTCAGATTGTTATTATACCCAACAGTACTTTGAGTATTTATTAATAAATTTGAAGGCATAAGCCAAGTTCCAGGAGAAATCGCAAGATCGAGTCTGACTTTTGCTTCATCAATCGCTAACTCATATCTTTGAACTGATTTTGATATATCTGGCTGTCTGATTGAATCTTCCATTAAAATTAAAAATTCTCGTTGAGCTTCTTTTGCACTTCCACTTTCCCCTAATATTGATGATCTGACATTGACTTGTGAACCAAGAATGCAATAAACAAATGCTTCAATCGATTGATTTATTCTTGCCATTCCCGATTGTGTGAGACCTTCAGATTTATTCAGCATGAAATAATCAAATTGGTTTTCTGTATTTGGATTATCATTTCTGATGAAATAGACAAGATTTCCTTTTTCAGCTGTTCCACCTTCATCACTGAACTTGGTGCTTCCTGGATAAGGATAATTTACTGCTTCAGGTCCAGAATATGAAATATAAATGAAAACACTTCCCAATCCATGATTTCGTCCTTTCTTGAATCTAAAATCTGTGTTCGAAGAAATACCGAATTCTGCACAAATTCTTTTGAAAGATGGAATATCATAATTATTTTTTATCTGACTGAAAGTTGGATCTCCGGGAAGGGCAGCTTCACTCTGAATTCCTCCCATTTCATATAATATTCTCCTCGTTGTGAAATAAATGTGAAACAAAAAGAATGATTTGATTTGCTCAGGTAATTTATTTATCAAATCTCTTGAAATACCACATCCTGTTGTTGCACACCAAAATGCAAAGTTAAGTTGTTGAGGCCAATATGACATATTTGGGCCTGATAACCATTTATTACTTTCTCCTCCTGACTCATGTTGAATCTTTGTTCCCATGAAAATTTCTCTGAAATTTGTAATGAAGTATTCAGTTGGTGTAACAAATATTTTTATTTTTTCACCAGTCTGGTTTCTTCCATTTCTTTTGGATTTTCTTCAAAATTAACCGCAGGTACAGGTTTATCAGAATTATTATTGAAAATAAGTTCAACAGGAAAGTGAGCGAAGCGAACACTTCTTCCTCCAACCCCAAGTGCATTCTTCATTTCATCACTCCAATATTTTCGTTCTGATCCTGATACACTTTTCAGATAACCGGGACCTGCTTTGAAAAGTATATCAGCATTTGCTGATTTTCGGTCAATAAACTCTGTTTCTGCTTCAAACTTGCTGATATTTGCGTATGGATATTTATTTTTAAAATCTTTCCAGGCTTTTGCTTTAGCATCTCTTGAAATTCTCTTTGCTTTATCAGATGTTTGCATCCATTTCAACATTTCCATTTTATTGAAAATGAAATAATGTTTTTGTTTTCTAATAAAATGGTTGTTTTAACTGTCATAGCAAATTCAAATGATCACACAGTTCACTTCAAAGAATCTCTCGGGAAATATGAATATATCAGGTTGAACAGTTGCTCTCTTTACAACTCCTGGTATAATTTGAAACAAAGTGGAGAAATCGCTTTTTTCGATGCGCAGAACACTGCATCTGTACATAAAATTCCTGTTGGTAATTATAATCTTGAAAGTCTTGGAAAAATAATTAAAGAAATATTTGAAATAGAAAAAGTCGTAGTCAAACTTGATAATGAAAAAGGTTTAATATTAATCGAAAATCCACAGAACAGAAAAATTGTTTTAGATCGTGACCTGGTTTCTTTACTTAAATGTGCAGAAAAAAATCGACGATTACGAGAAAATACTGTAATCAATCGGTTGACTTCATTCAACAATTATTTTATCTATTGTGATCTTTTAGATAAATATGAAAATCTTTTCAATGGTTCACCTTCCGACATGTTAAGTTGTTTTGACATCGTTGGAAAACCTTTTGAAAGGGTGACTTACGAGCGAAGCTCGAGCGTGCCCAGTCTGGTGAGAAAAATAACAAGCAGGAATCAAATATCTTCAATGAGAATATTCATGACAGATGAGAATGGTGAGATGATTGATTTTAATGGTTTGCCTTTGAAGTTTGAAATTGAATTTATATAATTTCATTTAAAATGTCGAATCAAAATATAATTCCAAGCGCTCCACAACTTTATCCATCACTTCCGGATAATGTGAGTGACTTCAGATTGAAAAAGATTTGTGATTGTCAGAAAGAACTTGAGAATGAAATTTCTCATTATAAGAAAGTTTGTAAAAAATATAAAAGGGCAAAATCTATTGCTTACACTTCATCCTCTCTCACGGGATTATTAGCAGTTATGTTGACATCTTCAGGACTGGCGGTTTCTCTGAGCGGAATCGGTATTATTGCCGGCGCTCCTCTCGCTGCTGTTGCTGTTGTGATGGGTTCAGTATCATCCGGGTTTATTATCGGCAGTGAAAGGCTTGATAAAAAAATAACAAAACATGAAAAGACCATCTCTCTCGCTGAAGCAAAACATCTTTCTATCAGCAGGTTGATTTCAAAGGCATTGAATGACGGTTTGATAAGTGATTCAGAATTCAACTCGATTATGCATGAGGTTGAACAATATAATTCATTGAAAGACCAGCTGCGATCCCGTGTGATAAGCGAAACAAGAAACGGCGAAAAAGTCGACGTTGAAGCTTTGAAAGAAGAAATAAAAAAAGAGTATCAAAAAAAACTCGGATCACTCGTAAACATAAGGAACTAAGAGTCGAATTTGACCGGAGACAGAATGGATTTTCTTTGTTTATATCGAGAGATAAATCATGAAGTTTTCAAAATTTCATTATTCGAGAATAGAGAAATTTTGAAAACTTCAAATTTTTTGTTAAAATTTTGAAATTATCAAATTTCAAAATTTGAAAAATTCACTTGCTATTTCATCAATCAAATAAATTTTTATTTTTCAATTCTCTCCTTATATAACTTTCAATATTTCCAACATCATATTTAATTCTTATCAGAGTCACTCCAAAGATTTTACACTTATAATTTTTCATCATATCTCTCATCTTTTGGCGATAAAATTCTGTTTGATTTTTATGAAAAATATTTGGATATTCATAATGTTGAATCCCATCGTATTCAAATGCTAATTTCAGACTTTGGCAATATCCATCGAGTTCAAGCAAGAAACCAGTATCATGATTCATTAGCCATGAAGGTCTTACATTAGGAAATTTTTCTTTGAAAATTTTTTCGAATATTTTTCTACACTTTTCTTCATTATACATTTTATTTATAATTTTTTTGCAAAATAATTTAAATTTAAATGCAAAAAATTAGCAAATTTCTTTCACATAAATTTTTTTTATCTATTCTTCTCTTTATATAAGGCCTATCATGATCTAATGCATATTTAATTGCAGAAGGATCTGGTATTCCACAAATTTTAGTCGCTTGTCTTATTGATTCAAAAATTTGACAAAATCCAGTTTCGTCAGAAATTTCTACTTTTCTTCCTCTTTTAATGGGGCAATAACCAAACATTGCTTTTAATTCTTTACTTGGAATTTTGTTTCTATATTTAACTCCACAGCCTTTAACTATTTCTCGGAATTCTTTTGAAGATATGGGAATAAGAGTTTGTGTTTCCATTTTTTAAGTTTTCTGTTTTTCAAAAAATTTTCTTTTTTTTACATGTAGTAAAAATGGAAAACAAAAAACTTTCAGAATTAAAAGCTGAAGCTAAACAACTTAGATTAAAAAAATATTCAAAATTAAGAAAACAAGAATTAATTGATTTGATTTCTCTCAATAAAAAACCACAAATAATATACACTCCACAACCTTTTTCTAGATTATATGGACCTTTTCAAAAATGGCAAACAGGCAAACAAATAAAAATAAAAGAAACGGTTAGTGCATTAAAAGGTTTTGCGAGACAATTCAGAATTGAAGGGATTAAAAAATATGGAGCAAATGAATTTATGCAACAAGTTAAAAGAGAAGTTGTTAGAATAATGAAAGAAAACAAACAAACATCAGTTAAAATAATTTTAAATTGTGAAATGATTAGACAAGATTTAAAAAGCGACCAGTCTGGTAATATCGAAATTATAAATGCTTATTTCCATTCAGATACAATAATTAATCTTGAAGCTACAAATGAATCTGAAGTATATAATAATTTTATTGAAACTATTAAAGAAAAAATTCAGAATTTCAATAATAGAGGAAGTAATTGGAGATTTCAACAAGTGATTTTTCTTGATATTCAAATCACTGAATTTAAACCATTAAATGGTGCATCTTATATTCCTTTGCCAGCATTTATTGCAAATAAAAAGCCGTTATTAATATGAAAAATGAAGATGAAGAATGTTTTAAATGGTGTATTGCTAGAGCACTTAATCTTATTGAAGTTCATCCTGAAAGAATCGATAAAAAATTAAAGATAGAAGCAGAAAAACTCAATTTCAAAAATATTTCTTTCCCTGTTGATTTAAATGAAATAAAAAAGTTTGAAAAACAAAACTTAACAATTTCAATAAATGTGTTTGGTTATGAAAGTGAAATATATCTTCTCAGAATATCTAGTTTTAAGAAAAGAAAAAATGAAATTAATTTGTTATTAATAGAGAAACATTATTGTTTGATTAATAATATAAATAGATTATTATCAGCACAAGTTTCAAAACATGCTAACACAAAATTCTTTTGTTTTAATTGTTTAAATCATTTTTCAAGAAAAGATTTGCTTGAAACTCATAAAGAATATTGTTCAAACAATAAAGCTGTAAAAATTGAAATGCCTGAAAAAAACAGTTTTGTTAAATTTGAAAATAATAATCGTTCTATAAGAATTCCATTTATCATTTATGCAGATTTTGAATGTTTGCTTGAACCAATTCATAAAGAAAATAAATCAACTATTCAATACCAAAAGCATAAACCTTGTGGATTTTGTTATCACATTAAGTGTTTTGATGACAATCTTTTTTCTCAAAAACCTGTGCTTTATAGAGTGAGTGAAGCGGGTGAAAACCAGACTGGCCAGACTGGTGTTAGTCAAATATTTGTTGATATGATTGAAAAAGAAATAAGAAATATTTATAAAAAATTTAACTTTTCAAAACCAATGATTATGACAAAAGAAGATTTTATTGATTTTGAAGAAAGTAAAAAATGTTGGATTTGTAAAGGTTTGTTTAATTTAGATAATAAAAAAAGTAAGAGATCATTGTCATTTCACTGGAAAATATCGGGGCGCTGCTCATAATAAATGTAATTTAAAATTCAAAAAACCAAAATTCTTTCCAGTTGTTTTTCATAATTTATCTGGATATGATTCCCATTTATTTATTAAGAATCTTGGAAATAGTGAAGGAAATATAAAATGTATTCCTAATAATGAAGAAAAATATATTTCATTTTCAAAAACTATTGTTGTTGATAGTTTCATAAAAGATGGAAAAGAAGTGAAAGTGAAAAATGAAATTAGATTTATTGATAGTTTAAAATTTATGGCTTCTTCTCTGAATAATTTAGTTGAAAATTTGATAAAATCTGGAAATAAATTGAAAGAAACAGAAAAGATTTTTCTTGACAAAATTGAATTAGTTTCAAGAAAAGGAGTTTATCCTTATGATTATATGGATAATTTAGATAGATTTAAAGAAACTAAATTACCTCCAAAAGAAAAATTTTATTCAAAATTAAATAATTGTGATATAACAGATGAAGATTATTCCCATGCAAATAAAATTTGGAAAGAATTTAAAATGAAAAATATGGGAGAATATCATGATTTATATTTGAAAACTGATGTTCTTTTACTTGCTGATGTTTTTGAAGAATTTAGAAATGTTTGTTTAGAAAATTATTCTCTTGATCCTGCTTGGTATTTTACTTCCCCGGTTTAGCTTGGGATGCTGCTTTGAAATTAACGGGGGTTAAACTTGAATTACTTTCAGATATTGATATGTTATTAATGTTTGAAAAAGGAACTCGGGGAGGTATTTCTATGATTTCAAATAGATTCTCTCAAGCAAATAATAAATATATGGGAGAAAAATATAATCCAGATTTAGAATCTAAATACATTCAATATTTAGATGCAAATAGCCTTTATGGATGGGCAATGTGTGAAAATCTTCCTGTTGGTGATTTTGAGTGGATGAGTGAAGCGAATGCGAGTGAAGCGAATGCGGGTGGAGCGAATGGGAATAGTTTTGAAAATTGGCAAAATATTCCCTGTATTCTTGAAGTAGATTTAGAATATCCAGTTGAACTTCATGATTTACATAGTGATTATCCGCTTGCTCCTGAAAGACTTATTTTAGGAAGGGTGGAAAAACTTGTTCCAAATCTTTATAATAAAGAGAAATATGTAATTCATCATATGAATCTTAAACAATATTTAAAATTAGGATTGAAATTAAAAAAAATTCATCGTGGAATTTCATTTTCTGAAAAACCTTGGTTGGGAAGTTATATTGATAAAAACAACAAATTAAGAACTATTGCAAAAAACGATTTTGAAAAAGATTTTTTTAAATTAATGAATAATTCAGTATTTGGAAAAACAATGGAAAACATTAGAAAACGAGTTGATGTAAAATTAGTTAACAATCGGAAAAAAGCAATGAAATTATCTGCAAAACCAAATTTCAATCGTTTAACAATTTTCGATGAAAATCTAATAGCAATTCATATGAAAAGAAAAAAAATAGTTTTTAACAAACCAATTTATTGTGGAATGAGCATTCTTGAAATTTCAAAAACATTAATGTATGAATTTAATTATGATTATATCAAACCAAAATATGGAGATAGGGTTAAATTATTATTTACTGATACTGATTCTCTGATGTATGAAATAAAAACAAAAGATTTTTATGATGATATTAAAGATGATGTAGAAACAAGATTTGATACTTCTGGTTTTCCAAAAGATCACCCTTCTGGAATTCAAAGAAAAAATAAAAAAGTTTTAGGAATGATGAAAGATGAGGCTTGTGGAAAAATCATAAGTGAATTTGTTGGATTGAGGCCTAAACTTTATTCCTATATCAGTGTTCCCATTAACGCACAACTGTGCGTATCTGACGCACAAAAATAAAAAGGACGCACAGTTTTTAGCCACAGTACGTCCCAGGGACGCACATAAATCAGCGCTCAAAATTTCTAGTGTTTTCATAGTTTGGTGTACTCTTGAGATAAATAAGATTTTTCAAGATACAAAACACACATAAGAAACAATGTTAAAGTTTCACTAGTTTCCTTTACCTTTTCATTACCTCTCCAAGCTGGAAACTATGAAAATTTGGCTGCAAACTCGAAAACGAAGCAAGAATCACAATGATAATCACGCGAACGAGCGAACAACTCTCGGCTCATTGATGGTCAGCGGTCAATACTTCATGTAATATTACATGATGTGTATATCACTTAAAATGCCTTTCTCACTAGGGGACCCTTAAAAAATAGAAAGGACCCCCAATTACTGGAACTGGGGGTCCTTGGGACTCCTGTTTTCCAAAACTAGTGGGAACACTGCTATATGTTATACCAAACTGGTGATGAAAAAGAATTTAAAAGATGTAAAGGAATTAAAAAACCTGTTGTTGACAAAAATCTTTGCTATAAAGATTTTAAAGATTGTCTTTTCAGTGAAATTAAGCTAATGAGAAAAATGAATGTAATTAGTTCATATAAACATGAAGTATTTACTGAAACAATTAATAAAGTGGCTTTATCTGCAAATGATGATAAAAGATTTATTCTTGAAGATAGAATAACAACTCTTGCTTGGGGACATTATGCAATTCCAAAGTGAACTTTTTTTCTTTCAAAATTGAAAGAAAAAAATAAATATTATTTTTTTCTTTCAATTTTTACAAAATAGATAGAAGTTAAAAAAAGATAGATTCTAAGACAAAAAAAGATTTATTTAATTTAAAAATTAAATAAATTGTTGAGCGAGTGAGCGAGCGAGATAATTTATTTAATTTAAAAATAAAAGTGTCTTTTTTTGTCTGTGACTTACCCTTTATCTACTACTATGTACAGTGTCACATATCTTTTTAAGCGGCCCATGCGCAGCGGCCGCTTCAAGAAATGCACTTTTTTTTTCGTGTCGCTAGCCTTAGTCCTCTTCACGGTTGACATGATCTTATTGCATCTCGGTCTGAAATTAGCCAGTAGAGAATTTCTCTTCCACATTCTTTCTGTAGTGTCGTGTAAGTGCGTAGATGTATTTAGTTTATTACAGTAATCGCATTGGAAAAAGCAAAGACAAATGTCCCATAGCAGTGAACAGTGGTGTTGTTGCTAAATGTGCTAAATTTTGTTTTGTGACCTTTTCTCGTTATTCGATCCTACGGTTGACATGACGCAATCTCTGGTCATGTAAAGATGATGCAATAGAGGTATTGTGCTATGAGCATGAAGCAATCCGCATTGGGATTTCTCTTCCTGATCGCAGTTACGATACCCCGTGGTATATGTTTTTGTAAACGTGATTAGTGTCCTTGGATTAGTGGTATTAAGATAAATTAAGGTATGTTTTCAAATGACTATTTGTCATTAGTTGATGGCATTTTGATATATATTTCAGTTTCTACACAGTAATCTTAAAGTTAACCTATGAAGTCTGGAATAAGCTTATTAATCGTTTGTTGTGAAAGGTTTTAACATTCACACTTTTCCTACAAGAGATGAATAATTCAAATACTTGCCGTTGAGAAATTAAAAATGTGTTCATAAGAACAGTGATTCTTTTTAATACTAATCTGTGAAGCTGATCATGTATGTGCTGATGCAGAGTTTCAGAATGTAGTTGGATAACAAACAAAAAGTCGTCTTTCTTACTTTAGCAGAAATGAAACTTGATGACTTGAAATGACACAGGGAGCAGAGGAGTCGAATTGCGTTACTGCGTTATTCGATCTTGTTATTGTTTTCTCTTTGTCGTCCCAGCGGGCACTTAATGATCGAATAATGTAGTAACGCAATACACCGCGTATAAAGCCGAATAGATCGACTCACAAAGGTCATCGTATAAAGCATATAAATCGAAACTCGAAAAAGTCCAATTTTGATCCTCAACTGCCTGTGGAAAATATTGAAAATGTTTACATACGGTAGCTTCCTGATCTCAGTCTTTACATATGGATGGAAACGAATTCAAAAAAGCACCACACACGACATAAACTTTGTTGAATCATAGAAATCAAGATTACTCTGTCTGTGATCTTTCTTGAGCTTGTCACAAAGTTCCCTTTTGTTGTTTGAATCGGAAGTGAGCTATCAAAATAATCATTGATAAAAACAACTGTTTTATCAACTGCCACGTATTTGAGTTGTATTTTAACTAATCAATCATTTTTTGTTCAATTTATTAAGCGGCCGATGCCCTATATGGGCATCGAGCCGCTTCAAGAAATGGACGGTTTTTTTCATGTCGCTAGCCCTACCTCATTAAACGAACGATAAAACTCGGTCCCAAAAACATAACAGTTTTTCTTACACAATTCCACAGCATATATGTCATTCACAATTTATTTTCACGTTGAGCGAAAACACATCTGTGCCCTTGTTGATTATGATGCAATTTATGGTTGTCGAAATGGTGCAAAATTCAGGATCAATATTCATTCACATTCACCGAAAATAACCATTCACATTCACGATCAATATTTTGATTCACAAATAAAACAGTTCACATTCAACATTTATATTTACATTCAGGATCAATATTTGTTCACATTCAAGCGACAAGCATTCAACTGAGAGAAATATTAATTCAAGGTTGATATTCATTCAATGGCTATGCATTTATCCGCATGATTATATTGGTTCACATTCACAAATTAATTTTGTTCACGGAATGGTGCAAAATTCACGAAATATATCCATTCAGCAATTACTGCGCATCACATTTTGCGCACACCACGTGAGTCAAAACAACCTCGTACCCAGACCCCGCGTCCCCCTTTACCAAAATGGTGGACGCGTTGCGGCGTCGACAAAACCAGGATCGGATCACGGACCGGATCGCGGATCGGATCGCGGACCGGATCAACAAAAAAAAATAAAAAAACAAACAAATAAAGAAATAAAACAAATAAAAGTGAAAAACAAAATATATTAATGAAAAATAAAGAACGTCTGCGTATAAACATATATTGGAGCTCAGGCCACGCTGAAAATGATTTCCCGTCAAAACCCATGTTTACTATTGCAAAGTACTTTCACTGCCGTGTCGAGCATCTAGTGTCGCCATGCATGGACGAAGTCGTGAGTTACACATCATTTTATTGTCAGTTTTAGTATCCAAGTAACCGTCGCAGTTGTATAAGAATTCTCGCTCGAGGCTTTTGTTTAGATGCTTTCGTAGATGTCTGTTTAGCGAGGTTAAAGTTTACCAATATGCCATCCAATAAAGCTTGTTTTGGCTCAGTTCTATTAAAGTATTGATCCATGCTTAAAGGTCGTCTATCGAGAGTTTATAAGGAAGTGTATTAAGAGTTGCTTGAGGCGCAACCAAGAGACAGTCGACCTGGAAATTGAAGCCGCAGAAAACAAACTGAAAGGAAACAAGCCACATCACTACAGTTTTGACATCCTCAAACGTTTGTCGTTACTACTCCAAATAACCGCCATAGTGAATCAAGATAATTTTCAAGTAAAAACCGTGAAATAAATGATTTTTTCTTCCTCAATAAGCGAAGTGGATATGTTCCCTCGGTGGTCCGCGTTGATACCCATTGATGTTACGATCTGTACACACGGCTGTCGCACTGCTTATTTCCCGACTTCAGAAAAACTTTTAGAGTCAAAATATGTTGTCATTTTTCTTATTTAGTCATTCGAAAGAAATTCGCCTTTGACTTACATCAAAATTTCTTGAATTGCTTCGCACGAGGAAGAAATGTTGACGCCATACAGATGCGCGGTACTACGGATGAACGCTCGGATTCCACGCTCGTGCTACTGAATTTTGCCGGCTATGTCATTGGTAGAGATAACATTTCGGTAACATTTCGTCGAATTGCTAGTTGACTTCGACTGGGTAGATTTGAAAATAGCCTTAGGAAGTCTACTGGAAGTGCGCGGACAAGCTCCAGAGTTCTCAAATTTATGGCTCTCCGCACAGTCCCACTTCGCTCATATCATTTGAGTTTACAAAATCCACCGTCTTTTTCGTATGTTCTCGACGATCGCTTTAAAATGCATGGTATAGTATACCTTTATCTAAATCTGGCGTGCTGCTGCAACGCCCAATAACGCACCTGGAAGGCGTTTCTACGCACTTTTCGAATGTGTATCGCATCTAGCCTCCTCCGCAGGCAACTCTTACATAAAGGCACGAGTGAGAGACTGGTACGGAGGACAAAAAGGTGACTGAGTGGGGTGGGGGACAGGAAGAGGGGAAAAGGAAGGAACCCCGCTTTTCGCTCGCCTCGGCCCCAGTGCCCGCTCTTTTGCCCCTTTCTTGCCCCAGACCCCGGAGACCCAGGAGTTGCCTGCGGAGGAGGCTATATCGCATCTTTCTGAAGTATGAGTGGACGCGAAGGATCGAACGTTCCAGGGTAGACGTCACACAGCCGCTAGAACTGTCGAAAAATCGGGGTTAGGTGCACTTTAATGTTCCAAACTTATCTTTAAAAAGTATGGTATACCAGGAAAGAGATATTGTTTCACATCATCAGGTTTTTGGTGTATTTCATATTCGTTTATGGTAGATTCAATTTTATATTAACGTTTATTGCAAAAACGTTCGGTTCACAGTAGTTACTTTAATGTAGTCCGCCAAGCAGCGCCACTGTGCTTCACCACCAAAAGCTATTGTTCCACTGTTGAGCGCTTTATTTCACTTTATTTATTTGTTTATTTATTTGTTTTTTGTTTTTCTATTTTTTTGTTGATCCGATCCGTGATCCGATCCGTGATCCGAACCGTGATCCGATCCGCGATCCGGTCCGTGATCCGATCCAGGTTTTGTGGTTTTGTCGACGCCGCAACGCGTCGTCCATTTTGGTAAAGGGGGACGCGGGGTCTGGGTACGAGGTTGTTTTGACTCACGTGGTGTGCGCAAAATGTTATGCGCAGTAATTGCTGAATGGATATATTTCGTGAATTTTGCACCATTCCGTGAACAAAATTAATTTGTGAATGTGAACCAATATAATCATGCGGATAAATGCATAGCCATTGAATGAATATCAACCTTGAATTAATATTTCTCTCAGTTGAATGCTTGTCGCTTGAATGTGAACAAATATTGATCCTGAATGTAAATATAAATGTTGAATGTGAACTGTTTTATTTGTGAATCAAAATATTGATCGTGAATGTGAATGGTTATTTTCGGTGAATGTGAATGAATATTGATCCTGAATTTTGCACCATTTCGACAACCATAGCAATTGACATTAGCTAAAGTTTTCTACACAGTAAACTTGACCTAAGCTCAAACTTACGCTAGCCAAAATATTGCATCACCCAGTCACGTTTTTCGTCACGCAGGTTCGAAGTTGACTCTTAGATTTGGCGGAGAACCTCAGAGTAAACTGACCGAGGGGGTGGAGGGGTGCATTGTTCTTTCTCCCCTCAAGGTGAAATTGGCCCGGGGGGTTCTCCCAAAAAATTTGGGTGGGGGTGTGCCGCTGGGCTATAACAACCCTAATTTTGCGAACCTGTTCCAGACTAAGGGCCTGTTTACATGGAGGGAGGGTGACCCGGGTTCCCAGGTCACCCTCCCTCCATGTAAACAGGCCCTAAATGTTGAAAAAAGATACCCTATTCCGGACGATTCTTAACGATTTTCTTTCTAACCCAAAAGGCTAAACTACTAAGCAGCACTGCGAGTTGTAGTTGTAAAGCTTTTTTAACACTCCTACGCGTTTCTTTTCGTCTGACTACTTCATCTACCCTATGCCAGAGTATCAATTACCGATCTTCATGCCAACTCCTGGGAAACTGATACCCTGATACCCAAAAATGCCTTTTGGTATACCCTGTTCCAGACCAAAATGCTCAAAAACCATACCCTGTCCAGCTGCACGTTCCTATATAGCGAAAATAAAGGAGTGCCCCCCCCCCCCCCCGGGAAATCGGCCGCTTGTAATCCCTTCAGGGGTTCTTGTTTGTCGTTTGTTTTGTCATTACATGTAATATGGCCAGCTTGTGGGGCAGGGGGAGGGGGGGGGGGGGGGGGGGGGCAGAAGGTGAAATCAAACCAAGGATAGGGTGGCTCAAAGGAAAATAAGTCACTCAGGAAGGGGGAGGCAAATTTTATTTCAAGTGCATATTTTATATTTGGGGAGGGGGGTCTTACAAAATTTCTGACTGTTCCTGGGCAATAACTAAATTCACTACTTTAGGAGGGTGTATAATTCCGAAGGATATTCTGGAATTCTCGGATATTTCCTTCTGATTAGCTTCTGATCCGTTCTTGGATAAAACCAAAAAGATTCTAGATCAACCGTTAGATACGGAAATACATGCACTAGTCTGTTGTCATGAATAATGCGGTCACTGCACGAGGCAAGGTTCTGTAAAAAAAGAAACTCAATACCATACATACCTTTTTAGATCTGCCAGAGTGAATAGAAATATTGGCAAGACAGCAATTAGACAGAGAAAGGCAAAGATCCAAAAATTACATCTCATAGAAGAGTAACACGCCATCTCCTTTGAAGCAAATCTGTGGACGTTATATCAGAAATATTACGATAATAAGTACAGTACAGTCCCGGGGGGGTACTCAAAAAAGTTTTATACGGGGAGGCTCCGCCCAGAGGTCCAACCCCTTACCCTTTCATATACTTCAACTCGTGAAATCCACCCTTTCACATACCTCGAGCCTAAAAAAGGACCCCTTTCGGGTGGAGCCTCCCCGTATAGTCCATTATAGGGAGTACCCACCCCCGGAGTACTGTATACTGCCAACCAGTCGATATCATATTTCAAACATTTTTTTAGACACTTATTAAAAAAACCCGGGAAAAATAACAATAATAAGCCATTCGTGGCGTATAAAATAATTTTTATCTTTCCGGTCACTCTACGCTATTGTGTGAATCGTCCAATGAGAACACAGAGCCTATAATTTGAAAATTTGCATCAGTGAATACATAGAAGGTCCAAGGATTCTGCAGACAAGCTATAACCCTGCAAAGTTGTCGTTTTAATGGGGAAAAGGATGTAAAAGTCACAATTATGTCGATATATATTTATACAATGACTAAATTTGGGGGCCGGAAAATAGAAATCTAACAGTTTGAGAATTACAGCTCAACAAGGTCGGCCTTGTGAGTGCCTCTCGCGTGACTCGACTAGGCAACCTTTCCATTCTCTTAATTACAGTGCGAGTCTGAAAAGCGTGAACAAATTGGTCTATTTTCCCCTGTATTTACGTTATTCCTATTTTCGCAAAGCTTTTCTGCAAAAACAAAGTGTAGATCTTCTTACGGTGTGATCATATCAAAGTTAAATAAAAGTGTTCACGCTTTTTTGATTCGCACAGTAAGGGTTGGGAGCGACTGAGAAATGTGTTTATTCTCGCTCGTAGAACAAAGCTAACACTGAAATACAATATAAGTACAATAAATATTTGATAATTTCGGATCATTCAGGTTTTTTTAAAGCTACCTGTGATCGAGTCTCACCAAAATGACTTTGACTGCTTTCAATATAACCGATCGCGATATAAAGGTTAGCTGATTTACGACACATTTTACGACACTAATTTTTTATGAGCCAAAACACCATACATACCTCAGATTTCACAGATCATGTGCAACGGAACTGTCCAGACGATTTAATACTAGTAAAGCTTCTCAATGTCTTCGCGACTGGCATCAAGACACGTGTGGAACACGGAAACACTGTGGGGCAACCATTCCCGAGAGAGACCCTGGCGGCCATGTTGGATGACAGGAACAATAAAACTAATTAGAATTCTTTTGTTAATGGTCATCCAACATGGCGGCGATGACGTCAGTTGCAAACCAAGAATTGTAAATAACAGGGTCTTTTTTTCACGGTTTATGGTTTTCAATGACAACATCTGGAATATTCCGTGTAGGATGTTAATTTCTTGTATTTATTGTTACGCCGGTCCTTAGTGTCGGACGCAAAGGATATGTTTCTTGCATCAATTTATTGATCGAGTCGTTTTCTGAGAGCGGTGTGCTCGTTACCTCCTTTGTTCTTTATGTGACGTTCTGGCATCACATGATTTAAATGTAAAATTCTCATGCCAATCTATCGACTGTTTTACGTGTTTGCCACTATATGGTCTACATGGAGATCCTTGGAATTTTTTCCGAGTAGCTTGTGTCACTGACTGAATAATATCTTTCTCATTGTGTTTTTTTTTTACATTTACCGAGACAGTACATTTACCATTATTTTTGTCCATACAGCTATTTCAAGAAACGTCGGATAGAAGCGTTAGACCGAAAGGTAGTCTGGGTATTCAGAATTTTGCATGTTCTACAAATTATTTTATACGTGATGAGATAATTTGTTTTTCTATATTTTTTTCATTGCTGTATGGCTTTCATGTTTTGGGACATTCTGCTCAAATTTCATTTGACTTAATATGCTAAAACTATATACCAAAGGTAGCTCGCTCCTACAGGTTTAAAACAATAAGGAGAAATTATGTTTAGTCGCTTGGGCTTAACGCTTCTATCTGACAACGTTTATTGAAATACACCTGTAGCTGTATATGGGTTAGTCCAGTTCTAACTGGACTATATATGGGTTTGTTGAATGATCGTATAGGTCATCTTTTCAATGTTTATCGCGTTCATTATTCGTGTATAGACTGTAAAGAGTTGGAAAATCGGGCTCTTTCCAAAGCCGGTTGGGGCGATTATATACTTTTCCAGTGACAAGCCGAGCAAGAGAGGATGATCTAAGAGAAGCATTCCCCCACACATGGGTCTTTTCCAATGATAATTTGTGAAATCTGTTTTTAATTTCAGTCCATAGCTGAGCTATTCGAGTAACGTGATGTCTCAAACCTCGATCAGAAGAAAACAATAACTCACAGCATGCCGCGAAACTGTTAGTACATTTCAAAGAATTATCATGGGTCGGGCACGGGGAATCCTTCTCTTAGATCATCCTCTCTTGCATTGGGATATACTACACGTACCCATTTTAGCGGACAGGTTCAAATGAAGTGATTTCATGAAAAGATACCGACCCTACTTTTAATTCTGTGTTCACTGAGCCTAAGTCAGGTAATCAAGAAAGCCCATCTAAAGGATCAAAACATCATGATCCTAAAACAAAACTTGGTATCCTGAGTGCAGTTTGTAACTGCAGGTCAGTCCTCGTTTACATTTCGGACAATGATTGATAGTGATCGCACTTGCTTTTGAACATGCCTGGCAGCATAACATAACATCAGTCATTACGTTTGACCAGCAACTGCATGGTCTAGGGCTGGAATTATGTTCGAAGTTGTTTTCTCAAGTAAGTAGAAATATTGTTCCTTCATGTGTGGCAGACAATTTTGGTTAAGCTTAGCCCTTGCAACTCTAGGCGTTGGCTTGCTAAGTTACCAGAAATGGAATGTCGCCGTCTCCAGGGAAATTGTGCAAGCAAGCATGATGATTGGGCTTCTCGCAAGGCTTAAAGCTGCCAGGAACATAGTCAGCAAAACTGTGTGGTAATCCTACTTTTCTCCAGGACTGGGAATGCTTTAGGATTTCTCTTCCATACCGATTTCTTGAGTACAAACCAGGACTGTATTGTGTGTCAATCCAGTTACCCCGAATATTTGCTTTGGTGAACGTTTCAGGTTTTTGTAGCTCTGGTGGGAGATACTGAGTATTTGACAAAACATTCAATCCCCA
This sequence comes from Desmophyllum pertusum, assembly GCA_029204205.1. NCBI lineage: Eukaryota > Metazoa > Cnidaria > Anthozoa > Scleractinia > Caryophylliidae > Desmophyllum > Desmophyllum pertusum. Next base: position 1,468,926 of record MU826359.1, read on the forward strand.
TACTTCGATGTCAAATCCGTTGAAATTAACTCTCACAAACCCAGGTTTATACTCGGTTAAGATGTAACCGTTTTTCTGGAAATGCTCTTTTGTCTCTCTCTTGCCAAAGATTTCGAAACCTGCGTTCTTTAGAATTAAATCTCCGTCTACATCCCATGGAACAAGGCCATTGAACTTAACACCACCTAATACGGAACCACTATCGAGCTCGAAGCTTATATTGTGTGTATCAGTAAAATTCCTGAAAAAAGTCAAGGCATCTGCATACTCTTCCAGACAACAAACTGGGAGTAAATCGCTATGGGCACCGCTGCATTTGAAACCAATATCCTGACAAGAGAAGGAATGCTTGACCCCCTGAGGCAGTAACACCCGATTAAGCTCCCACTTTTTAGCCAAAGATGTCCACACTTTTTTATCAGTTCTTTTGGAATACGAAGAGTAATCTGTAGTGAAATACATAGCATCTGGACACGACATGACCAGGTTTCCATCTTCAACAACACGTAAAAACCAATCTTGAAAAATAACCTCATTTGGGAGACTCTCGTCAAGCTTCAACATATTTGTTTTGGTAACGAAAGGTCCTTGCAGATAATCACAGAACATGCACTCATTCTTTGAGTGATAGTAGCCTTCTTGGTATTCTAGGACGTAGTTTTTTATCGTAGTTTGTGCACAACCCACTTTCCAGTGACCCGAATAGTTACGGTATGCTCCGCCTACAACTCCAACATTTGGTATCTGACTAACCACACGAATTTGCCTCTCAAGCTGGGTAAGCCATGTGAAGTGAAAAACATCACGTGCAATAAGAACATAAGGAGTAGAGACCTTACTTATCAGTGTGTTCCATCCTTTGCCTAGTTTTGCATCATCAACTTTAACAACATCAATATTTTTATACTTTTTAGCATCCTCCATCACTTCGTTACTACGCGTTGCCAAATGAACCTGAACAGTTGGGTATGTCTCTGTAATCCCTTTTAAAACTGTTTTAATGTGGTTCTCATCTTCCCTGGGATATGCAACAGTATTAACTAAAACACTTATGACAGAACGAATCGGTTTGACATTGGTACAGTGGATGGTGTACCAGCCCTCGTGCGCGTAGAATGGATAGCCCAGTCTACCCCCTTGATACAACTCTGGGCACACATCCAAAGTACCATCTTTGCTGACTTTCTCCGCTTTGGTTGCACTTGGTTGTAGACTGTTGTCGAGGCGTTTTACGATTTCTCCTAATCGCTGGACCAATCTTGCTGAGGGTACTTGTTTATGGATGAGTAACGTTTTCATTTCTAGATGGACTTCATTCAACTCCTTTGCAATGCCCTGTTGAAACCAGCGGGCATTGGATGTCTTGTCACATCTGTAAAGAGATAACTTGATCTTAAATGCCATTATTTTTTCTGATCATGCTTTCAGATTGTCAAATCTAATCTCGTCCACAGATTTTCTCACTCTTTGGGAAATAATTATTCATTAAAGGCACTCTTCGTTGTCTGTTGTTTATGTAATTTTCTTTTAGTTGGAGATCAAATAAAGAAAGAAAAAAATCTGGTCAAATCGGTTTCGATCACGTGGTCATGTGTCAGGAATGTTCTTCTGAGTTGCTTCTGACCTGATTCGTGGATTGAAGAAGACTGTAGATCAACCCTTAGATATGGAAATACATGTAGTAGTCTGTTGTCATGAATAATGTAGTCATTAATTTAGGTAAGGTTCTGTAAACATTCAATGTAAGAAATAAGAAAAGAAAATCAACCATACATACCTTTTTAGATCTGCCAGAGTGAATAGAAATATTGGCAAGACAACAATTAGACAGAGAAAGGCAAGGATCCAAAAAGTACATCTCCAGGAACGGACGCGCGTCATCGCCCTTTGAAGCAGATCTGGCTGTGGATGTTAATTTAATCATATCAGAAAGATTACATGACCAGTTGATGTCATAATTCAAACATTAATTTTTTGAGACACTTTCAAAAATAACAATAATAAGCCACTAAATTATTTTGATGTATGTTATAGTACAGTTTTGATTTGACGTCGTTTAATATGACGGTCACGCGTAAGGAACGTCTGTTGTGGAGCACTACACCTTTGTAGTGTCCGCGCTATTGTTTGAATAGTCCAACGAGAACACAGCTATTATTTGAAAATTTGCATCGCTAAAGCAAAAGATCCAAGGATTCTGCACTTGTTAAATTGCCGTTTAACGGAGGAAAGGATGTGAAAGTCAGAATTATTTCGATATATTTTTATACAATAATTATCGAGGCGTTCGAATTTGAGGACTTTGAGGCGAAAATAGAAAACTTTGAAAGTTACAGCTCATTCAATGAAAACAGGTCGCACTCCAGGACGGAAACGATAAGCGAAGTCAGCGAACGACTTTGAGAAAGTCTAGTCGCCCTTGTGCGCTACTCGCGCGGCTCGAATGTGCAATTTTTCGCTACGCTTTAAAAATAAGGGTTGGGATGGTTATTTCTGAGGATTTACAACGACACAATTGAAATGTTTTGTTTACTTTGAATTGTTTCGTAGTATTCGACTAATTTTTATGAACCAAAACACCGTACATAACTCAGATTTCACAGATCATGTGCAACGTATCAACAGACGATTGAAGCTTTTCAATGTCTTCGCGACCGCTTCAAGGGATTGTATACGTATCTTTTCCAGTGTCAAGTCGAGACAAGATTCTTCAAACAATCTTTCTGTTCTTAGCGACGATGAGTGCGTTATTTACAACGATGTCGAACTCCGCGTGACTTGACGAAAGTTCTCTCGCCTCCGCCAAATCGCATTTCTCATTAATATCAAGAACAATGGTTTGTCGAAATTGACAAAGATTACTGGCGTTCTCTCGCTGCCTCTCCCGAGTCCTCTCGTCATTTTTTCACTCGCTATTCTTTGCGCCACTCCCCACTTACCGAAGCAGCCATAGTATCTACTGCGCATACGCAGATGGACACTACTGTCATGGGGTGTGGGGAACGAGATTGCTGTTGGGCAAGAGAGGATGATCTAAGGAAGCATTCCCTCATACATGGGTCTCTTCCAATGATAAATTTTTGAAACCCCTTTTTAATGCTATAGAGCTATCTGATTGGTCAGTTCGAGTAACGTGATATCGGAGCCTCAATTAGAAGGAAATAAAAATAACTTTCACAGCATGGCACGAAACTATTAATACACTTCAAAAGATTATCATGGGGCGGGCGCGTTAGCCGAGAATGGATGCATTAAGAAGTTTTAAAAATCCATTCTAATAAAAACTTTATTGAACTAGCTTGTTCCATCTGTATTGTGGAATATTGGTCTCGATCTTTTTTGCAAGTTTATGGGCCGAGCCGAATAAACTTGCAAAAACAGAACTCGATATTGTAAAAAATAAATCAAAAATTCAGAAGAAGTAAAGTACTGAACTAAATAATCAATTAACCTCTACAACAATTTATTTGCAACAACAACAAAAATGTATTATTTATTTATTTATTTAAACCATGAAAGATTTCAACACGAGAGAAATGACGTGAGAAAAAAAGTGAGTAAAAAATGGTATCAGCTAACTTGTGACGTCATGGTCATTGTGGCGGCTAGGAGTGGCAAATTCAAAATGTGTACTTTGGTCACTGCCCACATTTTGTGCAAGATATCTTGTTTCATATCGTTTTGTATACAGCGTTTCTTTTTTTAACTGACACATCCTTTTGTAAACAGTATAAAACAAAAATCTACAACCTAAATCCTGGATAGCGCATTGTATGGTTGATTCTGTTGCTTTTCTCAAACGTTTAATAAGAGAAAGTCAATAACTCTAGGCGTTCCTAAGTTACCAGAAATGGAATGTCACCGTCTGCAGGGAAATTCTGCAAGCAAGCGTGATGCTTTGGCTTCTCACAAGGCTTAAAGCTGCCAGGAACATAGTCAGCAAAACTGTTTGTTAATCCTACTTTGATCCAGGACTGGGAATGCTTTAGAATTTCTCTTCCATACCGATTTCTTGAGTACAAACCAGGACTAAACCTCGCATTAATCCACTTACCCCGAATGTTTGCTTTGGTGGACAATTCAGGTTTTTGTAGCTCTGGTGGGAGATACACAGTATATGACATATCTAACCACCCCCACACTTCGATATAAAATCCGTTAAAATTAACTTTCACATAGCCATGAATTAATCTTCCATCGTCAAGTTTTTTTGGTGGTTTATACTCGGTTAGGCTGTAACCGTTTTTTCCCTGCCGGGAAATTACAGACCCAAGCAGACCTGTGTGAGGTCCGAACACAGCATGAGAGGCTAAGCTAACCCAACAATGGCCCAAAGCAGCTCAGCTAAGCAGCCAAAAATAAATAAATATATAACAAGCAAAGCCACACATTTGCTCTAAAAGGCTAAGAGTCAGCAAAAGTTGACCCTCACTATACCTCCCCTAGACAGGAAGCAATTCAACCCCAGAACCTGTACTCCCTGAGGCAGTTAATTAGGTCATCGCCTAGGCTAGCTGGCACAGGTGTCCAAGACGGAGCCCTCCCTGAAATTTTCCTCACACCATATGCTTCAAGTTGAGACCAAGGCACCAAGCCTTGGTCTCATGAGACACGTTTTGCCAAATCAAAGACAGATATATATATATATTTATTTATTTATTTCACACTGTTTAGGCTACCATACAAAAACGAATTACCTTCTTTAAGGAAAGAAGGAAAAACAAGGAAAAGTAATAATACTAATATTTTTTATTGGTAATATTTGAAAAGTCCAAAGACAGCATAAAATCAGAGCTCTAGAAAATTAGAGATAGTGTGCAGTAGCCAAAGTAGTCAAAGCCTTTAGAGTTGACTACAGTCCGTGAATATTTTCAAGAGCACATTTGATGCAGATGAAAGGGGGGGGGGGGGGGGGGGAGAAAAAAGGACAGCTATAAAAAGTGAAATTTATGTTATCGAAACTATCTGACATGACTAAAAAAAATAACTAACAATAAATTTAAGGCTACACTACAAGTTATTTACAAATACAACTGAGTGCTAAATAGGCTGAAGTACAAATACAATGATTTTCCGCATTTCACTTCATGACCAATTAATAAGTTTGTTACAATAAGATAAAAAGTCCATCATTTTTCCATCCAGCCATTTGATGAAAATATGTCTCAGATTTGAGACCTGATGAATGTGATGATGCAAAAAAGTTTGGGAAAGGTTTGTCCTGGAGCAAAGCTTCTTGAAAAATAGTAGCCTAAGGTCACTTTCCTTGTTGCTCTTTCAGCCATACATGTACCTAATTTTACTCAAGATATTTGATCATAGAAACAAATTGGAAAAGTTTCACACCCCACAACTGAAGCATTTATATAGAAAATATAACAAAATATATATGGGAAAATGACATAAGTTGTTATTGATTGAAATAAAAATTCCTATATGACATGTCAAGCGTTGTGCACAAATGCATTTAAAAACAGGGAAGAAAAAAAAAACTTTCCTTGAACTGTAAAAAGGCCCAATAACAAACATTTCTGGTCACCAATCAATTTTGGTTGTGAACAATAAACTAACAGAGTTAAGGACAGTGCCTCCTAATACCAAGGTATTTTTGCGCAGTTTATGACTATGCGGGAAAAGCAGATCTTAGCAAGGGCTATTAAAATACAAAAAGAAATTGGGGGTAACCATGCATTTGCCAGATATAATTAGGCTTCAATCTGGAAAAAATGCTGACATAGCATTTTCTTTGCAGATTTCCTTTGAATTGCCTTGACATACACAAAGAGAAAAATATAAATATGAAAAGCTTTAAAATACTTAAAAAATGGTAAAATAACAACTGCTGTTTATGTGTTTTTGAATTAAAAATCATCGCAATGTAGCCATTAAAAATTCAATCCTGACAGCTCTCCTCTGGTATGCCAAAAATACAGTCTAAATAACTTTTGTGCAAAACAAAAAAATAAACATATGGTGAATAGACTTACCGCTTCCATTTTATAACATAAAAAATAGGGGTCACCACATCAGGGCACGAAATTAACTTTTTTTTCCAGGAGCCATTTGGCTCCTAAATATTCCAAAGTGGTCGCCAACTACAAAAAGTTAGTCGCCATTTTTTCCAACAATTTTTTTTTTAATTTATTCTTTTTAAATGAGATTATCAATAATCATAGTTAACTGGGAGATCTTCTATTGGCCAGCGGGTGATCTATTGACGCATGCGCGGTTGGAGTTGTTTCCAAGAAGAGTTGCCCTCGTGGCGTGTTTTGCACAAGTTGAGATTAACGTTGGCTTGTATTTTGCATTCTGTTTGCTCCCGCCCTCCCACCTCTGGGTCAGTATTTTGGGATTAGGTAAGTCTTTTTCTTTTTATTCTCCACTGAGACATCAGTGTGACAGGTGCCTTGGGGGGTTGACCCGTGTGAGGTTGCCATGGTTACCCCCTCATTTGCTTATATTTTGCTCATGTTCATTTGCCTTTTGCCCACGTTGCTCACACCTGGCACCTACCCTCCATTTAGGCATTGCTCTTCGACAAGTTAATTGGGGTGGAAACCTAATTATTATACAACTTACATGTACAAAAGAAACACAACTTTCCATGTGTTTTGGTTCAATTTACCTCCAAAGTTACAAACTGGTTTGCAGGGTTGTCCCTAAGAAAAATACCTGGCGGTTGTTGTAGAAATTCAGCACCAGAGACGCAATCCATCGGCATACATGACGTATTCAAACGGTTTTGCACAACTCGCAATGCATTGTAGGGCGATTTATTTACTGAGCTGAGAGAAACTTTTGTTGACGTCTTTTGGCCCATATTTCTTGTGATGAAAGCAAAACAAGACCAGAGAAATATTGCTTTTTAACTTTAATCTATTGTGTGACTTTTTTATGGCAAAGTTAGAACTGAAAACTTCAGGTAAGATGTCAGAATTCTAGTCGGCGTAGTCGCCAATTTGGCAACTAATTTTCAGGGTTTGGTCGCCAACGTGGAAAACGTGGGCGCATTGGCGACTGTATCAGGCGCAATTTCGTGCCCTGCACATGTTATATGGAGAAAACGACCGACCGGTGAATGTACGTGATTACATGGAAAATTTTCAGCACGGTTAGCCGGGATCCCAGCATCGCGATACTGGGATCTCGGCTAACCGGGCTGGCCCAGTTGTCATGTAATTGCAAAGTTGATTTTTGTTGCGTTTAACAGACATGCTGAGATCTCGGCATACCGGGCCAGCCTCATCCGGGCCAGCCTTATCCGGCCCAGCCTTATCCGGGCTGAGCCTTATCCGGGCCAGCCCGTCTCATGTAGTAATCACTGGCCCTTAATCATATTTTACAACAGTGTGAGATACAATATCAACGGTCCAAAAATCCAAGGCAATAATCATGACAGTAATGTTTACTGTAGACCTATTAATAATAATTAATAATAATAATGTAATTTATATAGCGCCAAAATCTATTCAGCTTGGTATGTTTGTTGCCCCATTTCAGACCATGTGATTACTCACTCTAGAGAATTGTTTCTTTCAAATTGAATCATATTTAATTTAGGTATACACGAACGCATAATTTTTAGATGGACAAAGGAACAATTCTCTAGAGAAAATCACATAAGCTTAAGGTCGCGCAGGACCCTTGCTCTCATTATGTATGTATTTATTTAAAGAGTATGCACGAACAGTGACGACTGATGCCGACCATACGCGAAATATTCACGAGAAGGTGTTTTTATAACGTTATTTATAATCAATTCAAAAAATTCTGTTTTCGGCGTATTAGTAATTGGAAAGTTATTGTTCTTAGTTTTGCGGCACGTGCAATTCAATGTCTCGAATTATCATAATTAGATTCACAACTTTTGTTGTCATGCACTGTATTGACTCGGTTAGTCTTCGGAAGGGGCAAAACCTGCAATTTTGTGGCCAAGCTTTCGTTGCGGATATATAATTTCAGGAATTGATACACGAGGGAGGTAAACTTATGTGACAGAAGCGGAATGCAGTCGGCGGTCTGCAGTCTGCACTTCTATCTGCTTCTATCCTAATGTCGGACATGTGCATTGTTTTGTTTCGCGTTTTTAACTTGCTCTTCACGTAAACTTACATACCTCAAATTTCACAGTTCGTGTGCAACGATAACCAGACTTTACAATTTCCTTGTACGGCAACCCCGTCTCACGTTGTTTTCCAAGATGGCAGAATTGCACTTTATATCAATCTCGACCCCAGAGCCCTTCTCTTTTTTTGAGTTCATTGTAGAGAGGGGGTGGGTGTGGGAGAGGGGGGCACAGGTATTTTCATTGGTCAGAGAGGGAGGGGTATATATTTTCAGTAACGATTGTGTGTGGGGGGGGGGGGGGGGGGGGGGGAGAGGGGGGTCAATTTTTATTGAGGTTCTGTTAGTATGATAAGGGATAACTTTTTATTAAACTACCGTAAAAGCTCTATTTAGCCCCCCTCAACCCCCCTCTCTAGTAATAGCCCCCCTTTGGAAGTCAGATTTTGTAATAAGCCCCCTCCCCCCTTCAGGCTGATGTAAATGACTTTTTTTCAGCAATATTTTCTGGCGTTTCAGTCACTTTGCATTGAAACGTGGACTATCATTGAGTTAGGGTATAAATGACGTGGCATTTGTAAGACGGTCATAATAATCCATTTCTTGTTCTGTCAGGGCTCCTGTTCTGTTTTAGTTAGTGATATAATAGTAAAGTACCTACCTCGACATGGAAGTTTCGAGAGCCTAAAATTAAATAAGCCCCCCCCCCCCCCCCGGTGGGCTTTTACAGTATCCAAATAATAACAGGGAAAATGGATAATCCAGTTTAGAAAGGATAATGACAGACATTCCCCCGCTGCTGTTACCCGTATATATGTACATGTATAAAGAATATTATTGAATAATGCACTGTCATGGCAGTATACCCCATGAAGTAATAATGAAGTATAAACATACACTGACTGAAGCTTCAACTTTCTTTCTTTATTCTTTATTTATTAAAAAAAGTATCGTTTTGTCGAGCAGAAACGGCGTTAATGTAAACGCTGCCTAAAACGTCTTGACTATCGACGCTGTTAAATTCCAATTTACGACCATTTAATTATGCATCTTCCATGACTGCTTATACAAGATCAACCTCGATTCCAGGCTCTCTCTCCTTTTCCTCCCTTGTCGTTGAGTAGAGAGACCCTGGTTGCGGCTGGTCACGTGACCACCCAAATTCTGGGTGGTAAAAAAATATATTTGGAGGGAGGGGTGGTAGAGTGTTAGAGTTGTTGCTGTGACAAATCTACCATGCGAGGGTGAGAGCGTTGACTCTGAGTCCAAACTCGCAGATGCAGCGGGAAGCGAATTCCCACATCCACTCTGTGACCCCCTTCCGCGGTATGTTTCCATTTTGTCAGCGGTCGCCCTTCATCATCAATAACTAACAGGAGTTCTGCCATCAGTCTGCCAGCAGTCAACCAACGGTAATTAATTTTTGAATAAAACATTAAAAATTTCAGATCACATTTGCGTGTTCAAGGTTATCCAGATAAACTGGTCAACAAAGTCCTCGTAGAAGTCGTATTTATAAATAAAAGTCAGCACTTCTACAGAAACAAAAAGTGCAAAAGATAAAATGCCTTTTGTCACACAATCACACAATACAACCCATGCATAGCCTGCATGGCAGGCGTAGAAAGGGGAGGGAGGAGAGAGAGCGCGAAGCCACGCAGGCTAACCCATGCATAGCCATCTCAGGGTATTTTAATGAGCAAGTAGTGGCACCCGGGGGGGGGGGGGGTACTTGACCGATGTTTGGGTATAGGGGTGCCGCTGAGGGTTTGAAAACCTGACCCAGTTTAGGACAAAAAAAAACTAAAATACGTACCCCCCCCCCCCCCCGGGGGAACCATACCCTGTTTAGGACAGACTCGCATGAAATTATATACCCTGTCCAGGGCAGAGGCCAAAAACCATACCCTGTCCAGCGGCACGTCCCCATATAGGCCCCGGGTAATGGAATTTAATCCAAGACCAAATCTCTAAAAAGACACGCTTGTTTAAAAATAGCTCAAGGTGTAACTACATGTACGCCGTGTCATAGGCTCCGGGGTGTTATGCTCCTGCATTAGATCATTAGCGTAACTTGAAGGTGCCGCTTAGAGAGTACTTACATACAGATTCAAGACAACTTTATTTAAACCTCAATAACATTTATACTTTACATCTTACGCAACGTTATCTAGAATAAATGGGGTGAAATGATGCAAATATAGTGTTGTAGTTTACGCAACAGAGCTATATTTCAGGATCCCGTTTATATCGAAGTCATAGCTAATTATAAATATATAATTATTAAAAAAGTATAATATTTAGCGCGGTATTATTACCGCTCATTCTTACTTATTAATAAAGTGGGACGACCGCTGACACAATAGAAAACATACCGCGGAAGGGGGTCACAGAGTGGATGTGGGAATTCGCTTCCCAGATGCAGCAGGTATTACAACTCGCAAGAAAAGCAAGCACCAAAAAAGTTTGTACACAAGCTTACATGCGGCTATTCAAGCTTCTACAGGCTTTACCAGGCCGTTTGCGAAGATCACTGCAATAATCTTTTCTCGGAAACGCTTGCGTAATTCTCAGAACTACACAACTACGTCGGACGTTTTACAACGGAATTTTGTCAACGGAAAAAAGCCGATCATTTCGGTATGTGAACAGCTTTAAGGTAATGAGTTTAAGTGATCGTTAAATTGTATTCACTGCAAAAACTGCCGATGGAAAAAAATTCCTTCGTACAGTCCGTTTGACATTCGTGCCGTACAAGGTTGTTGATTTTCAAGGAACCGCCGGTCGAGCGGTTGTTGTTGTAGATTTTTTGACACAAGAAAACTATATTACGGTCAAACTAACGACAGAATCAGTTAGAGAAAATAGTAAGCTACTCTTTTATCCTAAAATTTGGACTATTTCGCTCCTGATTTCGCTACAAATGAATTTGTAAATAAATGCCGTTGTGTTTTAATTTACCGGAGTTCACAGGGTCATTGAACGAGCTCGCCAAGCTTATTGTTGTTTTCAAACTTGGTTTGAGACCAAGGTGTCTGGTTTACAACCTCGTTTAGCTTTACGATCATGAACCTGTCTACTTATATTCTGATTATACACTTAGAATTTGTGTTCGCAAGGCGAATTTTCCATTCTTGTAATCCCGGGTTGCAATATAAATTTCGCGCCGCTGCTTTTGTGGCTCGAACATACCGTCACGTATACATGTTCATGTCATGAAGTTGTACATAATAAAAACAAACGTTTCCATACAAATAGCCTGTTTCACTTTTAACATAATCTCGCCGTATAACCAGCAGAAAGCAAGGCTGTTCCATTTTGAACCAAGCTCGATTTGCCCCTTCGTTCCCCTGGTTAGTAATTATTGTTCACCTTGACAAAACGGCCTCAAAGACCCACCCTCCCTGCGGTATTGTTGTAACCGCATAGTCACGTGACCAGCCGCAACCAGGGTCTCTCTACTCAACGACAAGGGAGGAAAAGGAGAGAGAGCCTGGAATCGAGGTTGATACAAGATAAGATAAAAGCCATGGGTTATGACCAACCTCGTTCCCAGGGTCTCTCATCTTCCCGCCCCTCGCTCCAGGGGGCTGGAAGATGAGAGACCCTGGGAACGAGGTTGGGCTTATGACGTGCTCTCCCCAGTGCACCATTGGTCTGCTAGACTGCAGACTGCTCCGTGCACACAAATAATTAACTGTTTATATATTGCAGCTCCAAAGTGATTGGGGGGGGGGGGGGGGGGGGGAGGGGGAGGGGGGGGTCATTCCCAAAATTGAACTATCACTTGCCATTTTCAGGCCTGGGGAGGGGGGCCTTGGGAAATTTCATCTTTCAGATAACTTTTTTTCCCTCCACCTTTCCTTAATTCCATAAATAATGACCGGTGTCTTATATATAACCACTACCCTGCTCCCCCCACCCCGTTCGACCCTGTCTGAGTCTGCATAGTTTTCCTCTAACATTTTTTTAAAATTCTGTATTAAAGGAAATAAAAGGAGTAAAAAAAACTATAAAAGACTAAAAAACTAAAAGGTCCAAGTAAAATTATTTATATTATCACTAGTTCAGTACTACAGAGGGCACAGTTTAATATGACAGCCATAGTCCTTTAAAGAAGCGACGTCACGATGTTTTAAGTCATTTTTGCCAAGTGCAAAATCACCTTCAAATTGAAGAAAACCTCAACGTGATAGTTTATTAAGGTAGAACTGGCAGAAAAACACCAAAAGAGGTGATAATATACCAAACGGGAACACGGATGGTTGAGGATCGACAAGATTAAGACGACTAAGACGGATTTCGAACGGCAAACTTGAAAAAATTGGCCAATTTTTTAAAGATGCGCCATCCTTGACGTAGCGTGTAAATGTCTGGATTATGGGAAGTTTTCTTTTCCCTGCTAGCAGAGTCTCCTTAATTTTCCGTTATTTTGAGGCGTGAACTGAAAGGAGACCGGCTCTGCTCTGACTCAAACGATTCCTATTGAGCATGCGTAAGCGTTACTAAGCGACAAAACAACTTTCGCACGTGATCGTATGTCACATGTGGGCTCAACATTCACCAGCGGCCACATTGAACAGCATGCGCTTTGTCACTGTGGGCTCAGTTATTAGTCAGCGATAATTCCATTAGGCACGCGTACTGAATACTTCGCGACAAAAATCCGGTTTATTTCGTCCGCGATCGTGGACGGCGGTTACATCAAACATCGTTTCGAGTCAGAGCAGAGTCTCCTTTCAGTTCACGCCTCAAAATAACGGAAAAGGAACTAGCAGGGAAAGTTTTCTCAATTCCGTATCGTTCTAGTTACCCCGAATGTTTGCTTTGGTGAACATATTTCCGTTTTCGTAGCTCTGGTGAGACATAGTTTGCTGTTTTACTACGATACCTTACGGCAACGGTACTTGAGCAACTATACATTTTTCATAAAGCTATATCAATATCTGGATTTATTTCCATTCAAAAAAGTTTAATATGAGAAAAGATCAGCGCTAGCGACTCTAAGTTACCAAAAATGGAATGTTGCCGTCGCCAGGGAAATAATCTAAACAAGCATGATGGTTTGGTTTCGCGCAAGGCTTGAAGCTGCCAGCAACATAGTCACCATAACTGTGTGGTAATCCTACTTTTCTCCAGGACTGGGAATGCTTTAGGATTTCTCTGCCATACCGATTTCTTGCGAATAAACCAGGACTAAACGCCGTATTAATCCAATTGCCCCGAATATTTGCTTTGGTGAACGTGTCACGTTTTCGTAGCTCTGGTGGGAGATACTGAGTGTTTCTCGTAGAATAAAGCCCCCATACTTCGATGTTAAATCCGTTGAAATTAACTCTCACAAATCCAGTTATTTCTTTCTTGCCAGGCACAGGTGCTGCATACTCGGTTAGTCCTGTAACCGTTTTTTCTGGAAATGCTCGATTGTTTCTCTCTTGGTAAAGATGTTCAAATCCGTGGTCAAAAAAATGAAATCTCCATCAATGTCCCAAGGAATAAGGCCATTGAACTTAACGCCACCTAATACGGAGCCAGTATCAAGCTCGAATGTAACATTGTGCTTATCACTAAACTTCTGAAAAAAAGACAAAGCATCTGCATACTCTTCCAGACAACAAACTGGGAGTAAATCGCTATGGGCTTTGCATTTGACACCAATATCCTGACAAGAGAAGGAATGCTTGACCCCCTGAGGCAGTAACACCCGATTAAGCTCCCACTTTTTAGCCAAAGGTGTCCACACTTTTTTGTCAGTTCTTTTGGAATACGAAGAGTAATCTGTAGTGAAATACATAGCATCTGGACACGACATGATCAGGTTTCCATCACCAACACGTAAAAACCAATCTTCAAAAATAACCTCATTTGGGAGACTCTCGTCAAGCTTCAACAGATTTGTTTTGGTAACAAAAGGTCCTTGCAGATAGTCACAGAACATGCACTCATTCTTTGAGTGATAATAGCCTTCCTGGTATTGCAAGACGTAGTTTTTTAGCGTAGTTTGCACACAGCCCGCTTTCCAGTGACCCGAAAAGTTACGGTATGCTCCGCCTGCAACCCCAACATTTGGTATCTGACTGACTACACGAATTTGCCTCTCAAGTTGGGTAAGCCATGTGAAATGAAAAACATCACGTGCAACGAGCACATAAGGAGTAGAGACCTTACTTATCAGTGTGTTCCATCCTTTGCCTAGTTTTGCATCATCAACTTTAACAACATCAATATTTTTATACTTTTTAGCATCCTCCATCACTTCGTTACTACCCGTTGCCAAATGAACCTGAACGGTTGGGTAAGTCTCTGTAATCCCTTTTAAAACTGTTTGAATGTGGTTCTCGTCTTCTTTGGGATATGCAACAGTATTAACTAAGACACTTATCACAGAACGAATCGGTTTGACATTAGTACAGTTGGTGATGGCCCATCCCGTGCCAAAGAATGGGTAGCCAACCAGTGTCCCTTGGAACACATCTGGGCACACATCCACAATGCCGTTTTTGTTGACTTTCTCATTGGTTGTACTTGGTTGTAGACTGTTGTCCAGGCGTTTCACAATTCCTCCCAATCGCTGAACCAATCTTGCTGAGGGTACTTTTTTTACGGACGAGTAACCTTTTCATTTCCTGGTGGATTTCATTCAGCTCCTTTGCAATGCTTTGTTTAAACCAGCGGGCATTGTCAACGTCATTCTTGACCATCTTAAAAGGCAGGAGGTGGTCATATCTGTAACGAGATAACATGGGCTTAGTAGGTTGCCGTATATATCTTCAGGAGAGTCTCCAGACTAAAACACTGATGTAGCGCATCCACATTACAACAAAAATACTTATGTCAAATTAAAGCTAATAAAAATGGCTACAAGAATTTGAAAATTTGGCTACAGCAATTTGTGGTGAGACGTGGTGGCCTAATTATAATGGTTAGGATGTTGAGTCCGGATCTAGCGGTCCAGGTTCGAGCCCTGGCCGGGGTCATGTGTTTGCTTCTTTGGGCAAGACACTTTCACAGTGCCCTTCAGTCTCCACCCAGGAGTATAAATGGGTACCAGCGACAAAATGCTGGGGGCATCCTGGCGTTGGACATCCCACCCAGGGGAACGAGTGCCGGTTTTAAAACTTTTTTACTTACCCCAAGTCATGCTGTGTTGCATGTGTCTCAGTTTTAACGTCCACGTTAACGTTGCCTGAACGTTCATGTTATGTCGACGAACAATTTGCACAGCTTTGGAATGTATTAGTTTTTGGTGAGTTTGAGAACTAAGGATAAAATGGTCAAACATTTCAGAGAATTTCGAAGCGGTAACGCAGAAAGGCTCAACAAAGCTTAGTTACATTTTGCTGCAAAACGTTGAAGTAATTTAAGTGAACTTCAGAACGGGGTACTGGCCCGAGCCAAACCGGGGATGAGATTGAGTTGCTGCGAGAGTGGGCTCTCATAGAGTTTTCTTCAATTCTCACTTCGACTATCATCACCGCGGGCCGATAGAGAGCGAGAGTTTGAACTCTCAGCAACTCAGATCTCATCCTCGTTTGGCGCTGGCTTAAAGCTCACATACTGTTTTGTACTTCCAAAACAAAAACAGTTCTGTACTTCCTAGCTACACTATATTTAAAGGAGGTGTTTCACGGTTCGACGCATGTGCACTATATGAAGTAATCCCATTTAATTTCAGTGCTTATGAACCAATCGGAAGCGGGTGGGAAATTTGCCTAGGACTTATGCCA